>CM075293.1:11274448-12474448 GCA_037672795.1 Lagerstroemia speciosa | reverse complement strand
TAGAGAACTTGATAGGGAGAGAGAAACTGCAAAGACCGAGTAGGAAGATGATTAATGAGATAAACAATCATCTCAAAAGCAAAATCCCAAAATTTATGAGGCAGAGTAGCATGTGTTAAAAGGGTAAGTCCCAACTACACAATGTGTCGATGCTTGCACTCAACAGAGCCATTTTGTTGTGGAGTGTGGGAACACAAAATACAATGCATAATACCATGGTCTTGCCGTTCATGTTGAAACTCATAAGAAAGAAACTCTTTAGCACCATCTGATTGAAGAGATTTGATTTTTCTATAAAAGAAGTTTTCAACCTGAAGTTGAAAGGCACGGAAAATTCTGCAGGCATCAACATGTGATTGCATGAGAAATATCCAAGAAAACTTACTATAATCATCTAGAAAATGAATATAATAATGATGACCTGTATATGACAAAACAGATGCCGGACCCCGAATGTCTGTATGAATTAATTCTAGAGGAAAAGTGCTTTTATTCATAGTTAGGGGAAATGGAAATTGCGACAATTTGCTAATGTGATAGGAGTCACAAACTGTGGACTCATGAGAACGCAACGACGACAATAAATTAGAGACGGACGAGACATGTTGAAGATAGGACCGGCGGGATGACCAAGTCGCTGATGCCACAAATTGCTAGAACGACGGGTACTGACAAAAGCATGAGGAGAAGAAGAGCATCCGAGGTCTAACGACAAAATACAACCCATCTTTAAGCGATCCCCGAAGGAGCTCCTGATGTCTATGCAGATCCTTCACAACAAAGAAAGTGGAGTAAACCTCAAAATAACAAGAATTGTCTAGAGTAAATCGAGGGATGGAAAGCAAATTCATGGAAATATCCGGAACACAAAGAATTTTGAAGAACAAAATCGGGATGAGGAGTGCAAAGAATCATAGAACTAGAGGAAATAATAGGTAAACCTAAACCATCACTGATCACTAATTGATTTGAGGTTGACTGATCCTCCTATGAAGTAGGTTAGAAAAGTCGGCTGTGACATGATGAGTAGCTCCAGAATCGATGTACCAATCGACTGTCCAATCATTACTATAAGGAACATTAGCTTGAAGCAAGGTAAAATTTTGTGGTAAATACAGACAATAAGCAGCAAAATGGCCGAATTGAGAGCATAGTTGACAAAGAGGCAACGTATTAGACTGGAAATTGGAAGGAGATGGGTCAGCCCAAATTGAGAAGCTCGACCAATCTGTCCCCTTGGCCCAGTAGAATAATGCTGCCTAAAGGATTGCTGAAGGCTTGGAGCTGTCTGAAAGGGCCCAAAGTGCTATTGAAAGCCTGGAGTGGCCTGGAAAGGCCTAGTAGACCGCCCAAAGCCATGCAGCCCATGGAAGAAATGCTGATGACTCGAGTCGAAGTGACTCGAACCACGAGATTTCCTCCTTCCGCCAGTCATCCAATTCTACACAAAAGTAGGGTTATTTGGCAGCTTGTCTCGGCCTGTGCGAAGGGGCCATGCTCGCTACTAGAGGAAGCAGCCACATGCATAGACAGAGGGACTCGCAGAAAGTGGTGGAGCAGCCCGAGAATGAAGGTAGGTTTGTCTGGAATCTTGATTCAACAGCAACACTGACAATTTGTCTGTGGACATGCTCAGGAGAGAGGGCGTGAGGGCTAGGATCAGTGGTTCCCATTCCTTGCCAAGCCCAGCTAGAATCTGATCATTGATCTCTGCAAGGGAGCGAGGTTATCCGATCTATGCAAACTTCATGGATAGGGTGGTAACATACTTCAAAAGGTGCAAGCATCCATTAATAGAATTAGAAAATCCCCAAGGCCATTTTACTATTACAACAAATATTATTTTTGCTATGGCTATGATTTATGCCCCTAAACGACAATATGACGTGCTACACTATACATGCAGCTCACATGACATCATGATAGCAGGCAATTGATGGATCGAGCCAGGTGAAGGTTAGGTGGAAAAATTGATCGTCCAATTGGACTCATTTCTATCTAAAAAGCTAAATTATTAGATAGTAATACTTAATTATCTTATAAACCCAAGTTTCTTCTTCAATCTAATTGAAGTGGGTTTTGATTCTCAACACCCACTCGTACGTGACAACATGTCACACTTGAGACATTTCCTTAAAATGCTTGCCCTCAACAATTGACATCAAGCTAGGCATTTTTCTTCAAGTCTTGGGTGAGGGGGCAAATTACCACGAGACGAGCCTTTTCTTCCGTCCTCATGCTTATATGTGAGTCGGAATTTTTTTGTACTCGATAAACTGATCATGAGCCGATTATTTTTCTTCTAGTTTTGGGCTTAAACGGCCACGAGTTCTACACTTGAGCTTGGCATCATGTGAGCTCATACAAAAACCTACTTTGATACCATGTAAATAATGAAAATAAATTAGGAAACTGGGGCACAATCTCATAGTGCATTCATTTGTAAGAACACAAATATATATAGGTACATGGCCTACTAATATGGAAGGAAGAAACTTCTTGTAATCCCGCAATGTAAAGCAATCCTGTATAATGAGAAGAAAATTATTTCTGACATCTTAACTACTCAAATATGACACAACTAATATATGAAATAATCAGAACCTAACAAATATGTTACGATATTCCTAAGAGCCCCCTTCAAGTTGGAGAGCGAAGATTTCGAACTCTCAGATTACCTAGACAAAAGTGAAAATAATCTCTACCAAGTGCCTAATATCAACAAGTTGAAGCCGAGTAGGGACATGAGTGGTAGAGACTGCACCAGATCTAATGTGTTCATGAACAAAATAGCAATCAATTTCAATATATTTTGTTCATTCATGAAACACTGGATTAGTTGCAATGTGAAGAGTACATTGATTATCACAATACAAAGGCATTAGTCTTTCAACTAGAACACTAAGGGATGAAGATAAGTTGCACAACCAAGTAATTCATTGATAATGGCTGTCATAACTCTATACTCAGCCTCTACAAAAAATCTTGAACCTTGGTTTATTTCTTTGTTTTCCATGAGATCAGACTTCCTTCCAATGTGATGAAGTATCCGGTTATAGATTGTCAAGTCACGGGGGAAGCTTCACAATCATAATCGTAATGCTGTCCACTGTAACGATGTGGACTTGATAAATATGCCATGTGCAGGGGATAGTTTGAAATACCGGAAGAACATCAAAACAGTATCCCAATGTCTCCAGTGTGGATTGTGCATAAATCGAGGTAAAATGCGCACCGAATAGCATAGTTCCGGTCTATGATTGGAAGATTGATAAGGTGACTCACTAGGCAACAATACTTTTTGGGATCCCATAAAAGCGACTTGAATTCACCAGATAACTTGTGTTGTTATTCCATAGGAAATGGAGAGGATTGAGACCCATCGTTCTACATTTTGAAGGTGCATCAAGTGCATACTTGCATTGATTTAGGAACAACCAAGAATTGATCCTTGTCACCTCGAAGCCTAAAAAATACTTCAAGGATCCCAAATCTTTGACATGAAAATATTGAGGAAGATAAAGTTTAAATCTGGCACAATACTAAGAATTATTTCCAACTATTTAATACATCATGAACTTAAACGAGAACCGCACTACTGAAAGTCATATTATTAAAGTGAGGCTGCAATTTAAAAAATTGGTTCTTGAGGCTTGCCGAAGTCCATAAATCGATTTATGCAATCAGCACATAATGCATTATTAACATCCATTTTATGAGTCTCCCACCTTTTAGCCACTAGTACAGATAATGGATAGTGAGCAGTAATCGATTTTGCAATTGGGACGGATATCTTGTAAAAATCGATTCCTTCAATCTGAGTGAAATCCTTGGCTACCAATCAGGCCTTGTCGTGCTCGATCATCCCATCGACATGTTGCTTAATTTTGAACACCCATTTACAACCAATTGGGCGTTTTCAACTGGAGGCTCCTAAATGGACCAGGTACCATTAAGCTCCAATGCTCAAATTTCTTTCGCCATGACTGCATGCCATTTGGAATTTCGAATGGCCTACTTATAAGTTCTAGATTCTACACTAGAGTCAAACGTAGCCAAGAATGATACATGATTATTGGAAGCACTAGTATAAGATAGAAAATTCTCAGTAGGATGAAGCAAACTCGAGGATTTCGATGAAACAAGTGAGGGAGAGAGGGGTATGTTGCGGTTTGAGACACATAATCTAACAAATGAGCAGGCGGTCGTCACACCCTAGCCGATTTTCTTCATTGAGTAATAGCATCAGATGCTGTTCAGTCTGTATATTCTCAGTCAACTACACCTTCATAGCCGAATGCAACTGATCAAGCCTAGTCTTCCCATCACTTATTATGTTCATCTGCTCGTCTGGCCGTTTTTCATCTCATGGACTTACATGTTTTATGCAGTTCCAATGATCTCCAGCACGAGCTGGGCTTGCTCCCTTAATGTTGATTTCCCGGGCTTCGACTACATTCATATTCTCTAGTATGCACGGGCCTTCGTTGGTCAAAATGCACCATATTATTTGAATTTTCTACTTGTGATGAATGTGAACCTTTGGACACATTAGGAAAAAGGGGAAATTCTTCTTCATAAAATATCACATCACTTGATGTGAATATCTCATGGAATTGTAAATCATATATACATGACACCCTTTTTACCATAGGGATACCCCCAAAAAGATACACCCGTGAGACCTTTCACTAGATTTGTCCTTTGTTTAAGGCCAATTATGAGCATAAAGATCCAAACACTCATAAAATGTGAGTAGCTTGGTGATTTTCTAAATATAACCTCATAAGGACTCTTGCCTAACATGATGGGAGTAGGTGTAAGGTTGATCAGACTTGCAGCAGTGGACACACTTTCTCCCCAAAACTTGCACGCATCGACCCTCCATTTGAAATGAAAATAGGAGAATTTCCTTTAATTGTTACCAAATTGATGATTTCACGAGTATATCCCATCATATGCATCGAGGTACCGTTATCAACAAGCCACACAGAGCTTCCAGAAATAAAGGTGTCACTAGATGGTAGTTCTCCATCATCTGTCCTGGTAATGTTGAATAGACCTCGAAATTGAGAATCAGATAGATAATGACTTGTAATTGCGTTTGCCGCAGTTTTCTGCCTCATACTTTGCACACTATGAACTGCATTCTCAGTGCTATGGGCTAACTTCGTGCCACCCAGCCCTCTGCAACTGCTGTTTTGATTTGGGCCTCTTGAGGTTGGGCCACGGGCTGACACAGCCTACTCTCTCCTTTAATTGCATCTCCGTGCACTAGGGATCTCCGCGTGATCTAGGCCAAGCTCCACGATATTAAATTAGACTTATTTCGACAGAAATTTCATCGACATATCAACGACAAATCCCATAGATCTCAAGTAGAACTTATTAAGTATATACCGGTTTATATTCATAAATCATAATTTATTCAAGTTAGAGGTAGGTCAACCCACTAAAGTAGTAAAACTCTCTCAAGATGAATTCTCTTTATTTATAAGACTCAAACTTAATATCTTTTTTAAGAAGAAGAGATGTATTACCATCTTAATCAACTTGTGTTCATTCTTCGTTCTTATTTAGTTCAAGTCGACCCATTGGAGTAAATCTATGCCAATGTTCTTTTTTTTTTCCCACAAGATTTAAACTTAGAATTTTATTTTAGAGCAAGATGTGGTGAATTATACGAAAAAAGGTCACGTCGTGATAATTTCTTTTAGAGAAAAAGGGATTGCAAGACCTATATATTTGTTATTTTTGTAAGTGAGTACTAAATGTTTCAAAATAATAAATCAAGTGATATATATTGTTTGCGTTCATCATCTACTGTTACTTTAAGTTGACACGTGTCTAGCGGTAAGTAATGAAAAGGACTCAATGTTGTAATGCAAGTAGCATATATGACTTGATTTATCACTTTAAAATATTTAAAACTCACTTGTAATAATTAACAAATATATAACACTCTCGGTGCCTTTCTCTCATTTTTTATTATTTGAAGCATAACAGTTTTTTTATATTTTTTATATCGATAGTGTCCGGCACGGTAACAACTAACTAATCTATTGGACGATATATTATACGGCCTGAGGACCGCCATTAATCACCCAATACCTGGTCGTGGGGAGTTGAAATCTAAACCTGACCTACTGTACATTGTCAACATGCCAGTGGGTACCTCAAAGAGGCATAACAGTTTTTTTTTTTCAAGAACATGTTATATTATTCCATATTTTGTATGTATCAACCCAGATCGTAAATCAACAACAACCCACTAAGATGTGGTGTTCTTGGATTCACTTCCATAAATTCCTCACCTCGAGGATTATTGAATCTAAATCTATTCAGATATGACAACCTCATATCTGCTTATTGACTTACATGTATATAAACGGCTCAAACTGTTATCCGCATCTCAAACGGCATTTTTAATAGCTGAGCTGTAGCCTGTTTGAATGTCATAGTAACGCGACCACAGCATGACTCCTCCGTATTTTGGGGACGACATTATGGCCGGAAGCACAGTGGAAGTGAGCACATCGGGCGGGATAAACCCGCTACCTGCTGCATCTTGGGATGCGGGAAGTCCCAGGAAGATCTTCGTGGCCGTGATCGTATTCCACTGATTCCACGCGTTCTGCAAATTGGCAATATTGCCAGAACTATACTGGCACGGAGCATTGTTGTAGAACTGGACCCAGACATAGTCGAAAAGTCCTGTCTGCAGAGCACCACCAATCCAGGCGTCCGGGAAAGGACACTGGGGAGCGGCGGTTAGGTAAACCTTCCGACTACTGCTGCTATAAGCTGCTAGGTACCGAGCGAGATCGTCCCAGTACTGGGTCGTCCCTCCCTCAATATCAAAATCGATTCCATCTAGAACGGCATCCCCTAGTGGCCTAGACGTCGACTGTCCCCCTAAGAAATTGTTCCACAAGTAATCTGCAACTTGCCTGGTATTAAGTAAAAATAATAAAATTACTCCGTTGTCTAATAAAGTTAATCTTCAAAATAAAGGGTCACGTTGACTTCAAATTATATTATATGTATATATACATCAGAGCACAGTTTCAAATTATCCCCATTTAATTAATATTTTGTAATAGACATTCAAAATTAACGCAACTCAAGTGTGAGGAGAGTATAAAATAATGAATAATAAATCATGTTCTTATCTGATAAAGTTAACCTTTTAAAGCATACATTTAGGACCACTTCAAATACTAATTACCTGGCATCATCTGCGGAAGAAAGGTTGTAACTTCCGCTTCCTCCTCCAATGGAGAGCATAACCTTGATCCCCTGAGCCTGGCACGACTTGATATCGGAGCTCTGTCCAGCACACCCACTGTTCGTCGGGTCACAGTGGCCCGCAAGGTTAATCATCGGGGTCTGCCCATTCCCGAAGGTCGGGAGGAAGGCAATGTTTACATACTTGTAGTTTCCTGAGGAGCAAGTGTCCGCCAAGGTGCCCTCGCCCCCGTTCTGTCCCCAGTAGACAGCAATATCACCGCCCTCTGACCCTACCATTAGCGAAATGAGAATGAACAGAGAGAGGAATGCTGCTGGGTATGGAGAAGATCTGTGAGCCATTTTCGAAGGAGTTTAATAATCTTCTTTGCAGCGATTTGAGAAGGTTGGTGAAAGTGCATGGCTTTTTATAGGAGAACAATTGGAGACTGTTCCCTTGGCTGATTGATAATTAGGCAGAGGAGGTGAAAGGCTGCTGTAATGGGCCTGTCAAACACGGTCTTTGCCGCGTCAACTGATTTTGTTTCACATTTCAGATTCAAAATTTCGTGGTTTAAAGATGGGAGGTTTAATACAGTAGCACAAGTCAACAATTGAAAACTAAGAGAGTTTGTTTTCCAACCTTAGACTCATGTTATATTTGGAAGAGATGAATGAATGAGATGGGGTAGAATAGAATGAGAATTTTGTTAATCAATTCTACATTTTTTATGTGGTTGTACAGTTAAAATTTATTACTTCATTTCATTAGATGAAATGTTTTTACTATAACAAAAAAATTCTATTTTACAAAATTCATTTGTTATATCGAGGGCCATCTGGACAAAGCCGACATGATACCACCACATCCAAGACTTTCTCCTCTTCTCCGGTTCATATTTGTAAAAGGGAATTACGTCCTAGACCATGATGTTCAGTTTGATTTGACAATGAAATCTCATGTTCATGGCCGCCCATGTTTATTTCCCTCCCCGTTGAAGGATTTCTCCTTACGGCTAAATCCCTCGATTTGAACGTGGATGTCACACCAGAATTTACAACATTAAGTAACACAAAATGTGAAAGATGATCATCACATAACGTTACCGAATGTCTTTTTTCTTTCGTATGAAGAGTATACTGTTCGTTCTCAATCGCTTCTACCTTTTCTACACGCTTCTCTAATTAATGTCTTTCTTCATTCATCGGATGGGAAGACTTCATGTTCATGCCCGTGGAAATTTTGTGGGTTTAAACGGAGTTTCTAGGAAAGCAGCAACCTGAAAATACGTAGAGATAACACTGAAAAGAGGTTTACTGTTTTGGAACTGTTCCTCGGAAAGAAATTTTGAGGTCGGACGAGCTTATCGATCACACGGTAAAATTAGACCATGATTGTTTGGTATGTAATAACAATTATGACATCCTGTTTCAAAAATGAATAATGTAAATGAATAGAAAAAATTAGGTACCACCACCTAATAATCATACTTTCAGGTGGAAATTGCTCAATTCTCTTGTAGATTTGGTGAAAATTTTATATTTTTTACTAACATGTCAATGTTTATAAATTAAATTCACGAATACTACAATAGGCTAAACTCATATAAAAATCTCTCCATCCAAGATCTCGAATGGAAATGCTCTATGTGCAATCCTCGTCATTGATTCTCGCCATATTCATTTATTCGTACTCCGTGGGAGGACATGGCCTCCTCCAGAGGTCTGCTGCCTAGACAGTCTCATTCAGCCAAAGGGCAACGGGAAAATATTTTTCTCAGGCTAAAATAATTTCTTCTAATTATGACAAGTTTGAGGGACTCTAAATCGGAGAAAATCCTAAAAGTATTTCTATAAATTTTAGTTAAATTTATATTTTCATTAAACTAATTTAGTTTACTTTCCTTGAACCGTTTCCCTTACTCTTCCATTAAGTTTCACCTCTTTACATAAATTTTCCCTATTCAGCTCTGAAATATTAATAGTGTATACATATACACGTATAAACAGAGAAGATTGGTATCCAGTTGTCCGTTATCAACAAAATGTCTTTCTTTTTTCCCAAATAGAGGAGATAAATAAACCTAAAAAGGTGGAGGGAATAGGAGTAAAAGCGGAACAAGAAATTTCACTAATAAGGATAAGAGCGATACCAACTGTATTGATATGAGCCCATGGATTTGGCCAACATAAAACTCGATCAAACACAAACTTAAGCCCAATAGTTATTTTATTATTGTTATTATTATTGTCAGCCACCCCATATACTTATCCATTCCACCGCCCATTCACTGCAAAACTTTCCCAAGCCGCTGAAATAAAAACAGAGAGAGAAGCAGAAGAAGGAAACGAAGACGAAGACGAAGAAGAATGGAGCCAGAGAATTCAAAAGAGAAAATAGGTAAGGGAAGTATGATGTAAATAATATTCATTTTAAATTTAGTAGATTTTATTACTTGATAGCATATTATAGTTGGTATGATTTGGGTATATAAATATAGATAATATGATATATGAAGGTAATAGAGTTAATTACAGCAGAATAGAAGCAGAACATAAATAGCAGCTGCGAGTCGAAGAGATGCGAGCAGAGTGAAAAAAGAGAGAGAGAGAATGGGAAGAAAGCACAGACGCGAGCAGCGGAGGCAGGAAATTAGAGAAAAATGGAATGTAATTGAGGTTCATTTCGAATCAAATAAATTATATTACTCAATGTTATATATATAGTTTAGTAAGATTTAGTTAGATTGACGCATTCCCATGAGTTTTAACATGAAAGGTGAAAGCCATAAGGTAAATAAAAGTACAATAAATAATATCATAAAATAGTATTTGGTACCATTTTCTATATAAATATGTATGATATATTTTAATTTATTGGGAATAATATTATAGGAACTGAGGAGACCGAAAATAGACATCTTGGAGATCTGACTCATTGAAGGATTGAATAAAGGGATAGTGAGTACTTTTTTCTGTTATAAAATAATTTATCGTTTGTTATATATAATAACCCGTTAATATATATGTGTATATATATATGTTTGAATGCATGCGATTGCATGCTAATTGTGTGTGTGTATATATAAATGTCAACTGTAGTAGATTATATTAAGTATATTAAAATCGATACGTATGAATAATATTGTTTTTAATTCCTATGAAATTTGCATATCAATGTGTGCATTATTATACATATTTGACATTATTGATTGTGACTGTAAATAGCCATGGTGACCGCTAAACCAGCGGACTAGAAATGAGTCAAAAAAATGAGAAAAGAAAATATAAATGAAAGAGGAAAGTGAGAGATTTAATGTATTGCTGATGTCCATCGAGATAATTTATCTCTAGTTTTCAGCGAGTGCTGATGTCCATCGAGGTAATTTACGTCTGGTTTCCAGTAAGATATAAATATAAAATAATTTAAAACTATTTTTACCGTCGGAAAAGGGCGGCCCCCACAGGTGTGAGGTGTGTAGATGAAAGATACCGGGAGATGAGAGGAAGATTAATATTGATTATTTCACGGGATCACGGTATCGTCGAAGAGTAGAGTATCGATACCGTCATAATTCTGTTGCAAAGGGAGTGCGACCCCATGGCTATTACTTGTATTGATTGATTGTTTGCATTCCATATGTGATATTGCTCCACATAATGATTTGATATTCTTATTGTGTTATGAATATATATATGAATTTTTTTAGAAATTATATGATGATATTATTCCACCTTAGAAATTTGTACTCACTGAGTCTGCAACTTACCCCTACGAAATCTTTCTTTTCAGCTAAGTTATAGATTGACGAGCAGCTTAGGATAGCTATTTTTGGTTTTCAGGGATCGTCGTGAGGCTCCTTGTATGTAGATATTAGATATGAAAGTTAGATATATAATAGTTTTGTATATACTGTTACGACCTACATTTTTAGTTGAGATGATTTTTCGATGGTGAAAAGATTGCTTATGGTTGCAAATATACTGCTGGAATATATATAGTTTCAATGAAGATTATAGCAGGTTTTTGTCTGGTCTGGGATGTGATAAAAATAAAGGAAAACTCTGTCAAAATTTCGGGTCGTGACAATTGAGCTCCATTTTTCAATAATAGCCGTTATGTTACTTGTAATTTGTAAAAGTATATGCGTCTAATTCTTCTGTTAAAGGTCGAAGCAAATGGATAATAAAAAATTTAATAATCAAATCTATCTGTACTTCTTTAGGTTTGCACCACACAATATGCTCAGTTCAGTCAAACAGTATCTCGATACTAATCTGCGGTCGGGGTGGGATTCTTGGAAAAATTTCCGTCGACCACATTTGAGGATATAGTGAGGGAACCACTAGTCCAACTCTAAATTAGTATCTGTCTATATTTACCAAGGGAAGAGCATGGGTAGTTGTTCTAACTTTTAAATTTCCTAAAATACTCTTGGTCAATAAATGTTAATCAATTAAAAAATGATAAATTCAAGATTATGATTATCACTTGAAAATATTATTAAAAATATTTCTTTTTATACATCTATTATACATTTTATAAACATTAAAAATATTATTAAAAATAAAAAAAATAAAATTTTTAATTAACTATATATTTAACGACTTATGTAATTGTACCAAACCTTTTACTCGTAAAATATTTTAAAAGATAAATGATACTTTTAGTCCTCAATCTTTCACACTTTTACTATTTTAATACTAAATCTTTATTTTTTTCATTTACGCGGTCAACATTTTGAGTTTTTGCCACTTTGATTCTACCATTACTTTTTTTTTATCCAAAACAGAATATTTCATCCAAAAAATTATTTTTCAAAAAATAAAGAAAAAAGGAACAAAAGCAAATGAAAGCGAAAAATGTCTGCACAATTTACATGTGAGCACATCCCCTTCAAAATTGAGACATATTCCTAATTGAAAACTGATTGATTGTTATTATTGTTGGAAAATTGTGACTTATTCTGACAAAAATGAGTTTTAATTTTAGAAGGAAAACATGTTAGTAATCAATATTTCCGTAATCAGTGACTTAAAATGTTTTTTTAAAAATATTTTTGTTGAAAAATACTTGTTGGAAAAAAATGTTCTTTTTTGGATAAAATAAGCTTTTTTTTTGATGGAAAAAGTAATGGTAGGACCAAAGTGGTAAAAACTCAAAAGGTTGAAGACTTAGATGATAAAAAATAAAAGTTTAGGACTAAAATGATAAAAATACGAAAGGTTGAGAACCAAAAGTAATCTCTTTTCATTTAGGAAGCGTGAATATAAATACAAAGTTCGGCATCCTACAGCAAAATGAAATTAATATTGCAACATTTTTTACATATATTTAATATGCGCTGATGCTAATTTTATCCAACTTATTCCGCTGAGACAATTAAAATATTAAGTTATTCTACACAACCGAAAAAAAAAGATATAAAGTTATTCCATTTCGCAAGGAAGAAACGATTATGGACATAAATGGTTCGGGTCAGGTGGTTTTTCTCACAAAATATCGAATCCCGACTTCTTGGGTTCTATTTTTCCATACACAAAAGACCATGTCGAGAATTATCTAGGAGATATGAAAACCAACCGCTTCGAATTCAGGTTTTTCAGTTGATTTTTTCGGACCTAACTTTAATATAATAATAAGTTGAGTACAAACTAATAAAATAAAATTTATTATAATAAATGAGAAATACTAATTATAAATATTTTATTGTATTAATAATGCCAATAATAAAAATATGAATCAAGATTCAAGTTTAAAAATATTACAAAAGTATTGACAATTTAATAGTAAGATAAATTATTAATATTATATTATACTTTTACCCAATTTCGAGTCGCTCTTGGGCCCACCGTTTTTCTGGTCAGGACCCAAATTTGCGATCCGATTTTTTCCAACCATTAAAATCACCCTACATTCATCCCGGATGCTATAAATTCGATTTTTTCTATTCGAGTTGGGTCAGTTTTTTAGTTTTTAAAATTTTCAGCTCTTTATTTACACGCCTAGAAATAACACTGGCAGCCATTTTGGGAGTCTGATGATATGTGATCAATGGAGCAGTATTTTTCACGTTTTCGAAGTGGACATCCCGAGTTTGATTGAAGCATCTGTCTCCATATGTCTCCAAGATCATAATTGTGGCCATCAGATGCACAGCTCCAACACCAAACTTGCGGGCAACTGTCCCCACCCCTTATTCTTTTTTGTGACGTAATCGCAAAATTGGAGACAATTATTTACAGGCGATACGAGAAGATCTCTTCTAGTTATTGCAGAAAAGATGTGGCATTGCCTAACAAAACAGGAAACAGCGTACCAAAAAGATGACCGGGCCGATATCAATTGCCATGGCCACCTTATTGATGATGCACGTAGCAAACTTGTATATGTAAAGAGCTGGCTGAAAGCAGCTGGTGTTGTTGCTTTATTTTCTTCCAAGTGTATCTTTGGCTAAAAGCAACTATGTTGGTCGTATTTTTATTAACTTGTTTAGATTCAGATTTGGTCGATCTCTGTCCATACGATTCGAATTTAAAATTTTATTTAAAGAAAAAAGTGTCGGACAAAATCAAATAACTGATATCGGTCGTAAGGTGGACCTTTTTTCCCCCTTGGAGCTCGAGGTTGCAAACTAGGAAAAAAAAAAAAAGCACGAGACAGAATAGAGGAGTGCCCATTTGTCTTAAATGCGTTTATGTTTTCAAAACCAACCAGCATGCCGTTTGGAATTTCTCTTTTTTTTTTTTGCTAGATAAAGGGATATATTATATTAATAATAATAACCTACACACTGTTCCTTTGCCCGAGAGCTTCCCGCATGAGCATCAAAAGGCGAGGGCTCTCTTCCAAAGCCATGTTTGCAGAGGTTCTTACATCCTCGTTCTTCCTATTACTAGCAAAGTGATGGGCAACAAAATTCTGCTCTCGTGGGATCCAATTGCACTCCCATGAGTCAAAATTGCTGAGGTAGCATTGAGCATCCCTGACTTGGCACCGGATTTCCTAAGGTACGGTTCCTTTTGGCTTGAGGGCATTTGTCAAGATCTGGGCATCGGAGTAGAGTTTGATTCAATTCCAGCCAAAATCTTTTGCATGTCTGATTGCCAGTAAGAGTGCTTGAGTCTATGCTTGTAATGGGCTATTCACTAGTGATTCCTCATGCCAATAGCATATTAGATCTTCCCCTTTGAAAGCAGCTCCCCCTAGTCCTGTCTTGCTTGTGTTCCATGCAACATCCGTAAATATGCTTGTCTCATTTTCTTCATGTAGAGGTTGCCCTTGCATGTTGTTTGCAAATTGGTCCCGGGGGTAGTAGATAGCATTCTCGGCCTAGTCTACAGTCCTGGAACAGTCTTGTTTATCTATATCTCCTCCTTGTTCCAAATAATATCTTCTGAGCTTGTAAAGAAAGAAGCTTAAGTCTTGCCTTGGATGACCATGTAGGTATGAATTTCTAAGATCCCATAGATAATAGAGTAGTAGGGAGCCAAACAGGATAAAATTTTATGGGTTTGTTACTCCTTATGTAAATACTGATGGGGGATCAATTAGAAATTCTAGGAAGGCTATGGGCGAAGTGATGGGAAGGGGTATGTCCCATAGATGCCATGGAGACTCTCTCCATGCTGCTCTGTAAAATATGCAGGACATAAACAGATGGTCAAAGGAGTCAGTTCCTGTATTGCATATAGGACAGTTGTTTTCTCTGGTATGGTTCCAAGGACGACACTCACTCCCTATCCTCCATAGGTGGAGTTTGTATCTTTCATGTAATTTCAACCCTCATAGCTTTTTCCAAAAGCCTTTATTTGAATAGTTGAACCTATGCTCCTGATCAAGCAAGTAGTAGGGTTTAACCAAGTGTGCACTAGAGATATTTGGTGTCCAAACTAATTCATCCTCCACCTCATCCTTTGTTAAATAAATAGCCATAATCCTTTTCACAGTAGTCTCATCAAATAGCTGATTAAGAATTGAGACATTCCATCTTCTAGGATTGGAGAGAATAAGGTCACTTACCTTGAGGTCATTGTTCAGAATTATGGAATTTGATAGGGAAGTGAGAGGATTGGATATATCTGGGATCCATTTGTTTGTGCAAACTCTGATGTTTGTACCTTTGCCAACTATATAGCAGCTACCTTTTGTGAGAGTTTCCTTACAGGTCTGCAATCCCTTCCAAAGTATTGAGTTGTTGGCCCCATTTCTGTGACTAGCATGGAGGAAATTGCCATACTTGTGCTTCATTAGGTTATGTGCCATACTTTGTGAATTCTTTGACAGTGCCCATGCAGTCTTAGAAAGTAAGGCCTTATTCTAGTCTTTTGCTCTCCTAAAACCTAATCCTCCACATTCTTTTGGACTACAAAGGCTGTCCCAGCTCTTTTGGGCATAGTAATGTCCTTCTTTTTCAGTCTTTCTCCACCAGAACTTGCAGCTGATTTGATCTATTTTCCTGCATGTGGATTTTGGTAGCTTGAATAAGGACATAATATAGTTTGGGATGCTGTTCAATGTAGATCTGATCAGTGTTGCTCTTCCAGTCCAGGACAATGTTTTTGCCTTCCGTGCTTCCAGTTTACTTTTCATCTCATCTATGATATACTGAAAGGATTCAGCTCCTTTTCTTTTGATGAACAGGGGGTTCCTAGGTATTTGGAATCCAGTTTGAGCTTTCTCATTCCTAGGATTTGTTTAATGTCCCTTCTTGTACTAGGCCTTAGAAATCTTGAGAAGAAAAGTCTAGACTTGTCCCAATTTATGGTCTGTCCACTCCACCCACAAAACTTCTCTAGGATGGCTTTGCTTCTAGCTATTTCTTCTTGGTCAGCCCTAGCCAAGATCAGTAGATCATCCTCGAATGGCCTGTTTATAAGTTCTAGATTCTACACCAAAGTCAAACATAGCCAAGAATAATAGATGATTATTGGAGGCGCCAGTATAAGATAGAAAGTTCACAATAGGATGAAGCAAACTTGAGGATTTTGATGAAACAAGTGAGCGAGAGAGGGGTAGGTTGCGTTTTGACACAAATAATCCAACAAATGAGTAGGCTGTCTCACTCCCTAACCGATTTTCTTCATTGAGTAATAGCATCAGTTGCTGTTCAGTCTGCATATTCTTAGTCAACTGCGCCTTCATAGCCGAGTGCAATTGATCAAGCCTAGTCTTCCCATCACTTATTATGTTCATCTGCTCATCTAGCCATTTTTCATCTCATGGACTTACATCTTTTATGCAGTTCCAATGATCTCCGGCACGGACTGGGCTTGCTCCCTTAATGTTGATTTCCCAGGCTTCGACTACATTCATATTCTCTAGTATGCACGGGCCTTCATTGGTCAAAATACACCATATTATTTCAATTTTCTAGTTGTGATGAATGTGAGCCTTTGGACACATCAGAAAAAAAAGGAAATTCTTCTTCATAAAATATCACATCACATGATGTGAGTATCTCATGGAATTGTAAATCATATATACATGACACCCTTTTTACCATAGGGATACCCCAAAAAGATACACCTACGAGACCTTTCACTAGATTTGTCCTTTGTTTAAGGCCAATTATGAGCATACAATAAGGATCCAAACACTCATAAAATGTGAGTAGCTTGGTGATTTTCTAAATATAAACTCATAAGGACTCTTGCCTAACATGATGGGAGTAGGTGTAAGGTTGATCAATATGCAGCAGTAGACACACTTTCTCTCCAGAACTTGCATGCACCGACCCTGCATTTGAAATAAAAATAGGAGAATTTCCTTTAATCGTTACCAAATTGATGATTTCAGGAGTATATCCCATCATATGCATGGAGGTACTGTTATCAACAAGCCACATAGAACTTCCAGAAATAAAGGTGTCACTGGATCGTGGTTCTCCATCATCTGTCCTGGTAATGTTGAATAGACCTCGAAATTGAGAATCAGATAGACAATGACTTGTAATTGCGTTTGCCGCAGTTTTCTGCCTCGTACTTTGCATACTATGAACTGCATTCGCAGTGCTTTGGGCTAACTTTGTGCCACCCATCCCTCTGCAACTGCTGTTTTGGTTTGGGCCTCTTGGGGTTGGGCCACGGGCTGACACAGCCTCCTCTCTCCTTTAATTGCATCTCAGTGCACTTGGGATCCACGTGATGCTGCTCGCCGAGACACTGACCAGTTGGAATTATTTGATGGCACTAACGGAGAATTTGGTTCGGTAGTCTTCGTCATCGGTGATAGACGAGTAATTGAATATAGAGGAAGGGTGATTATAGAGATCGGATGATTATTGAGACTCTAGTTCCAGGATCGGAGAACATAGAGGCAGGTGCTTCAACCGGCCAATGGTGCTGAAGCCGCAGCCAGGGCATGTCTTTGTTGTAGCTTTGCTCTCCCTCTCTTACGTCGAAAAGAAAGATACTCGTTAATGTCATAAGGCCATTATTTTGGGACGAAGACTATCAAATTCTTAATTGCGGGAGGATCATTGAGTTCAAATTGAGCTAGCCACACACCAAGTATGTAATCAGTGAACAGACATGTCGGACTTAACATTACAAAAGTAATATTTTCTGCATCTGGTATGGAGTCAAAGGCTTCTCATGTACTTCGAGAGTCAAATCCATGCCCACACAAGGCAGGGAGAGAATTTTCTATGTAACGGGTACACAACATGACAACATTTATATGGTGTTAGAAACCGACAAAATTCAACCATTTCAAGATTTTTTACAAAACCCTTAAAATAAAAAAGAAACAACTCTAAAAATTACCAAATCATATTGATTTGTGGCACCGCGTAAATATTGTTACGTGATATACCCATTACTTGAAGACTTTCTCCAAAGCAAGATGGCTATTACAATATGCCAAATCACTAGGCTGTTTGCAGCATTGTTCGATCATTTTATTCACTTCCTTGGCATGTTCGCTAGGAGAAGAAAGACTCACGTGCAACCGCTGCATGGCTGATACAACGCATTTACATAGGGTAAAGTTTATTTGCTCTACCAAAGACAAATGATTTTTTATTGAGCATATTTTTACAGTGTCACAAAGTACATTTATTTTACTCTATATAAATACACCGCATCAACTGTGTCATATGATGTAGCTACTCCACCTAATAATTCTTTGCCGCTAGGGATATGATAGTTCTTTTCCATCTAGTATCAGTTAAACCCATCGCAAGCTGCCCCATGGAAAAGCTGGGGCTTAGGCAAGGAGTGCGACTTTTGTCTAACGAATATATCCGACAGTGCTTACAAGGTGTTACAAGCTAGTAAGATTTCGTCCTTTTAAAGTTCTTGTTTATAAAATCTTTAGAACAAACAACAACCTAGAAATTACTTAATCTTAGTGATTTATAACACCATATATGTCCTACCATATGTTATACATGTTATATACAAAACTTTCTCCTAGGCCAAGCTGCCACGATATTAAATTTCACTTATTTCGATAGAAATTTCATAGACATATCAACCACAAATCCCATAGATCTCAAGTAGAACTTATTTAGTATATACCAGTTTATATTCATAAATCATAATTTATTCAAGTTAGAGGTAGCTCAGCCCACTAAGACAGTAAATCCTCCCAGCATGAATTCTCTTTATACACTAGACTCAAACTCAAGATTTTTTTTTTTTTAAGAAGAAGAGATGCATAACCATCTTAATCAACTCATGTTCGTTCTTTGTTCTTATTCAGTTCAAGTTGATCCATTTGGACTAAATCTCTGCCAATGTTCTTTTTTTTTTTTACAAGGTTTGAACTTAGAATTTTATTTTAGAGTAAGATGTTGTGAATTATATAAAAAAGGCCATGTGGTGATATTGTTTTTTTAGAGAAAAAGGGATCGTAAGACCAATATATTTGTCAATTTTTACAAGCGAATACTAAATATTTTAATGTGATAAATCAAGTCACATACGTTATCCGCGTTCATCACCTGCTGTTACTTTAAATTAATGTGTGTCTAACAGTAGGTGATGAAAAGAACTTGATGTTATAATGCGAGCGGACAATATATAGATTTGATTTATCACTTTAAAATATTTAGGGCTCACTTGCGGGAATCAAAAAACATATAGGATTCTCAGTGTTTTTCTCTCATTTTTTATTATTTGAAGCACAATAGTTTTCTACACTTTTTGATATCGATAGTGTTCGGTGCTGTAATAATCGACTAATCCACCGAACGATGTATATTATACGGCCTCAAGCCCGCCATTAATCACAAGGAACCTGCTCGTGGGGAGTCAAAATTTAGGCCTGACCTACTGCTTATTGTCAGTATGCTAATGAGTTCACCACTTGAAGATGCATAATAGTTTTTTTTCAAGAACATGTTATATTATTCAATATTTTGTATGTATCAAACCCAGATCGTAAATCAACTACAACCCACTAAGACATGGTATTCTCGGATTCACTTCTATAAATTCCTCACCTCACGGATTATTGAATCTAAATCTATTCAGATATGACAACCTCATGTCTGCTTATTGACTTAGATGTATAGAAACGGCTCAAACTGTTATCCGCATCTCAAACGGCATTTTTAATTGCCGAGCTGTAGCCTGTTTGATTGTCATAGTAACGCGACCACAGCATGACTCCTCCGTATTTTGGGGAAGACTTTATGGCTGGAAGCACAGTAGAAGTGAGCACATCGGGCGGGATAAAGCCACTACCTGCTGCGCCTTGGGATGCGGGAAGTCCCAGGAAGATCTTCGTGGCCGTGATTGTATTCCACTGATTCCACGCGTTCTGCAAATTGGCAATATTGCCAGAGCTGTACTGGCACGGAGCATTGTTGTAGAACTGGACCCAGACATAATCGAAAAGTCCCGTCTGCAGAGCACCACCAATCCAGGCGTCCGGGAAAGGACACTGGGGAGCAGCGGTTAGGTAAACCTTCTTACTACTGCTGCTATAAGTTGATAGGTACCGAGCGAGATCGTCCCAGTGCTGGGTCGTCCCTCCCTCAATATCAAAATCGATTCCATCTAGAACGGCATCCCCTAGTGGCCTAGATGTCGACTGTCCCCCCAAGAAATTGTTCCACAAGTAATCTGCAACTTGCCTGGTATTAAGTAAAAGTAATAAAATTACTCCATTGTCTAATAAAGTTAATCTTTCAAAATAAAGGGTAACAAGGACTTCAAATTATATTATATATATATACACACACACACATCAGAGCACAAGTTCAAATTATCCCATTTAATTAATAATTTGTAATAGGCATTCAAAATTAATGCAACTCAAGTGTGAGGAGAGTACTAAATAATAAATAATAAATCATGTTCTTATATGATAAATTTTACCTTTTAAAACATAAATTTAGGACCACTTCAAATTCTAATTACCTAGCATCATCTGCGGAAGAAAGGAAGTAACTCCCGGCTCCTCCTCCAAGGGAGAGCATAACCTTGATTCCCTGAGCCTGGCACGACTTGATATCGGAGCTCTGTCCAGCACACCCACCGTTCGTCGGGTCACAGTGGCCCGCAAGATTAATCGTCGGGGTCTGCCCATTCCCGAAGGTCGAGAGGAAGGCAATGTTTACATACTTGTAGTTTCCTGAGGAGCAAGTGTCCGCCAAGGTGCCCTCGCCCCCGTTCTGTCCCCAGTAGACAGCAATATCACCGCCCTCTGAGCCTACCATTAGCGAAATGAGAATGAACAGAGAGAGGAATGCTGCTGGGTATGGAGAAGATCTGTGAGCCATTTTCGAAGGTGTTCAGTCTTCTTTGCAGCGATTTGAGAAGGTGAGTGAAAGTGCATGGCTTTTAATAGGAGAACAATTGGAGACTGTTCCCTTGGCTGATTGATAATTAGGCAGAGGAGGTGAAAGGCTGCTTTAATGGGCCTGTCAAACACGGTCTTTGCCGCGTCAACTGATTTTGTTTCACATTTCAGATTCAAATTTCGTGGTTTAAAGATGGGAGGTTTAATACAGTAGCACAAGTCAACAATTGAAAACTAAGAGAGTTTGTTTTCCAACCTTAGACTCATGTTATATTTGGAAGAGATGAATGAATGAGATGGGGTAGAATAGAATGAGAATTTTGTTAATCAATTCTACATTTTTTATGTGGTTGTACAGTTAAAATTTATTACTTCATTTCATTAGATGAAATGTTTTTACTATAACAAAAAAATTCTATTTTACAAAATTCATTTGTTACATCGAGGGCTATCTGGACAAAACTGACGTGATACTACCACATCCAAGACTTTCTGCTCTTCTCCGGTTCATATTTGTAAAAGGGAATTACGTCCTAGACCATGATGTTAAGTTTGATTTGACAATGAAATCTCATGTTCATGGCCGCCCATGTTTATTTCCCTCCCCGTTGAAGGATTTTTCCTTAGGGCTAAATCCCTCGATTTGAACGTGGATGTCACACCAGAATTTACAACATTAAGTAACACAAAATGTGAAAGATGATTATCACATAACGTTACCGAATGTCTTTTTTCTTTCGTATGAAGAGTATATTGTTCGTTCTCAATCGCTTCTACCTTTTCTACACGCTTCTCTAATTAATGTCTTTCTTCATTCATCGGATGGGAAGACTTAATGTTCATGCCCGTGGAAATTTTGTGGGTTTAAACGGAGTTTCTAGGAAAGCAGCAACCTGAAAATACGTAGAGATGACAATGAAAAGAGGTTTACTGTTTTGGAACTATTCCTCGGAAAGAAATTTTGAGGTAGGACGAGCTTATCAATCACACGGTAAAATTAGACAATGATTGTTTGGTATGTAATATGACATCCTGTTTCAAAAATGAATAATGTAAATGAATAGAAAAAAATTGAGTACCACCATCTAACAATCATACTTTCAGGTGAAAACGGCTCAATTCTCTTGTAGATTTAGGTGAAAATTTTATATTTTTTACTAACATGTCAATGTTTATAAATTAAATTCACGAATACTATAACAGGCTGAACTCGTATAAAAATCTCTCCATCCAAGATCTCGAATGGAAATGCTCTATGTGCAATCCTCGTCATTGATTCTCGCCATATTCATTTATTCGTACTCCGTGGGAGGACATGGCCTCCTCCAGAGGTCTGCTGCCTAGACAGTCTCATTCAGCCAAAGGGCAACGGGAAAATATTTTTCTCAAGCTAAAATAATTTCTTCTAATTATGACAAGTTTGAGGGACTCTAAATCGGAGAAAATCCTAAAAGTATTTCTATAAATTTTAGTTAAATTTATATTTTTATTAAACTAATTTAGTTTACTTTCCTTGAACCTTTTCCCTTACTCTTCCATTAAGTTTCACCTCTTTACATAAATTTTCCCTATTCGGCTCTGAAATATTAATTATGTATACATATACACGTATAAACATAGAAGATTGGTATCCAGTTGTCCGTTATCAACAAAATGTCTTTCTTTTTTTCCCAAATAGAGGAGATAAATAAACCTAAAAAGGTAGAGGGAATAGGAGTAAAAGCTGAACAAGAAATTTCACTAATGAGGATAAGAGCGATACCAATTGTATTGATATGAGCCCATGGATTTGGCCAACATAAAACTCAATCAAACACAAACTTAAGCCCAATAGTTATTTTATTATTGTTATTATTATTGTCAGCCACCCCATATACTTATCCATTCCACCGCCCATTCACTGCAAAACTTTCCCAAGCCGCTGAAATAAAAACAGAGAGAGAAGCAGAAGAAGGAAACGAAGACGAAGACGAAGAAGAATGGAGCCAGAGAATTCAAAAGAGAAAATAGGTAAGGGAAGTATGATGTAAATAATATTTATTTTAAATTTAGTAGATTTTATTACTTGATAGCATATTATAGTTGGTATGATTTGGGTATATAAATATAGATAATATGATATATGAAGATAATAGAGTTAATTATAGCAGAATAGAAGCAGAACATAAATAGCAGCTGCGAGTCGAAGAGATGCGAGCAGAGTGAAAAAAGAGAGAGAGAATGGGAAGAAAGCACAGACGCGAGCCGCGGAGGCAGGAAATTAGAGAAAAATGGAATGTAATTGAGGTTCATTTCGAATAAAATAAATTATATTACTCAATGTTATATATATAGTTTAGTAAGATTTAGTTAGATTGACGCATTCCCATGAGTTTTAACATGAAAGGTGAAAGCCATAAGGTAAATAAAAGTACAATAAATAATATCATAAAATAGTATTTGGTACCATTTTCTATATAAATATGTATGATATATTTTAATTTATTGTGAATGATATTATAGGAATTGAGGAGACCGAAAATAGACATCTTGGAGATCTGATTCATTGAAAGATTGAATAAAGGGATAGTGAGTACTTTTTTCTGTTATAAAATAATTTATCGTTTGTTATATATAATAACCCGTTAATATATATGTATATATATGTTTGAATGCATGCGATTGCATGCTAATTGTGTGTGTGTTTGTATATATATATAAATGTCAACTGAAGTAGATTATATTAAGTATATTAAAATCGATACGTATGAATAAGATTGTTTTTAATTCCTATGAAATTTGCATATCAATGTATGCATTATTATACATATTTGACATTATTAATTGTGACTGTAAATAGCCATGGTGACCGCTAAACTAGCGGACTAAAAATGAGTCAAAAAAATGAGAAAAGAAAATATAAATGAAAGAGGAAAGTGAGAGATTTAATGTATTGCTGATGTCTATCGAGATAATTTATCTCTAGTTTTTAGCAAGTGCTGATGTCCATCGAGGTAATTTACGTTTGATTTCCAGTGAGATATAAATATAAAATAATTTAAAACTATTTTTACCGTCGGAAATGGGCGGCCCCCGTAGGTGTGAGGTGTGTAGATGAAAGATACCGGGAGATGGGAGAAAGATTAATATTGATTATTTCGCGGGATCACGGTATCGTCGAAGAGTAGAGTATCGATACCGTCATAACTCTGTTGTAAAGGGAGTGCGACCCCATGGCTATTACTTGTATTAATTGATTGTTTGCTTGCATTGCATATGTGATATTGTTCCACATAATGATTTGATATTCTTATTGTGTTATGAATATATATATATATATATATATGAATTTTTTTAGAAATTATATGATGATATTATTCTACCTTAGAAATTTGTACTCACTGAGTCTGCAACTTACCCCTACGAAATCTTTCTTTTAAGCTAAGTTACAGATTGACGAGCAGCTTAGGATAGCTATTTTTGGCTTTCAAGGATCGTCGTGAGGCTCCTTGTATGTAGATATTAGGTATGAAAGTTAGATATATAATAGTTTTGTATATACTGTTACGACCTGTATTTTTAGTTGAGATGATTTTTGGATGGTGAAAAGATTGCTTATGGTTGCAAATATACTGCTGGAATATATATAGTTTCAATGAAGATTATAGCAGGTTTTTGTCTGGTCTGGGATGTGAGAAAAATAAAGGAAAATTCTGTCAAAATTTCGGATCGTGACAATTGAGCTCCATTTTTCAATAATAGCGGTTATGTTACTTGTAATTTGTAAAAGTATATGCGTATAATTCTTCTGTTAAAGGTTGAAACAAATGGATAATAAAAAATTTAATAATCAAATCTATCTGTACTTCTTTAGGTTTGCACCACACAATATGCTCTGTTCAGTCAAACAGTATCTCGATACTAATCTGCGATCGGGGTGGGATTCTTGGAAAAATTTCCGTCGACCACATTTGAGGGTATAGTGAGGGAACCACTAGTCCAACTCTAAATTAGTATCTGTCTATATTTACCAAGGGAAGAGTATGTGCAGTTGTTCTAACTTTTAAATTTCCTAAAATACTCTTGGTCGATAAATTTTAATCAATTAAAAAATGATAAATTCAAGATTATGATTATCACTTGAAATTACAACTGATATTCAATTTTCTTTTTATACATCTATTATACATTTTATAAACATTAAAAATATTATTAAAAATAAAAAATAATAAGATTTTTAATTAACTATATATTTAACGACTTATGTAATTGTACCAAACCTTTTACTCGTGAAATATTTTAAAAGATAAATGACACTTTTAGTCCTCAATCTTTCACACTTTTACTATTTTAATACTAAATCTTTATTTTTTTTCATTTACGCGGTCAACATTTTGAGTTTTTACTACTTTGATTCTACCGTTACTTTTTTTTATCCAAAACAGAATATTTCATCCAAAAAATTATTTTTCAAAAAATAAAGAAAAAAGGAACAAAAGCAAATGAAAGTGAAAAATGTCTGCACAATTTACGTGTGAGCACATCCCCTTCAAAATTGAAATATATTCCTAATTGAAAACTGATTGATTGTTATTATTGTTGGAAAATTGTGACTTATTCTGAGAAAAATGAGTTTTAATTTTAGAAGGAAAACATGTTAGTAATCAATATTTCCGTAATCAGTGACTTAAAATGTTTTTTAAAAAATATTTTTGTTGAAAAATACTTGTTGGAAAAAAATGTTCTTTTTTGGATAAAATAAGCTTTTTTTTGGATGGAAAAAGTAACGGTAGGACCAAAGTGGTAAAAACTCAAAAAGTTGAAGACTGAGATAATAAAAAATAAAAGTTTAGGACTAAAATGATAAAAATACGAAAGGTTGAGAACCAAAAGTGACTTCTTTTCATTTAGGAAGCGTGAATATAAATACGAAGTTCGGCATCCTACAGCAAAATGAAATTAATATTGCAATATTTTTTACATATGTTTAATATGCGCTGATGCTAATTTTATCCAACTTATTCCGTTCAGACAATTAAAATATTAAGTTATTCCACACAACCGAAAAAAAAAGATATAAAGTCATTCCATTTCGCAAGGAAGAAACGATTATGGACATAAATGGTTCGGGTCAGGTGATTTTTCCCACAAAATATCGAATCCTGACTTTTTGGGTTCTATTTTTCCAAACACAAAAGACCATGTCGAGAATTATCTAGGAGATATGAAAACCAACTGCTTCGAATTCAGGTTTTTCAGCTGATTTTTTCAGACCTAACTTTAATATAATAATAAGTTGAGTACAAACTAATAAAATAAAATTTATTATAATAAATGAGAAATACTAATTATAAATATTTTATTGTATTAATAATGCCAATAATAAAAATATGAATCAAGATTCAAGTTTAAAAATATTACAAAAGTATTGACAATTTAATAGTAAGATAAATTATTAATATTATATTATACTTTTACCCAATTTCGAGTCGCTCTTGGGCCCACCGTTTTTCTGGTCAGGACCCAAATTTGCGATCCGATTTTTTCCAACCATTAAAATCACCCTACATTCATCCCGGATGCTATAAATTCGATTTTTTCTATTCGAGTTGGGTCAGTTTTTTAGTTTTTAAAATTTTCAGCTCTTTATTTACACGCCTAGAAATAACACTGGCAGCCATTTTGGGAGTCTGATGATATGTGATCAATGGAGCAGTATTTTTCACGTTTTCGAAGTGGACATCCCGAGTTTGATTGAAGCATCTGTCTCCATATGTCTCCAAGATCATAATTGTGGCCATCAGATGCACAGCTCCAACACCAAACTTGCGGGCAACTGTCCCCACCCCTTATTCTTTTTTGTGACGTAATCGCAAAATTGGAGACAATTATTTACAGGCGATACGAGAAGATCTCTTCTAGTTATTGCAGAAAAGATGTGGCATTGCCTAACAAAACAGGAAACAGCGTACCAAAAAGATGACCGGGCCGATATCAATTGCCATGGCCACCTTATTGATGATGCACGTAGCAAACTTGTATATGTAAAGAGCTGGCTGAAAGCAGCTGGTGTTGTTGCTTTATTTTCTTCCAAGTGTATCTTTGGCTAAAAGCAACTATGTTGGTCGTATTTTTATTAACTTGTTTAGATTCAGATTTGGTCGATCTCTGTCCATACGATTCGAATTTAAAATTTTATTTAAAGAAAAAAGTGTCGGACAAAATCAAATAACTGATATCGGTCGTAAGGTGGACCTTTTTTCCCCCTTGGAGCTCGAGGTTGCAAACTAGGAAAAAAAAAAAAAGCACGAGACAGAATAGAGGAGTGCCCATTTGTCTTAAATGCGTTTATGTTTTCAAAACCAACCAGCATGCCGTTTGGAATTTCTCTTTTTTTTTTTTGCTAGATAAAGGGATATATTATATTAATAATAATAACCTGCACACTATTCCTTTGGCCGAGAGCTTCCCGAATGAGCATCAAAAGGCGAGGGCTCTCTTTCGAAGCCATGTTAGTAGAGGTTCTTACATCCTCGTTCTTCCTATTACTAGCACAGTGATGGGCAACAAAATTCCGCTCTCGTGGGATCCAATCGCACTCCCATGAGTCAAAATTGCTGAGGTAGCATTGAGCATCCCTGACTTGGCACCGGATTTCCCAAGGTATGGTTCCTTTCGGTTTGAGGGCATTTGTCAAGATCTGGGTATCGGAGTAGAGTTTGATTCAATTCCAGCCAAAATCTTTTGCATGTCTGATTGCCAGTAAGAGTGCTTGAGTCTCTGCTTGTAATGGGCTCTTCGCTAGTGATTCCTCATGCCAATAGCATATCAGATCTTCCCCTTTGAAAGCAGCTCCCCCCAGTCCCGTCTTGCTTGTGTTCCATGCAGCATCCGTAAATATGCTAAATGTCTCATTTACTTCATGTAGAGGCTGGCCTTGCATGTTGTTTGCGAATTGGTCCTGGGGGTAGTAGATAGCATTCTCGGCCTAGTCTACAGTCCTGGAATAGTCTTGTTTATCTATATCTCCTCCTTGTTCCAAATAATATCTTCTGAGCTTGCAAAGAAAGAAGCTTAAGTCTTGCCTTGGATGACCATGTAGGTATGAATTCCTAAGATCCCATAGATAATAGAGTAGCAGGGAGCCAAACAGCATAAAATTTTGTGGGTTTATTACTCCCTACATAAATACTGATGGGGGATCAATTAGAAATTCTAGGAAGGCTATGGGCGAAGTGATGGGAAGGGGTATGTCCCATAGATGCCATGGAGACTCTCTCCATGCTGCTCTGTAAAATATGCAGGACATAAACAGATGGTCAAAGGAGTTAGTTCTTGTATTGCATACAGGACAGTTGTCTTCCCTGGTTTGGTTCCAAGGAAGACACTCACTCCCTATCCTCCATAGGTGGAGTTTGTATCTTTCATGTAATTTCAACCCCCATAGCTTTTTCCAAAAGCCTTTATTTGAATAGTTGAACATGTGCTCCTGATCAAGCAAGTAGTAGGGTTTAACCAAGTGTGCACTAGAGATATTTGGTGTCCAAACTAATTCATCCTCCACCTCCTCCTGTGGTAAATAAATAGCCATGATCCTTTTCACAGTAGTCTCATCAAATAGCTGCTTACGAATTGAGACATTCCATCTTCTAGGATTGGAGAGAATAAGGTCACTTACCTTGAGGTCATTGTTCAGAATTATGGAATTTGATAGGGAAGTGAGAGGATTGGATATACATGGGATCCATTTGTCTGTGCAAACTTTGATGTTTGTACCTTTGCCAACTATATAGTAGCTACCTTTTGTGAGAGTTTCCTTACAGGTCTGCAATCCCTTCCAAAGTATTGAGTGGTTGGCCCCATTTCTGTGACCAGCATGGAGGAAATTGCCATACTTGTGCTTCATTAGGTTACGTGCCATACTTTGTGAATCCTTTGACAGTGTCCATGCAGTCTTAGAAAGTAAGGCCCTATTCCAGTCTTCTGCTCTCCTAAAACCTAATCCTCCACATTCTTTTGGACTACAAAGGCTGTCCCAGCTCTTTTGCGCATACTAATGTCCTTCTTTTTCAATCTTTCTCGACCAGAACTTGCAACTGATTTGATCTATTTTCCTGCATGTGGATTTTGGTGGCTTGAATAAGGACATGATATAGCTTGGGATGTGTTCAATGTAGATCTGATCAGTGTTGCTCTTCCAGTGCAGGACAATGTTTTTGCCTTCCATGCTTCCAGTTTACTTTTCATCTTATCTATGATATACTGAAAGGATTCAGCTCTTTTTCTTTTGATGAACAGGGTGTTTCCTAGGTATTTGGAATCCACTTTGAGCTTTCTCATTCCTAGGATTTGTTTAATGTCCCTTCTTGTACTAGGCCTTAGAAATCTTGAGAAGAAAAGTCCAGACTTGTCCCAATTTATGGTCTGTCCACTCCACCCGCAGAACTTGTCTAGGATGGCTTTGCTTCTAGCTATTTCTTCTTGGTCAGCCCTAGCAAAGATCAGTAGATCATCTTCGAATGGCCTGTTTATAAGTTCAAGATTCTACACCAGAGTCAAACATAGCCAAGAATGATAGATGATTATTGGAAGCGCCAATATAAGATAGAAAGTTCACAATAAGATGAAGCAAACTTCAGGATTTTGATGAAACAAGTGAGCGAGAGAGGGGTATGTTGCATTTTGACACACATAATCTAATAAATGAGTAGGCGGTCGTCACTCCCTAACCGATTTTCTTCATTGAGTAATAGCATCGGTTGCTGTTTAGTCTGCATATTCTCAGTCAGCTGCGCCTTCATAGCCAAGTGCAATTGATCAAGCCTAGTCTTCCCATCATTATTATGTTCATCTCCTCATCTGGCCGTTTTTCATCTCATGGACTTACATCTTTTATGCAGTTCCAATGATCTCCAGCACGGGCTGGGCTTGCTCCCTTAATGTTGATTTCCCGGGCTTCGACTACATTCATATTCTCTAGTATGCACAGGCCTTCGTTGGTCAAAATACGCCATATTATTTGAATTTTCTACTTGTGATGAATGTGAACCTTTGGACACATTAGAAAAAAAGGATATTCTTCTTCATAGAATATCACATCACATGATGTGAATATCTCATGGAATTGTAAATCATATATACATGACACCCTTTTTACCATAGGGATACCCCCACAAAGATACACCTGCAAGACCTTTCACTAGATTTGTCCTTTGCTTAAGGCCAATTATGAACATACAATAAGGATCCAAACACTCATAAAATGTGAGTAGCTTGGTGATTTTCTAAATATAACCTCATAAGGACTCTTACCTAACATGATGGGAGTAGGTGTAAGGTTGATCAGATATGCAGCAGTAGATACACTTTCTCTCCAAAACTTGCATGCATCGACCCTGCATTTGAAATAAAAATAGGATAATTTCCTTTAATCGTTACCAAATTGATGATTTCATGAGTATATCCCATCATATGCATGGAGGTACCGTTATCAACAAGCCACACAGAACTTCTAGAAATAAAGGTGCCACTGGATCGTGGTTCTCCATCATCTGTCCTGGTAATGTTGAATAGACCTCGAAATTGAGAATCAGATAGACAATGACTTGTAATTGCATTTGCCGCAGTTTTCTGCCTCGTACTTTGCATACTATGAACTGCATTCGCAGTGCTTTGGGCTAACTTCGTGCCACCCAGCCCTCTGCAACTACTGTTTTGGTTTGGGCCTCTTGGGGTTGGGCCACGGGCTGACACGGCCTCCTCTCTCCTTTAATTGCATCTCAGTGCACTAGGGATCTCCGCGTGATCTATGCCAAGCTCCACGATATTAAATTAGACTTTTTTCGATAGAAATTTCATCGACATATCAACGACAAATCCCATAGATCTCAAGTAGAACTTATTAAGTATATACCGGTTTATATTCATAAATCATAATTTATTCAAGTTAGAGATAGGTCAATCCACTAAAAGAGTAAAACTCTCTCAACATGAATTCTCTTCATTTATAAGACGCAAACTTAGTATCTTTTTTAAGAAGAATAGATGTATTACCATCTTAATCAACTTGTGTTCATTCTTTGTTCTTATTCAGTTCAAGTCGACCCATTGGAGTAAATCTCTGCCAATGTTCTTTTTTTTCCCACAAGATTTAAACTTAGAATTTTATTTTAGAGTAACATGTTGTGAATTATACAAAAAAAGGTCACGTCGTGATGATTTCTTTTAGAGAAAAAGGGATTGTAAGGCCTATATATTTGTTATTTTTGTAAGTGAGTACTAAATATTTCAAAATAATAAATCAAGTCATACATATTATTTGCGTTCATCACCTACTGTTACTTGAAGTTGACATGTGTCTAGCGGTATGTAATGAAAAAGACTCAATGTTGTAATGCGAGTAACATATATGACTCGATTTATCACTTTAAAATATTTAAGACTCATTTGTAAGAATTAACAAATATATAACATTCTCGGTGTCTTTCTCTCATTTTTTTTATTATTTGAAGCATAACAGATTTTTTTATATTTTTTTATATCGATAGTGTCTGGCACGGTAACAACTGACTAATTCACTAGACGATATATTATACGGCCTAAGGACCGCCATTAATCACCCGATACCTGGCCGTGGGGAGTCGAAATAGAAACCTGGCCTACTGTACATTGTCAACATGCTAGTGGGTAACCCTCAAAGACGCATAACAGTTTTTTTTTTTTTCAAGAACATGTTATATTATTCCATATTTTGTATGTATCAACACAGATTGTGAATCAACTACAACCCACTAAGACGTGTTGTTCTTGGATTCGCTTCTATAAATTCCTCACCTCGAGGATTATTGAATCTAAATCTATTCAGATATGACAACCTCATATCTGCTTATTGACTTAGATGTATAGACACGGCTCAAACTGTTATCCGCATCTCAAACGGCATTTTTAATCGCCGAGCTGTAGCCTGTTTGATTGTCATAGAAACGTGACCACAGCATGACTCCTCCGTATTTTGGGGACGACTTTATGGCTGGAAGCACAGTAGAAGTGAGCACATCGGGCGGGATAAAGCCGCTACCCGCTGCATCTTGGGATGCGGGAAGTCCCAGGAAGATCTTCGTGGCCGTGATAGTATTCCACTGATTCCACGCGTTCTGCAAATTGGCAATATTGCCAGAGCTGTACTCGCACGGAGCATTGTTGTAGAACTGGACCCAGACATAATCGAAAAGTCCCGTCTGCAAAGCACCACCAATCCAGGCGTCCGGGAAAGGACACTGGGGAGCAGCGGTTAGGTAAACCTTCTTACTACTGCTGCTATAAGCTGATAGGTACCGAGCGAGATCGTCCCAGTGCTGGGTTGTCCCTCCCTCAATATCAAAATCGATTCCATCTAGAACGGCATCCCCTAGTGGCCTAGATGTCGACTGTCCCCCCAAGAAATTGTTCCACAAGTAATCTGCAACTTGCCTGGTATTAAGTAAAAGTAATAAAATTACTCCATTGTCTAATAAAGTTAATCTTTCAAAATAAAGAGTAACAAGGACTTCAAATTATATTTTATATATATATACACACACACATCAGAGCACAAGTTCAAATTATCCCATTTAATTAATAATTTGTAATAGGCATTCAAAATTAATGCAACTCAAGTGTGAGGAGAATACTAAATAATAAATAATAAATCATGTTCTTATATGATAAATTTTACCTTTTAAAACATAAATTTAGGACCACTTCAAATTCTAATTACCTAGCATCATCTGCGGAAGAAAGGAAGTAACTCCCGCCTCCTCCTCCAAGGGAGAGCATAACCTTGATTCCCTGAGCCTGGCACGACTTGATATCGGAGCTCTGTCCAGCACACCCACCGTTCGTCGGGTCACAGTGGCCCGCAAGATTAATCGTCGGGGTCTGCCCATTCCCGAAGGTCGAGAGGAAGGCAATGTTTACATACTTGTAGTTTCCTGAGGAGCAAGTGTCCGCCAAGGTGCCCTCGCCCCCGTTCTGTCCCCAGTAGACAGCAATATCACCGCCCTCTGAGCCTACCATTAGCGAAATGAGAATGAACAGAGAGAGGAATGCTGCTGGGTATGGAGAAGATCTGTGAGCCATTTTCGAAGGTGTTCAGTCTTCTTTGCAGCGATTTGAGAAGGTGAGTGAAAGTGCATGGCTTTTAATAGGAGAACAATTGGAGACTGTTCCCTTGGCTGATTGATAATTAGGCAGAGGAGGTGAAAGGCTGCTTTAATGGGCCTGTCAAACACGGTCTTTGCCGCGTCAACTGATTTTGTTTCACATTTCAGATTCAAAATTTCGTTGTTTAGAGATGGGAGGTTTCATACAGTAGCACAAGTCAACAATTGAAAAGTAAGAGAGTTTGTTTTCCAACCGTAGGCTCATGTTATATTTGAAAGACATGAATGAATGAGACGGGGTAGAATAGAATGAGAATTTTATTAATCTGTTCTACATTTTTTATGTGGTTGTATAGTTAAAATTTATTACGTTCATTTCATTAGATGAAATTCTTTTACTATAATAAAAATTTCTATTTTACAAAATTCATTTGTTACATCGAGGGCTATCAGGACAATAAAGACGTGATACCACCACATGAAAGACTTTCTCCTGTTCTCCGGTTCATATTTGTAAAAGGGAATTACGTCCTAGACCATCATGTTCAGTTTGATTGACAATGAAATCTCATGTTGATGGCCGCCCATGTTTATTTCCCTCCACATTGAAGGATTTTCCACAGAAGAGCACTGTTCTGACCTTAGGGTTAAATCCCTCGATTGAACGCGGATGTCACACCAGAATTTAAAAGATTAACACAAAAAGTGAAAGATGATTATCCCGGAAGGTTACTGAATTAGTCTTGTTTCCTTCTGAATGAAGAAAATACTGTCCCGTCTCAATCTCTTCTACTTTTTCTACACGCTTCTCTAGTTAATGTCTTTCTTCATTCACCGGATGGGAAGACTTTATGTTCATGCCTGTGGAAATTTTGTGTGTTTGAACGGAGTTTCTAGGAAAGAAGCGATAACAATGAAAAGAGGTTTACTGTTTTGGAACTATTCCTCGAAAGAAATTTTTAGGTAGGACGAGCTCATGTATGACACGATAAACTTAGAAAATGAGTGTTTGATATGCAGTAAAAATTATGACATCCTGTTTCAAAAATGAGTAACGTAAATGAATAGATAAAATTGAGTATCACCATCTAACAGTCATACTTTTGGGTGAAAACGGTTCAATTATCTTGTAGATCTAGGTGGAAATTTTACATTTTTTTACTAACATGTCAATGTTTATAAATTAATGTCAATGTTTATAAATTAAAGTCACGAATACTAATGGGTTGAACTCATATAAAAATCTATCCGTCTAAGATCCCGTGGGAGGGCATGGCCTCCTCCCTCATAACCCCAAAAGAAACAGAGGTCTGCCTATACAGTCTCATTCCGCTAAACGGCAACTGGAAAAGATTTTTCTCAAGCCAAAATAATTTCATCTAATTATAATAAGTTTAAGGGACTCTAAATCGGAGAAAATCCTAAAAGTATTTCTATAAATTTTAGTTAATTTATGTTTTTATTAAATTACTTTAATTGACTTTCTTGAACCTTTTTCCTTACTCTTCCATTAAATTTCACCTCTTTAATTAAATTTTCCCTATTCAGCTCTGAAATATTAATTGCGTATACATATGCACGTATAAACAAAGAAGATTGGTATCCAGTTGTCTGTTATCAACAGAGAGTCTTTCTTTTTTCCCCTAATAGAGGATATATATATATATATATTTATACACCTAAAAGAGTGGAAGGAATAGGAGTAAAAGCGGCACAGGAAATTCCACTAGTGAAGACGAGAGTAATATCAACAGTACCAAGCTCCATTTTTCAATAACAGTCTTTATGTTACTTGTAATTACTAAAAGTATATGCATCTAATTCTTCTATTAAAGGTTGAAGCAAATGGATACTAAAAAATCAATAGTCAAATCTATGTATAGTTTTTTTGTTTGCACTTTATAGTATTCCCGAGTCAAGCAAAACGCATCTCAAGACTAATCTATGGTCGGGAAGGGATTCCTGGAAAAATTCCTGTCGACCCTCCCAACCTAGGATTCGATGTTGTGATCACTCATTTGGGGGTCTAGTGAGGGAACTAATAGTTCAACCCCAAATTGGTATCTATCTATATTTATCATGAGAGGATTATGGGTAATTGGTCTGACTTTTAAATTTCCTAAAATACTCCTGGTCGATAAATTTTAATCAATTAAAAAAATGATAAATTCAAGATTATGATTATCACTTGAAATTATAACTAATATCAACTTTTCCTTTCATATATTTATTATACAATTTATAAAAATTAAAATTTTTTATAAAAGTATTATTTAAAATAAAAAATAATAAGATTTTTAGTTAACTATAAATTAACTACTTATGTAATTGTACTAAACATTTTATTCGTAAAATATTTTAAAGGATAAATGAAACTTTTGGTTCTCAACCTTTCACACTTTTACCATTTTAGTCCCAAATCTTTATTTTTTCCATTCACACCCTCAACATTTTGAATTTTTGCCGCTTTGATCATACTGTTACTTTCTCCATCCAAAAAAAGCATATTCCATAAAAAAAGAATATTTCATCCAAAAATTATTTTTCAATAAAAACTAATTTTCAAAAAATAAATAAATAAGGAAAAAAAAGAAAGCGAAGTGAAAAATGTTTGTAGAGTTTTACAGGTGAGCACATCCCCTTTAAAATTGAGACGCATTCCTAATCAAAAATTGATTGATAGCAATTATCATTACAAAGTCGTGATTTATTCTGAGAAAAATGAGCTCTAATTTTAGAAAGAATACATGTTAATAATTGATCTTTCATAATCAGGGACTGAATATGCTTTTCTAAAAACATATTTTTGTTATGAAATAATTGTTAGATAAAATATTCTTTTTTGATGGAAAAAGTAACGTTAGAACCAAAGTGACAAAAACTCAAAAGGTTGAGGACTTAAATGACAAAAAATAAAGGTTTATGACTAAAATAGTAAAAGTACGAAATATTAAGGACCAAAAGTGTCTTTTTTCCACAAATACATGAAAAAAAGTCACTCTAAGCATTCCATGGAAAGAAGTCTTTTTTTTTTTGCATTTAAGGAAAAAAAGACACTCTTGGTCCTAAATCTTTATTTTTTATCATTTAAGTCCTAAAACTTTATTTTTTGTCATTTAAATCCTCAACCTTTTTGAATTTTTAACACTTTGGTCTTACCGTTATTTTTTCTATCCAAAAAAGCATATTCCACAAAAAAAAAATTTTTGTCCAACAATTATTTTTCGACAAAAATGTTTTTTTTAAAAAGGCATATTTAGCCCTGATTAGGGAAATATTGGTTACCAATATGTGTTCCTTTTAAAATTAGAACTCATTTTTCTCAGAAAAATCACAATTTTGTAATGATAATAGTCATAAATTAATTTTTAATCGGGAATGCATCTCAATTTTGGAAGGGATGTGCTCCATTGACATTTTTCACTTTCGTTTGACCTTTTTTTTTTCCTTTTTTATTTGTTTTTTGAAAAATGGTTTTTATTAAAAGATAGCTTTTGGATGAAATATTCGTTTTGGATGGAATATACTTATTTTTGAAAAAAAGTAACGGTAGGATTAAATTGGTAAAAATCCATAAGGTTAAGGGCGTAAATGATAAAAAATAAAGATTTGGGATTAAAATGATAAAAGTGGAAAAAATTGATGATCAAAGGTGTCATTTACACTACATTTATTCATTATGATGTCATTGAGCGATAGTAAATGGAATTTCAATTTCAGGTTACAACAATAACAACTTTTGTTTCCCCCATGTTTTTATATTAACCATCATCTCATAACTCATCGCACTCCATTCAAATCTTGACTTCTAGGTCCAAGTCTTTGCCCGAACTTGACAAAAGTGGCACCCATGGGCCCCCGTTGACCCCACGACAGTCTTTGTACGATAGTTAACTATCAGCAGATGAACAACTCGCTTTCTTCACGCCCTAATACTAAATTTCCTTTGGAGACTGAAATTCATAAAGTCTCTTCTAGGGATGGTTTAGAACCGAGTTTTCCCATTAGTTTTTCTTTTTTGGGAGGCCCACATTAGAGAACTAAGGAGAGGAGGACACAACGAGTTCATTGTATAAATATCACTTAAATCTTAATATGTGTGAAGTTTTTATAATTTTCAAAAATAAGCTTTATATTTGTTGAGATTTGGATGCAAATTTATACAATAAATTTATTATGTATTATAAGCTGAATATTTACTCGAAGAAGAGCCTACTCTATTAAGAAAAATAATATTCAATTTTTCACATACTTCTATTTTTCTTTCTTTTTTAAGAAAATCAAATTAATTTCTAAATTAAAATATTTTCATAATGTGGATCAATAGTAAATATATAAAACGAAAAAAAATACTTTGGTCCTCAACCTTTTGAATTATGATTTTAGTCCTAAACTTTTATTTTTTATCATTTAAGTCCTCAATCTTTTGAGGTTTTGCCACTATAGTCTTATCGTTACTTTTTCCATCCAAAAAAGCATATTCCATCCAAAAACAGAACATTTTATCCAACAATTATTTCTCAACAAAAATATGATTAAAAAAAGCATACTAGTCTTTGATTATGAAAATATTGATTACTAACATGTGTTCCTTATAAAATTAGAATGCATTTTTCTTAGAATAAGTCATGATTTTGTAATAATAACAACCATCAATCAATTTTCAATTAGGAACGTGTCTCAATTTTGAAGGGGATGTGCTCACTGTAAAACTCTATAGACAATTTTCACTTTCATTTACTTTTTTTCTTTTTTCTTTATTTTTTGAAAAATAGTTTTTATTGAAAAATAATTTTTCAATGAAATATTTTTAGTTTGGATGGAAAAAATAACAGTAGGATCAAAGTGGTAAAAATTCAAAAAGGTTAAGGGCGTGAATGATAAAAAAATAAAGATTTAGGAGAAAATGGTAAAAATGCGAATGGTTGAGGACCAAAAGTGTCATTTACCCTTCCTTGGGCAATGCATGTATAATATAATGGGTTATTTGCCTAGAAAAATACAAATTATCCAAGAATTTTTCATTTTACTATGAACTATTTTTTTACTCAGAAAATCATATACTATCCAAGAATTCCATAATATACCACGAACTATTTTTTCCCAAAAAAATATGAACTATTTAAGAATTCCCTAATTTATCATGTGGTTAATTTATCTGTTAATTGCTTATGTGTATTGTTAATTTTACTGATTGTGTAAATAGATTTTGATGCGATATCACACGTGACATCCATCTGGTCATAAAAAATTACAAAATATTGTTGAATTCTCCATTTTATCATGAGGATGGACCTGTAAACAAATGATGGATGTGCAAACAGATTTCTCTATTTTTGTGATCAGATAGATGCCACGTGTACTGCCACGTCAGACTTTATTTGCACAATTAGTAAAATTAATGGTACAAATTAGTAATTAACAGTCAAAATTAATGACGTGGTAGGTTAGTGAAAATAGAGTATAGCTCACGATTTTCTGAGCAAAAAATAAATAGTTCGTGGTAGATTAGGAAATTTCTAAATAGTTTATAATTTTCTGAATAAAAAAATAGTTCATGGTAGATTGGAGAATTCTTGGATAGTTAATGCTTTTCTAGATAAATAACCCTAACATAATTTGATTAAATTATATATATAAATAAAAAGGAATTGGGACTGTGTCTCAAGGTAAATTCTCATCGGTTCTCCTGATTTGATCTAAAATACAAATCATTTTAAAGTAATTTTTGATTGTTTCATATGATTTAGATTAAAAATCAACCAGTTCATATCTAATTTTGACTTGTTAGGTTCAATTTAAGAATAATTTCAGATTGATTTAGCATGGTTTTGACTGATTTGATCAATTCATTTCATGTTCATGAGGTTTGGTCCAAAATTCGAGTCACGTCAAAGTTTGGTTTGACCAATTCATGTAGTTTGGATCGGAAATTGTCTGGTTTAAGTGTAATTTCAACGATTCAATAATTAAGATGAAAGTTAGCCCAATTTAATCCTAATTTGGTCGAATTCAGTGGGTTTAGGCATATTTTAATCCATTTTAAGTTTAATTTTGTTCAACTCAATCTGGTTTAGGCTTAATTTTTAACCCATATCAAATTTAATTTTTTTCAAAAAATAATGGCTTTGAGGTGGGTTGATTAAAACAACATCTCACCAAAGTGAGCTTTTTTGTGTAAATTGGCCCATTTTGGAATATCTAAAATGTTTGCGTGTGTGGAGTTTCAAGCAGGAAGTGATCGGCCCAAAGAAATGTTACTGTTTGGCTAAGTTTCATAAATGTGTACCATAATAAATGTGTGATGATACTTAGGTTTCTATGTGAACGTGAGTTGGCCCAACAGAAGGCTCATTGTTTGGCCAAATTGACTGTAATTGTTTGATTTCTGCACCAAGAGTACCAATTACAAGTTGACATTTTTGTCCAAAGATGAAACGTCAATGTTGTGTTTGGCATCTTGGAATGGGCTTGCTATATTTTATTCATTATTAGTCCAACATAATTCCCATTAATTTTGTGATTTGTTCTCTGTTTAATTAATTTCTGCTACTGTAGGTTCTAACAAAATTAATTCCATCCATGTGCTTACAAACACAAATTTTAAAGTCTAGAAAGAGAATGTTATGATTGTTCTTGGTTGCACGGATTTGGACTTGGCCATACAAGCTGAACAATAGCGTGTTCTTACACCTAATAGTTCCATTGAGATTAATAAGGATTTTGTTGGTAGTGGGATTGTTGTATCATAAAGCATGCACTTCCAAAAATCTTTTAAGGGGCTTTCTTTTTAAGGACAGAGATGTCAAGTCGTTCCTTGATACCATTAAGAAACGTTTTGAGAGGAACAAAAAGGCTTAGACAAGTACAACTTTATTGATACTTATCTTGATAAGGTACAAAGGATACGAGAAACATTAAGGAGTAAATTTTAAGTATGTACAAACTTAATTTAAATTTAAGGCACATAAGTTAAAGTTGTGTGGAGACATGCTCGTGCATTTAGTTTTAACATATCTTCTCTTACAAAGTTTAGTCTAAAAGCAAAACTAGAGCCTATGAGAACTATTTTCTCATGTACAAGAGGAGTAGAGGTTGAAGTAAGAAAGGACATAGTACTAACTTGGCATCATAGTCTAAAGGAAAGGATAAAGTAAGAACACTGCGAGTGTTCCACCTCAAAAGAGGAAACATAAGTAATGAATTAAGAGTTTTACATAATTATGCTTGATGTATAAAGAACAGTCCAATTCTCATTATTGTTTGCCTTAACGTCAGTTTGACTATGTACACACAGATAGTGGATAGATTTTGGTAATTCTAGCTAATAAATGTGCATATACAAAATTGCTTAAGTTGTCAAACGCCAATTAGTGATGAAGGTTTTATCTATATGGGGCGATAGTAAATCGGTTCTAATTGAGTCTACAGGCACATTTAGGTTATTATTTTAACTAGTTGCTATATGGATCTGCAGAAGACATATATTGTACTACCTTTTAGATGGGATTGGGTTTATATTTCCATTTTGGATAAATTTAGTTATTAGTGTGAATTTGGAAATAGTTTGCTTAGTCAGCTACGTAACTTAGATGGTGTTGGCCCCTTTTTTTCTTTTCCTTTTTCTCTCGTCATAATAACCTTTATATGCTTGATTCGGTTGTCTCACTTAATGAAGCCTTGCTAAGTTCATGTCAAAAAAGTACAAATTAGAGATGGAGTTCCATTGAATTATGAAATAAATGATTAGATTGGGATCCATACTATGGATTAAAATCTTGTGTTTGATGGAATCATCAATTCCCTTAATTTGATGAAGTGGGCTGGTCACCCTGGCTAAGAAAGGATGTCAGTGTTGCTGTCACACTCCTACTACTGGTCAAAAGGATGGAAGAGGAGATTGAGCTCTTTGTCAAGACTTGTCTTGTCTACTAGCAAGACAAAGTGAAGTGGCGTGCCAAGGCAGGACTATTGCAACCCCTGCCCATACCACAAAAACCATGGGTGTCAGTTTTGATGGACTTCATGAGTGGGTTTCCTGACGTTATGGGATTTGATGCTATCATGGTTGTGGTTGACAAGTTCTTGAAGTATGCTGTGTTTAGACCTATGCCAAAGAAATGTACTATGATGAGTTCTACTGCAATGTGGTAAAACTATTCGGACTCCCTACTGACATTGTGAGTGACAGAGATGCACAATTCATTGGGAGATTCTAGACCCATCTCTTCAATCTGATGGGCACAGAATTGAAATTCTCAACAGCTAATTATCCGCATACGAAAAGAATGAACTAGTTATTGGAGGAGTATCTAAAGCACTACATGATGGAAACTCAAAGGAACTAGCTAGACTTGTTGGACATTGCACAGTTTTGTTACATTTGCATTGCTCCTCATTGACTAGCTTCAATCCATTCGAGCTCGCTATAGGTTATTAGCCACTGACTTCTAGTGAGGTAGCTCTACATAAAAGAGAAAGAACAAGTCCCGCGGCATATTGTTTTGCAAGGAGCAAGGAAGAGATTTTTCAGGTTGGTGACAAAGTGATGATTAAACTCACACCTTAAATATGGAAGAAGGTAATGAGCAAAGGATGGCATAAGTGTCTAATCTAGAGATATGATGGAACATTCGAGATCATAAAGCATATCGGTGTGATTGTTAGGTGGTGGTACTTAATTCTCTTACAAATCAAGTTTCAATATATTACTTATCCGATATGGGGTTGACTCCTCAACATCCGCCATCATGTGACAACATGGATTACACGTACTACATGCCAGTAGACACTCATCCTCAACAATTGACGTTAAGCAGGTAATGGATAGACTTTGATACACATAGCAAGTTTGATAGAATTGTGATATATTTGTCATGTAATATTCTATTTCTATTTATACACACTATACATTGAGTATTAATACATCATCACAGCACACATTCTGTGCATGTGACAATTTCCAGCATCTATCATTGTCTTTAGTTTTCATGGTATCAGAGCTCTAGGGAAAACACTCGACTTTGTTTTGTCCCCAACTCTATTCTTGACTCTGTTATTGCTCAAACTCCCTGATCCAGCATCCATGGCTGCTAATACCACTCCATCAACCAACACTCCATCATTGAACAACTTGCCTATCATACCATTGAAGCTGGACGGCACGAACTACTATCACTGGAAAGGAATGATGACACTATTGCTCTAGTAGTACAAATTACTTAGGTACGCAGACGACACCATCTCAGCCCCTGCAGCGACCCTACAACTCGACAATAAGGAAATACCCAATCCCGAGTATGAATAGTGGCAAGTACTCGGCCAACTTTGTCTTACAATCATTTTGTATTTGTCACCACAAAAATTGGTTCCAAGATCTTAGGGTTGAACACGGCGTCTGAGGCATGGAGCAAGCTCAAGACGTTGTTCGACTCACAAACACACGCTCAGAAGGATTTTCTAGAACAACAATGGCGTGACAGTCGGAAAGGAGATAAATCAATGGTCGATTACCTTCAAGAGGTGACAGATCTCTTTGCCAAATTTGCGCTGCTCGGTCAACCTCGGTCAGCCTTGGAAGTGAATGATCGTATACTTGCTGGCCTAGGAGATGAATGGGAACCGCTGATCTTGGCTGTTGCTCCATCACTTACCACCATGACGACCGACGATCTATCCTCCATGCTGCTTAGCCAGGATGCTCGCCGGGCATATCGGAAATCCAAAACTGGACTTCCTCCGTCCGGCCTAACATCCGTAGCGCCAGTAGTACATGTTGCTGCCACTAGAGGCCGAGGCTCCTCACGATCGAGCAGAGGGAACCTGCACACCTCCAATTTCGATAACCCTAATTTTATGCCTACCTGGTCTGTAGGAGGAATAAGAAGTGGAGGTTTCAGGTTACTAGGGGTCGGGTTGCCCACGGTTCTCCTTTGGGCCATGCAGTTTTGGATGGCAATCTAGTCTGCTTCCAAGCCCATTTTAGCACTATACCGGCTTGTCTCCCACACAATGGGCTAGTGGTCTCTTCTCAATGGGCCGAGTGCCTTCTCCTCCGCTGGGCTACAGCAACAACCCATTTGGCCGCACCAGTCCAATTTTCTTGTTGCGAACCACATCTCTGTCTGTTAGCTGTGTCATCAAAGTGGGCAATTGGCCTCTTACTGTCCATGCTTCTTGCAAAATTTTCAGCTACCACAAGCTCATGTGACCTTTGGTGGAGATTGCACCATTGATTGGTATATTGATTCGGGGGCTACCCACTATGTCACAGCAGATTTTTCTAACCTTGCAATTTAGGAGGATTTAACTTGCCCGGATCAGTTAGTGATTGGAGGTGGTACAGGTTTAACTGTTCTTTCCTCTGGCTCATCTCTCTTTCGTACTCCTAATCGACACTTCGCTTTACATAATATTTTATGTGCTCCTCAGATCTCTCCAAACTTACTCTCCATTCCAAAATTTACCAAAGATAACTCTTGTTATCTCGAACTTCACCCTTCTTTTTTTGTTGTGAAGGATCTACAGACCAATCAGGAGCTTCTTCAGGATTGCTTAAAGATGGATTGTACTGTCTATAGTCCAGTGGTGGATGTCCTTCTCCCAAAGCTTGTGTCGCCTCTTCCGTCTCTTGCGCTGTGTGGTATCAGCATCTTGGTCATCATGCACCCTTTATTGTTCATCTTGTCTTAGCATCCTCTCCATCTTTACAATCCAGTGGTCGTCCTCGGTCTATCATTTGTAAGTCCTGCCAACTTGGCACATCATCCCACTTTTCTTTTCTGCTTACAATGAATAAAAGTTCTTTTCCATTGGCATTAATACACACTAATATCTAGGGTCTTGCTCCTATTTTATCATCCACTGGACATCTTTATTACATTCATTTTCTTGATGACTACAGCAAATTTTCGTGGTCCTATGTCTTGAAATCACGTGCTGATGTGTGCAAAATTTTTCATGCTTTTCTGTTATAAGTCAAAAATTCTTTTGATTGGAAAATCAAGGCCCTCCAGTCTGACGGTGCTAAAGAGTTTTTGTCTCATGAATTTCAATCTGAACTTCAGGACAATGCCATTGTTCATCGTATCTCGTGCCCTCACACTCCACAACAAAATGGTTCAGCTGAGCACAAACATCATCATATTGTCGACATGGGTATCACCCTTCTCACTCACCCTAAACTTCCATTTAAATTTAGGAACTTTGCATTTGAAACGACGGTTTATCTCATCAATCATCTTCCCACCAGGTCCCTTCGGTTTCTTTCTCCCTTTTAGGTACTGCATGGGTACCCCTTGACTACAGTTTCCTAAAAGTTTTTGGTTGTAAATGTTTTTCCTATCTTTGTCCTTATAACAATCATAAACTCGAACAATGCTCACGTCCCTGTATTTTTCTCAGGTATCCATCCAACCATCATGGATATCGCTGTTTAGATCCTATCTCTGGTCGCCTTTTTTTTTTTTTCTCGAATCATTACTTTTAATGAAGATTCATTCCCATTTCTTCATCGAGCATCTGACATGTCTACTTTCAGGACATCATCTGCGGCATCCTTGGGTACTTCTGTTCCCTCTCCCTCTCTCTCCTCTCATTCTACTTTTGATCAGTTCTCCTTACCTTTACCTATCTTTTCACTATCACCATCTGTTCTGGTCGTTGATCCTCTTGTAGCAAGGCCCGATATTTCTGCTCCAGTTCTTGCTGCTGCCATAGCTCCATATTCCCCTCAACGGACTCATCCGATGATTACCCGGGCACAGGATGGCACCCTACCACCTCTTCAGTTTTCTGTCAGCAGACACCCTAGTGCATTTTCTGTTATGGTGGACGCCCGGGACCCCAAAAACTTCACTACAGCTTGCAAGGATCCACAGTGGCTTGCTGCAATTACTGACGAATATCAGGCTTTGTTGCAAAACAACACCTGGGATCATGCTCCTCCACCTTCTCTTCGTCACACCATTGGTAGCAAATGGGTCTACCGGATCAAGCTTCAGTCAGATGGTTCTATTGATAGGTACAAAGCTCGCCTTGTTGCCTAGGGTTATACACAATGCGAAGGCATCAACTATGATGAAACTTTCAGTCCAGTTATTAAATCTGTCATTATTCGTGTTGTTCTCTCCATTTCCACTTCACTAAACTGGCCAATTCAGCAACTGGATGTCAAGAATGCTTTCCTCCATAGTTTCATTGATGAGGAAGTTTACATGTGCCAGCCACCGGGTTTTGTTGATCCGCTACGTCCTACCCATGTTTGTTGGGTTCATCGATCTCTCTATGGCTTGAAAAAAGCCCCACATGCTTGGTTCCATCGGTTTAGTGAGTTTCTTCTCAAACTTGGTTTCACAGGATCTACTGTGACACCTCCTTGTTCATCCTGCGCACAACTTCATATCTCATGTTTATGCTAATATATGTGGATGACATCATTCTTACCGATACTCCTAATGCTCCTTTCAATGACTTGCTTCACTCAGTAGTGAGTTCTCTATGAAGAATCTAGGTCCTCTACATTTCTTCCTTGGTGTTGAGGTGAATCCCACGGCTCAAGGTCTCTTTTTGACCCAATCCAAATATATTCATAGTCTGCTGGATTGTGCCACTATGCTTGACTATAAACCATCCTCCACTCCGGTTCATTCTGGAACACATCTCTCTGTGCATGACAGTGACTCGCTCCCTTATCCTTCGTTATATCAGCAGGTTGTTGGATCTCTTCAGTATCTTACTCTGACTTGACTAGATGTTACATATGCCGTGCAACATGCCTGTCAGTTTATGCACCGGCCTTCTCTTTCTCATTGGACAACTATGAAATGCATTTTGCGATATCTAAAGGGCACAATTACACACGATTTGTTCATTTGCAAGGATTCTCGCCTTACTCTCCATGGTTTCTCATATGCAGATTGGGCTGGGAATCCTAATGATCAGAGATCTGTTGGTGGTTTTGCTATCTTCCTGGGCTCGAATTTGATCTCCTGGCACTCAAAGAAGCAACATACAGTTGCTCGATCTAGCACTAAATCGGAGTACAAGAGTCTTGCTAATACTACCGCTGAGCTGATCTGGATTAGTCATTATTGCAGGAACTCGGCTTCTCTCTCTACTGTCCTCCAATTCTTTGGTGTGATAATGCCTCTGTTGTATACCTCATTGCTAATCCTGTCTTCCATGCTCGTACCAAACACATCGAAATTGATTATCACTTCGTCTATGAGCGCATCTCTCGTCGTCAACTTCACATTCGGTTTATCAGTAGTGACAAGCAGCTTGCTGACATCTTTATGAAGGGCCTCTCTACTCGTCATTTTCAATCTCTTTGTTCCAAGCTCAATGTTCGGGGCCTCCCCTTGGGCTTGCAGGGGAGTAATGGATAGACTTTGATATACATAGCAAGTTTGATAGAATTGTGATATATTTGTCATGTCATATTCTGTTTCTATTTATACACTATATACACTGAGTATTAATACATGATCATCACAGCACACATTCCATGCATGTGACAATTTCTAACATCTATCATTGTCTTTAGTTTTTAGCAGGCATCGAGATGAGCTTTCTCTTCCATCCCCGAGCTAAATATTAATATGAGTCGGGCCTTTATTTAGTATTTGATTCACTTACTGCGAGTTTCAAACTCGGGTTTAATAATAATCAGGAGCTAGTGATTTTTCTTCCGATCTCAGGCGTACTCAGATGTGAAATTTATCTCCGACAATTCTTAATAAAAATAAAAGAAGAAAACTTTTTGAAATGTAAGTTAGATTTTCATTCTGTGTTTGTATTTTAAAATAGATCTACATCTCAAAGAATATTTGATCTGCATACAAAATATCATCGAATAATCCCAGGCTGATAAGGAACTGTAAGGTCACAACAAATCTGTAAATTTTGTATTTAGTAGACCATGATCGCTGCCTTATAAACCTTCATTGGCTTCAATGAAACATTTCCTTGACTGGTCACACGGAGGAGCAAACTGCATTCATCGGATTCATCTAGGTTTTTTTTTTGTGTTTAATTAAAAATCTTAAAATAATTGAAAATTTTATAAGTTTAGAACACCAATCAGTATTATTACGTTGTGTACTTTGTTATACACAATACTTTATTGTAGGAAAATACAATCCGCCCATGTGAACCTAATCGACCTAACCCGAACCCGACTCAATTAGAGAGTGTCTTCTCTCTAATAGATGCGTTACTTCAACGAAGGGTCATATTCGTTGTGAAAGATCATGACTTCTCATTCTCATGTAACTACCTATAAACAAAAGAAATGATGAATGGCCAAATAGAATGTATGCATGAGATTCACGTGAGAGGAGAAGTTCAAGAAAGAAAATAGAGAAAGATCGGGTTACGTGTTTCTCCCATTTGAGATTGAGTTGGAGGGTTCTTGTGCTGTGAATTGTGATTGGTTCTCGCTCGACTACGTAGTGAGGATCCACCGCCAGTCTATTTTGTTCGTGAAGGTTACCGGTACGTGATTCAATCCCGTACAACGATTCTGAAGAATTAAAAGGTATGCCGACAACCCATCTCGTTGTTACGATATGTATGAATATGGATTCCTTCTATACGATATATGTATGTGTTTGAAATCCATCATTATTGTGGTAAATTCCAACATTGGTATCAGAGCCTTAGAGATCGTTTCCGTATCAATATATATCATGAATCAAAGTAGACGAACAGTAGGCCAGTTCTGTGATTGCTGATCCTGTTTTGATGTCGATATTTTCTGGAGTGAATTTTTACATTATTAGATTCCTCGTTTCAATACAATTTCAACGATATATTATATGCCTCATTTCGATATCGTATGATAAAGTTATGAATGTTTAAAGTTTTGGATCGGATCAAAATATTTCTGGGTGTTGAGAACACCTAGAACAAGTCCAGAACCTAGGCCACTCTCGGAAGGGAGAGTGTGGTTCACCCCTAGATTCGATTGAGAAACCGAAAGTTGCAACGGACTCCACTCGCCGAGTGGGAGCGGACGGCATCACGCACTTGCCGGTAAGAGGCCAGTAAGTTGGCGCGTGAAGCGCACACTCCGGCCACGGAGAGTAGAAATACAAAGAAAATAGGTTGTACTAGCAACCTCACAAGCGAATGGCGCTATTTGTGGCCGTATGAATTGCTTCGATGCCTGATCATCGAGTCATTTTCACCCCTGCGATTCTGACACGATTTTATATGTTTAATAATTTTTTCAAAATTTTTCAACAATCAGAAGAGGTCAGAATAATTTCCAAAAATGTAGAAATGGTAAATACACATTTTTTTAAGTCTCGCCCAATATCTAAATCACATGATATTTTTATTAGGTGAAATTTTTTATGTAGATTCCTGAACACTAGAGGAGTATCATGGAATTTTTTTGAAAAATTTTAGATGCCAATAACAATTATTATTATTTAATAATTGAATTTATATTATAAATTCAGATTAAATTAATTGTAATCCGAAAAATTATGAAAATTTTTTCTGGAGAACTTTACCTAGAAAGAATTTTCTAGAGTATTTTTGGATTTTTATAACTGAGTTACATATTTTTCCATAGTGTTAATCGCTTTTTAGTTGCTTGATTAATTAGGAAAAATATCATAACATTCTGGAAAATTACGAAAATTTTTCATGAGTATCAAAAATATGTCAAAAATGTTTAAGAGTGATTTCTGATTTTTTGCATTGTGTTTGATAATTTTCTTGATTTAAATCATATATAGTAAATTGATTGATTAAGAAAATTACTATAATATTCCGAAAACTTAGAATAAATTGAAACAAGTATGATGTGCATTTAATGATTTGTTGCATATTATATTTTGTGGGAGATTTTGTCGAGTGAATTAATTTCGCTCCAAAATAAATTTATGTATGATAATTAAATTTATTGATAGATGTGGTCAAGGGAATGTGAGTGATGATTAGGAACACTGTGAATTTTCGATCTCGCACCTTTGATTATTTCTATTGGTTGTTTAGATTGTTGCTACATAAATTTTGTGATTATTTGTGCTAATTATGAAAATATCTATGCGCATGTAAAATAGATTTAGCAATGGTATCAAAGTCTATTGTCGCTGATTTGATGAAGGGTGAGAAACTAGATGGCGAAAATTATGACATTTAGCGTCGGAAAATTCAGTATCTCCTGGATGAGCAGGAAGTCTTGGAGACTTTGGACGAGGCCATGAATGTGCCTAAAAAAGGTGATACACCTCAGCACCAACGAGACCTTGATGCCTACCAGAGTTGGCTCAAGAAGGACCGTTGTGCGCGCTTTACTATGTTAAGCAGCATGCATAATGATCTAATTGGTGAGTTTGAGATGTATCCAACTGCTCACGAGATGTGGGAGGCCCTCAAATCCAAGTTCGGTGTGATGTCCCTCACCAAACTCCTGGAATTGAACATGAGGTTCGATTCCTGTGTCAAAAGGTCAGATCAAACCATGAAGCAGCATCTCCAATGCATGGCTACTATGATCCGAGACCTTAAGTCTGGTGGGGTGACCCTTTCCGATGAGCAGCAGGTCCAGGCAGTGATTAGATCACTGCCTAGTTCCTGGGAGCACATGAAAGCAAATATGACCCACAACGAAAATGTCAAAATGTTTGACGACATTCGTCGCCATTTAGAGCTGGAGGACGAGCGCCTAAAGGCTGCTAAGCCCAATTCAGAGGCTAACGTTGTGGCCTCTAGTTCGCGAAAGGCTTCTAGGCCAAAACGTAAGCGAGCTGGAGGTGCTCCTAAGAACCGGGGCGAACCAGCGCCCAAGAAAGGCAAGTCCACCAAGCACAAGAGAGGAAAGCGTGGTGGAAAGAAAGACCTAAGCAAAGTCAAGTGCTATAACTGCCAGAAAATGGGACATTTTGCTCGCGACTGCGTTGAAGCAAAGAAGGCGCAACCGACCACCTAGCAAGGAGTCGAGATGGGTTCGTGGAGTATCGCCGAGTCCCTGTCGGAAGAAAGGTGCATATGGGAAATAGTTCGAGTGTGCAAGTGCTTGGAATCGGCACTTACAAGCTCAATCTGCGAGGTGGTCGCACACTATATCTCCATGATGTCCTTCATACTCCTGAGATCCGGAGAAACCTCTTATCAGTTATGGTCATGTTAGGTCTTGGATTTAAATTTGTTTTTGAGGACTCATCTGTGAGCATTTTTCTTGGTGACATTTTCTATGGCAGTGGCTCATTGATTATTATGAGAATAAAAATGTCGATTCCTTTTCTTTAATTGCTTCAAGTAATAATGATGTTTGCACTAATACGATTAGCTGGCACGCTAGATTAGGCCATGTAGGCTTAAATCGAATGACTAGACTTGCAAGAGAAGGTCTTTTAGGCCCTCTCGCAAAGGTTAGCATGCCAACTTGTGAACACTGTCTTGAAGGAAAGGCAACCAGAAAACCATTTGGTAAAGCTAAAAGGGCATCTGTTCCATTGCAATTAGTTCACTCAGATATTTGCGGACCAATGAATGTGAGAGCACGTTCTGGTGCGTATTATTTCATCACATTTATAGACGACTATACGCGATTTGGTCACATCTACTTGATCTCCCATAAGTCTGAAGCATTGAATTGTTTTGGAAAATATATGAATTTGGTTGAGAATCAATTAGATAAGAGAATTAAAACTCTCAGAACTAACCGAGGACGTGAGTACCTATCGGAGCAATTTAAGAGGCTTTGTGATGAATAGGGAATTGATAGACAATTAACAATACCAGGAGCTCCACAACAAAATGGAGTGGCAGAAAGGAGGAATAGAACCCTCCTAGATATGGTTAGGTCTGTGATGGCGCAAGCTAACTTGCCTATCTCCTACTGGGGAGATGTGCTATTGATTGCTGCTTATGCCCTTAATTGCATGCCTTCCAAATCAGTTCCTAAAACCCCGTACGAGTTATGGACTGGCAAAAAACCTATTTTAGAACATTTGCGGCCATGGGGTTCGGCAGCATATGTGCACAACGCTTCTCATAAGTTTGGGAAGTTAGGACCTAGAGGTCAGAAGTGTATCTTTATTAGATATTCCAAACATTCTAAGGAATACGTGTTCATTGGTGAGAATGCTGACAGAACTATCTCTGAAATTGAGTCAAGAGACGTGGATTTTTTGGAGGACGAATTCCCTAGCAGGAGTGAGGTTTCAAAAGAGATTGAATTATATGAAAAAGAGGAATCCATACAAGGCACTCTAGATAAGCCGGTAGAGGATGAGGAATCAGTTCCTCCACCTCCTGGGAATAGTGGGAGTGACTTAATAGCTGGTGAACCTAGTCCATCGGAGAGAATTCTGCCTGAGCCTCAACCGCAAAGAAGCAAACGTGGAAATATTCCCCGTCGCCGATTCGAGGTCGAAGGAGATGCTTTCACGATTGCTACGCAAGATGATGCAGAGCCTAAATCTGTGAAAGAGGCTCTCTCATCTTCTGCAAGTAAAGAGTGGACGAATGCAATGAATGAAGAGATGGAGTCCATGAGGACCAACCATGTCTGGGACTTGGTTGATCTTCTACCTGGACGTAAGACGATTGGGAACAAGTGGATCCTAAAAGTCAAATGGAAGGTGGATGGTTCTATCGATAGATACAAAGCTCGCCTAGTAGCAAAGGGCTATATCCAAAAAGAAGGTGTGGATTACGAAGAAACATTTTCCCCAGTGGTTAGGTTTGCTTCGATCTGCATCATTCTAGCCATTGTCGCACAATGGAGAACTGGATGAGGAGATCTATATGGATCAACCTGAAGGTTTCGTGACACAGGGTCAAGAGCACAAAGTCTGCAAGCTCAAAAGGTCCTTGTATGGCCTGAAACAATCATCCAGAGATCAGATATAACTTCATCAGAGATATGATTGCGCAGAAGGAAGTGGTCCTGATATACATTCCTACGAGTCAAATGATTGCAGATCCCCTAACTAAGCCTATAACTACAGAGAGTTTTAGGGCTCATGTAAGGGTAGTAGGACTTTGTAGATGGTGATTGTGTTTCATGTTATGATATGGATCATTTCGTTTCTACATGACATTTGTTGTTATCAAATATTTTCAACTAATGCATGATTTGTCTACGATTTAATTATGCATTTTGTGAGATAATTAGCACGAAACAAAGATAGTATGTCAACAGGCTTAAAATTGGCTCTCTCACATGAGCAATTGCCCTTGGCACCTATTAGGGCGAGCAAGGATGAGATGAATAGGGTACACTTTCAGCACCTATGTGGTGTGGGAGGATGAAATTTGAGATACCATTGTGTCGCCTCAGATTGAGTCGAGATGAGGTCTTAAATTCTTGACCGGAATGAATACCCCACTCTATTCATTATGCCTGATATTAATAGTCAGATGTGAGACCTTAATTATGGCGTCTTGAAGGGCGAGCTGACAGAGGACTCAAGTTAGGCACTCAAGAAGTGACTGAACTAAGATCTGTATGGTGTTTAATAAAGAGCTTGACATACACTTTGAAAAAGAGTAGCTCCACCATAGCATGTATTTCATACTACATGCACTAAAGCTGCCTATTTAGGAAATGGATGAATGAATCCCTGCTTCATCATTGTGTGAGTCCTAAATAATTTTATAAGTGCCCTTAGTCACTTTTGACTATATCACAAAGTAAGGGACTGATGATCGCTACTTTGGCGTGTTACCTATGGTCATGAATGATTCGGCCGGCTGGGGCACTGCTGGGAGAGCAATCAGTTTCGAATGGAGTGATGTGAGGGCGAAGGGAAGACTATTTCAATCTCATCGATAGTTTTGTGTTCAAGGACGTCCCAATTATGTAACTAATTGAGTAGTTTGTACATAATTGTGAATACAGAAATGAGTGGTTGAGTATGCTCTTTTTTGAGGGATTAGAGATATTTGGCTTGATGTGATACGAAATTAGTCTAGGGCACTCGAGACACTTATTTTTCGTAGGGTGGATGCCTCTATGCTGGCTCTAGCGAGTTTCTAGTATAGAGCTCCCCGTTTTTTCGTGTGCTTGGCGGTCGCATGACACATCTACCTGTATGAACCATTCTCTAATGGTTGTGAGCAATACAATGTCGATACGGTTCCCCAAGTGCGAGTGGGAGATGTAGGAAAATACGATCCGCCCATGTGAACCTAATCGACTTAACCCGAACCCGACTCTATTAGATAGTGTCTTCTTGTTGATACGCTGATTGGTATGATTTGTGCATCCATTCCCGACCTAGAATCATATGTTTTCGGCCATTTCCCATACATTTAGAGGGTAATTGCATATATTTTCTGTATTGTGATTGAATTGCTGTAAATGATAGCTTTTAGAGCTCCACACATGAATTGGATACTGCTGGGAGTTGTTTGATGTGCAGGGAATGATGAAGACTGGGCTTGTTCGATGCAGCTCCTTTTGTAGAGAATTTCTCCTACTTCCTGTGTGAGAAATAGGGCACATAATATATCATCGGAAAGCTCGTTGAGTCAGGATTCCAACACATCAAACGGATCTCAATTCGGAGCTGAAACGAAGAAGTTATGGCCGAAAGAAGAAAACTGTGCGCGGAACAGGGGATAGACCGCGGTCCTAGACCGCGGTTTACTGAGGCATTTTTCATAGACCGCGGTCTTAGACCGCGGTTTACTGAGAGGAATTCGGCCAGACCATTACATCCTATCCCACACCGACCAGACCAAGAATAGAGGAAGTATACCTCCTCTATATATAGTGGTGCACCCTTACATCAAGGGGATAGATAGATATACATATATATAGACAAGATTTGAAGAGGGAACACAAAGCAACACTCAAGAAACACGAGGAAGGGATCACAACAACACATCGGCAAGTTGGGATCGGGAGATTCGACTTCATCATCTAGAGTTTCTTCTGTCCCTTTTCTTCTTGTTTCTCAATGTTAACTTCTCTTCAAACTCTTGTATTTCCTTCTACTATGTTGAACTAAACCCCTAGAATCCTAGGGGGATCAATGGACCCATTTCTATGTCTTAAGTAAAGCTCTTTTCTTTCACATGTATGATTCTGTCGAGGTACGCCTCCTTGGTGTTATTTATGCAATTTCGTACTTAATGCTTTCTTGTGGAATGGCCACCCTCGAGAATGAACTTGCGACCGCGAGGAGCCTCGGAAGAGGGAATCGATGTCATGCTAGAATTTGCATAATCTAGGTTAGCTGATGCCGGAAGGTGAGGTTATTCGTGCGAGCGCATCGAAAGATGGTGAGCACCCTAGATAGCCATTTAGGGTTGGTTTAGTTTGGCCTTTCAACACTAATCGCCTAGGAATAGAGTGGATTAGTGTCTTCCGCTTAGGTACATTCGTATGACATCGGAAGGTGCGTACGATGGAAGTGGGGAAACCCTAGAACCCTAGGTTAGTAACATGACAGAATTCATCGTGTGAAAGAGGATTCTTACTTCAGACTAGAATTGGTGAAGTTGTGAACCTTAGGAGCTTTTTATCGACTGATTTCCATCTGTTTATTTTCTGTTTGTTTCGTTTCTGTCATTCTAATTACATGCACTCTACTCAACCTATTTGATTGACTTGGCTTGGGACTCGTTGTGCTAATTTTAGTGCTTAGCAATAGAATCCTCGTGGGAACGATACTCTACTCACTCTGTATTACTTGTCTGCGATACGTATACTTGCGTGCAACATCTTTAAATACGCAACACTTCTCTCTAATAGATGCGTTACTTCAACGAAGGGTCACATTCGTTGTGAAAGACCATGACTTCTCATTCTCATGTAACTACCTATAAACAAAAGAAATGATGAATGGCCAAATAGAATGTATGCATGAGATTCACGTGAGAGGAGAAGTTCAAGAAAGAAAATAGAGAAAGATCGGATTACGTGTTGCTCCCATTTGAGATTGAGTTGGAGGGTTCTTGTGCTGTAAATTGTGATTGGTTCTCGCTCGACTATGTAGTGAGGATCCACCGCCAGTCTATTTTGTTCGTGAAGGTTACCGGTACATGATTCGATCCCGTACAACGATTCTGAAGAATTAAAAGGTATGCCGACAACCCATCTCGTTGTTACGATATGTATGAATATGGATTCCTTCTATACGATATATGTATGTGTTTGAAATCCATCATTATTGTGGTAAATTCCAACATTTACTGTCTCCTTTAATCATCCCCCAAAACTTAGATTAAATTGCCTAAGATATTTGGACTCGGATCACTGGGGAAAGCTTGGGAATATTTGCCATATTATTTTGGTTACTGTGGGGTTGGAAGAAAAATTAGAGGCAATATCAGTTCAGATTTTGAGGACCCATTGAACGTTGTTGCATTATGCTTGATTTCTCAGCCGTCACTTATCACAACACTGACAGCAGTCATTGGTGTTGTAAACCATCCCTGTTTGGTGCCAGATTAGGTGGTTTCATCCACCTTAGGAAAATGTCTCGACTGCCTCGTATCTACCACACTTTTATAAAATAGGCATCAGCATGTCATGTGGTGTATTTGATTTGACTCACTAGGACCTTATCCACTTTTGAGTAGCTCAAGGAAATTCTTGTCTAGATTTGATGGCTTCTTTTGCAATAGTGTGTAAGCTTTTATTTCGACGACTCTCATGAAGTAATCGCTACGCTACTCTTTGACGATTTTTTGATATCGCAGAATATTTTAATTTTATCCGACCAATTCCCACGGTCTGTAGGTATGCCAACAAATGCATAAGGAAGGATAAACCCAAGTAAGGGAGAATACTAATATTTCTCCTTACCATCATATGCGAATCTCTCATAGTTACTCTTTAACGATTTTATTGATGTTGCCGTAACGCTATGCAGTTCTCAATTTTCTTGATACTATTTTCATTTCATTGGGTCATATCTTATTCTAAATATTACAATAATTAATTATTTTATGGTGTAAAAACATTCCCAATTAATTGATAAATCATTAGAAACACTATTAATATAATAAAAATTTAACATTACTACTTTTAAAAAATCAGAATTACTATTCCTTCTTTAAAAAAATTGCAGTGATCATTTATGATTAAGATGATGAATTGCTGCAGTTGCAATAAAAATTAGTGTAATTATTATTTATTCTGAAATTTTGAGAAAATTGCATTTCAGAAAATATATTCGGATAATTGAAAAAAAAATGAAAATATTTCAACATTTATTCAAAAATTTTAATTTGACTTCGTGCGTTTTTCATGTTTTAAAAGGTCATCTTCATATTAGCCTAAATCTTGTAATGAGCTCTGCAGAAGGTCCACCGACAAATTCTTCTAGGGCAGCGCAGGTTTCGTTTAGATTGCCACATCGCCTACTGCCTGTGCAAGGGATCAAAATGTGGAGGGACGGATCTAAAAGTTCTGTTAAGGGATAAAACTCAGAAAAGGAGGAATAAGAATAATTTGAGGGTAGTTAAATAAAAAAATAAAATAAAAGGAAAAATTGAGTTAAATATATAGAATTTTATAATCGAATTTAGGAAACGATTGCCTCACAACCCCTAATTCCAGCCCTCAATTTCGGGACATACATTTAGCACAAACTCTAAGCCCAAAATTAAGAAGACTCGCGCCCTTAGGCAACCAAACGAAAACAGTTAATTTTAGGGAAAATGTTATATGGTGTTTGGTTGAATTATTGCTATATTACGTTTAAAATTTTCTTGGAAAACGAGTCGAAATATGAATTGTAATTGTAAAATTTAGTAAGCATATAGATAAATGTTTGTAAAGTTAGTATAATATGAGTATGTCACATATTTTGAATGTAAAAATTTTACCACTACATGATATGATTTTAACTTATATAATCATATATTATAATAAACTTTATAAACAAATGCTATAATTTATAGTATAAAGTATAATATAAAATGAGATTACACTGCACTTTATATCGAAATAAACAATGCCTTGGATGTTGTCCCTAATTTTTAGTACCTTGTCATATTTATCGTTAATACTTATTTCGCATGCCAATGAAATATAGGATAACGAATCATTAAAAAAGGAAATTAGTGAAGGGACGAGTGAGACGCAATAGATGCCAACCAGGACGCCTCTGTAAAACCGTGATTATATCATACATTTTGGATATATTTCAATATTGGAAAAAAGAATTAAATCTTTATTAGGTGACCATTGTGTCACAATATTCGATTTGATATCTGAGCAAAATATTCCATATCTGGTGGTTAAATAATACCTTTTGCCTGAAAGATATATACGGTAATTTAATTTTGAGAGGCCTCTAGCTCTAAGTATATAAATGGTCTATATCACTATCGTGGTATCTCATCTAAAGAGATAAAGGGTTAGAAGATTCTTTGAGTTTCATTGGTTTGTTTATCTATTTTAGATTTTAAATCAACGCACCCGTTTGTGAGAATATGCAACATCAAGGTTTGTGATCGGATGAGGAACACAAATTACAAATCATCCACCCAAAGTATGATGTAAGTTTCCGCTGCTTAATCAATTAATACTGATTTATAAATTTCTTTCATGTAGTATCAAAGCCAAACTCCATGCTATGTTTGGATAATTTGAATGTTATGGTCCTTTCGGGGATGTATTTTCCTTTTCTTGATCTATCCGAATACTTTTAGATTAAAAGGGAATTATATGAGTGTTAAGGGTGAAAGGTAACACAACTCTCCACCCATCTTACACAAATAGCACCAAATTACAACCATTTACTAAAATAACACCAATTTGTGCCAATTGTCATGTTTACCCCTCTATTTGTCCTCTTCCTCTTGTATATCTAAAATCAAATTTCGTCCCTCTTCCTCTTGTATATCTAAAATCAAATTTCGTCCCTCTTCTATTTCACATTTCCCTCTAGAAACTTTCCCTCCCCCTCTTCTTCCCTCTTTCCCAGCAACAGCAGCTGCCTTCAGCCCGTTTCGTCTGCCTTCTTGAGCTGCTGTGTCGAGCTGCCCGAGACCAATCTGCTTAGCCAATCTACCGAGCAGCCGACTGAGCTGCTCCTCCCTCCCTTGGATGCCAAGTCTAGCCCAGCTCAAAGCCCAGCTACCTGAGGCCGAGTTAGTTGAGTTGTCGACCGAGCTGCTCCTGCCTCCCTTGGTGCCCAGCCAAGTCGAGCTACTCCTTCCTCCCCAGTGCCGAGCCGAACTGCCAAGCCCACCTACCGAGCTGCTTGAGCTACGCCTCCCTCCCCCGGTGCCTAGTAGAGCCATGTTGCTCCTCTATCCCTCAGGTGTCGAGCCGTTCTTATGTAACATCCTGATCTTTATATCCATTTTCATTCTATAGTCAATGTATTTTTTGGACCAATTACTATATTCCACATATGACTTTATGCTTAATGCATTTATTATTCTTCGTGACCTATTTATGTCTTATTGTGACCTATTTACCTCTTACCATGACCAACTTATCTCTTATCGGGATCTGTTTAATTGAGAAGGAAAATAGAGTTCCTCGTGAAATCTGACTAAGTCATTATTCTTCGGGACCTATTTATGTCTTACCGAGACCTATTTATATCTTACTAAGGCCTATTTATATCTTACCGAGAACTATTTAACTGAGAAGGAAAATAGAGTTCCTCATCAAATCTGACTAATTCATTGTTCTTTGTGATCTATTTATGTCTTAACTGGACCTAGTTATCTCTTATCAGGACCTGTTTACATCTTACTGTGACCTATTTAATTGAGAAGAAAAATAGAGTTCTTCATCAAATCTAGGTCATTGCCCTTGGGACCTATTTATGTCTTACCGTAACCTATTTATGTTTTACTAAAACCTATTTATATCTTATCGGGACCTATTTATATCTTACCGGGACTTATTTAACTGACAAGAAAAATAGAGTTCCTCATTAAATTTGACTAAGTCATTGCTCTTTGGGACCTATTTATATCTTACCGGGACCTATCTATGTCTTACCGTTATCTCTTATTGGGACCTATTTATACCTTACCAAGACCTATTTAACTGAGAAAGAAAATGGAATTCCTCATCACCTCTAACTAAGGCATTGTTCTTCGGGGACCTATTTATCTCATCGGGACCAATTCATCTTGACCAAGAGGAACAATTTTAGTGGATTGAGTTGTGGATAGGCTACGGTGGTGTAATAAAGGTAGTAGCACAAGGCAGTTTTCCATGGACACAAAAGCTAGACTCAAGGGTGAGAGAGATTGGGGTCACATTAGCACATAATTCATCCTCTTGAAGTAAAGCCAAAAACTTTAGAGCTCATAGCCACATCAACTCCTATGCAAATCAAATAGAGTTATCAATTCGTCATTGTTAATGCTCTAGGAAGACAAGGAATTATCAAATCATCAATATGGGCTGATAAATTAGATAAGAGTTCGACCAAAAGGTGATTCCAGAGCTGAAACTTCTTTCAATTCCACATAATACATCGGATCGAAGTTCTCAGACAAAGTCCTTAATCCACACATAACATCTCAAGCCATAAACCCAAAGTCGACCCAAAAATTTCTAATTGAAGAATCAGACTTCATCCTTGTGGAGGAGCATGTTGGGGATTTCTTTATTGACAGGGAACTTGCGGCCGGTCTTAGGGCAGACAAGGGCCCTCCTTGAGGTGGAGTTCCAGCAGGGTGTGGTGGAAGCGATGAAAGAACTCAGGCCACTCAAGCACAATAGGATCAGCCTACTCAAGGAGCTCCAAGTAGCCCATCGACTTGGTGGCATTGACAAGGGAGAATGGCGGGTACGGTTGATGGCAACAGCAACTCGGAGGGCTCGAGCTTGGACTCAGGGCAGCAACAGCTATTCATAGGGTTCGGGCTAGGGGCAACAATAGCAGCTCAGGTGCTCGAGCTCTAGCTTGGGGCAGCAGTAGTCACTCGGGGGCTGAGGTTCTGTAGCAGTAGGGCGGTGGCTCAAGATTGGCGGCAGTAGGGTGGTGGCTTGGGCCCTAGGAGTGCAGCAGTAGGGCGGCTTAGGTGCAAGAGTTGCGGGCCAGTGGCTCGGGCGCAAGGGGTGTAGCAGTAGGTGGGAGTGCTAGGGAGTGGAGATGGAAATGGAGAAATGACAAATGGGAGATGGGGAGGGGAGAAAGGAAAAGTTAGGGTTTAGTGATGGGTAGTTATGAGAAGGGCGTTGAAGGAATTTTTGAAAAAATCATTAAAAGGTGTTGTTTAGTAGTGCTAGTTTTACAAATTTTTACAAATTGGTATTATTCTTGAAATTACTTATTCAAATGGTGCTACATAAATTTTCACCCCATTATATGAGAGGTTTGTTCATCTATATGAACAACCAATACGAACCCCCCAAAAAATTCTCCTTTTGGTGAAAGTTCTGGCCATTGGGCATTGAAGTATTCTTCCGCTCTTATTCTCGTATTGGGCCTGTGATGCTCACAATCGACTAGTGACCCCATCCAGCACGGGTGTCACAAAGCGGCACTTTGTAATTATGGGTGTAAATCGTTATGTCTAGCCATGAGGACACGTAACAATGTATAAGGGCGAGGCTTTTACTGGCCATGGGCTTGAACGAGAGAGACCGAGATTCAATTGGTCTCATGCAGTGATCACGTCTCATCAACCTCGAGCAAGGCTCTAAGGGCTCCACCGCGATTGTTTATCTAGTGGATTCTTGCGGTTGGCATTGCGGTGAGAGGGGATCGAGCGGTTGAGGGCCAAAACTCCGACTCATATAGCAGTTCAAAGATCTCATCCTGCTCGAGGCCCAAGGTCGAGAGTGTTTTCGTGGGGATGCTACTCCGTTGCGGTGTGCCTATTTCCCCGTCAAATAGTTGTGAGTTTTGAAATCAAAATTCATGGTTCCAGTTTTGGTTACTCCTGTAGATCATGGATGGAAGTTCAGCACCTAGTGCCCATTATAATTGATTTTGCTCATGGCGGCTGAGGTTTCTAATGGGTAAGGGTAGGGCAAACAAATTCAAATAAATGTATAAAAAAATATGACTTGTTATAATCGGTTAACGAAAATTGCACTGTTGGTACCATAGTTTTTAAAATTGGATTGGCCTGTTGAACCAGCAACCGGCTACTTGTCACGTCCGATTACATATTTGACTCCTTTTGTAGAGTGACTCGACATTGAATTGGTTGAACCGGCCGGTTCTATCAAAAATCGGTAAACCCAAAAGAACCGGCCGGTTCATTAAAAACATTAAAATAGAAAAGAAAAAAAAAAGCAACAGACTACATAGGGATTGCACTGTGTTCAATCACTCTTCACTCCTCCGGCCAATGTTTCCACTACATCTCCAACCTTGTTTTCTCCATCTTTTGTATGAAATTCTAAATCACAAGAGTTTCAAGCTACAAGGTCTGAACTTATGTCTCATCTTTCATCGTCCTATCTCACTCTTTTCAATCATTTGGTCTCACTCTTCTGAAACACTAAATCTACTGGAGGTTTCGCAGGACATCAAGGTTAGAATTGTGGGCTTCTTTAGTATCAACAGTTACAATACATTTCTATTTATTTATCATCAGGGCGATGAATCATTTCCTCACATCTAGTCTATCCCCTTCTCCATTCTGTGAGACTCTTTTTTTCAGCTGAAAAATCTTTTAGTTGTTCTGTGTCTGCTGAAAAGCAAGAAGAGGTAGAAGTTGAAGGAGGATTAGTTGATGGAGGCATAGACTGATGCTGCCATTCCTCGAGGTTTTTGTAAAATTTTAGTTTATCTACAATATTAATACAACCTAGAAATTGGATTTTTCTTAGATGATCTCCATATGATCTGCCTCTTGAATTAGAACTATGAAGATCTTGTTTTTATGCGTAAATAAGCAATACCCTTTTTCCCTAATTTCAATTTCTACTCTTGTTCGATTGTTTGCGTTAATAATTGAACCTTTCTTGTTGAAATAGAGTTTTGGATGTCATTTTTGAAGCAGAGAACTCGACCTGACATTTTTCGTTGAACGAATTCCTGAAGATTGATGTCTCTTTCCATTATTTAGCTCCAGAATAGAAAGGAGATGGCAGGAGTTTGAAAGTTACCTTTATCAGTTTGACAACATTTCTTTGTTCATTAATATCTGCCACTTTCATTTTCATAATAGAATGCTGCAAATTAGACTTGTTTTTAATTCCTTATCTTTCATTATAGGCGAGACTTATTTGAGGCTTTTATTGGAATGTTTTTCGTACATCGTTTTCTAGGAGTTTTTCTCACATTGTTTTCTAGGAGTTTTTCTCAATAATGAGATACTAATGTATTTGTTAAATGAACATGCTCTCTTTGCTGTCTCTAATATTTTAGGTTATTATTTTTATTTTCATATTATTAATAATAATAATAACCCAGTTCGACCCATCAACTCGTGGTTGAACCCCATAAACTCGGGAAACCATGCCTTGACCAGTTCTCGGTGCAATCCGACTTTAAAAACTATGGTTGGTACAAAACCTTTTTTTTTTTAACTTTGTGCGGTAAAGCATTTTTAAAATGTAATATTTTGGTACAAACATTTAAATTTTCATTGACACCGTTAATTGGGCTGACGTGGCAATATGATATGCACGAAGTATCAGGTGCTGATGTGGCACCATAAACAAATTGAAATTAAAAAAAATTAAATAAAAATAAAAATAAAAATTTCAAAATAAAAATTTAATTTTAAAATAAAAATCAACTTTAAAACACAAAAAATAAGGAACTGATTTGGAAAATTCGGAATAGGATTGGATAGACTTTAAAAAATCAATAAAACAGCTCAAATCGATCTGAAATGATCTCCAATTTTCAAGGACCAATCCCTAAATTTTACGAACATCTAAGACCATCCTAAAACGCACAAAACACATCAGAAGCAAAACTAAAAAAATTGGAATATGGGCTTGACAAATTTTAAAAAGTAAAAAAAAGACCAAAATCGATCCGAAACTACCTGAAATTTTCAAGAACTGACCCCTATGCTCTACCAACACCTAAGGCAACCCTAAAACATACAAAAAACATCTGAAATAGAACTGAATGGTTGGAATATGGGTTGGACAGATTTTAAAATATCAAAAAATGACCCAAATCGATTCGATACAATCCAGAATTTTCAAGAATTGACCCCTAGACTCTACCAATACCTAAGACCATCCTAAAACACACAAAACACAATGGAAATAGAATTGAAAAACTTGAAATAGGTGCTGGACAGATTTTACAAGGTCGATAAATGACCCGAATCGATCCGAAATTTCAAAAACCGACCTCTAGACTCTACAAACATCTAAGGCCATCCTTAAACACACAAAATACAATAGAAATAGAACTGAAAAATTCAGAATAGGTGTTGATATTATGATTTGTATGATTTATTTATCCATTACCGACCTAGAATCCTAAGTTTGAGGCCACTTCCCATACATTTAGAGGTCAATTGCATAACTTTTCACCAATGGGATTGAATGATTATGAATGATAGCTTTCAAATCTCTACATATGGATTAGATACTACTGGGAGTTGTTTGATGTGTAGGGAAGGAACACATGTGCAGAAAGATGATGAAGACTCAGCTTGCTCGATGCAACAAATTTCAGAGGGAATTTTCTCATACTCCATGTGCGAGAAATATGGAGAATAATATACTATTAGAAAGCTTGTCGAGTTAGGATTCCAAAGCATCAAACGGATCCCAAAATCGGAGCTGAAACGAGGAAGTTATGGTCGAAGAAAGAAAACTGCGCGTAGAACAGGGATAGACAACAGTCTACTGAGGCATTTTGGCGAAGCAGGCCTAGACTGCGGTCTACTGAAGCAAAATGCTAGGACCCACTACATCCTATCCCACACTGACCAGACCAAGAATAAAGCAAGTATACCTCCTCTATATATAGTGGTGCACTCCTACAACAAAGCCATGCACACATATACGTACATATAGACAAGAGTGGAAGAAAAAGGCACCAACAACACTACAAGAAGAGGGACCACAACAACAATTCATCAAGTCGGGATCGGGAGATTCGACTTCACTATCTAGAGTTCTTTCTGTCTCTTTTCTTCTAATTTTCATAATGTTGTCTTCTCTTCCAACTTTTGTAGTTTATTTGAATATGTGGAACTAAAACCCTAGATTCCTTGGGGGATCAATGGAACCTTTTCTATGTCTTAAGTAAAGATCTTTTGTTTCACGTGTATGATTCTGTCGAGGTACGCCTCTTTGGTGTTATTTATGCAATTTCGTACTTCATGCTTTCTTTTGGATTGGCCATCCACAAGATCGTACTTGAGACAAAGAGGAGACAAAGAGGAGCCTTGGAAGAGAGAATCGATGTCACGCTAGAAGTTGCATAATCTAGGTTATCTTATGCCGGCGGGTAGGTTATTCGTGCAAGCGCATTGGAAGATGGTGAGCACCCTAGATAGCCATTTAGGGTTGGTTTACTTTGGCCTTTCAACATTAATCACCTAGGAATAGAGTGGATTAGTGTCTTCCACTTAGGTACATTCGTATGACATCGGAAGGTGCGTACGATGGAAGTGGGGAAACCCTAGAACCCTAGGTTAATAACACGACAGAATTAATTGTGTGGAGGAGGGATTCTTGCTTAAGATTAGAATTGGTGAAGTTGTGAACCTTATGAGCTTTTCATCGATTGATTTCTATCTATTTACTTTCTGTCTTTTTAATTACTTGCATGTTTCTCAACTTATTCGATTGACTTGGCTTAAAACTAGTTGTGCCCATTTTAGTGATTAGTAGAAGAGTCTTCGTGGGAACGATACTCTACTCATTTTGTATTACTTGTCTGTGATACGTATACTTGCGTGCATTACCCGTAATCATCTCGCAACAATAGGAACTGGATAGATTTTAGAAAGTCGATAAATGACCCCAAATCGATTTGAAACGATCTGGAATTTTCAAGAATCAACCTTTAGACACTACCGACACCTAGGACCATCATAAAACACACAAAACACATCAGAAACAAAACTGAAAATTTTTTAATAAAATAATTGTATGTTTTAAATTTATATTTTTATGTTATTTTATTTTTATTATTTTATATTTTATGTTTTAACTAAAAAACTTAAATAAAATTTCAAAAATTGGAAAAAGAAAGAATGGGAGTAAGCAGTGCTCGGGCTATAGTTCATCTTCTCCCCAAGCCCCCATGATTTTACAGGGAGTGCAGTAACCCTGCCAACCACCATCGCCTGCAAAAGTGGTCCACGACTCGCCCTCTCTTGATCTTGTCTCCCTCTCCGATCCAATCTCTTATGGCATCTCTCTCTCTCTGACTATTTAGTTCTATTTTTGATGTATTTTTTTTTTGTGTTTTAGAACGGTCTTAGGTTTTGGTAGAGTCTGGAGATTGATTCTCAAAAATTCTGGATTGTTTCAGGGTCATTTATCGACTTCTAAAATCTACTCAACCCCTATTCTAGATTTTCAGTTCTATTTCTGATGTGTTTTGTTTGTTTTAGGATGATATTAGCCATTGGTAGAGTCTAGAGGTTGGTTCTTGAAAATTACGGATCGTTTCGGATCTATTCAAGGTCATTTATTGACTTTCTAAAATCTGTTCTGTACCTATTCTAATTTTTTCAGTTCTATTTCCTATGTTTTTTGTGTGTTTTAGGATGGTCTCAGGTGTTGGTAGAGTCTAGGGTTGGTTCTTAAAAATTTTGGATTGTTTCGGATCGATTGAATTATTTTTCGACATTTTAAAATCTATTCAACTCATATTCCAAATTTTTCAGTTTTGTTTCTGATGTGTTTTGTGCATTTTATGATGGTTTTAGGTGTTGGTAAAGTTTAGGAATGGATCTTTGAAAATTCCGGATCGATTTGGGATATTTCATCGATTTTTTAAAACATATCCAGTCATATTTTAAATTTTCTAGGTCAGTTCCTAATTTTTTTATGTTTTAAAGTTGTTTTTTTTTTAATTTTAGAATTCTTATTTTTACTTATTTATTTTTATTTTTATAATTTAAATTTATTTATTCTGTCACGTAAGCTAAATTTCTATGTCAGGACGCGTCGTCCACATATCATTTTCACATTGGCCTAATTAACGGTATCAGTGAAAATTTAACTGTTTGTACCAAAATATTATATTTTAAAAATTTTTTATAGTACTGAGTTACAAAAAAAGATTATTTACCAAAACATTATATTGATAATAAATTTTGTACTAACAGTATAATTTTCCCAAACGGTTAATGGAGATAAGCCTTTTTGATGGAAGAAAGTTTGACAGGTCGATGCATAAAAAAAAGGGCGGAAGGTTGGGAAGGCGCCGATGATGGTAGGAGTGGATCCTCTATTCCCGACCTCTCGATTCGTGGCAGGCTTACAACTGCTCGAGTATAATTGAGAAATATATATTTATTACAGTTTTTCCTCACTATTATAAAAAAAGCAGGTGATTAAGATGCTGTTAAGGTCTAAAGGTTTGATCATGTTCTTCAGCGACATAATAGCACGCGTACAAAATAGGAGGATTTCAGATTTTACAAATGTGTGACTAGGAAAACATTAATCTTCTCAATATCATTCTTTTGAATATGTTTGTCTGGATTAGATCAAAATCAACCATCCTGGAATAGTTTATAAGGTAGATTTTGATAAAACCTTTGTCCAGCTTAGATTGGTTCAATATAGTTGAAGCTGAATTGAGTCTGTTTTTTTATCACCTTCCTTCACGTTTTGGTTGATTTTTCCATAATTAAGCCCGATTTGATTCGGTTCAAGTCTAATTGGCAAAATTATATGTAATTAAATTCAGCTCAAACTCAATTTCGACTATTTTGGGTTTTGTTCCAGTCCCAAATGAATAGGAGTACAAATACATCTACATAAAGTAAGGTATTTTAGTTCATTAAGGTATTAAAATTTTACGGATTAAGGTATTAAATAAGGAAATTATGCTATACCATACCAATGAGGTATAATAAAGTAACTACATAAAGTAAGGCATTTCATCTTTTTAAAATTTTACGGATTAAGGCATTAAATAAGGAAATTATGTTATACCATATAATAAAGTAACCGCAATCTATGAACTGACTAAGGGAATTACAAAGTTATGTATTTCCTAATTAAGTTGAAGTTTGGTCTTAAAGATAAAATCCTATTTAGACAACCAACAATTATCTATAGATCAAATTCAACATGTAGATATAGTTATCAGTTTAGCATCTTGATTTACATATTGCTAGGAAAGTTAAGTTTCTTGAGAATTTTGGATTTAATGAGAGTGGATTTATTGAGAATTAGGGGATTAAGAAATTTCTCATAAAGACTTTGAAACTAATTGCTTCATTAACTTTACGTGTAGGGATATTTGAAGCAATTAATATCCACTCTATAAGAAACCAAGTTCATGAGAACAATTCCCTTCAATTAATGAATTGAGTAAATTTTCAACATAAAGTGAGGATATAGTTTATGTAGGTGGACTTTGGTTATAGTTCAATTTTATTTTCACACACCATGTTTGAGATAACCTCCAACTTGAAATGTTTTGCAGTGGAGGAAAAGATGAAACATAAGGTCAACTTCATGTTTGACATTCAGTTAAATTACTTTGGGGGTGAACTCAATCTATAGGACCGGAGATCTTATGGTAATATAAAGTCAAACATGAATGAAAGAGTTTCACTCGAAAGTTAAGGAACATCGTTAAGAGATGAAACATAAAATAAAATTTAAGTTTGACATCCAGTTAAATTACTTTATGCTAAACTCGCTCTATAAGATAGAGATCTTATCGTGCTATAAAGTCACATTTGAAATAAAGAGTTTCACTCGAAGGTTATTGTAGTAACTGAAAATTTACGCTAAAAAATACAGATTGTCACCTCATTGTTATTTTGATGTGTGATACCAATATGTCGTATAAATTAAATTTCATGATTTCCTTGATACATTAATATATTAACACGTGTTGTTGGGAAATGAATCCTTGCAGAATGAATGGATATTACCTAAAAAGAAATAAACAAACAAATTAAGGTAAATATTTATTGCTGATTAGATGGACGGTTGAGATCGATTATAGCTGACCAATCAAATGCAAGCATGGGGATTGACCGTTCCCCTTCCCTATAAATAGAGGGGTCTTCTTCAAGAAAAACAATAAGAAGAAGGCACAAAGGTCTAGAGAAGCTCTGAAAACAAGACTCTCTAGAACTTTCCTAAAATTCTGCCGAACCGAAGACTTGGAGTAACTTCACTCCATTTCATCATATTCACGCCCAAAGGCCCCAGTGACTTCACCTTGATCAAGTACAAGCTACTCAAGCCCTCGCTTGAGGATCACGAATAGACCTGTCAGATCAAGCCCACTGGCCTCGGTGGTTCCACATCACTCCTTAATCGAGGACAAGCTACTAAGCCCTTGATCGACACTCCAACACGTGAAAGAGAATCGGAGGACCCATTCTATATTTTCTTTACATATTTATGCTTAGAGAATTGTACTCACATAAATTAATATACTAAGAGAATTGTACCTATTATGCCTCTCATCTCTCTTTCAGAAAACCATATCCTAAAGTTGCAATGGCACCAGGAAAGCTCTTTCTTGTTGAAAAGAAGGACAAGGATCACTTTGGTGATGCTGCTACTAACCTCCTGAACACTTAGCAAGGCATCTTGACAAGGAACAAAGCTTGGGAAGTGGTGGCACATGGCAGCATCACAATAAATTTTAACCCTATTTTTGGGACTAGCTTGGTTGGTTTGTCTTTTGCCCCGACAGGATATGAAGATGATATTGACATGCCTGCGCTCATTGGAAGTGTGCCAGCTTAGCATTTTTCACAAGGAGAGTAGGAAGTTGCAAGAAGAGATGCCTTTTCATATGCGGAAGACCATGAATATACCAGTGATTTTACTCTCCCATCACCTCAGAAGCCCATGGCTATAGCAAGAAACTCGTTAACATTGGAGTGCTGCCTTTAATGGAGACAAACATGTCATTGTTAGAGGAGCATATGTCCATCATGGCACGTAACCTTGAAGGCCTCATGAAGACCGTTCAGGAATGTAAATCATAAATTGCTTACTTGGTGGACATGCTCGAGAACATGGGCGAGTCGGGCCAAGTAAACAATAATATTTCAAAACAAGTGCACATGTTAGATCATTGCTGCACCAAGAGTGCCAAGACCGATAGTGGCGCCACAGGCTGCCATCATGCGAGAACAAGTGTTTGACACTGAAACTGCTGATACAAGAGCTCCAACATTAGCAAGAGCCATATGTGTTGCTGCTGATGGATCCATTCTTGCAGGTCAATTGCAGGAAGTCATCATGGAAGCCCTAAAGGGTCAAGCACAAGCGAGTGGTTCATCACTATCAACGTATGTCGAACCTTACACTCGAATGATCGGCATGATGAAGATGCTGGCCAACTACAAGCCACCGAAGTTCCAACAATTTGACGGGAAAAGTAATATGAGGCAACATGTTACTCATTTTGTTGAGACTTGTAATAATGCAGGAAGTGAGGGAGATTTACCTGTGAAGCAATTTGTTTGCTCACTGAAAGGGAATGCCTTTGACTGGTATACATATCTTGCACCTAGCTCAATTGATAGTTGGGACTAGCTAGAACGAGACTTCCTTAACAAGTTCTATAGCACCAGACATACAATGAGTATGATCGAGCTCATCAGCGCATGCCAAATGAAAGATGAGCCAGTCATGGATTACGTTCAAAAATGGAGAAACTTGAGCCTCAATTGTACAGACTGCCTTTCTGAGGTATCTACAATAGACATGTGCATTCAACGAATGCACTGAGGGCTATGTTATCTTCAAGGAATCAGGGCCCGCACCTTTGAGGAGTTGGCAACACAAGCACACGATATGGAGTTGAGTATCAAGAATATTAGTGCTGAAGGACTACTTGTTCAAGAGTCGAAAAAGATAAAAAGAATATCAAGATGTGAGAAAAGAGGGCAAACTACCCTCTAAGTCAGGTAATAAGCAAGTTCTAACGGTGGATACTACCCCTGTCAAAATATCCGAATGAAGAGAAAGTTCATCCAATCGAACAAAAGTTGAAGACGAAACCTACATTGGAGGAGCTACAAAGTTAGGAGTACCCATTCCCAAACTCCAATGTCTCAGGGATACTCGACCACTTGCTTAAGCTAAAACTGATCGAGCTACCTGAGATGAAGCATTTGTAGCAAGCTAGTCGCATGAACGGTCCTAACTGCTAGCTAATAGAGAAGTGCTTTGTCTTGAAGGAGAATATCATGGACTTAGCACATCAAGGAAAAATTACATTTGAAGACAACATGGATGCAAGCAACATTGTCTCTGTGCTGGAAGAATTTGAAGAATTGCTCCTAGCAACCATCAAGTTCAGGAGCTTTGAACCTGTCACAATTGAGGTCGTTTATTCCTACCCATAGCATGCTATGAATCCCACAAGACATTCGATGGTAGGAGAAGTGATGACAATGAGCACAAGACCCTCTACACATACTGCAATGGATGGTACTGAAGTAGGAGAGGAGGGCTAGATTCTTGTCATGAGAAGGAGGGTCCAAAGATCACTTTACACGTGTCACGAAGCACATGAAGGGTTGCATCATGCATACCATCAAATTCCTCAAAAGTACACATACACATATCTCACAAAAACATCCAAAGGATCAAAATCACGATCCAAGGTCATTCTGAGGAAGAAGAGGATGATATGCAAAAGAAGGTGTGAAGCACCCATTGAGAACGAGGAACTGCTCACCAAAAGGCAAGAGTCCTAGTCACATTTTGGCATTTTCTTCTAAATAAGTTACAGGATACCATAACTTTCTCGTCCTCATGCAACTAGACTATCATTAAAGAACATAAGGAGGACAATGAGATCAAAGCCTCTCATCCTCTTCTCAAGGTCGATTGTCTTGAAACCATTACATTCACTGACAAAGACGTCATTCTAGGAGCTGAGTCACATAACCATCCACTCTTTGTCGCTGGCTATGTCCAGGGGCTTAGATTAAATCTGATACTCATAGACGGTGGGTTTGCGGTGAATATCATGCCCTTCCAAATCATGAGGAATTTGGGAGTGACCATTGGCGAACTCCTAGAGAGCCGACTAATGATCCAAGGCTTCAACCAAGGGGGTCAAAGAGCTATTGGTAAGGTAAAGGTTGACTTACTCATGGACGACATGGAGTCAAATTTGCTCTTTCATGTAATTGACGCAAAAACGACTTACCATTTGCTTCTAGGTCGACCATGGGTTCATGAGCATGGAGTAGTGCCTTCCACCTTCCACCAATGCTTGAAGTATTTCAAGGATGGTTGTCAGAAGACAGTCGTAATAGATGATAAGCCATTCACAGAGGTAGAAGCACATTTTGCTGATGCCAAGTTCTACATCAGAATCAAAAGTAATAGGATGAGTATGACAAATGTTGCTTCTAAAGGGAAAGGAAAAGTTGCACCAGTCTAACGATGCTAAAAGTTCAAAACAAGACAATTCAACAGTTAGAAGGACAACAATGAGTAATGCTTCCGCAATGATCGGAAAGGGAAACAGGCCAGTCATGGAGGAAAAGACGCTAGTGCCAATTCAGCAGTATGTTCCAAAGGCACACAAGAAGGAAGGAGAGTCTCCTTTCTCAAGCTGCAAAGAGCTAAAGACCGAGGATGTGGAAGCATTAAATCTGCCAGTTACAAAGATAGAGGCAGTTAAATATTCTAGCCCTCCCTTAAAAGCTTTTGTGCGGCCCTCACAAGGTTTACATGGCTAACAAGGGTCATTGCTAACCAAGAGTCACAACGGATATGATCCCAATGCCTACAGGCTTCTAGCAAAGGCTGGGTATTGTCAAGACGTGAAGTCGTTATCAAGGACAACCCCAAATGCAAGAACATGAAGCACATGAGATTTAAGCTGAAAGCAAGTTGCGTTAAGGGAGCAAGGGCATGTTATTGGAAACTCACGCGCTGGTTTGGGTATAATTTGCCAAAACCCATACGCATTCCTATAAGGAAGTCCTTTACGCAATACCTCTATGTAGAAGACGTTAATGAACATGAGCTAGTGGAATTGACAAGACCTTCTGTATTTGATCACTTGGGTAAAAGCCCTAATCGATCCTCGGTTTTTTATAGATTAAGTGAGGTGATAGAGGAAACTAATGATCAAAGAGTCAAGAAGTCGGTTAAGTAAAGGGTAGGGATTATCCCACTAGTTTCTTAGACTGTCAAAACAAAAATGAGACAAAGAAAGCACAATCCCTTTGCTTATTGAAACAAAGGATCTCCATAGTGCAATACCATCAAGGATGAAAAGACACCTAACACTAGAGGTGAAAGTTGATAGAACATTGAGAGCAAATGCCCGAATATTTGTGTCGACCAAGTCTGAAGAAGGGTGTAGCCAAGTTATGGATGAGGATGTGATGTTGTCCTTTCATGTCACTATTCAAGAAGTTGATCATGACTCGATAGGAAAGGCGAAAAGCAAAGGAAGCCTTGGATGCCCTCAAAGATGGCGATCAGGCCACTGTCAACAAATTAAAGGAAATTGATTTAGGAATGGGGGAAGAATGACATTCAATTTTTCTTAGTGCAAACCTAATTGTTGAAGAATAGGAGGTTTATGTCAAGCTCTTAATTGAGCGCTGGGATGTCTTTTCATGGTCGTACCGAGAAATGCCCGGGTTGGACCCAAAGTTGCAGTACATCGCCTCTCTGTTAAGCATGGAGTTAGGCCAATTAAACAAGGCCAAAGGCGAAACCATCCGAGCTTGGTACCTCAAATAACTGTTGAAGTGGATAAGTTGATTGATGTTGGGTTCATTCGAGAGGTTCCTTACCCTACATAGATTTCAAACATTGTGTTGGTCAAGAAAAAGTACTACCAAATTCATATCTTCGTGGACTTTCGTGACCTCAACAATGCATGTCCAAAAGATGACTTCCCATTGCCCATAATAGAGTTAATGATTGATGCGACAATCGGCCATCAAGCACTCTCATTCATGGATGGGATGTCCGATTTCAATCAAATTCGAATGGATCCAAGGGATGAAGAACTTACAGCTTTTCGTACTCCAAAAGGCATTTACTGTTAGAAAGTTATGCCATTTGAGTTAAAGAACACAAGGGCGACATGCTAGAGAGCAATGCAGAAAATATTCGATGACATGCTTCACAAACAGATCGAGGGTTAAGTGGATGACTTTGTTGTGAAGTCCAAGAAAAGGGAAGAGTATCTAGCGGATCTTCGCATAATGTTTGACTGCTTATGTCATTATTAGCTTAGGATGAACAATTTGAAGTGCACATTTGGGGTTGCTTCAGATAAATTTCTTGGATTCATCGTGCGACATAGGGGCATCGAGATTGACCTTAAAAAATTGAAGCAATTTTGAAAATGCTAGAGCCAAGATAATACGTGAACTCAAAAGTTTGCAAGGAAAATTGGCATACATTCACCATTTCATCTCTAACCTCATCGGACGGTGCCAGCCTTTCAATAGACTGATGAAGAAAGATGTGTATTCATTTGGGATCAAGCATGCAAGAGCGCCTTCCAAAGTATAAAAGATTACTTAATCAATCCACCGGTGGGTCAACCCTTAATACTCTATATAGCTACTCAATAGTGTTCACTGGCATCCTCCTTGCTCAAGAAAATCAGGAAAAGAAGGAGAATGCCCTTTCCTACTTGAGTCGAACCTTGGCAGTGACGAAGATAAATTATTCACCCATTGAGAAGATTTGTTTAGCCTTGATCTTCTCTATCCAAAAGCTTCGAAATTATTTCTAGGCCCATTATGTCCGACTCGTCTCAAGAGTGAACCATCTCAGGTATATCGTGTCTCACTATGATCTCTCAGGATGAGTAGGAAAGTGCGAACTGCTACTGCAAGGTCTTGAAATATCATATGTACCTTAGAAGGCGATTAAAGGCCAAGCTCTTGTAGACTTCCTTGCTGATCACCCAATTCCTAACTCTTGGGAGTTTTCTGATGACTTACCTGATAAGGATGTCATGCTTATCAAATTGGAATTACCCTAGAGGATGTACTTTGATGGAGCAGCAATGGTGCAGGGGCAAGAGTCTTCTTTGTCACCACAGAAGGTGATGTGTTACCCTACGCATTTGTCCTCAGTGAAAGATGTTCGAACAATGTGGCTGAGTACCAAGCGCTCATTCTTGGGCTTGAAATGGCATTGGAGAAGAACATCAATGACCTTAAAATATTTGGGGACTCCAAGTTAGTGGTGAATAAGCTCTTGTTAGAATGCGAAGTGAGAAAGCCAGAGTTGGCCCCACTCGCTCAATACGCTGCTAGGCTCTTGCGACGATTTGAGCATTTTACTCTAGCACATGTCCCAATGGAGTCGAACAAATAGGCCGATGCACTTGCAAGCCTATACTCTCATACTACCTAAAGAGGAAATAAAGGTCCCACTGTCAAAGGTGGATAGTTCTTCATGTAGATGACGCACCAGATGAAGAAGAATGCTACGCAACGTCAGTCTATGAGGTTAATGAAGAGGACTGGTGATAGCCTCTAATTGATTACTTGGAGTACAAAAAGTTGCCGCACAATCCAAAACGTAGAACTGTTATAAAACGTCGAGCGCCTTGCTTCATCCATTTTCACTTTACCGATGACCATTTGATGGAGTCTTCTTAAGATGTCTCAATAACCATGAGGTGTCTAAGGCACTAGAGGAAGCTCATTCTAGGGTGTGTGACCCTCATCAATCAGGTCCGAAACTTCATTTTCAACTTAAGAGAATGGGTTACTATTGGTTGACAACGGTGAAAGATTGCATGGACTATGTAAAAAGATGCCAAGCATGCCAAATCCATGCAAATCTCATTCATCAACCTTATGAACCATTGCATCCTACAATTGCCTCATGGCCCTTTGATGCATGGGGATTAGATGTCAGCGGACCACTCACACTAAAGACATCTGGTGGATGTGCCTATATTCCTTGCAGTCACTTATTACTTTTCCAAATGGGCCGAAGTAGCACCGTTTCGTGAAGTGAAAAAGAGAGTTGTAAATTTCATTCGCGGAAACATCATCTTTAAGTATGATGTGCCTCGCTACATTGTCACGGACAATGGAAAGCCATTCTACAATAAGGCCATGGATAAGCTCTGTGAGAAATTTGGCTTCAAACAATTCAACTCCTCTGCCTATAATCCAGCAACAAATGGGCTCACAGAAGCCTTTAATAAGACTTTATGCAACCTCCTTAAGAAGATCATTGATAAATCTAAGAGAGATTGGCATGAGAAGATTTGTGAAGCTTTGTGGGCATATTGAACGACATTTCAAACTCCAACACAAGTTACCCCTTATTTGTTGGTGTATGGAGTTGAAGTTGTCCTCCCATTGGAGCAACAAATCCCGTCACTAAGGATTGCCGTGCAAAAAGGGCTCACAAATGAAGAAAATGCGAAGTTACAATTGGAAGAACTAGAGGCATTGTACGAAAAAAGACTTGATACTCAACAACGTCCGGAGTGCTATTGAGCGTGGATGTCAAAGTCTTTCAATAAGCACCTTTGCATACAATCATTTCAAGTGGGAGACTTGGTCCTTATTGTACGTAGGCTATTGTTGTCATATGGAGGGCATGGAAAAAATTTCTTCCCAATTGGGATGGCCCCTACATCGTCAAGGAAGTACATACTAACAGTGCCTATAAGTTGGTAGACGAAAATTGCTTGCGGGTCGGCCCTATCAATGGAAAGTTCCTAGGCGCTACTATGCATGAAGGATCTCTGGAAAGCTCAACCGAATTATGCAATGACTTGATCCCTTAAAAGGGTATGTAGGCAACGATGACTACATAAGTTAAGGTCCAGTCACATTAAAAAAAAGAAAAGAAAAGAAGCTCACCTGAATTACATCAAGACCCGATCCCTTCAAAGGGTACGTAGACAGCCTTGATCACATTGATTAAGGTTCGGTCATATGCAATAAAAAAAGAAAGGAGGATAATTATCATTACAAGATAGATCATTTATTCAAGCTCGAACGATTATCATTGAGCAGTGAGGAATAACATGATAAAGGAAAATGCACTTTATTGAAATATGTCAATAGTAATGAGTGAAGGATAAAGAGGGGGCAGGATTGCCATAAGCGGCTCTAACAAATAGTAATGACAATGAAATTTATCTATGGCTGCCATTTGAAGTTCTTCAGAGCCTCTTTCTTTTCTCGCACAATGTCACGCAATTCCCTCAGTGAATTATCCTCCGATTTAGATAAATAAGGCTCATCCCTCAGTTTGTACTTCAGCCATGACAGCAGAGACAGCAGCTTGCTTCATTTTTAGCCCTTGAGATGATTCTTGAATAAGCATGTTGACATCTTTGACTCTTGCTTGGAGATTGACAATCTTCGAAATCATGTCATTGCATTCGGTGAAGAGGGCCTTCAAGTGCTAGACTTCTTCCCCCTCTAATGCTCTCTTCTCAAAAAGACAAGCTTTGATTGCCTTAACATGGTCAAAATGCTCATTGGCCAAGGGCTTAGTGCCTATAGACTTGGAAGGTACAAGGAGACTTGCTGGTCCAAGTACTCCTTGATGACCTTACTCATAGAAGAGGAGTCTACAAAGGAAAGCCCTTGAATCGTCACCAACACCTTCATGATCTCATTTCTAAGTAGTTACACTTCATCAGGAGAAGAGCCAATCAGCTTCTCATGAATGTGGTCCAGTAGTGTTGAAGCTAAAGACCTATGACCTTCTGCTATAACATCGTCTACAAAGAAGATTGAGTGACATGAAGCATTGCAACGCACATTAGGAGCAACTTAGCCTGAATATGAAGTTAGGACGATGGCTGGAGCATTGACACCTTGAATAGTTTGGGGAACCAAATTGTTGATACCTTCATCTACTTCGGGAGCGATAGCTAGCTGTGACTTCACTCCCTCACTCTTATTGTTGTTTGCCCTCTCTTGTAAATTAGCGGGGTAAGGCTTGGAAATTGATAATTGGGTGGTCTCCAAGATGTCATCCACGTCCTAGATTAGAATATTGGGCATGAATTGAAATTATTGAAAAAAAGGCAAAGACTTGAAGGAGAAGTGAATACCAAAGCTTCAAGATTATCAGGAGCAAGAGGGAATCATTGATGCAGATCCTCATTGTCTTGCTCAGAGTTCTGAGGTTTCAGCTTTCTCCTCTTGAAATGACGATCCCGGTCACTACTATCAGATGTGTCCTCCTCTCGTGTTGTTCCTACAAAGACAGAAGGGATAAGTAAAATCTCATTGTAAGGTAAGTTGCTAGAAAATAATGGCACAAATACCTTACTCGACGATCTCATCAATGTTCAAACTTCGCCACCAGACTTTCCATTTGAGTTGTAATGAACAACTGGATGAGCTGGAGTGCTACTAGACAGCCTAGTATTGTTAATAGCAATGGGTTCCTTGTCCTCTGTCATGATTACATCACGCCTATCGGTAGAAGCTTGGGAGGAGGCGCTGTCCATTAGTTAGCTTATCACATTGACACACGTGGACTATGACGCTTCTTCTGGTCCTCTTACCATGCACTAGTAAAATTTTCGAAGCCCTCTAAGAACTCTAGAAAATATATCTCAAAATGAGTCTCAAGTCTAGTAGATGTCATCCAAAGATAAGCAACGTCCTCAAAGGAAGCAGAGCGAATATCTTCCTTTAGAATACCTGGGACATTTTGATAAAGTTTGAACTGGCAAGTGAAGTACCATAGGCTGTATGGCTCCATGATGAAACAGTTAGTGGTCTGTAAAGCCAAGTAGCAAGGGTGGACACCTATAAAGAGATGGTGATGCTGTGAGTGCATATCCTTGTCGACAAGATGCAGAGGCATCCTCAAAGTATAGGGAGACCATTGAATAGCTGACCCCTTATGGATAAGCTCTCGTGTGTCACATTCGGTATAAGTTTTTACACCACATTCACCAGAATATTGACACATAAGTAAGCCCGGAATCTTGTAGGGGAGAGGGAAGTGGGTTGCGAAGTAATGTGCTAGCCACCCATAAATGTAAGGAAAGGAAGGCATGCTTCAACTCTTCCTGCTACAGAGGCTTGCTCTATGTGCTCAATCCTCGATCAATTTATGTCAGTATTGGAACCGCAAGGCAGAAAGGTTGTCCTTGAGTGAGTAAGCTGGCAACATTAAAGGTACTATGGCAAATTATTCCAAGCGTTACGTAGGGAAAGACAAAGATAGAAAGCCAACAAGTAAGAAAGGCCGCAAGATAAGTTTCTGACCATAAATGTGGTTGAATGCCTAACCCACGAAAAATGGCTTTCTCTTCATGATTCCATTTATTTGTCACTGAAAGGTCACTAGAAGCGTTATGTGTCTCTTTCGAACAAACCTTATGTGCTCGCCTATGCGGTGGTTTCGTGTAATGTGTCCAACCTCGGTACCAAAAATCGATCCATTTAGCCACGAAGATATGTGAGCTCTTCCCTTTAAATCCAAATAGGATTGCAAATGCAGCAAATAGGAGCTCACATGTTTCTGGTAGGAACTTGCAACCCTTTTGCATGGCAGTTAACTCAAGATGCCCGGGTATAACTTCTTCATACAATTCCCCAGTTATTGGGAGTCTTCCCAATTGTTCGATATCATGAAAAGATATTGACACTGACCTTGCAAAGTCTCCACGGTGTTGGTATCAAGGTGCCATGCCTTGTAGAATGTTTTAACCTCATTGATATTATGGTCATTGTATACAGTGAACATGTGATCGCATGTTGAAGTTCTGTGCAATTTTGCTGTTCTCTGCAACGCACTAAGATGCACTCGAGCCACTCCCAAAAGTTAGGAGTGCATGTGAATTCTCCAATCGGCCTAAATTAAGATCCCCATGAGGCTTCCCTGGAAATAATTCTCTTACCCAATGTGATTCTTGGGCTCAGTTCATGCACCCCTTTATGTAAGGGCGAGCATAGGAACCAGCCTTTGGAGGACTTTTCAGGACCTCTTTGTGATTCATAGCTCCATTGCAACAGGTGGCCAAGGTCATCAATGTTGGGAGAGCCATGGGAAAAGGACCCTATAAGTGCTCAACCAATAGGAAGGATGAGACCATTTTCTAGCTTATCAATGGGATGATTCATGATGGCGAGGTACTATCCGTCACGTTTCATTAACTTCCCAAAGGTCACCATAGGTACCTGAAAAAAAGGGATGACTTAGCTTCATTGAAAATAATAATAATAATAAATCAAGTTTGCGCAATTTCAGATGACTATTATGCATTGAGCCACAATATTTGAAACAGGTCGTGGAGTTGGACAAAGTCAAGTCGACCCCGAATGACACTACACGAAGCAAGTCGTGGAGTCAAGTTGACACGTGGAGTCAAGTTGACACGTCAAGTCAACCCCAAACAACACTAGGCGAGTTTCGACTAGGTTGTGGAGTCAAGTCGAAGAGGCCAAGTCAACTCCAAACTATGGAAAGCAAGCTCCGAACAAGTTGTGGAGTTGAGTCGATAATGTCAAGATGACGCCGAACGGTCCTATAGGCCAAGTCAGCACGAGCACTATCTTTCCCATGACGATTTAAACAGTTGGTATTGGAAACCTACAAGACATATCCACAAGGGCTTGGCGAGAAGTATCGCGATGCATGTGCACCCATGGGTTTTCCACGTCAGATGCAAGGGAAAAAAATATATATATATATATATATATATATATGATGTTTGTTGGAGGCAGCGAATAATACGGAGGAGCTGACTTGGTGCATGAAAGAAAAAAAAAGACACAAATAACATCATGGGTTCCGCATTATATAAATTCACATGAGTTCCTAGGCTCAATTTACTGGCTTGAGTCCTCCATGTCCTAGAAAAAAATAGAGGGAGAAGCAACTCATGGGATATCTCGACAATTGAACAAGTTGAATCCGTTTGGTCAGTCTCGAGATCTGCTTACGCTTTGCCTTGTGTTGAACTTGACACCTTATGGTTTGCAGCCCTGAACTAGTGAATCAACACTTCGACGTCAAGCAACCAAAGAACGAAGTAACCATGATATAGCTGATCAAAAACAAAAACAAAAAAAGAAAATGTCAATGTTAAATCAAAGAAGACTTTGAGTAGAGTAGAGCTAAGAAAAATGGGACGATCAAGATTTACACTGAAACATCACTTACATGATTGAAAGATTACGAAGTAGGCTTCTGTGTAGAAATTAGTGCACTTGTGGGTGGAGTTCAAATCAAAATTTATAGGACAGGAGAAGACTCGAAAAGAATTTTGATATAGGCAATAAAGTCTAATTGCGGACGGGGTCACATGATCAGAGCATTGCATTATTCAATCTGCCAATATTAAATAATAAAAAAATTGAAAGGGACGAGAGGATCCACAATCTCAATTGTCTGAATGGAGAGTTGATGGGGGTGATTACCATGCATGCAAGAGTTACGTACCCATTGGAGCTCAATTTCTGACAATTCATTCCATTTGAAGCTTTCTAAGTTTGTTGCAGTGAAAGCCGGCGAATGGCAATGCTACCATAATTGAAAATGACTTGAGATATGCTCACTTTCACGCTCATCCAAATCGAGCCATGTGCAAGTCTCGATGGGGCATTTGCAGAAACTGAAAATTTACTGTAAAAAATACAAATTGTCACCTCATTATTATTTTGACACGTGATACCAATACATTGTATAAATTAAATTTCATGATTTCACTTATACGTTAGTACATTGACACATGTCACCGGGGAATGAATGCTTGCAAAATGAATGGATATTACCTAAAAAGAAATAAATAAATAAATTTAGGTAAATATTTATTGCTAATTAGATGGACGGTTGAGATCGATTATAGCCGACCAATCTGATGCAAGCACGAGGATTGACATCCTTTCCCATTCTCTTATAAATAGAGGGGTCATCTTAAGGAAAAACACAACAAGAAGAAGGCACAAAGGTCTAGAGAAACTCTGAAAACAAGACTCTCGAGAACTTTCCTAAAACTCTGCCAAACCAAAGACTTGGAGGAAGTTCACATAGATTCATCGAATTCACGCCCGAAGGCCCTGGTGACTGTTGGGAATAGTGCCCTAAATCTAATCATATGTAATGTAATTGGAGAGATCTTTATTCGTGAAATATAAATGAGGCATTTATTATTCATCATATGCTGCTCATTTTATATTGACTATGACGAAACCCATAAATTAATGCTGATTTTAGGGTTATGATGAGATCATACTCGTAAGACCTAAAATATAAGAGACCTTAATTTAGAAAATGTTCCTAGTCATAGGATCACTGAGTAAGGGATCAACGACTCGGTGAGACTAGCATACTCGTTACATGCTCTAAAGTAGAGGGTAATTGATCTCAGAGTTACGTATGAAAAGTCACTAATGTAAAAGTGTATGTGCTCCTTGTGGAATGAGTTCACTGAACTGACTTAATACAGGAAAGCCTAATGGATTCTAAAATAAACATCAATAGGCTAATCCTCAGGTGATAGTAGGTGTAAGTAATCCTTCGGCCTGAGGTTATCATAGTACCTTGTAATTGCTAAATTATGCTTTTGGTCTATTTCTTGGCATGATTATTTAAAACATGTGTAGGGTATTCTGAACACAATGAAATTTTTATGGAGGTTGTGGGTAATCAATAAGGAATCGGTTACTCCGAATGATACGAGAGAATATCCTATGTATTCTACTTAGTATTTACTCGGGAAATCTCTGACCAGAGTAGTCTGAAAAGTTGGAAATGAGTTTCTAGTATTTCATAATTGAGTCAGATACAAGAGGATTGGAAACATATGAATGAGTATTGGGGTTCGATATTTTATCCATACCCTAACTTATTTAGGATATTGTATAACTGGAAGATTTAATTATACGGTAACTAATCACCGAATGGTGTTCGATCCTTTAGATTGAAATCCTCATGATCTAAGTAGTCATGACATATTGTTAGACGCTAATCTTGACTTGTGGGTCTATCGATTAAGAGTTAATCGATCTTATTAAAAAATTTAATGAGATTATTTAGAATATAATTATTGAACCCACTGTTGGCTTAGTGTGGAACCCAATGGGTCACACACAATAAGTTTCACTCGTAACCAAAATTTAATAGATTTCAATTTTGGATCGAGTGATTGAATTTTGATAGCACGAAATAAGCCCATTGTCACAATCCTTATCAGATAAGATTATTACGGAACTAAATATTTGATTTGATTTGTGAAATCCAATGAATAAATATTCTCGGTTATACATACATGATTTTTTATCAAATAAGATTTGTTTATGTGTATTTTAATTTACATATGCAAGATATGAATTGTAATTCAATCATGAAAGTAAAAGGACAACAATATATATATATATATATATATATATAAGGAGGCCTCTACGAAACCTTGGCGTAGCTTATATATATATATATATAAGGAGGCCCCTAATAGTTAAAACTTAGTTTACAGAGTTGTAACGTGCCAGTCACAATTTTTTTAGATGAATTACAATAAATAGTTGTAATTCAGTTCAAAAACTTGTAACGCATCAATTACACATTATTTAAAACTGTGTAATAGTTGTAACTAATAGTTGTAATTCAGTTCAAAGACTTGTAATGCACCAATTATACACCATTTACAACTTTTTTAACCGAATTAAAACTAACAGTTATATCTCAGTTTAAAGAGTTGCAACGTGCCAGTTACAACTTTTTTAACTGAATTACAACTAATAGTTGTAATTCAGTTCAAAGACTTATAACACACCAATTATACACCATTTATAGCTTTTTTAACTGAATTACAACTAATAGTTATAATTTAGTTTAAAGAATTGCAACGTGCAAGTTACAACTTTTTTAACCGAATTACAACTAATAGTTGTAATTCAATTCAAAGACTTGTAACGCACTAATTATACAACATTTGCAACTTTTTTTAACTAAATTACAACTAATAGTTATAACTAAGTTGAAAGAGTTGCAACGTGCTAGTTACAATTTTTTTAACTGAATTACAACTAATAGTTGTAATTCAGTTGAAAGACTTGGAACGCATCAATTACACGCTATTTATAACTTTTTAAACTAAATTATAACTAATAGTTCAACTCAGTTTAAAGAGTTCTAGCATACCAGTTACAACTTTTTTTTTTAACTAAATTACAACTAATAGTTATAATTCAATTTAAAGACTTGGAATGCACCAAATATACACCATTTACAACTTTTTTTTATCTAAATTACGACTAATAGTTATAAATCAGTTTAAAGAGTTGCAATGACCAGTTACAACTTTTTTAACTGAATTACAACTAATAGTTGTAATTCTAGTTGTAATTCAGTTCAAAGACTTGTAACGCACCAATTATACACAATTTACAACTTTTTTAACTAAATTACAACTAATAGTTATAACTCAGTTTAAAGAGTTGCAACATGCCAGTTACGACATTTTTAACTGAATTACAACTAATAGTTTAATTCAGTTGAAAGACTTATAACGCACCAATTATACACCAATTATAACTTTTTTAATTAAATTACAACTAATAGTTATAACTCAGTTTAAAGAATTGCAACATGCCAGTTACAAATTTTTTAACTGAATTACAACTAATAGTTGTAATTCAATTCAAATACTATTAACGCACCAATTACACACTATTTACAACTTTTTAAACTAAATTATAACTAATAATTGTAACTCAATTTAAGTATGTTACAAGTCTTTGAACTAAGTTATAAGTATTATTTGTAATTTAGGTAACAAAGTTGTAACTCGTATGCTACAAGTCTTTCAATTGAACTATAACATTTGCTTGTAAATTCATTCAAAAAATTGCAATTATTTGGAAATCGATTCACACCTCTACTATGGCACAAGTTGTATTGTGTTAATACCTAACACTAAAGGACAAAACGAAATTTTTAATTATTCACACATGTGCCTTGGCGCAAGTCGTTATACACCAAGGCGTCAAGTGAAAAGATGGAAAAAAAAAAAGGAGGAACCGGCAACCTAGTAAGAAGGGAAAAGAATGGACGGCTCAGATCAACACTCCCAATCCAATGGTTAAAAGGGGCCAAGGTATAATACCTTGGCGATTTCTTAAAATTTTCCACATATATAAATAATATGGTCAAAGAGTTGCAATGAGTAAGCGCCTATTGGTACGAATGAAAGGTAGTTACTTTTTGATTTATTTATATACATATTTATGTTGGTGGTTCACGTTGCTTAAGAGATTGATTTGCAGAAAGTAAGCAAAAGAAAAGAAATCTTCTGTTCTAGTCGTGAGAAAAAGTTTTTTACCGAGAGTCCAAAATATTATCAAAAAATATACTGAGTTTTAGTGTTATCATTTTGAGAAAAAGTTTCTCAATTCTTACGAGTAACTTGGTGTGGATATCATGGAGGGCATGCACGTGTGCGTCTATCGAAGGATCGATCCTAGAAGGTTCGTGATCAAGAAAAATCGGTTCGACATTAAATAGCGTCAACTCGAGGAATACAACACAAGGACCAAATTATATCAAAGTGATCTTGGGATTGGGAATGGATTTTTTCTAAAATTTAGCTTTATTATGCTACGATCCCAACAATGGTATCAGAGCCATCTTTGATTATAATTTGGAATTTGATGTTATTTTGATTGCAATACTCAATAGTTCGATGTCCTTATTAGTGTTGCGATCAGGGTTTGAATTTCTTTTTCATTTGACTACAAAGTTGTATTGTGAAAAAATATATATGTATATCTATTCACGTTGTTTTAAAATTATTTAAAAAAATTTTGTCACGGCAGAATTGTAGAATGATGCTTTGTTTTCATATGAAGGGTTTTAGCCCCATTGTTTTTTGAGAAGAGTCCAAATTCGATGGTCCCGGTGCGTATGCACCCAACTCATTTTTATTTAAAAAAAATTCTTTTATGATTAATTCATACCAACTGATTTGGGTAAAATTAAAATTTAAGGTTTTAGAAATTTCAATTTTATGATTAAATTAATTAATCATGAATTTTATACCTAATTATATAAAAAGGGGTATGAATAAATTTAGGATTTTTAAACTCTAATTAATGTAATTAAATTAATTAATAGTTAATTAATCTATTTTATTATCAAAATCTTAATCCAAAATCCTAACTATATATGAGATATATATACCGAAAAATAGTTTTTCGGGTGAACTGAGATTTTACAGTCACAACATTATTTAGACTTTATTGTTGGGTGAACTGAGATTTTACAGTCACAACATTATTTAGACTTTATTGCAATGTTTATGACACTGCATTTATTTTCTGATGCTATGTATGATATGCATGAAAGGATGATTATGAACTAGATTCATGTGATGAATTCTTTGGTATTTTGGAAAAATAGGGCCTCCGAACCCTTGCCTATCTCAATTTTTCTGCATCGTTATACTTCTTTTCTCCCTCTTAATGTACCTCCCCTAACTGTTGATTGGGGTTTCTTGATAATTATTATGTAACTATAGGGTTTCTATGTCAAAGGTTAGACCTAGGGAGAATAAAATATATCAAGGATATCCAGGCACCCAGAGTTGCAAGATCAAGTCCATGATAATGGTTACTTGAAGAAATTGCAGGCTTTATCTGGCGGGCCCATATGATGATAGGCAATATAGATTAGGATGAATTTTAGTGATACACTCTATGGCTCCGGTGTATTACTCATAAGAATGTCCATAATCATCCTTATTTATCTGTTTTTATTATATTATGCAAGTGATGTCATTTATATAAAATCTATATAAAAAAAGACCCTCGAAAATTATTAAGTTGAAATGGCTATGATATTAAGAATACCAGCCATGCCTTCTATCATTATGAGATGCAAGTGTGTCAGCGAGCGCAGCGCGTTTGTTGTGTACACACAAGGCTCATCACCTAAGTTGGTATGATACTCCCTCATCAAATATATGTGATATATAATACTGTACGCCTAAACGCTGCTACCTTGTTGAGCTACACTCAAGGGCGATTTCATTTTCGTGTAAGTATATGAATGATGGGTTAACTTAATTAAGATTTTATGGTTTGTTGTACACACACAAGGCTATAGTAATCTTAGAGGCAAAATTGAATGGAAGTTACATAAGATGTAATTGGTTAAGTTGCATAAGATGTAATTGGTTGAGAGTTATTTACCTATGGACTTATTCAAGGTTTGTCATGTTACATGTAGGACCTCGCTAGGACAAATGGGATTCCTTCTACCCATAGGAGACCTTCCAACGGGGTCTCCTATCTTCCACGTGGAGGGCTGTGAAATTCGTTAGATTTAGTGGGAGTCGTGATTTAATCAAAGGACCTCAAAATCATGCATCGTATTTCATGAATATCTACTCATACATTTTCTTTTCTTATAGATATAATCTGCATCATGTCTATGTCACTGTCGCTTCGAAACATACTAGATACTAACAAACTCACCAAACCAAATTACGTGGATTGGCTAATGAATTTAAGGATCGTCTTCGTCGAGGAGAAAGTCTCCTATATCCTTGATTCTTCCGGTCTTGCTTCCTCGGTAGAAGATGCCACTCAGGAAGAGAAAACTGCTTATCAAAAGTGGCAAGATGATAGCACTCTAGTTCAGTGCATCATGCTAGCATCTATGAGTAATGAGCTTCAAAAGCAGCACGAAAAGATGGAGGCCTAATCTATTCTGCTTCGTCTTAAAGAATTGTATGGAGAACAAAGTACAGCTGCTAGATATGAGATATCTAAGCAACTCTTCTAGGGCAGGATGGCATAAGGAACTCCTGCCGAGGCCCACGTCCTCAAATTAATCAATTTGGTTGGGGAATTAGAGAAGTTGGGCTTCATGATGGATGGAGAGTTAAGTCAAGACCTAATTCTCCAATCTCTGCCTGAATCATTTTCACAGTTTATTATAAACTTTCACATGAACAAGTTGGATGTCTCATTGTCCAAGCTCCTTAATGTGCTGAAGACCGCTGAGATCCACCTTTTGAAGGATAAGGGTAGGGTCTTGTTAGTGGAAAGCGCCTCCAAGAAGAAGGCAAAGAAAACTTCCAAGAAGGAGAAATCTTATAATAAATCTGTAAAACACAAAAGACAGATCGAGAAGAAAAGGGAAAAGGGAAAAGGAAGTCTCTGAGAAGGGAACATGCTTCCATTGTGGGAAGGATGGTCATTGGAAAAGGAATTGAAAATTATAACTTACAGAGCTGAAGCAGAAGAAGGCTTCAGAAGCCACTTCTTCCGGTATGTTCGTAATTGAAATGAATGTTATTAACAAATTCTATTTCAAGGGTATTAGATATCGAATGTGGTTCTCATATCTGCAATTTGTTGCAAGGACTAAGGGTATTAGATATTGAATGTGGTTCTCATATCTGCAATTTGTTGCAAGGACTAAGAAGAAGTAGAAGGCCAAGCAAAGGAGAACACGACCTGATGGCACAAAAGCTACTGCTTTAGCAATAAAGAATCTTTTGTTTGTATTTGCCTTCAGGCAAGGCAATTGAGCAAAATAATTGTTATTAAATTTCAGTTCTAATAAAATATCTTTTTAATTCAATGGTTGCTTCATATTCATGGGATGAATGTTGGGAACTGGGAAAATCGTCAATGACTTGATAGTCGTAAATATTAATGACACTTTACTTCATGTCGATTAAACTAATTAAAAAATGGAAACTTTCCTAATGGACTCTTCCTTGTACTATGGGATAGTTGGGAAGAGAAATTGCATGTAATAGAGTCCATTATTTGCTTCACTGAACTCCCCATTTCATTCTAAGATATGTTTTAGAAACAACCTTCCATTTTTTGCATTAAGTTCTAAATAAGTCTATGTCCAATATGCCATATAAGATATGAAGGGGGCAAAAAGTTGTTTTAGACACCTCAAGGTGTGTTACTGGCCATCTTATGTAAAGTTGCTAGATACAGACAAATTTGGTGTGAGATAAGTAGGTTTTATCCTAAAGAAAGTTTAGGAAATTAACTTCCACTCATTTGTTGAACAAAAGGTGTTTGTTAGTAGATATAACACTTTCTTGGAAAAAAGGGTTTTCTAGGTAAGTGGTAGTGGAAGAGCCATGGAATTTGATGAAGTTCTCGATCCATGAACAATCTCTTGCCAAACCAATGGAAGACCAATAGGTTGACCCTGAACTAATTCATGTACCACAACCTCTCGAGTCTCTTCATAAATCTATGAGAATGCATAAAGAACTTCAAAAGTTGAATCTGGTCATTGAGAATTACAAAGATTTGAAGGTCATAGATGTGGATGGTCCACAATATGATGATATAGTCAAGAGTGTTGATTGCGTTAAATGGCAAATGCCATTAAGCCTGAGATAGACTCTATAAACTCCCAATAGAGGCTTAGTAGATCCATTTATGGATTAAAGCAAGTTTTGAGAATACATCTATTCCGATGAGATAGTAAAAAAGTTTGGTTTTATAAAAAATGATGATAAATCTTATGATTATAGGAAAGTTAGTGGGAGCGTATCGTCTTTTTTGAAAATGACTTACCAATGAAACAATAGGTGAAAATTTTAACTTTTTAATAATTTCTCAATGAATGATTTGACAGAAGTATCATATATAATCTATAAGATAGACCTAACGTGATGATTTATTTATCCCAATCTACATATGTAGATATCATGTTAAAGTGATTTAACATGTGAGACAGTAAATGTGTTTACTTGTCAATGATTTATGGTATTTTTCTCTCTCCAAGATGATGTCACTAAAGATATTTGAGGAAAGATAAAAGATGGATAAGATTCAATGAGACATGAATCATATAAGGTCTAATATTGCTTATGCCTTAAAGGTCATAAGACAAACTCATACTAGTTTGGAGAGTTATAAAAGGAAAGATATTCTTAAATACTGAAGAACTACTGAAGATATTTTTCAAATATACGATTGGAATTCGGAAGTCATATTGACTCTATTTTTCAATCAGATTACTGCGACAGTAAATTGACTTCATGGTAAGAGTGTACCTTGAATGCCTGGCATAAGTTGGAAGAGTTCCAATCATTTTATTGTGTCACTTCATTTGAAATCGTTGGAAGAGGTGATATGATGTCGAACGAGTCGACACAAAGGAAAAACATTACAGATCTACTCACTAAGCCTTTATCATGGCAACAAATTGATCACCACTTAGAAAGCATGGGTATTAGATGCTGTGCTGATTGGCTTTAGTGCAAGTGGGAGATTGTTGGGACTAGTGCCCTGAATCCAATCACATGTGATGTAATTGGAGCGATCTTTATTTGTGAATGTAAATGAGGTATTTACTTCATCATATGCTACTCATTTTATATTGACTATGATGAAAACTATAAACTAAGGTTGATTTTAGGGTTATGATGAGATTATACCCGTGAGACCTAAAATATAAGAGACCTTAAGTTAGAAAACGTTTCTAGTCATAGGATCACTGAGTAGGGGATCAATGACCTGGTGAAACTAGCATACTCGTTACATGCTCTAAAGTAGATGGTAACCGATCTCACAGTTGCATGTGAAGAGTCATTAATGTAAGAGCGGGTGCTCATTATGGAATGAGTTCATTGAACTGACTCGATAGAGGAAAGCCTAATGGATTCTAAAATAAACGTCAATAGGCTAATCCTTAGGTGATAGTGGGTGTAAGTAATCCTTCGACCTGAGATTATCATAACACCTTATAATTGTTAAATTGTGGTTTTCATCTATTCCTTAGCATAACTATTTGAGATATGTGTAAGGTATTCTGAACTCAATGAGACTTTTATGGAGGTGGTGAGTAACCAATAAGGAATAGATTACTCCGACTAATAGGAAGGAATGTACTATGTATTCTACTTAGTATTTACTCAAGAAATCTCTAGCCAAAGTACTATAAAAAATTTGAAATGAGTTTCCAATAATTCATAATTGAGTCAGATACTACAAAATTGGAAACATATGAGGGAGTATTGGGGTTCGATATTTTATCCATATCCTACCTTATTTAGGATGCTGTATAACTGACGAATTTAATTATATGGTAACTAACCACCGAATGATGTTTGATCTAATAGATTGAAATCCTCACTATCTAGGTAGTCATGATATGTTGCTAGACGTCAATCTTGGCTTGTGGGTCTATTGATAAAGAGTCAATCGATCTTATTAAAAAGCTTAATGAGATTAATTAGAATATAATTATTGAACCCGCTGCTGGCTTAGTATGGAACCCAATGGGTCACACATAATACAAGTTTTACTCGTAACTAAAGTTTAATAGATTTAAACTTTGGATCGGGCTATTGAATTTTACTGGCACGAAATAAGCCCATGGTCACAGTCCTTATTAGATAAAATTATTATGAAACTAAATATTTGATTTGATTTATGAAATCCAATGAATAAATATTCTTGGCTATACATACATGATTTCTTATAAAATAAGATTTATTTGTCTGTATTTTAATTTACATATGTAAGATATGAATTGTAATTCAATCATAAAAGTAAAAGGACAACAATATATATAAATAATATAATCAAAGAGTTGCAATGAGTAAGCACTTATTGGTACGAATTAAAGGTAGTTACTTTTTGATATATTTATATATATATATTTATATTGGTGGTTCACGTTGCTTAAGAGATTCATTTGCATAAAGTTTGCATAAAGTGAGCAAAAGAGTTGCATAAAGTAAGCAAAAGAAAAGAACTCTTTTGCTCTAGTCGTGAGAAAAAGTTTTTTACCGAGAGTCCAAAATATTATCAGAAAATATACTGAGTTTTAGTGTCACCAATTTGAGAAAAAGTTTCTCAACTCTTCCCAGTAACTTGGTGTGGATACCGTGGAGGGCGTGCACGTGTGCGTCTATCAAAGGATCGATCCTAGAAGGCTCGTGATCAAGAAAAATTAGTTCGGCATCAAATAGCGTCAACCCGAGGAATACAGCACAAGGACCAAGTCAGAGTTCTTCTAGGTATGATGTCTAAACACCCTCATTAATCATGTTGATTCCAAATTATATCAAAGTGATCTTGGGATTGGGAATGGAATTTTTCTAAAATTTATCTTCCGCTGCACTACGATTCCCAACAGACTCCACCTTGATCAAGAACAAGCTGCTCAAGCTCTCGCTCGAGGACCACGAACGGACCCATCGAATCAAGCCCACAGGCCCCGATGGTTCCAGATTACTCCTTGATCGAGAACAAGCTGTTGAGCCCTCAATTGACACTCTAGCACGTGAAAGAGAATTAGAGGACCCGTTTTGTATTTTCTTTACATATTTCTGCTCAGAGAATTGTACCTACATAAATTAATATGTGATTATTTGTCACCCGATTTCCTTGTCCAGAGTTTTATAGACACAAATTTTATTGCATACAGTTGTAATCATGGTTAAGGCACATTTGTTTCTATTTATTTAAAGTTGATGTGTTAGAATGTGAAAATGATTTCTTGAATTAAAATTTATTGAGAAAATTTAGTGATCATATAAGAGATTTTCACATTTAAGGATAGTCGCTATATAGAAATTCCCAAAAGTGTTACATAAGTTCTATAAAGGAAATTCTCATATAAGTTTCACAAGATCTATTGTTAAACTTATATATTGAAAGAATAGTGGGAGTTCAATTTAATCAAAGTTATTGGCTTGATTAACTAAAAGACTAAATTACATTCTTTCCCAAAAACCTTGTGATAGAGGTTTATGTGAAGTCGTAAAGTTTGATGGCATAAAGATTCACACAATGAAGCCTATAAAGTTTCAAGTTCATTTCATAATTTTTTTTGCAAATTTGAGAAAGTTTTAATTATATTTGTGCCCCAATTTTGAGGAGTATTAAGTTGAAATTTATTTTGGATATTTTGCAAATGAAAAGTTATTTTATAAGTATCTGTAAAATGTAGTACTCGATTTTCACTTACTTTATGAGTACTTAAGTAGGTTTTAGCAGAAAAATTTTGACTAACATTAAGATTATGGCCTTATTTTAAAAGGTTGGTCAATAAAGTTTTGACTCTAAGGAGTCAAGTTTTTCAGCTCAATCAACGGGTGAACCATTTAACGATGTTTGATCAATTTAAGAAATGGTGGATATAAAGCATATAGGTCAAAGTTGTTTTTTGACAAGTAGTCATAAAGTTATTTTGTATACCTTGAGAGCTGTTATCAATTTGTTATGAAGCAATTACATGGGCCTTTATTGGTTGTCGAAATATAATAAGGCCAATAAAGACTTAGACAATATTATTGCAATGTTCTTAGGAAGAACAACAAAAATAAAAGTTGTAATATATTGATATAAAGTTAATGTTGCTAAAGTTGCATACAATTAGAAATGAAATTATTTTGTTGATCACATGATTAAGATGTCATGTGAATCATTTAAGACTATTGATTGGCTTCACTTTTGTATTTCGCTTATAAGATAATTCTGGTATTATCTAAGTGACGAATTTTCATCAGTTACGTGTATTAAGCTTTAATTCATCGAGATGATAAAGTTGGACCCAAGTGACTTATAACAAGTCATTTATAAAGTTTCCCTAAAAGTGCTTATTTTGAGAGTGTTGTGCATTTTGACACATGGATGGGAAGTACCCAATAACTAGATATCATCGCCATGGCTCGTGTACGGCATTTTCAAGATAAGTGGGAGGATACTACTATTCAGGAAATATCAAGTTTTTCCAAAATAAGGTTTATCACTAAACATTGTGTCATGGGGCCAAGTGGGAGAATGTTGGATATATTTCAATAGTGTTAACCATCAAGAATAACATCATTCCTCTCTTCCCTTGTATAAGTAGCACCAATTTACATAAAATTTGAGAAATAGCACCAATTTGTGTCAATTGTCTTCTTTGCCCTCCTATTTGTCCTCTTCCTCAATTAAAATCAAATCTTCTTTCCCTCCTCTTTTCCTTATTTTTCCCTCCCAAAATTTTCTCTCCCTTTCTCCAACTAGCTCATCAGGCCACCCATGCCCTCATGCCCTCTCGTGCTCAACCCCCCATGCTCTCCCGCCCATCTGTCGCCCTTCCCCAAGCCCGATGCCCTCCCCGACATAGCCCACCTGTGCTCAGCTATCCGACACCTTGCCCCATTCCCGGTGTCAACCACCTCCCTCTCCCAATGCCGTCCCTATCCATCCCTCCCAGCAACCCACTCTCCCGGTGTCGTACCCACTGCCACCTCCTCCCACGTGTCATCCTCCATCCCCTTCCCGGTAAGAGTAGACTAAGGTATTGTTTTTCAAAACCTATTTGTCTCTTACCGAGACCTATTTAATTGAGAAGAAAAATAGAACTCATCACAATATCTGACTAAGGTATTGTTCTTTGAGACCTATTTATTTCTTATCGGAACCTATTTATCTCTTACCGAAACCTATTCAACTCTTACCAGGACCTATTTAATTAAGAAGCAAAATAGAACTCATCACAGTATCCGACTAATGTATTGTTCTTCGGGACCTATTTACCTCTTATCGGGATTTATTCAACTCTTACCGAGACCTATTTAATTGAGAAGGAAAATCAAACTCGTCATCACATCTGACTAAGACATTGTTCTTCCTAACCTATTTATCTTTTACTAGGATCTAGTCAACTCTTATTGGGACTTATTTAACTGAGAAAGAAAATAGAACACCTCATCACATATGACTAAGACATTGTTCATTGAGACCTATTTATCTCTTACATGGACTTATTTATCTCTTCTTGGGACCTATTTATCTCTTACCAAGACCCATTTAATTGAGAAGAAAAATAGAACTCCTCATCACATCTGACTAAGACATTGTTCTTTTAGACCTTTTATTTGTTAACGGGACCAATTCATCTCTTACCAGGACCCATTTAATTAAAAAGAAAAATAGAATTCCTTATCACATCTAACTAAGGCATTATTCTTCGGGACCTATATATCTCTTACTGGGACCAATTCATCCAAGAAGGAAAATAGGATTCATCATCAATCTGACTAATGCATTGTATACCAGGACCGACTTATCCCACACCAGGACCTACTTTTCTCACACTGGGACCAATTCATCTGAGAAGGAAAATAGGATTAATCATCACATCTAACTAAGCGCATTGTACTTTTGGACTAATTTTTCTCACACCAAACCAATTCATTTGAGAATGAAAATAGTATAAATGTCATCTGAGAAGAAAAATAACATCATTAAATATGATAAATTTTCCAACAAAATTCTTCATCCAATAAAGAGTATGATCCCAAAAAATACATAAATTCTTCACATATCATCTACTTTGTTCGGTTGTGATGATCCGGGTTAGATTATGACAAATAGGAGCCTTGGAGCACTTTCGAGCTATCATTTTCACTTGCATATGTAGACACCCGATTTTGACTCGAACTAACCACGACTTATTTCTTACTATCATTATATATCATGATTATTTTATTATCTTGATTTTATTTATTGATTTTTTCATTAGACTTTCTGAGAAATTAAAAAACATATAAAAAAAAAAGGGATGAAGTGACCCACGTGAACAGTGCATTGCACTGTTGTTCACCCCCTCCACCCACCCCTAGGCGGGCAGGAACGAAGTCCTCCTCACCGCAACACCCCCCCTATCTCGTGGCCATCTTTGTTGTGGCCAGCGTCACCGACCTCGTGTTCCTTGCACTCGTTGGAGTCGCAATCTCGTTGGATGGAGAGATGTGGAGGGGACGGCAGCTGAGGCATAGCAGGACGAGATGGGGACAGTGGGATGTGGCAGGGACAGTGACAACGGCCAACAAGGCATGGCGGGGACGACGGGACGCAGTGAGGATAGCGGTGGCATAGAGGGAGAGTGAGCTAAGGGAGGCGTTGCAGTTGAGAGAAAAGGGAGAGAAGGGAGAAAATTGGTGAATGAAACTTTTAGGGTTGAGAGAGAATGAGAGGGGTAAATTGGGGATGTTGAAAAATTATTACAATTTCTCTTATATACTAGTGCTACTTTTAAAAAGTGTTATAAAGTAGTGTTATTTATGAAATCACTTCTTCAATTGGTGCTATATAAGTTTTCACCCCTTTTCAATATCTGAATAAGGAATTAAATCTCTATTAAGTGACCTTCATGTCACAATATCCATTTTGATATCTGAATGAGATATTCCAGATTTTGTGATTAAATAATATCCTTTTGATGGAAGGGTATAACAGTAATTTAATTCTGAGAGGTTTGTAACTCTGCCTATATAAAGAGTCTGTCACTATCCTGGCATCCCATCTAAAGATGTAAGGGGTTAGAAAATTCTTTCAATTTAATTAGTTTGTTTATATGTTCTCGACTTTAAATCAAGGCACATGTTGGTGAAAGTATCCAACATCAAGATTTGTGATTGGATGAGGAGCATAAATCAAGAATCATCCACCCATAGCAGGAGATAATTTTTCACTGCTTATTCAGTTGATACTAATTTATAAATTTCTTTTAGTAAATCACGATTTTTCAATCATAGCGTCATAGCATTCAGCAATGGGCATAGCGTCGCGCTCACCACATGCACAGAGGAGATTCTATGACTGAAAAATTGTGATTGTATTATATATTCACAATTTTATGGAATTTTACCCTGCAACTCTAGCTCTACCTTCTCTCCTTCAACTCATCTTTTGCTTTACAGTCACATCAGGGTTTTTTGGAAATATAGATTGTTGAACTAAAACCAAATCATTTAAAAAATTAATGATAAAAGTAAACCAAAATAAGGTCCAGCATAAGAATCATGCATGTCGGGAATCATCTTGGAACAAAGCAATGAGAATGAAAGAAAAGAGAAGAGAAGCGGACACAACAATATGCGTGTTTGGGATAGTAGGGTGCTGTCTGTATGTCCAAAGGTAAATGGAGAGTAACGATTTTCACTATAAGCATCAACAATAATGAAGTATAAGTGGAACCTGAAACACTAACTTCAAGAATACGAAGGAGGGCTATATACCTGCTTGCTGAAATCTAGAATGGGATCCCCTGAATACTAGGGTAACTGCCTCTATATATACATTGGTAACTGCCTCACCAATTGTTCCCGCCTACAATGATTTTGAACTTCTTGGGCTCACTGAGGCCTCCTCATATTGCTTCAAGGCTTTAGGCCTCGGGCTGCCTTTAGGCTCTAGGCCTTTGGCACATGGCCTAACATTTGCCCCCAGCCCGTTCACTACCTATAGGAGCAGTGAAGGGGTATAATGTCTTCTATTATGTTACAACTTCTTGAAAGCGGTCATGATCTTCATTCTACTTGGGCGTACACTAAGGGGTGCCAAATAAGGAGCCATATCGCTACATTTGGGACCTAGATTTCAATTCGCTTTGCAGCCTTTGGTTGGTGTTTGCAACCTTGTTTGCTTCATAACCTCTAGTTGGCAACATTATAGTAGTAGTTGCAAGTTGCAAAATTGATGTCATTACTTGAAGATATATTTCACCGATATATGAAGCTCTTGCCCCCCACTCTCATAGTCTTAGAGATCGTAGAAGTTTGCCTGTATTTTAGGAGTTGCTATCCGATGAATTATCACGCTTCTCTCTACATCTTAGCTCGCATGGAAGTGCTACTAGTTGTAGAGTTGCCTTTAACCTTTGCCAAGGACTTCATTATGATGCCATTGCCTTTAAGTTCAATTTTTTACTTACTTTATATTTTGCAAGCCTACTTATTTGACTTCTCTATTTTGTACCTTTGTCTATAGATGTCTCTCAGTGTAGGGTCCTTTACCGTTTTGTGAGGTCTTGGCCTCTAGTTGGCATTCGTAACTTTCAATTGGCTTTCACAACTCGTAAATTTCAATAGATCTTCGAGGCGTGTGGAGTGTAGCCATCAAGCTTACAGCCTTAGCCTTTAGTGGCATTCATGGCTTGAATCCTGCAACTAGCCTTCGTGGCTTGCATCCTGCAACTAGCCTTCGTGGCTTGCATCCTCGAACTGACCTTCGTGGCTTGCAGCCTTCAACTGACTCTCATGGCTTGTAGCCTTCAAGTACTTTCCAAAGCCATTGTGAGCTTGGTTAATTAGCCTTTAATTGGCTTTGAACCTTTATAACTTTTAATCAACGCTTGGTTGCATAGATCTTTGTAAATGATTTCACAATCCTAGAGAGTTGACTTTGCCATCTTCGAGACTTGTCTTTCTTGAGATTTTCCTCATAATCTTTGAAGGTCAAGTATGGTTGTAATACAGTTGTAGAAATTTGCCTCCTCCCCTCGCAGTGGATGGACTATAAGAGTATATCATTGTGCATAGGTTCTTTTAAGATGAAGAGGTTACAGCGCTGAAGATTCAACGGTCAAAGGCTAAAGAGAAGAAGAAATCCTGGAAGTAGAAATGTAGCTCCCCCATGGAAGGTAGCAAAGTCCTGTAGCTACAAGCGAGAAGATGGAAGTTGAAGAGTTGAAGACCCGCCTGAGGGTTACTGAGAGGGACCTGTTGAAGGCAAAGGCTAATTGGGAGCGACACCTAAAAGAGTTGCTTGTTTGGGCCAAGGAGGATCTTCGTGAGAAGAACCAAGAAGCTAACGCCGCCCTTTTGGAGTCGAGGATAAACGTTGTAGTTGAGTTCAAGTCCTTGAAAGAGTTTCAGCAGTGTCTCACCACTCAAGGCTAGGATTCAATGATCATTGTGCTGTCCAAGATCTGAGCTGAGATTCAGAATCTGTCTCTTAATTTCCCTGTTGATCAGCTTGAAGGTCTTAAGCTACTACACCTTTAGGAGGCTGTGGAGTTGGCGACTGCTCCTACTGATACTCCAATCCTTCCCCCTGCTCCTAGTGATGATGCTGTAGAGCCTACTGTGGAAGAGGCAAACTCCCAAATTGTGACAAAGTAGCATCTCCTTTAGTGACTATCGTAGTGTTGGACTTTTAATGACTCTGTAATTGCTTTTATAGTTTTGCTATCTTTGTTCTGTTGATGCTGTGTGACTTTAGACTCTATCTGACTGTGGTGTGTAACTTTGAACCAAACCCTATGCAAGTCCGGTTTCTTTGATGCAGTTAGCTATTGAACTTTGTTCTCTTCATTGATGGCTTTGGTATGTATAATTCTATTTACATGCCCCCCACTCTCATGGATCGGAATATAGGGGAGAAGCCGGGAGAGTAGTAAAGCTAGTAGTGTGCGGGGCCGTCGTCGACCTGGGCACGCATAGGAATGAGATCAATTGGGGGCGCTGTAGCATTGGAACAGTAAAGAGCTCGGGCTCCGACGATTGTGGTGCAATGTATGACTATTAGTATGGGAGCATCCGTATATGGAAATAGCCCCGCGAGGATGCATCTCTATAGTGGGAGGGTTGCCGCCATCGGGCCGTTCACTAGGTGGGGGATGCATCGCTGCTACAAAGATGTTGGATGCCGCCACCAAGCTGACGAATATTGAATGCTTGAGAATTGAGGTATATCATCATGAAAATGCCTGTAGGGATATGTCTGAACATGGTGAGGGGTGCCGCCATCAGGGTAGGATCAGATCTTCATGGAGTGTCGATGCAAAAACTACTGACGAAGAGAATCATATCAGACATCATCCCATAAGTCATAAAGTGATGACATTGTAAGAAGAAACGAGTTGACACTAGATACTGATGGTACATGCCACCTCCTTACCATCTGCACCTTCGAAGACATCTACGTTGTCATGCAACTTTGCAACGATCTTGCAGGGTCTTGCTCTTTGAACTGACAGCATAGCAGGACATAGTCTCTAATCGTGAAATGCCTCTACTTGACCCTCTTGTGCCTTGCCACATAACAATGTTCTTAACGTAGTGAGGGTGTTATTGCCAATTTGTGGCAATCTTTGTGGCTTATCTAGTAGCAGCAAAGGTCTTAGCACCGCTTCATGGAGGTTTTTGTGCTTCACATCGTAGCAGAATGCTTAGCATAGCAAAGGAGTTACGCCACTTCGTGGCAAGCTTTAATCTCGTGAATTTTAGCTTCTTCTAGGTCATGCGCATTGTTAATACTGCAACTTTTTCTGCTAGATCGTCTCTTTTGTTGTGACACTTTAGGCTTTGAGACTCATAGGTTCATAGGTCTATTTTGACCTTTTGTTGTAATTCCTCAAGCTTTGAGACTTGTAGGTGAATTTTCCTTGGGCCTTTACTTTGTGTTGACTTGCATGGCATGGCATGGCATTTTCATCTCATTTGCCAAGGCCTCCACTTTGCGTTACCTGTACATTGTGTTGACTAGCACATGCCCCTACTTTCGTGGTCCGTAACTTTTCCAAGGAGAAGCCAGGAGAATATGTGCATAACTTCGTCTAGTGTTTACTTTGAAATCGATGCTTGTGTATGGAGTAAGTAGGCTTATGGAAGCATCCTTATATGGAGATAACCCCGCGGGGATGCGTCTCCGCTGCGGGAGGGATGCCATCGTTGGGGGTTCGCTAGGTTGAGATGCATCTCTTTGATAGTTATAGGATACCTCCATCTAAAGTGCCCGTAGGAATACACCTTAGCATTGTCAGGGATGTCGCCATCAAGAGTAGGTCAAATCTCCGCAGAGTATCAAGGAAAAGGCTACCAACGGAGAGAAGTCATATCAAACATCATCCCATAAGGCATAAGGTAATGATATTTGCAAGAAGGAATTAGCTGACATTGGTGGTGGATTGACACAAATTCTACGATTTCTTCAACGGTCCATCATCTGTGACTGTGGTACCACTTTGTACCAAGGTATTCGTGCCGCTTCACCGTAGTCTCTACTGAGTAGCAAAGGTATTATCATCGCAAAGGTGTCAGTGCTGATTCATGGCGGTCTTTATACCTTGCCTCGTAGCAAAGGTCTTATGCCACTTTGTGGCTATTTTGGTGCCTTGCATCATAGCAGAGGTCTTACATCACTTCGTGGCGATTTTTTGGTCCACAGGCTTTGCGGATCTGTGATTTGGATGTTCCCTTTTTGAAGATGGCACTATGCACTATGAGGATTACATTTTGCAACTTATAGGTTGGTTGTTTCTTTTGTGGCCCAAAAGTTGTGCTTCATAGCCCATAGGTTGATTTTTCTTCTGTGACCTGAATGATGCGCTCCTTGACCTGTAGGCTGACTTTTTCTTTGCGACCTTATGGTTGTGCTTCATAGCACGTAAGTTGATTTTGAGGTTGCGCTTCATGGTGCCCGTAGGCTAATTTTTCCTGTTGCAACCATGAAGGTTGCACTCTATGATGCGTCGGCTAATCATGAAGGTTGCGCCCCATGGTGCGTAAGCTGATTTTTCCATTTGCAACCGTGAAGGTTGCGCTCCATGATCCGTAGGCTGATTTTTCCTTCGTGACTGTGAAGGCTGCACTCCATGGTGCGTAGGCTGATTTTGCACATTGCGACCATGAAGGTTGTGCTCCATAGAGCGTAGGCTGTTTTTGCCCTTTGCGACCGTGAAGACTGTGCTTCATGGTGCATATGTTGCCTTTTTCTTTTATGGCTTTTGGGTCGCTTCTCCGATGGAAGAAGTTGATACGTGCCTTCTTTGACATTTTTCTCTTTGTTTGACATGAAAGCTCAAGAATTGATATAAGGATATAAAATGTTGAATTGTAACGATACTGAAGATAAATTAAATAAAGAACCATATAGATGATTATGAGTTCAATGATATTATTTATCATACTCTAATGTTCATGCTAGTATATGCTTTCTATAATTGTATAAAATATCATAATGGAAATTTTATGGCAAATGACATTTTCTATGCATGGATTGAAATGAAGGGATGATGTAAAGTAAAGCAAATTGTGAGTTTGAGGCGAATTCAATTGGTTCGACAAACTCTGATTTGTGATTTCATTTTCTTGCGTTGGTGGTTACTCCCACTTGCGGTGGCGACAGTTACTTCCTTCTCCAATTCCGCCTGTGGCGGCAACTGTTACTTCCACTTCTCACACTCTTTTCACTATTTTTTACACAATCTTCTTTTGAAGTTCCTATCTCACATCATCTTCCTTTTCATCATTATCTCATCAATCCTCCATATCATGATCGAGCAATCTCTCCATAAGGCAATAAACTGCCAAAACCCGGATCACAGGCAATGGATTGATCCACCTTAAGATGATGCCGCCCATCTACCACTCCTCCAAGATTTGTTGGTGCATGCATGGATTGTGATGGATTGAGAGGAAAAGAACATTTCCATGCATGGATTGTGATTTTCATGCACAAGACAGTGCCCATTGCCTGCATTTCAAATGGTCGATTTCCATCCACGAGACAGTGATGAGCATCTTCTTTTCCTTCGTACAATCACATGGTCTTTCTTTGATTTCTCATAGGCGGTGCTAAATGTTGCGGAAATCTAGAATGGGGTCCCCCGAATGCTGCGGTAACTACCCTTATATATGCATTGGTCACTGCTTGAAGCCTAGTAATTGCCCGTAACAACCTCAGCAACTATTCCCCTTACAATGATTTTGAACTTCCTGGACCTCCTAAGGCGTCCTCATATTACTTCAAGATTTTAGGCCTCCGAACTGACTCTAGGCTTTGGGCCTTTGACCCATGGCCTAACAATACCCCTCTTAGCAATTAGCCTTGAAATCAACTTAATTCCAACCCTTCACTTTCAGAACAGATTTGGTAAAATTTTCCATTGCACATTACAAAAAAATTTAATCAGTTTCGAGATTTATATTGGGTTACATCACCAAAAAATAAAGCACATCTAACACATAATAAAATTTTTACAACGTAACTCATTCAGAAAATTCATCAATTATTTACAAATTCAATTGGCATGTACTTAATAACCATGTCTTGCTGTTTCATACATAACCAATTCTTTTGGGGCCGATTATTGGTGGTCTCGAGGTTAAATTTGGGCCCGATTATTGGTCAGGTTCATCTTAAATCAAGCTAGCCATGATTCGTGAAAAAGAACTTCGTAAATATGGTACTACTTTTACTCTATAACCTTAAGATTTTGGGTTCAATCTAATCAATGAGATTTCCCGTGCCCTCTTTCCTCCCCTCTAAACCTATATGCCTCTTTTGTATACCAAAAATAGTTAAATATTTTTGGAATTCCTTTGTCTCTCGTTTCGTCATTAATATGTTAAGAGGCATTTGCTTGAATATTTCAGAGCTAGTTAAAAAGACAATGGCATAGAACTCGTTATAGTCCATTTTCTACGGACGGATCCAGAAATATTGTTTAAGGAGGCAAAACTTAACAGAAGCAAATATAAATGGGACCAACTTAAGATTCAACTATTTCTAGATTTGTTTTTGTTTTTCACAATTATATAAAAAAATCTTAAAATGAGTAAATTGATAATGTATTTTATGCAATGTGCATACCATGTGACAATACTAACGCAGGTCACGAACTAATAAAACATAGTTGTTTTTAAGTTTTTAGGAATTTCATTAGTTTGTGTACTATATAAGTACCGATACGTGGTATGTCTATTCTAGAGAAGATTCTTTCAATTAAATCTTATTATTCTTATTATACAGGAAACTCTTCTGAAATCCATCTTTTAACTCTTTGCACTCCCCCAACCATGACTTCTAGGTCTGTCTCGGTCCACTCCATAGTAGTAGTAATCACCAGGGCCGGCCCAGGGGCAAAAGTACCCGAGCCTTGAGCCCAATAAAATATCAAATAAATTTGACTCATTGTTTAATATTATATAGGATTTATAAATTATACATGGGTACTATATTTGAATAATAAATTTATATTTGGAAGAATTTTACTTATTAGAAGATAACATTAAAAATGAAAATTACTAATCATATGAATACAATTTCTCCTAAAAATTTTAAATAAATATAACTTTCATACTAAAATATGATTTTACGTGACCATCTGCTTGGGCCACCAATGGTGACTGCTGCTGACATTACGGGACCCAAGAGGCTGCACTGCACCCATTGGTAGATTTGAAACCACGATTAAGAAGAACGGGAATAATACAAGTAGGATCTGTCCTCTCTACGATGTCTAAATACTTTTTGCCAAAATTTTAGGAATTTGGATCCGATCTCTCAACTTCGGACAAAGATGTTATGAAATTAGAGTTATTCCGGGGCTGCCATCTGCTTTCAGAAAGTTTCGTGTGTCACGACAACACCACGTCAGCAATGTTTGGTAGTATCACAAACCAATAAGAATTAACCACACGAGTCAAGAAATTTTGTGAAAAATACATATTTAAATGATAAATAAAAATTTTAAAAAGTCTCAGAAACCCTTAATAAACATAAAAATCCCTTAAAATTCTGAAAAACTTGTGTTCTATAATGCTCAACTTCCTTTCCCCTTATCGACAATTGATATTGGGATCTTTTAGGACTTCTTAGTATTATTTAGAATTTTATTTAGGTTATTTAGATTTTTTTAATCTTTTAGAGAGATTTAGATTTATATTTTTCTACATAATTTCTCTATCATAAATATGCTGATATAGCTTATGCTATTAGCTTGTCACACTACCAAGCAGTGCTAACGTGTTATACCCATGACATATAAGACTTGCTCCATCAACTTATGTGATTAAGAGACCATATGTTTATCTAGACTTTGATTTCTACGTTTAGTGATCTAAATATTTCGTTCGAATATGGCTATCTCATATATGTTAATTTAAATTTTAAAATGTAATATTAAGAGACTTTATGCATTTATATATAATAATAAATTGTGTTATTTTCCATAAAATCTTTGGCAATTCTAACAGTAATATATATACTATTTATATATACAGTATACTATCTGGCAGTGGTCCCATGTATAAGTCAAATCAGTACGTTCTAAGAAATTTTAACATTAATGCCATCGATCCCAACATATCATATCAAATCTCATCTTTTAAATGCCTTCCCAAAAAGTGCAATACGTCTAATCCATAAATATATTAATTGCATCATATAAAAGGTATATTCATTGAGTAGAAAAAGAAAAATAGTGAAGATGATTGAGTTGATGATAAAATAGAATATTGGATCTCAAAAAATCGCAATATTCATTGTTAAATTGAAAATTACAATAATATGATATACAATTAATTTATTTCATACTATCAAACGTAAATCAGACTTTAACGCTTTACTGACTTGGTTAAATTTTCAGATGTGATAGCTGACTATCTCCCTTGAAGTAGCATTTTGAAATTTATTTTGGTATATAAATATTATAAACATGTATAAAATGCAAAAAGAAAAAAAGAAAAAGGGTTGAAAAATTCCTTGGGGCTAACCCCGTGGTTGGACTCTTACATAACTACCTCCCACGTATCAGTATTAACGTGATAGTACCAAATAATAATAATTATTTATTTTTAAATTTTTTTATTTTTAGATTTTAAAGAAAATATTAAAAATAATTAAATTTTAGTAATTGATATCGCCACATAAGTCTTTTCACATTATGACACTATTAGGTAAAATTTACTGCTTTTTTTTTTTTAATTTAAACTAAATAATAGTATTTCGAAGTATTGTTTTAATTGGGTTAAGACATAGTGTCAGAGTTGGCAGCCGTACCAACATAATTTAGGAAGCGTGAATATAAATACGAAGCTCGGACCAAAGAAGGTTGGCGCAAGTGGAAGGGGCTTGTGTCGCTTAAGCAGAGGTGCCGAGTTCGAGCCCCTGTGAACGCAGCAAACCTTCTTGGGAGGGGTCCCCGGGAAACCGCCCGACAGTACCCCGAATCCGGATTAGTCGGGCCTTCGGGTACCGGATACCGGGTGGGAAACCAAAAAAAAAAAAAAAAATACGAAGCTCGGCATCTGACAACAAAATGAAATTAATATTGCAACATTTTTGGCATATGTTTAATGTGCGCCGATGCTACTTTTATCCAACTTATTCCGTTCAGACAATTAAAATATTAAGTTATTCTACACAACCGGAAAAAAAAAACCTATAAAGTTATTCCATTTCACAAGGAAGAAACAATTATGGACATAAATGGTTCGGGTCGGGTGGTTTTTTCCACAAAATATCGATTCCCAACTTTTTGGTTTCTATTTTTTCAAACACAAAAGACCGTGTCGAGATTATTCAGGGGATATGAAAACCGACCGCTTCGGATTCGGTTTTTTCAATTGATTTTTTCGGACCTGACTTTTAATGTAATAATAAATTGAGTACAAACTAATAAAATAAAATTTATTATAATAAATAAGAAATACTAATTACAAATATTTCGTTGTATTACTAAGACCAATAACAAAAATATGAATCAAGATTTAAGTCTAAAAATATCAAAAAAGTATTGACAATTTAATAGTAAGATAAATTATTAAATATAGTATTATACTTTTACCCAATTTCGAGTCGCTCTCGGGCCCACCATTTTTTTTGGCTCGGGATTTAAATTTGTGATCCGAGTTTTTTCAACCTTTAAAATAACCTTAATTCATCCCAGAAGCCATAAATTTGATTTTTTTTCTATTCGAGCTGAGTCAGCCTTTTAGATTTTTAAAATTTTCAGCTTTTTATTTACATGCCTAGAAATAACACTGGCAGTCATTTTGGGAGTCTGATGATATGTGATCAATGGAGCAGTATTTTTCACGTTTTCGAAGAGGACATCCCGAGTTTGATTGAAGCATCTGTCTCCATAGGTCTCCAGGAACATAATTGTGGGCATCAGATGCACAGCTCCAACACCAAACTTGCGGGCAACTGTCCCTGTCCCTTCTTTTTCTGGTGACGTAATCGCAAAATTGGAGACAACTATTTGTGGGCGATACGAGCAGAAAAGATGCGGTATTGCCTAACAAAACAGGAAGCGGTGTACCAAAAAGACAACCCCACCTTATTGATCATGCACGTAGCAAACTTGTATATGTAAGGAGCTGGCTGAAAGCAACTAGTGTTGTTGCTTTACTTTCTTCCAAGTGTACCTTCGGATGAGTGAATTTGGAAGGTTTTGCCTTGTCATACGTTAGTACTATTTTCGTTGACTAATTTAGATTCGAGAATGGTCAATCTTTATCCATAAGATTCGAACTTGAAGCTTTATTTAAAGAAAAAAAATGTCGGACAAAATCAAATAACCGATATCGGTTGTAAGGTGGACTTTTTTTTCCCCTTTGAGCTCGAGGTTGCAATACTAGGAAAAAAAGGGACGAGACAGAATAGAGGAGTGTCCATTTTTCTTAAATGCGTTTAAGTTTTCAAAACCAACTGGAATTGCAGAAATTGAGAGGAAGAGAGTCGCTTTTACAAACTGGTCCCTCTCCTCTTTCTCTATATATATTATTGAGAAGGGGTTGGTTGGATGGTTTTGCTCACCTATTTAATATTTGTCATGTTAAGAGTTCAAATCTCAATAAAAATTGTTGAGAAGCATTTCTCATGAACGAGACAGGCCCGACATAAATGACTCATATGGACTACCTCGAAGAACAACTAGCTGGATTACGCTTTTAAGTCGACAAGACCTAATTGCTTATGAAATGAAAAATGAAAATGGCGTGGAGGTCTCTTGCTCTTGTCCTCCTTTGTAAATCATTCAAATTAGCATGTTTTCGTTTCCTCTCCTTTCAACATCATTTTCTTTTTCCGAGAATATAGTTATGTATGATGATATAAAATTTCAACTCGTGATCAAGAAATTTCGAATTCAACCCATATCACTGAAAAAGATCTTTTTCAACTTCCACACATGCAGTGAGAATGCACCAGATCCAAAATTTAGAACTTGAAAGGTAAAAGTATAAATATAAAACAAAAATAAAAGTTTGTACAGATTCAATTATTAGACTGTTTAGTGATTTGATTCAATTGTTCATAATTTACCGATTCAAGTTTAAGAAGAAAAATTTAATGATTCATAATTATTTTTTTAATTTGCTTAAAATTTTGGTGACTGTATCGCTAAATTTCCCAACATTAATAAGTTTGAACTACAGCACTTTCATTTCTTGTCGCATTCCTATCATTGTGCTAGTTGAATTGATTCCCATGAAAAGAGGACCAGTTGAATTGGTATGGTAGCCGTACTCTTTCAAGTGAGAACACAAATATATTCTCATGATATCACAGTATGAATATGATACAAAGTTAATAGTATTTTTTTTTCTTTGGGTAACGGGGAGTTTTTAATCTCCTCGGGTCCCCCGGACCTCCCACCCTGTCAGGGGACCACTTGAATCCACGTGCCTTCGGCACATGTGTGGTGGTCTCCAAGAGCCCTGCTCAAGGTTGGGATCAAACCACCGACCTCAAGCAACTTGCATCGCTTTAGGCGGACTATCGAACCAACCAAGCTAACTCTCGTTGGTTAAGTTAGAGTATGTTGAGTTTTAACCATTTTGTGATTAAACGAGTCGAATTCTTTTAGACATTAAACAGATTGAGCCCAGGTAATTTGATAAGATACAATTAAATTCATTTATTTGGACATGTTCAAACGTGTGTATTGAAATATATATATACACACACTAGACACGGACCCGTACTACGAACGAAAAAATAAAAATAAATAAATATGAAATACTGTGACTAATTCGTATAATTATATTATTTGTTTATAACTTATTATAATTCAATTCATTTAAAATTCGTCAATTTATAGCAGTAACTAGAACATTCTCAATTTTCATCAGCATACTATAATCATTTTTCTTTTTTGTTTTAACAATTTCAATTTATTCATTCAAAAAATGTGACAAATTTTTACTACTAAAATTATTGATATGGGTGAGATATGAGAATCCGAGCAGTTAATAAAAAATTTTGCTATTAGGATCGTAAATATATGGTGAGAGGAAAGTGAATAAAATTAATATTTTACCCTTAATCTGAAAATCATATATATGTTGTAAATTTTAATATATAAATTATATTAAGGGCGAATATGGAAAACAAAAAAAAATGAAAATTTTCACACATTTGCATATAATATTATAGATATATACACATTGGGTTGGAGATGTGCAATGCACCAGTTTTGTTATTTAATAAAATTGATGAGAAAACTAATGATTTTAATAAGTTATTAAATGAAATGTTGATTGCAATTAATTTCGAATATGTGATTTTTTTAATAAATTAAATAAGAGAAATAAAAAATAAATTTTAAAAATATTCAGCATGATACTGAATAGGGCAGAGAGAAAGTATGAGAATAGAGAAAGATTATGTAATTACATATCAGTAAATTTACTGTCATACTCATAGTTTTTCTTAATTTATAGATTATTAAAATTTTAATTTTATTAGCCACCGGGTAATTTCAGAAGGTGAAACATACACCGAATAGGAAAGTCGTTCTCGTACATAATACTAAAATTTGACCTATACTATGCAAAAATTTTGTTATAATCAATGAAAGCAGTGAATATGTAATAAATAGTTCAATAAAAGTTTAATTGTAGTTAATTTCGGTCTATGTGTTTTTTCAGTAAATCAAATATGAAGAATAAGTGAAAAGATTTTCGAAAAATTGATTGATAATGAGAGATAAAGAGAAATATTAGGTGGTTACGTATTAATAAATTTACTATCACACCCTTAGTTTTTCTTCGTCGAATGTTTTGTGAGAGTTTTAATTTTATTTGTCAATGGATAATTTAGGAATGTGAAAAAAAATCAAAATGGGTATTACACCCTTAGTTTTTCGTGTGAATTATGTTATGAATGTGTTCTTTTATGTGATTGCACCTATTAGTAGGTGGGCATGTATGTGCAATTTGAACATACATAATTGAAGAAGAGGGCTAAGGAAAGCTTCCTTTCACACAGACACCATCCTTAGTATGATTAATAGTTGGTAAGTTCTAACAAATCGATTGAAGTCCCTGAGTCTCTTAATCCCCTTCGATTGTAACCCTTTTTAAGTTCATAATTCTCCTTTATAACTGAAAGATACACATAATCATAGGAATTAAATGTGACATATTTATGTCAATATGGTATTAAACATACTGTATTCATGTTTAACAATTCCCATATATAAGAATTGAGCCGTATACAAGTTTAAGACTTTCAAACACAAACCCATTTACACAAACCTTCCGTAGCCCTTTCACCCTCTTCTCCTTCGATCCCTTTTCTTGTTCTATGCGTCTCCTTATACAACGAAAAAAAAAACTCATTTACACATATTCCCCTAACATAGAGCATACCATACATTGTTTTCCATAGATAAAAAGTAGGGTAACAGTGGTGGCGAACCAACCGTATTTGCTACGTAATATACACATTTTTATGTTCAATTACGAATATATCAAGTGAACTGAATAAGCAACATACTAACGCCGACACATTAATGGAGCACCACCGAAAACCTAAGATATTATGAAAAGCTGATGTCTGCCAAGACTCGTATTCAAAGAGTTTCTTCTAGTAATATTGTTTAGATTTAGACTCGAATTTGGAATCTCGACTTTATTAAATTGCATACAAGTGGAATTTTTACTTAGTAGACCACCGCAATTGGCACGTGGTAGAAAAATTCCTTTTTTTTTTTTTTGGTCGCCAGCCACGGTATCCAAGCAGGCCCCACCAGCGGTGAGATGGCATCTTTCAGCCAACCATACTTGACTAATCCGTTGGTCGCCCCGGGTCGCACGCCTGGCAATGGCGGGTGAGGCTCCCAAGAGGGGTGTCTGCGTACGTGAGGTCTCGAACCTGAGACCTCCTTAAGCGGCACCGAGCTGCTTACCACTCGGCCCAACCCCTCTTGGTGGTAGAAAAATTCCTTTAGTATCAAAAGGGAGAAGGAAAAAAAAAAAAAACATGCTACACATTTTCCCAACATTGCACCACAAGTGAAGTCCGTCACGTAAACACACAGCATTATAAGCCTTGATAAAGTTTCAGATATTTTGGATATCAATGACAGGGACGTGTCAGCCAATTCTTAGCAAAGATGACAGGATGTGCAAAAGTTACTCTGGCCACACGATTTCCTGCTGCTCTAAAAAGCCTAACACCCTGAATAAATAAGGGTGAAAATGTACTTTTTTTCAAAAATATATTATTGTCAGTAGTATTTTTTTGTTCAATATGCACAATATCTACTATTGAAATAAAAATTTCAATAATAATATGGTTAAAAAATTAATAAAATTGTTTAAATTATTAATAATTACAATAATTACTGAGTAATCAATGCTCATTTGCTTACAGCAACGTGCACGTTCTTTGGTTTTTCTTTCAACTTTCTCCTAGTTTGTTTTTAGGGAAAAAGATAGTTTTCTTGGAATGAGTCATAATTTTGTAATTATAATAGTCATCAATTAATTTTTAATTAAAAATATGTCTTAATTTTAAAGGAGATGTGCTCACTTATAAAACTTTACATATATTTTTCACTTTTGATTGCCTTTTTCTTTATCTTTTGAAAAATAGTTTATGTTGAAAAATAATTTTTGAATGAATATTTTTTTTGGATGGAATCTGCTTTTTTTTTTTATGGAAAAAGTAATTGAGTAATGGTAAGACCAAAATGGTAAAACTCAAAAGGATGATGACGTGAATAATAAAAAATAAATATTTAGAACTAAAATGGTAAAAGTATGAAAGATTGAGGAGTAAAAGTGTCATTTACTTTTATTTTATCATGGAAGTTCCATCAGTAAGAGGAAAAGACAACTAATGAAGTTTAAATTGATGAAGCCAATTACTATTTCATTAATTAACGACAAAAAATTAGTATTTCATTAATAATGACGAAACCCAAGCAGATATTACGAAAGCAGGTGCCGATAATTTCGTCAAAGAACGAAAGGACGGTCGATGCCAGGTCAAGCCGGTCATCGGAATGGAGTTTCGACACCTGACGACGCCCAGAGTACTGCTGCAATGACTGGGCAAAATTTATGATAAGGGTGTGCATAGGTATGGGGTAGATCCGAAATTTGTAGAAACCTATCTAATAGGATAGGCTATGGATAAAGAATAGAGGAACCGGTCGGTTTCGGCTCTAGACATAGGGTACCTGGAATCGGAACTGGAACTTGTTACTTATTCGGATAGTTAATTTTAATCATTTATAACTTTCTCATTTGAATTTCAAATAATAAACAGTTTAAACCGTTGTATTTCTAGTTCAATAATCTTTCATTTGACAAAATAATTACACATACTTGATGAAATTTTCATGTCTAAAGTATCATTATTTAAAATTAGTATTAAATAGTACTTAAATATAATGCAAATATACTTGAAAACATACATATTTTATTATGGTAAAAAATTATATAAATAATAATAATCATAAAAAATTAAAGAAAACCATATTTTAGAGGTAAAAATAAATAATAAACAAGTTCTAATATAGTACGCGAAACTTCTAGTATCTTACAAGTTTTGGGTAGGGTCTAGTTCCAAGATTTCAACAGGATAGGACCTGGATTCAAAAGTTAGGAACCGGTCTTACATAGAGTAAGGCACAAGTATCATGAAAAAATATAAGGTACCAAGATCCAAACATCCTTAATTTATGAGACCTGGCAAAAGGAAAAATAAAATTCCAAGAGATTCTTAGGTGAGTTTGACTTGCCATAAACGGTTGCACAAAATACATATGGTTTGCTCTGAGGATTCACTAAGGGAGGGTTTGTTTCGGGTAATCTTGAATTACGGGAAAAGTTGGATTATATAGAAAGTTGTTATTTTACATGAAAAATTGATCGTAAAATGAAATTATTGTATTTGATAAGTATTTTAGATTATTGAAAAAGTGGGTGGAAATATAATATTATAATATTTGATGTGATAGGTAATAGATATAGTTTTACAAAAATGCCCTCTTTTCCCTTTACCTTTTCATTCTTTTTTTTGGCCTTTATTGGACAAAGTGGTAAAATGGGGCTGTCCCCTTGGAATCTGGGATTGCAGCATGGCTGCTAAACAATGCAATTTTCGGGTCCAAGCCCCAGCCTGGCAAAGGTGAAGCAGCCTTGCAAAATTATATTACATTGGGTTCTACACCCAAACATTGTAATTTGGAGCGTAAAACATACAGTTTCCATGGAAAATTTTAAGGATTACATCAAGACAAACACTCCTACGTATATGTATAGTCCATTGAACACAGTTCATATGAAAATTTCTCCAAAACCAAGGAAAGACAGACATATTATTGCTCAGGACAGTGTCTGCAGTAAAGAAGGTTCGCGTGCTCAAAATATTTAAAAATTCGAAGGGTCATATGGCCACGAAATGAGGGTGTTAGAGAGGGATGTAGACGATGCACTTACTGACTAAGAGAAGGGAGATGAGTGGTCTCATGATATTTGAAATAAATTTTTTTTTAACATTTTCAATTATTAATTAATTAGTAACACTAACAAGAAAATTGTTAAGGAAGCTTGTGTTAGAATATTTTTAATTAACGCTCTGTGTAGCCCATGTGTCTCGAGTTTATGGACCGTTTATTAGGTTCATATAATATTATGTGGTTTTAATATAGAGAGAATATATCGATGAACATCTATCAAATAAGTAAATTAAAACTGAGGATTTTGAAATGAAATTTTAAAATTCCCTCTCCTCCAATTTAATAACTGAATACGTATCTTTCTCTTAAAAGATATTCAAATCAATTGAAAATTAGAATTTTTTAAATTTGAAAAAAGGATCAAGATTTTAGAGTCGACCAAGAGTGAATATAGAGGATTTTCTTGATTTCACCATAAAAAGAGCCGGTTACAAGAAATTAAAAAAACTCTCCAAGAAAAAGATCGAGAGACAGTTTGTGAGAAAGACTAACTATTTTTAGAGGCTTCAATCCATCATGAAGTACTCAAGGGAAGCTATAGAGGCGAGAATAAGCCAATGATCAACTTTCGCTGCATAGTCTAGGCATAGATTATGGTAAGTATCTTAAAACTTGTTTTAAGTGCATATCACTATGCCTTGTGAGATTCTGGGTGTATAAAGGTTATGTCAAATTTTGTATTCTTTGAATTAAAATTTACATTATGGGTGATTATATCAACTTACATGTGGTATTAGAGCCTGGTTTAGGTTTGCATATTTCATCGATTATGGAAAGGCTTCCATGAGTGTGATCAGATGCTTAATGGCTAATAGAAACACTCTACATAGTTGCTTATGCTAGTTTGGTGTTCTTTTGTGAATTGATATTGACTAATTATATTCCGTTTGAGCTATTTTGACTCGGGATGGAAAGAAAAATGATGATAATGCTTTGTTTAGAACTGAAACATGGTGGATTATATTTTCTATTAATTGTTTTGGCTTGAACTATATGAATTGTCAAAGAGCTAATGCGATTGTTGAGATATAAATCCCACATCGGAGAATTGAAGAATTGAAACCCAGTTTATAAGAGAACGGGTACCACCATCCTATCAGCTTGAGCTTTTAGGATGGATATGGGCCCAATCTCTTATGGGCCGGGTGGAAATTTCACATGGTATCAGAGCCAATCGTGTGGGCTCACACCACGCCAGGTCCGAGTGTGGAGCTCGTGACCCGTAAGCCCGAGACCGGAAGAAAAATACCCGGCTCGAGGTCAGTTGTTAGCCCGAGGCCGGAAGAAAAATACCCGGCTCGAGGCCAGTTGTTAACCCGAGGACGGTAGAGAAGGCCGCCTTGTGGTAGTTGTCCCCCCTCACCCGAGACCGGAAGTGAAATGCCCGGCTCGAGGTCAGTTGTTGAGGGCGGGTGTTTAAGGGCACGTGTCAAGTGTGAACACGTTGCCACGTGAGGGCGGGTGTTGAGATATAAATCCCACATCAGAGAATTGAAGAATTGAAACCCAGTTTATAAGAGAACGGGTACCACCATCCTATCAGCTTGAGCTTTTAGGATGGATATGGGCCCAATCTCTTATGGGCCGGGTGGCAATTTCACAGCGATAAACTCCGTGTAGGAAGACAGAGTGCATTGTAAAAGTTTAAATACACTATAAAAGTTGTATCTCCCATGTCTTAAAGTCACTCCATTTGATGTCTAAGGTATGAGAGTTTGTTAGTCACTAAAGTAGCCTAACTGAATTGATGTTTAGGTATTTGAACTAAGTGTGATAGATTATTCATGATTAAAGAGATGTTATTTACAATGACATGCAAGGTTGATTGAACAATTGAGTATATTGATTGTAGTGTTAAGAGATCTCCCAAAGGTGGATCATGCATATGATCAACAACATTAAAGGGATTAATCATCATTCTTATTTTGAATAGTATGTATATCCAAATATAGCATGCTTATTTGACTTATGTATGTTATGATTATCTATTATAGCTTACTGATTTGGCATCAATTATGTTATTTATGTGTTTACGTATTACCCAAAGATGAACTTGAATGCATATCTAAAGTTTTATATGCAGCTTTTAATCTATTTATGTTAAATCAGAGTACTAATAGATAATGCGTTGCAAACTGGCCTAAACAATTAATTTTAATATGGACTGAATAATGTAGACTGGTTTAAACAAATCAGGTTTCATGTGGGTGTAATGAATCTATATCTTGCATTTGTGACGGAAAAGCCCCCAAATGTTACAGAGACCATGACAGAAGCTAATAAATCTTTTTATGAGATCTGGAAGCGTCCTATCTGCCTGAGTCTGAACCTCATGAGGAAGTCCATGGCTGAAAATATCAAATCATCAATGCCAAAAATTGACAATGTTAGGGCATTTATGCAAAAGATTAAGGAATTTTCTCATTCGAATTTGGCTGACAAGTTGATGGTATGTAACCTATTGAGTACGCTAACTATGAAAAAGTTTAAGTGATTGATGATCATGCGACTCAGGTGCCTAATAATACATGGTAGTTAGATCCATGTGTTTACTCATGTTTCTCATGTTGAAATGGGATTCCATATGATCTAGCCCATAAGAGGATCTGAGTAGTACTTGTTCATGGGAATAGGATAAAGGCACAAACAAAAGGAATTGGTACTTACAGGGTGATCATGGACATTGGGTGTCATTTAGATCTTGAAAGGCATATCTATACTCTTAATTGTGTTAGAAATCTTCTTTCTATAGGACAGCTAGATGTTTTAGGTTTTTATGTTAAGTTTGGACATTGTTGTCCTTGTATATATATGACACTTTTATGGATATAATTTTGTAATGGATTCACATTATCGATTGAATCTTAAGATTAAATTTTTTGAAACTTTGTTTCATGTTGAAAATCATATTGGGATTAGTCATAATGCATCTAATGAAAGTTCAACTTTCTTGTGGCATTAAAAATTAGGTCATGTTTCCAAATAAAGGTTGATGAGGTTGGTAAAAAGTGACAACCTTCCTCATTTGGATTTCGATGACATGGATGTGTGCATAATTTGCATTAAAGGAAAGTAGATTAAACACACAACAAAGAAAGTAACCAGAAGAAGCACTTAGTTTCTTGAATTGAATCATACTGATATCTGTTAGGCATTTGATGTTTCTTCTTGGAAGTGAGAAAAGTATTCTATCACTTTTATTCATGATTTCTAACATTACGGTTATATATATCCACTGCATGAAAGTTCTAGTTAGTGAAAATCCTTAAGCTATTCATTAACGAAGTGAAATGGTAGTTAAATAGAAAAGTGAAGATAGTGAGATCTAAGAAATGCGGTGAGTATTATGTAAAATATGATGAAAATGGACATTGTTCAGGACTATTTAAAAAATTCTTCAAAAGTCAAGGCATTTGTGCATAGTATAATGCCCCAATATACCTCAGTAAAATGACATAGTTAAAAGGCAAAATATACATTAATGGATATGTTAGGAGCATGATAAGCAATTTCTCTTTAGCTTTTCATTGTGGATGTATGCATTAAAGACCACAACATATTTGCTGAATCAGGTTCCCAGCAAGTTAGTTCCTAAGACACCTTATGAATTGTTCACAGGGAGGAAACAGAGTTTGAGACAACTTCCTATTTAGGTTTGTCCAACTGAAGTAAGGGTACACAATCCAAATGGGAAGAAACTTGATTCAACACAATGGATTTTTTATTAGCTATCTTGAAAAATCAAAGGAGTATAATTTCTACTATCCTAATTATAGTACAAGTATTGTGGAGACTGTTTATGCTAGGTTTATTGAGAATGGTCAAATCATTAGGATTAGTGAATCGTGGAAGTGGATATTCAAGAGACATGGGTTGAAATTCCTTAACCCGATATTTCTTCTAAAGTGGTTGCTGCTATTGTTGCATCACCAACACATGGCATTATAGTTCACCAACACATGGCATTACAGTGCTATGTGACAATATCCAAAATCAACAAGATGAATATATATTAGATGGACCAATCATAGTACATGAAGAGGTTAATGAACCACAAATAACCTTTAGACGGTCTGTAAGGCAAAAAAATCAACCATCATGAATGACTATGTGGGTTACACTCTTGAACATGAATGTGGCTTAAGCATTGATAAAGACCCTGTCTCATTCAAGTAGGTCATAAATAATAGAAATTTCTATTATCGGTTTGATGCTATGAAAGAAGAACTTAAGTCGATGGATGGCAACAAGATCTTGGACTTGGTTGAGTTCCTTGAAGGTTCAAAGAGAGTCGGTTGTAAATGGGTCTTTAAGACCAAACGTGACTTGAAGGGTAAAATTGAAAGATACTAGGCAAAACTTGTTGCTAAACGTTATACCCAGAAAGATGGCATCAATTACAAAGAGACCTTCTCTCTGGTATCAAAGAAGCACTTTTTGAGAATTTCCTTGTCTTTGGTGGCTTATTATGATTTGGAACTATGCTAAATGGATGGAAAGCCGCCATTCTACACATTGACTTAGATGAGGAAGTATATGTGGCCCAACCAAATGTATTTTTGGCTCTAGGAAAAGAACATCTAGTTTGTAAGCCAAGAAAATTGGTACACAGACTAAAACAAGCTTCCAGATTGTGGTACCTCAAGTTTAACGATACCATTACATCTTGCAATTTTTTACAGAAAATTGTTGTTTTCTATATAAAGGTTAGTGGGAGTAAATTTGTGATTTTAGTTCTGTATATTGATAATAATCTTTCTTGCAGCTAATGATGTGAGTATGTTACTTGATGTTAATAAGTAGGATATGGGTGAGGCATTTTTATTTTTGGAAGAGAAATATTCTAAAACAGGTCACAAGGATTGATAGAATTGTCTCAGAAAGGTTGTATCAATAATTGTACATAGTGGTTCATATCCTTCAGATAATCAACCGGTTATCAAAATAAATACATACTGGTGACACTGAGTTTTCCAATTTTGGGATATCCTATAAGAAATGGATTAGTTATTCAGCTCTTTCTCTATATTTATCAAATGCAATAAATTTGGATTCCAATGTGGATGAAACTATCATTATTTACTTTAAGGTTTTCTATGACATACCATTCCCACTAATGGGAACACATATACATTAGTAGACTAATGATTTATATAAGATATGTAGCTCGTATCATAGTATTATTCAAGTTTAGATATCTGGAATAATACAAGTCGTAATTCTAAGTGTATCGTAAATGTCTTAGTTCTCTCACTATCACCCTCCAATGGTAAGCACTTGGATTGTATGTACATTTACTCGATTGACTAATCATGTAGGTAATGTCTAGTCTTATACAACTTATTAGATACATTAGCCTCCTAGTAACTATTGAGTATTCTATTTGAGATATAACCTTTTCTCTATTCTTTCACAAATAGAGATTAGTATCTAATGTGTTCTCATAATACTAGAATTATTCTTATTAATTTCTGAAGAATTTTTTTAATAGTGTGATTGGCACAAGGCAAGTCCTTTTGATGTTCGTCACTTTAATTCCTAAAATCACATTAGAAAGGCCCATGTCTTTCATGTCAAATCTTGAATTCAAAATGCCCTAGGTTGACTTGATGATTCTTTTACCAATATCAATAAAGAATATGTTGTCCACATGTAAACATAAAAGGACATATCATTTTCTATTTACCTTCTGTAGACATATTTGTCACACTCATTAATTTGAACCACTAAACTATTATTTGTTAGACTTATGGATCCACTATTGTGGCACTTGATTCAAATGACATAATGATTTTACCAAATTACCGGTTTCTTTTCCTTCCCAATAACCGCAAAACCCCTGAGTTGTCCCATGTATATTTCTTCATCTAAGTCACCAATAAAGAAAGCCATTTTTGCGTCCATTTGATGTATCTCAAAATTGCATAGCATCATAATTGTAATTATCATTCTAATGGAATTTATTCTTATCATCAAAGAAAATTTCTCGAGGTAATCAAGACCTTCTCGTTGTTTGTACCTTTGATTATAAGTCGGTCTTATACTTATCAATGGAGTCATTTTCTCTCATCATCCATTTAAAAGTCTATTTGGATCTGATAAGATTTACACCCATGAGGAAGATCCACTAACTCCTAAGTTTGATTTTGAAAAATAGAATTAATCTCCTTGCTTATTGTCTCTTTCCACTAAGTCACAGCTTCTTTATAATTTGGTAGTACTTTTTTGACAAATAAGTTAGAAAGTCATCTCCGAAAGACCTTTCTACTATTATTTCCTTGTTGTGTCTTAATTCAAATTCATTATTAGAACCACGTTTGAAATCATGGCTCCCTCATTTATAGTTTAAGAGTTTTGCTTTGACAAACTTGATCACTCATTACGGTTATATTGAAATACATCTTCAAAGAATGATACATGCCTTGATTTTATTATCATATTATTGTGTATATCCTAATTTTTTACTCATAAAGAATCAATAAGTAGTATTGTTTTGTGCATAGCCTATAAAGATATGGTAGACTACTTTAGGACATGTATTTACATTCTTTGGTGCTGGGATAGCTACTTTTGTAAGATATTTCCGCAATCACAAGTATCTGTGGGAAGATCTCCTACCATAACATAATTCACATGAGATATTTTTCTCTTTCTTTCAAGACACCTTATTCAAAACGTAATTATTTGTCAAATAGCTTCCTCACATAATCTAGAATAACCCTGAATTTAGAAGTATCACTTTGATCATTCCTTTCAATGTGTGATTCTTACTTCCAGCAACACCATTTGATTGAGATAAGTACAACACAATCATTTCATAAATAATTTCATGTTATTCATAGAAATCATCAATAGGCATTTTATAATAACCACATGTATCATTTTTCAATCTCTTTATTCTCTTACTAATGTGACTCTCAACTTCATTTTATAGCAAATGAATTTATTCGAGACTTTATCTTTATTTTTTAGTAATGACACATAATAGTATTTCATGATATATTTAATAAGGAAATAAAATATTTATTACTTGCTTGAGCTTCAAATCACAAATATCACCATGAATCAGGTGTAGTACTTTTCTATTTCTTTTAGTCATTTGAAATGATAACCTCATTAATTTTAACTAAAGACATGTCACATTTGTGACTTGAATCTATTTGTAATTTTGTATGTCTTCCATGTTAATTAATTTTTGGTTTAAATTGAAATTAACATGTCTGTGTCAACCATGTCGCAAATCAAAACACTCGAGCAACTAAGTAGAAGAATCATCAATTTTATTAATAACTGCGATTACATTGAGCTGAAAAAATCATCACACATATAGCCCTTGTCCACATTCAATATAGATTGTTTAAAAATATATTTTATCTGACTTGAATACCACCTTAAATATGTGTTTATTCAGCATTGACCTCGACACCAAATATTGTAGGATTTTTGGTATGTAAAACACATGGTTTAAAGTCGACTGCTTTCCAAAGGTCATCTTTAGGAATAATTTGCATTGTTCCTTGATTATAGAAGAAGCTGAGTTCCTCAGAAAGGTCTTCGCTCAATTAATCAACTCAAGGGAAGAGAATAGTTTCGTTGGAGCAAATATGTCGTGTACCTCCACTATATTCCACCATTCTTTAGGATTTGACCTAACTAGGTTCAATTCCGTGACCACAACTGAGAAATTGATATCCAACACGTCTTGGGCAATAGCATCAACCACATTCACCTCATGGTTCTTCTTGGAAATTGACAATTAACAAATTTGTAGCCCTTCTTGCCATTATTGAAGCACTTTCATTGAAATTTACTCTTGGAAACGTCTCTGCTTGCCCCAAGCTTGGCCTTGTTCTTTTTTCACTTCGAGCCTTGTCTATGCTTCACCGCATTTGCATTAGCACAGGTAAGGATGAGTTATCTAGAGTCTCTATTGTCTTCTTCGATTCAAATTCTAATAATGAGGCCTCCCAATGTTACCTGTTTCACTTGTATGTAAGGTATTTCTTGAAATCCTTACTATCGAGGGGCAGTTTCTCAATGATAGCAGCCACTGGTTTCATTTAGCATCATGCCTTTCACATAAAATTTCATGCAAGATTGCCTAAATCTCTTGTACTTGACATGCCACTATTTTGGAATTGACTTTATAATTGAGCAATTATTCGAGAACAAACTTCATTTTGTTGATATCCTCTGTTTTATTTGATTCCCATAGAGACTTTACCTCCTTAAACATAGCACACATTATAAATTCAGTTGTCTAGACTTCTTAGAACTTAATTTATACGCATGAAATTAGAAAGATTCCATGCTTCTACCATATGAAGAGTTTGGCTATCCCCAAAGGAAGCTTAGGAACTTCCTTAGTCAGGATTCTTACAAGATTCAAGGTGTTCATATCAAAGAGTATCTTCTATTGTCACTTTATGTGTCTGAACCATTGAACTTCTCAGGTTTTTTTTGCTATGTTTCACAGGAATTGTAACCAACACAGTAGTTGAACCTTATAAAAGCATAGTAGAGTAGGGATAGAGCTTTTAGGCACATTAGCAAGTTTTCCATTGACCATATTAGAAGTAATAATATTTCCTAAGGCCATCTGAGAACACAACACCATGAATTTGTCTTAAGAATGTTAGTCATATATAGGGAATCTTAGGTGGAAGCAAAATTACAATAAAATTTAGAAATGAAGATTCACAAAAAGAAGTCACAGTACAAGAATGTAGGAATAAAACTGAAAGCAATAGAGAAGAGCATAGAAATTGACCCAACGCAGAAAGTCAAGGCCTGTGACAAACATCGTGTCATTAAGACAGATTTGGTCATTCTAGGTTAGGTTGAGGTAACATGAACATTATCTCCTAGAATACCAATGCTAATAGTGAAGACGTTAGCATGCGACTCCAACGCTCTTGGCGAATTTGAACAGATATCGAAAACTATTTGAAAATATTATAGATTTAAACATGCAAAATAGTGCTTGGATGATCTATGTAACTATATCTCTGAAGTTTTTACTCGCATATCGTCTATCTTCTTCTTCTTCTATATGCAAATGAAGACCTATATATAGGGAATAGGGAGGTAGAGTGACATGAAGTTAATTGTCTTTAATTTGGCAATTCAATTTGTGACCTTAAATTGCTACTGATGCTAGCAATTTAAATTCAAAACCGTTGACTACCATTTAATATTTCCGTTATTGGTGGTATAAATTTGCCTTTGCATTGTTTTCTTACGTAGTCAGATAGTTATTTGCATCCCAAATTCATAGTTCCCTGCAATATCAGTCGAGTATGTCGACTTTTAATTTTGTCATACAGCACTAGTCACATGCAATATTAGGCAGTTCACAATGTTTGCTTACAAGTTTGTTACACAATGTCACTACATCATTTATATGATTGACTATGCCCTTTCCACAAATGACTTAATTGCAAGTCAACTTCCACAATAGTAGTCGCACATGGGCATTCCTTGAATACAATTTCTCATTTACTATTTAAAGGGATATTCTTAGGTGATCATAACTCACTACATATCATGAGAACACACCAACCGAAATGTGAAGAATGAGCAAATTAGTGTTAATCACTCGAGCAATTACCATAATTATCATTAATCAAAATAATTTAATTGGTTCTTCCTCGTTACATCATTATGAGATACGAGCACCTAAGATTTTTCTCATTTAAATGCAACATTTTCCAACAATATCATGCATGAATGAGAATTATTTTCTTTTGACTCTATTGATATTGTTCAATAAATAAATATGCATCAAAAAGTTGTGTCTACACCTTTGAACCATCCTATTGTGAAAGTGCACTTGCTTCACTGGTTATTTAGCATACATGATGTCATTGAATTATACCATTGAATAGTGTAAATGTCGATATACCTCACATAGGAGTCACTTAGACATTTGTCCAATTTCCATGACTATTTTCATTTTGGACTTGAAGATCGTCCTAGTTTTATAAGAGTTTTTAAAGAAATAAGCCCTTCAAAAAGTACCAATGGCCTCACGTCTCGTACATAGATAATTTATAAATTCTAAACTATTCTAGTTTTTCCTTATAAATCATTAAGTGCCTAAATGCTTACCTAATCCCTTTTAGCTAATGTGAACACATATCTACTAGTAATTTTTGAGTCCTTTTATCAATTATCTAGTTTGAATCACTATACTCTTTAAATATCACAGATATTTAGTGTAATGCAAACCATAAGTTTGAATATATTGTAAGTATCTTCGTATTCTCACTACTTCTTTATGATGATCTGCACTTGGATTACTCGTACATCTACTTAACCTTTGAATATTATAGACAATCTTTGGTCTAATACAACCCATTTTTTACATTAAACTTCCAATAACCTGTGAGTATTCCACTTGAGAAATACTCTCTCATCTATTCTTTGATAGATGGAAACTAATTTCTAAAAGTGTCCTAACATACCAAAATTATCTTTGTTAAATTTCCCAACAATTTTATCCACATAGCGTGATTTAAATTCCGCAATTCTGAAACATAAAATTACATTCATTTTTTGTCTCTTTTATGTAGGCGCCTTTGTCGCACTCATTAATCTTGATCCTATTGAAAATCATTATATTATCAAACTTCTAGCGCCACTAATGTTCAGACCCTATAATGATTTTATCGATTTACATACTTCCTTCACCCTAAAATTACAAAACTCTTGGTTGTTCCATCTACATTTCTTCATCAAAGTCATTATTCAAGAAAGTCCTTTCATATAAATTTGATTTATCTTTAAATTATATAATACCATAAGCGTAGGTATGATCATTCTATTGGAATTTATTCTCGTTACTGAAGAATAATTATCAAAGTAATAAAAACCTCCTCATTACATGTATCCTTTGATTACAAGTTGGGGCTTACACCTATCAATGGTTCTTTAAGGTTTACTTCCACAAGTAAAATCCACTTATTCCCATGTATAATTCTTCAAAATAAAATCAATCTCACTTATTTATTGTTTCTTTCTAAAGAGGTCCCTTAAAAGAATTAACAACTTTTTGATAAATCTATAGCTCTTTTTCTAACAAATAAATTAGAAAGTCGTCTCCAAAAGACTTTTTTTTCTCGTGCTCTCTTGCATCTTCATTCAAAAATTCATTAATAGAACCATGTTCATAATCATGCTTTCCCTCATTCATAGCTTGAGTGGTTCATTTTGACGAGTTTGATCCCTCATTAGATTTATATGAAAATATATCTTCAAAATAACAATGCATTTCTCGCTTCCTTTATGGCATTCTTGTGTATATCCTGAATCTTTAATTTATATATAAGGAACTGATAAGCAATACAATTATGTGCATAGCCTAAAAGATACAGTCCACTATTTTGTCGCATATATTTACCACACTTGGTATTAAAATAGCTACTTCTGCAAGATACCCCGCGCTCACAAGTGCTGGTAGGAAGCCCTCCTGTCATATCATAATTTATATAGGGCCTTTTCCTCTACTTTGAGACTTCCTTTAAAAAGTAATTACTTGTCAAAATAGCTTCCCCAATGTGATATTCTAAGCCACTTTCTTTAGAAATATTACATTCATCATTTCTTTCAATGTATGATTTTTTTAACAATATTGATTGATTGAGGTGAGTAAGACGTAGTCATTTTATGGATAATTCAATGTTTACACAAAAATCAGCAATACGTGTTTCATATTCGCTGCCTCTATCACTTCTCAATCTCTTTATTCCCTTATTAAATTGATTTTCAACTTTATTTTTATAGTGAATAAATTTATCCAAGGCTTATTTCTTCGGTTTTCAACAAACACAAATAGCAATATTTCTTGCTATCATTCGTAAAGGTAATAAAATATTTACTGCCACCAATTTTTTTGACAAACTTCAAGTCACAAGCATCATTATGAATTAGTTCAAGTGGTTCAACATTTCTTTCAGTTGCTTGAAATAATAACATTGTTTTTTTTTATAATTCTAAACTTCATTCATTCAAGTTATTTGTACAATATTTAGCCTTGTTATTTTTGCATATACACTAATTTCACATTTTTTATTCAAATCAATTTGAAATTTTGGTATATGTTCCATGTTAATTAGTTTTTGGATTGAATTGTATTTAACATGTCCTATTCTAACATGTTACAAAATGGAAGATTCAAGCAAGGAAAAGAATTATTAGCTTTATTGATAATTGAGATTATATTGATCTTAAAAGCGCACCACACATACAATACTTTCCTATAGACTTAGACAAAATTGCCTTACCTGATTGTAACACCATCTTGAATCTATGTTTATTTAGCAATGAGTATGATAGTAAACTCTTTTGAATTTATGGCACATATAACACTTTCAATGTCAGAAAAAATTACATTGCCTGACTGGAACACCATCTTGAATTCATATTTATTTAGAAATGAGTATGATAGTAAACTCTTTTGGATTTCTAGCACATATAACAGTAGAAGCTGAGTTCACTGTGAAGATCTTCTCTCCATTGACCAGCTCAATGGAATTCCATTTTAGGGTAAATATGCTAAGTAGCTCTAATGTCAATTCACCATTTTTTTAGTATTTGACTCAACTATGTTCATCTCTGTGAAATTTTCATTCAACCCACAAGAGGTTGGGCTCATATCCATCCCAAAAGCTCAAGCTGATAGGATGGTGGTATCCACTCTCTTATAAACCAAGATTGTTTCTATTTATTGTCTGATGTGGGATTCATTCTCAACACCTACTCTCATATGACAACATGCTAATAGTTGGCACGTGCTTTTAAACATCCACCCTCAACAATAGACCTTGAGCTAGGTATATTTCTTCCTTACTCGAGCGAGAGGGACAGTTGATCATAGGCCAGACATTCTTCTTCCAGTCTCGGGATTAACGGGCCATGAGTTTTATACTTGGGCTTGCTGTGATGTGAGCCCATGCGATTGACTATAATACCATCTGAAATTTCCATCCAACTAGTAAGAGGTTGGGCTCACATCCATCCCAAAAGCTCAAGCCGATGGGATGGTGGTATCCACTCTCTTATAAAGCATGATAGTTTTTATTTATCATTCGATGTAGGATTCATTTTCAACAATCTCCAACACCACAATAGAGATGTTTATGTCCAACTCATCCTGGGCTGCATCATTGATCACATTTGCTTTTGGTTTCTTAGGAAGTTAACAGTATACAGATTATTGCTTTGCCATAATTAAAGCATTCTCCTACAATCTGGCTCTTCAAAATCACCTTGTTCTTTTTTCCCTTGGAGTTTTGCCCACCACATTTGTCTTCGCACTATTATTAGGGATGAGTCATTCAGACACTTTGTTGCCTTCTTTAATTTGAAGTCTAACAATCAGGTCCTTCATTGTCATCTTTTTTCATTTGCGCTCAAGATAGTTCTTAAAATCCATCCATTTGGGGTGGGGATTTCTCAATCATAATAGTCACTTACAAGGTTTCTCAGCACCATGCCTTCATCATGAATCTCATACAAGATGACTTGAATCTTCACCTGAATCTCTTTTACTTGACTAATTACAGTTTTGGAATCCACCATCTTATAATTGAGGAATCGTCTGACTGTAAACTTTTTTGTACTGACATCCTCTGTTTTATATTTGTAGCCTATTGACTCTCATAGTGACTTCTCATCATAACCGTGTAGTACATATTATATAGTAAGTCGTATAGGCCATTCAAAATGTAATTTCTTCACAAAAAATAAAACGAGTCCTAGCTTCAACTGCATAAAGAGGTTCGACATCTATTTTCTCCTTAAGAAGCTTGCAGCTTCATCAAGATTTCACAGCATTCAAGATAGCTAAATATAAGAGCATCTTCTACTACCACTTTCTGAAGTTAAACCTATTGAACTTCTCAAGTTTTTTCTTGTGGTTCACAGGAACCACAACACGCATAATAGTTGAACATCCTAGACGTACAGCAAGTGCAGAGGCTAAACTTTTAGACACACTGGCAATAGTGCCTTTGACCATGTTAAAAATAATAACATTTCCAGAAGTCATATTAGAACACAATACCACGAAGTTGTCTTAAGATCATTAGTAATATGTAAGGGGAATCCAAAATGATTAAAAACTTACAAAGTAAATTAGAAATAAAGATTCACGATACAAAGTCGTATTATGAGAATGTAATGAACAAAAACTAAAAATAACAAAGAAGAGTATAAAAATTAAAACAATATAGAATGTTAAGGCATGTGACAGTCACAAAGTGCTTAAGGCAGATTCGACCATTGTAGGTTGTTTTTTAAGTAATGTGGATCACTCTCTCCAGATAAAACGACTAACAGTGAAGAAGTCAGCACGCAACTCCAACACTCTCAGCAAACTTGAACAAATATTGATCCTTTGAAAATAATGCAAATGCAAAGATACAAAATAGTTCTAGAATGATCTCTATATAACTATATGTTTGATATTTTTTCTCTCTTGTCTTCTATCTTCTCTATTTCCTTCTCTTTCTTGTACTTACGATGGACAGATGAAGACCTTCATATGCGGAATGGTGAAGGAGAGTGCCCTGCAGTTGGTTGCCTTTAATTTGGCAACTAAATTCATCATATTAAATTACGATTGATGTTGGCAATTTAAAATTGCAACTGTTGACTGCCACCTATTGGTTCCATTAGTGGTGACATAAATCTACCATTAAAGGCTTCTAAACCATTTTGTTGCACAATCATACCATTAACTATATTTATATTCAAAGTCTTTTTCAGTATCTAGTAGTTGACTATGTTGATTTTCAACTTTGTTAACAATATCATAGTCACATAATATATTAGCCAGTCGTTTGTGTCGGCTTTCAACTTTTTCACATACTATCTTGCTTACTTAGACAATGAACTGTGCTAATAGACAAACCTATTACACAGTGCTATTATAACATTGCATAGTTTACTGTACCTTTTGCACTATCGACTTTCTTGAAAGCAAACCTCCACAACAATAGTAACATATAGATATTTCTTCAAAACAATTTATCCGTTGAATGCCATATTTTCAAACAATTTATTCTAATTTAAAATGATCTTGACGCATTCACACATGATGCATTTCATTCAGGAACAAGATTCTTGTAGGGACATTATCTCAATAAAAGAATACAGGGGATTGCATATGATAGTAACTTCGGATGGTCTATCCGGTTGAGAGATCTTCAGGTGAAATCGGAGCCGGCCTTGGGATGGAGAAAGTAGGCGCACTTTGCTGGAGACCTGCAAAAAGCCAAGCCTGGGGTGATTCCCCGGAATGGCCCTCCGATGCCAAAGTTAGAGAATGATTTAATCAAGAGTGGGAGGAGAAGGAGAAGGAGAAGAGATGTTGAAGAGGGGAGGAGTCCATCCGTTCTAGCTGCCCCTATATATAGATCCTGATTAGTACGGAGGACTAACGCGGTCACCTCTCCCACGTGCTAAGCACATGGGTGAGGGTCCGACTTGGGGATGTCTGGTGTCCAACGTCCACGTGCATGGAAGTTGGACTTACTGGGCGTCCATATGGGAGAGAGTTGGACTTGAGTGTCCGATATCCGTAATGTGGGAGCAAGTCAAACTTAGCTAATGTCGATGTCCACGCGGGTGAAAGTCGGACTTAGCTGTTGTCCGATGTCCATGTGGGTGGAAGTCGGACTTAGTTGATGTCTGTCGTCCATGTGAGAGGAAGTCGGACTTAGCGGTGGAAGTCGGACTTAGTTGATGTCCAACGTACATATGGGAGGAAGTTAGACTTAGTTGATGTCCGACGTCCATGTGGGTGAAATTCGGATTTAGCGTTGGGAGTTGGACTTAGTTGATGTCCGACATTCACGTGGAAGGAAGTCGGACTTAGCAGTGGGAGTCGGACTTAGTTGATATCTGACGTCCATGTGGATGGGAGTCGGACTTAACTGATGTTCGGCGTCCACGTGGGAGGAAGTTGGGCTTAGTTGATGTCCATCGTCCATGTGAGAGGAAGTCGGACTTAGCAGATATCAAATGTGAGTCAGTATTTCTTGAGTCAGTCGTGTGAGGAGTGCGAGTCAGGTCTCAATGAATCGGGTGTGTATATTAGTACATATTAGCATAGAATTTCCCTTTAGGGGATATTATCTAAAAAATAAAATCGGTAAATTATTCATGTACACTAAAGAAGACGATCAATATCCACTCCAGTTGGCCAATCAAAAGAAATAACGAGAATTGACACCTTTCCTTTCCTTTATCCACTACAGTAAAGATGAAAGACCGAGATAAATCCCAACAAACCAATCAGATATAACCACGACTGTGACACCTCTCTTTTATCAATAAACAAAGGACTCATCTTTAGAAACCAATGGTAGGAATTTAGACTCTCTTGAGACCTTCTCCAAGAGCTAAATTCATTTAGAATCACGTCTAAATGCCTTGTTGCTCCATCTTTATTGAGATGAGATGTTGAATCCTTCCCTTGAGGTCATTAGCAGACTCATCGAGATCATGCTAATATGCCCAGGTGATTCCTCCTGATCCAAGATCATGCTACCAAATCCTCGTTCAAGATTACTAGCGAATTCAGCAGATCAAGTCCAGCCCCCTTGGTGATTTCATGACCATCATTCAACCAAGAACAAGCTTCTCATGTCCTTGCTAGAGACAAGAAGCATACTCATTCGATCAAGTCAAGAGGGCCCTATGGTGCCACTACTAACAGAGAACAACCTGCCAAACTCTTAATCAAGATCCCAACGCCTGAAAGAGAATCGAAGGACCTTTTCGCAAATCTTTTCACATATTTACTTAATAGAGTTATGCCCCCTAAAATCAGTATAAGATTATTTATTGCTCAAGTTTCTTATCAAAGTTTCAAATGGAACTTTTCAAGTACAAAATTTTGCCATGTTCGATGAGATATCTTTACCATCTCACTTTTAGAATTCCAACCCCAGAAGCTAAATTGGCCCTCCAGGAAGCTTGTTGCTGGCCTAACAGAGAAGAGTCACATTGAAGATTTTACTGTAGACCTATATCCTAGACCCTACACTTGAAGCTTGATCTCAATCAAGGTGAAACTATTGAGGCTTTAAAGCTTAAGTCCAGTGATTTTGTTGGTAACCTCAAGCTAGGTCTTTGATAAATTCATTTTGGTCGAGGTTGAATCACTGCGAGTGTGAACTGATGAATTCAATAGAACCTCCACTATAAGAAAACGGCTAATTCTTGATGGAATCGTCCATTGAGAATCTACCAGGAACGCCATGTTTCCAACGGGTTCCCGAAAGGTTTAATCCATCGCAAAATACGTTGTCGCAAATTTTCATATGTTAGAATTCCATTGGAAATCCGCCGTGGACCGACGGATTATCCACAGAAAATTCCTAGCAGGGCAACGACTAATAACCTGTCGTGAGGTTCAGTTGGAAATTCCCTACAGAATGCCAACATAGTATCTTTCGGAAAACAAATCTATATTGGATTAATTATAATAATTTTAGAAATTAATCATTATATGTATGTAATTAAATAACACAATTATTCGTTAATTTCAATTAGAATTATTTAAATAAATTGTTTAGTTCTCAAGAAATAAAATAAATAATCATGACTAATGATAAAATTAAACAAATAATAAATAATTAAATTTATGAATAATACTAATTTATTAATTAAAAATATTTTCAATCCGTAATACATATAGTTTAACGCAAAAACATTTACTGATCAAAATAAATATAAAAACAACATCTTTCAATCTTTGACTCGGTTGTGAGGACAACTTCGATTTTGTGAAGTAGTCCTAGGCTGACTCTAGTGCTAGCGACGCCACCTGTCCAGATATGCTCTCAAGGACGGGTTGCGTCAAACTTCTCCTCTTATGGTATTTCGCCTTCTGGAGTTCATAAGCATCACATAAATGCCAATAAAATTCCGAACATAAAGATTAACCTATTTTGTAACTCACAACCTCATCAATGGTGATTCCAAGATGATAAAAATACAAGTATAAGAAAAGTTATAGTAAAATACAAGCACTTGTAGTAGCTTTAGCAAGTCTAACCATCAATGTGTGGCAATATCTTTTAACCATGTCAAATCTTACTTGCAGCGGAGCTTGGTGGCTGAACAAGGGTTGAGCACTGGTGGGATGGGGACGGATACATAGGTGGTGGACAGGGATGGTGAGATGGGCTCGGGGACAAGAACGAGCACAGGGAAGGGACGGCACGGGCTCAGGGACGGGAATGGCAACCGAACGGGCTCGGGCTCGGGGAGGGGGACTGGGACGGAGAGAATTCGGAGAAGGAAATGGGACAAAATTGAGTGTTTTGGTTAAATAAGGTTTCATTACTGACAGATATTCCACTGGCAACCAAATGACAAAAGGGTGATGGATTATCCATTGAGTATCTACCATACGATGAGCGGGATTTTTCTCGCCCATGTAAGTTGAACAGCGATGAGATATCAATGGATTCCCAACAAAATGTCCGTTAGAAAATTCGTTGGTAGTCTCCGTTATACATTCTTAACACTTCGTCAACGGATAATCCATCGGAAATTCTATCTATCAATTTCTCGCATAGCTCTTGCCAAAGAGTAATGATGGTGGTACCATCGGTAATACCAATCGGTTAATTGCCGATGGAATATTCATCCGCAATAGTTGTGATTTTCTCAGACGGCTTGTCCATCAATAGTCCGCCGGCATTGCTGGCAGATCAACGTCCATCGACATTATCCGTTGCCATTACAAACGGATGAGCCGTCAGTCATTTCCCGCGGAATCCTAGAGTTTTCTTGTAGTGTTCGAGAAGGTTATTGACAAGTCTTGTTTTATAGCGCTCCGAAGTCTTGGCACGTTTCTTTTTGTAGTCGAGTTCTAAGAATAGTCATTTATATTCATAGAGGAGAGGTTAGGAGTGCCAATTCTCGTACTCGCATTTGCGAGTTGAATCTAATCGTACGGTGGATGATCATTTGATTTTATTTTTGGGTAAATGACCATATAATATATATAAACTTTGCTAGAATTTTCAATTCTAGTATGAACTTTTGCTTTTGATTAGAATGGTAATAAACTTCCAATTCTTTTCCTCATCTAGCATACCACCACTTTTCTATCATTTTCATTAATTGTAAGCATCAATTTGATAAATTTGCGCTTCTTGGATATACAAACAAATGACTATTTAATTCATGAAATTTGCGCGATTTTTCAATGTTATCTTAAACTTTTATTTTTGATTAATATATTCATTAAATGATAAAATTTGCTTCTAATTGTGGATTAAAGATGTCAATTACTATGCCACTTTAATGAGCAAAAAATATTTGTCGATTTATAATCTCCAAAATTAGTGGTTTAGCGGTGCAGTACTTATTCCCATGTGATTTGGTAACTCTAATATTTTAGGTTTAAATCCTCTTTTATACTTTTGTATTGGTCTCTTTTATACTTTTGTATCAAAATATATGATAAAATGTGCTCTCTGGAATTAGGGTTGGTAAGGAAAGCAAATTCTGTGAACTATGCTAGATTAATTGTGGGGCTTGTGTTGATTATTCAATTAGTCTAGCATATTTGCAGTTGAATAAGAGAGCCCAAAAATTACCTAATGGGAGCCAATAGCTCACCATGCTTTCTATCTTTAATTGATCATAGCCTCCAATTGGAAATGAAAAATATGGTTATTGTATAATTAATGAAGGAAAAATTCTTTGGTGATTGTATCTTACCACGTAACGTGAGAAAATACCAATCAAAATGTGACAAATGAGCAAATTAGAGTTTGTTTGTTTTCTGCAAATGATGAAGGGGAAATAGAATATGAATTGGTGATTTCGTTAGATGTTTTAAAGAAAACGGAGTCTGATTCCCTCAATTAGTAGAATTGGACTCCTCTAGTAAGGGGAATGCCATTCCCCTCCAACCACTAAGGAATGAAGAAGTAATTTTATATCCCGATTTTACACCATTTTTAATATTATATTTTTATTTACGTCCATACCTATAACTTATTTTGATATTATATATGTTTTTATTTTCAAGTTATTATTATAATAGTAAACAAGTATGAAAATTTTATTCCAACTTTTATAATATGTTTCTCAAACATTAATAAAGAGAGTTGAAATTTGTCATTCCATTTCTGAATTAAACCAAACAGAAATTGAAATTTGTCATTCCATTTCCGATTCCACCCCATTCTACTTCCGTTTTCGTTTCAAATTCCAAAATACAAAACAAACGACCCCTTAGTATTGGTTACTCGAACAATTGCCATAATTATTACTAATCAAAGTAATTTTATTGACTCTTCCTCATCATAACATTATTAGACAGAATCATTTAAGATTTTTCATTGATGGTGGGATAACGTACATTCCCCCATAACCCACTCTTATTTTAACCTAATGAAGGATTTTTCACTTTTCCATAGCACTTCATAAAATCCAATCCAAATAAGCAATAATATGTAAATCTTTTTCATTATATTATTCACAATTACTAGGAATCGAATATGATAATTTATTTAACAAGAGAAAGTGAAAAATTATCTTATTAAGTCCAATTTTGGGCTTGTGGCCACCTATTCTTGTGCTAGAGAAGAGTATCCTCCAGTCCTATAAACATTCTAGTATTTGTCTATCTCTTCCTTTTTTTTTTTAATTATAATATTCTATTTCTTTTTTATTCTTATACGTTCTATTCTATACTTAATAATTTTTTCACGGAAAATTTACCACTTTGCATGTATCACATTTTCTACTTTTCACTGCATGGGATAAAAGGATTGAGTCCCAATAAGGAAAAATATTAATAAATTTCAAGAGACAGGCTATTATTTCTGGTAAGACTAAAACAAAATGATATGCAATTATTGAGCTTAAAAAAATATATATATATATATATATAAAAATGAAAATCTCGATTTTATTTTTCTTACCAATGAAAAGGAGGATTGCAGTAATGATAATCTTGTTACCCCTTACTATGTAACGTTCAAACTTTTGTATTCAACCATGAATATATTAAACAAACTAAGTAACCAGTATGAATACTGACTCGGTATAGTTCATGAAGTCAGGGCCATCAAAACCAAAAGCTCCAATGCCCCTTCTGGCAATTTTGTTTAGAGGGGACTGGAATCTGAGATCTTGATCTCATTAAATCATACAACATTGAGTTTTCAACCATTAGAACACTGTTTTTATTGGTGAAAATCTAAGCTTAGATGATTTAATTCCTTCTAATTATTACATAAGACAAGAACATAAATTTGACGATTAGAAGGGTATATTATGTTAACTCCCCAGAATTGGCTCAATAGATAGGATGTGTGTACGACTTGCGCAAAAATTCACAAGGCCGGAGGTTCGAATCCCCTTGAGCGTGTAGCTCTTGGTGAGGCCATCTACGTATATGCTTTGTGCATTGAGTAGCTTGTGCAATGTTCATGGATCCGAGGGAATAAACTCATCATTATAAAAAATCACCCTCCAAATTAATTTAATTAATAATCTTTTAATTATAAAAAAAGTTTAATTATAAAAAAAGAAGGGTATATTACGCCAACAACATATTCATATACTATTTATTATATTTTTAAGTTGTGTCTATTAAGATATATAATATTCGATCTGATTCGGGATGAATCCCCTTATAACCTTTTACTAAAACCATTTATTGCTAATTGCATGAGAAAATGACGAGACTTCCAAGGGATTCGGGCATGCCAAGCTTAAGCTTTCAGAGAGGCCAATTGAGTTGTGGATGCACTGGCGAAGATGGCCAAGCAGTCTGGTAATGCCTGCAGGGAAACGATCTTTTTGTTATTAACACATGTGGTCTGTACACTCCAGACTTATCTACGTGTCAAACTCTTTGTCGAACCCTATGTAATTGGAGGAAGTCTTAAGTGATCCTACCTTGACAAGTAGTACGAGGATACACCAAGCAAAATATGACAAATGACTAAATTAGTATTAATTACCTGAACAGTTGTCATAATTAATACTAATTAAAGTAATTTGATAGATTTTTCCTCACCATATCTTTGTGGGGTGGGACTATAACAGATTTTTCATATATCTATGTTATTAAGTATTATTATAACTTTGTATTTCACCAAGAAAACCTGCCAAAGCTCGAAAAATAATCCATTGCCAATTTGCAATGTGAATGTCCGTATATACCTCGTGATTCCTTGTTCATGTTGCAATTATAAAAGCCAATGTCACCGTCCACTGTGCAAAAAACATGTCTAAATAGAGCTGTGATTGAGCAACTAAACTTTGCAACTGATTGAGATGATTACATATATACATACATACATATATATTTATCATATCATATCAGAATGAACAGTTCTTATGCTGATGTATCCATACCGTCATGAAGAGCCAAGAGGTATCTCCTGTTATGGAATTTGATTTGGTTCAATAATACAATATTAAACCTAAAATCAAGAAGTCAAAAGATTCTATTCTTATGATCAGTGAAACTTTTTTTTGACTGTTCTTTTTTCTTTCTATATCTTTTAAACAAAAAAAAAAACTTAAATAATTATACCTCATAATAATATGGTAAGAAAGAACTAATTAAATTTAGTATTAACTATGATAATGCTTGAATAATTAATACTAATTTATTCATTTATCACATTTAAATTAATATTTTATTACGTCACATGATAAGATAAGATTAAATAAAAATTTCTCCTTTTAAACCAATTGTTCTGCACTCCAACCGGAAAAAAGGAATTGTTTATTGAAAAGTGTCTCATAATGGAAGCCATGGGCCCCGGGTAGGCCACTTTCTCAATAATTATAAAATTCTTTTTCCAAGCCACAACTCTCGTAACGTGGCTTTCAAGGTGTCAGTGTTATTCAACAGTTTGAAAAGAAGTGGAATTGTCTTTCTTGGTGAGGATGGCCTTCCAATCCACCTTGTCCGCAAACTACCAGTCCTCCTTATTGCAATCCATAATTGATTACTTTCTAACCTTGCAAGCATCAAATTGCAACCCCACTGGTTACCCTCACTGATGGGGTATAGTGCATAGCATGTATACAACCGAAATAATGTCACGGACAAGTAAGATTTAGTTATTTTAATATTTTTATTAGTAAAACCTTGAGAACAAAATAAAATAACTCTAAAAAAACTGAATTTAAATTAATTTGTTACACTCTGTCAACACTACCACGTTATATACCCGTTACATAAAAAATTCTCTCTTCCGATGATCTTTGCTAATAATTTTCTGTTGAAATTTCCTTGTCCTGGCATTATCTGGGGTTGTCAGATGCAAATCGTGATTGTATATCTAAGAAAAGTGAAAGGTAGTGGTGATCAGTCAAGATTAAAAGTGGCACGTTTCGAGGATAAGGTTCCACCACATAATTAATATCGATTCTTATCATGATGGTTATGTGTTTCTTTATTTTACTCTATTTACTATCATTGTACTTAGACTCGTGAATCTCCTTTACCACTGAAAAAAATCGCAAGTTTCAGACAAAAAAAAGGTGGCTCGTTTTGGATGGATAATGTTGGCTACAATTTCACTCAGGATCTTTTTTGTCGCAGAAAAGGAATGTCAAGTATCTATTGATTCACGATGAACACTTTGCTGTAGCCAAACCGTGAACCATTCATTTTGTGTCGAAATTCGAAAAAATAATTCAAAGCATGAAATGTATTTCAAAGTAGAAAAATTGGAAAATCTATAGTATATATCTATCCTATATACTAAAGTAGAGATCCAACCCTCAAGACCACAACAACCTCCACGTGGCAATCTCAACAGTCTTTACATGGCACCTTTCTCGGCTTAGTATTTTCTTTTTGATTTATAAATAGCAAAATATAAGGGTTGCTATGTGTTGGTGACACCATCCTTATTTTAGGTATTTCTCCTTTTTTTTTTCTCCTTTTCCTTCTTCAATTTTCGGTTGATTGCTTAAGCTATATAAATCAAAACAAAATTTTTTGTTTAGTTAAATTATTTTCTATTTAACTCATAATATTGTTATTATTTTTTATTTAATTGTCTATCGATTTGACTTAATTCCTTAGAAATTCATTCATGTAAATAAAAATCAATTTTACTATTTAAAAAATTTATTTTCCTATTTAGTTAAAATCTTTTTCCTTATATATATATATCATTATTACCTTTATTTGATTTTCATAATTTTCTTGATTATTTAGCTATTTTCTATTTTTCACCCACTCTCACTTTCTCTTTTTTATGTTTACTCTTCATTCATCTCCAATCTTTCTTCTATTTTGACCAGTCATAATCGGACGAATATCTGTTAGTGTCAATATTTATCTATTTATTATTCTTTTCTTATAGAATGTTAGCTATTAAAATAATAATTAAAAAAATTTAACATCCTATGTTAACATAATTTTTCATAAAATGATAACTAAAAATAATTTAATTCAGAATTATTTTACGTTATTCAATGTTTGTCAATCCTGTAGCGAAGCGCGGGACGTTATACTAGTTATATACTAAAACACAGTTAGCAACCCTCTAAGAGAAATTATGGTGAATTTTCTACTCTTAACCCTCTAAGGGAAACTATCTTTGATGGATAACATTTTTCTCTTTATCCTCAATTTTTTAATTTCTAATATTTCTCACAAACTTTAATACTTTTTTATTTACATTCTTTTCATCATTTACCCATTTCTTATAGCTCTTTTTGGATGAACATTTTATGATAAAAAATTTTATATGAGAGACGAAAAGATTGTATAAAACTGAAAAATATTGTTTATTTAATAAGTGTTAATGGTGGAGAATAGCACAACTCTCCACAAAACTTTCAAAAATAGCACCAATTTATACAAATTTAAAAAAATAGCATCATTTTATGTTAAAAATCCATTTTACCCTTCACCCACTCCCTCTCTCTCTCCCTCCCCTTCTGCTCGTGAGCTTCTTCATCTTCTTCTTCCTCCTGCAGCCGGCGACGGCAACGGCAACGAGCAGCGACGACTGGCGGCGGCGTCAGGAGACGGGCGGCGGCGTCAGGAGACGGGCGGCGTCAGGAGACGGGCGACGTCGGGCGGGGGGACCTCGAGCGCCGGGCGACGTCCGACGCGGGCGACCTTGGGCCCGAAAGACAAGGGGTGTCGGGGCATCGGGGGCCATGCGCCGTGCATCGGGCGTTGGTGCGCCGGTCACTGGGGACGCCCGCTCAGGGGTCGCTGGGCGACGTCGGGCGTGGGAGATGAGCTGCGTTGGGGCATCGGGGGCCGTGCGCCCTGCGTCATGCATCGGTGAGCAGGTCGCCGGTCGCCAGGGATGCCCGGTCTGGGGTCGGTGCGCTAGTCACCGGTCGCCGGGGACACCTGGTTGGGCGCCGATGCTGTAAAAAGAAGAAGAAGAAGAAGAGGCGGGGAGGGAGAGAAGGGGGGGAGAGTTGGGGTAAAAATAGGGAGGGTATTGTGGGAATTTTTGAAAAAGTGATTAAAAGGGAATATAAAGTGGTGCTATATTTACAACTTTTTACAACATGGTGCTATTCTTGAAATTACTTCCCCAAATAGTGTTAGATAAATTTTCACCTCTATTTATAAAGCTCTTTTATGCTAAATTTTCAGTATTTTTATTATTTTTACATAAGAGGACGCAACTTAAAAAATATAAATATATAAATATGCCAATATTATAAAATAAGGGGAATATCAACTTGGGGATTTTGCATATTACTCATAATATTTCTTTGGTTGGACATATTAATATAATTATGATAAAAACATAGTTAGTACCATAATGTTTACATGATACATTTTTTTTTTTATAATTACATTAGTTTATATATAATGTGTGAGTTTAATAATTTTAATAAATGATAGCATATATTATTGAAAATAAAAAAATATTATCAACAAATAAATGTTATTATTGATCTAAAAATATATAAAAGACATTAATATATAATTTGTTATTTAAAATTTTTATTTTAATTATAAGAATAGAACTTACATATTTTATTTTTATTCTGGATTTCATTCTATGGGTCAAGAGAATAAACTTGTCTCATTTAGGGAAATCGAATCCACTATTTAAGGGAAATGGGATGAAATTATTTGTTAAAAATATTTACAAAGGAAATTAATATATCCAATTTTCTTTCTTTTGTGACCTCTACACAAAATAAACGATTGCTTAGCATAATTTACTATACTCGTATTTAATAGACCGTTCATATATTGTTTATGGGAAAGAGATAAATATTATATTTATGTCATCATTTTTAATGTATATTATTTCTATTCTAGCAAATAAAAAATTGTAAAATATTCACTTCATAAGCATATGAATAATAAGATATCTATTTTTAGATTATAAATTATATTTTTACAAAAAAAAAGGTTTCACTGTGAGTTAAATACAACCATATTTTTTAAATATTTTCATAATTTAACACATTTCATTCACTTTCTTATAAAATGTACCGTTGTATTTATTATCTGAACTCTTGGCATAGCATGCTTCTAAGCTAGAAAGAAGATAAAGTGACAGTAAAATCAACTTCATTGGAAATATTTTTCCGTAAAATTTCATCAGAAATTAACTTTGAAAGAAATATAATAAAAAAATTGATATCAAGATTAAGTCGTTCGGCTATTGATAATCACGTGTTTACACCAATTTTTATAGGTCAATCGATGCTACTCAATTGCATGATACTGGGTCGACAAAGAGCTTGCCTCTTACGTGGGTCATCAGGACCAATTTCATTAAAATTCTATGCAGATTAAAGGGCCAGGCACTAATTGTTACAATGGTAACAATTCCATGAAATGGAATAAAACAAAAATTAAAGCTCTCAAATAATACATTTTTATTTGAAAATGATAATTCAATTCATTATTAATACCTTGACAGATTTAATTACAACTAACGAAACGATTTTTAAGCTTTAACTCTTTTTAAGTTGGTCAGATTCATTTCTTTCACGCAGGGACGGATTCATGAAGCTCACACAAGGAGGCAAAACTCAATGGAAAGGTAAGAATAAAAGTTCATGGGGGCAAAAAGAGATAAGATAATAAAAAAAAGAGATAAAATCAAATGAAATTTACAAATGATTCATAGAAATTCTCGAGTTTTGCAAGGCGATTGCCCCGTGCACTTTCTAAATCCATCACAATCTTCGTCGTATTCCATTTTGTTATCAATCTTTTCAAGCTACAAGAAAAGGAATCATGGCGTTCAAAACGTGATTGATTTGGTATGGACGATTCTTACATTATTGTAGCTGGCTTTACATGTTCTTTTCGTTTGTAAAGTTGATCGATGGTTACCTGATTTACGTATCCGTTTGTGTATATATGTATTTGTATACAATTTTCTATTCTTTTCGATGTACAGATGAGACAAATAAGTGCAGAAAGAGTAGAAGGAAGATGGGATAAAATGTGCACGGAAATTCTGACAAGTAAGACCTATACGTCTTAAGACGAAAGTTGTACCAATTGTACGAAACCGTCTATAATTTTTTATTTTTTAATACAAAAAAAGAGCAGTAGTAGTGACGACTCAGTCATTCCCGCAACTTAATATCCAGGATTTCATATTTAGCTATAATCATAGCAAATGAATTGAATAACCAGTATCAACACTGATCCCGTTAATGTAACATCATTGAAGGTTAGTATAGTTCAAAAAGCCGGTTTCCTCAGGGATCTAAACTCAAAGCCTATTCTAACAATATTAGATAGATTGGACTCGAGCATGAGATCTTGACATAATGAAACACGAAGACAGTGATGAGAAGAGGCCGAATATAACTTTCCGTGATTGATTTTTCTCTAATCACATATGTACAGTACATGACGTATATATACAATATAACATAAAAACACAAAAAGTAAAGATTAGGAATTATCAATTAAATACAAAGAGAATAAAGGGAAATTATGAATAAAAAAATAAATGATACACATTCCTTTTCTTGATTTCCCGCTATGCTCATAATTGTTGGATTGACTCCAACTATTAAATTCTTTTCTAGTATTATCATGCTGAGAATCTTCTAATAATTTTATATTTTAATAAACCTTACTAAACCGTATGAGAGTGAGTTTTGGACTAATAGCCTGCTGCCCTGGACGGTGTAAATAATTTTTATAAATTTCTATTTTTGTTTGCGTGTGTTGGAACTCTTTTTTTTGGTGTCCAAAGCAAGGAATACATATATGCATGTGAATATGATGCGAACACCCAACCAAAATTTCATAAAGGTGATGGAATTAACATAGATTAATTGAGGTGTTTCGATCCACCATCTCTTAAATTTTCTCATGAGAAAAAGTTTACGATTGAGAGAATTTTAATTTTTAATATATTAAAGAGGTTAGAACTTCAATAAGTATGGATATTCTTCTTAGATATCAGACCGCATAAAAAAACTAAAGATAATAAATAGAAATTTGCAGCAAAAGTTTATCATATCGCAAGTGATCGTAGCACCTATTATCCAGAAATACTATAAAATCTTAGTAATTCGAATTCGACCCAGGTCGGCCCTGAATAAAATTCGCTTTATATGAATTTTTTTTATTAATAAGTGTTTAATTATGTTATGAGCGAAACCGTCACTGTGAGGCTTAAACCCACGATTACAAGGGACTGCCGGGCTTGCGGGCTTACGTCAATAAGGGACTACTGGAGATCAAATCCGGGTTTAGGTCACCGTGGTCAGGTGCTCACACATATTGTATTATTGATAATGGTCCTACAAGAGTTCCGAGTCCGTTTCCACCCAAAAGCCTAAACTATCAGGTAGTGGTATCCAGTTCTCTTATAAACCCATTATTGTTCTCTTATTTAGTCGATGTGGGATCTTAACACCCCCTCTCACGCGCAGTGTGCTAAGGGGTGCAGCTCAGCCCAGCTCTGATACCATGTTTAATTATACTATGAGCGAACCGTCACAGTGACGCTCAAACCAACGACCACAAGGGACTGCCGGGCTTGCGGGCTTACGTCAGTAAGGGACTACCGGAGATCGAATCCGGGTTTACGTCACCGTGGTCAGGTGCTCACATATATTATATTATTGATAATGGGCCTACAAGAGTTCTGAACTCGTTTCCACCCAAAAGTCTAAGTTATCAGGTGGTGGTACCAAGTTCTCTTATAAACCCACTATTGTTCTCTTATTTAGTCGATGTGGGATCTTAACAATAAGATTTGAACCCGAGACCTTATTTAAGGAGAAGAGATGTTTTACCATGTGCATGAATCAATTCGACTTAGGCACGTGGTAAAACAATCAACTTTGGTGCATAAATCAATTCCGCTTAGTAAGGCAATCGGTCTTGCTATAATGAAACTTGATGAAAACATATATTGGAGAGATTTCTAGAGTTACGAAACTAAATAAGATGTTCAATATAGTCAGTATGAATCAATTTCCTATTTAGACACAATTTTTTGGAAATTAATATTCTTATTTTACAGTTTAGTTATACCACTTGATCCATATAAAGATGGTTAGTAACGTAAACTTTCGAATTTAGCAATTTATAAATTCCACTGCTTTTTTTTATAACGAGAAGTTTATTCTCCCTAAATTCATGAACATCTCACGAATTCATGAATTTAGGTAAGTCAATATGCAAGACACGTGCAGGTGGCCTCACCAAGGGTGACGCGATCAAGGGAGAATCCAACCTCCAAACCCGATAAATTTTCACACAAATAGTACACATTTCCTATTAGTTTGAGCTAATGGTTTGGTTACAATTTTCGTGATTTTTATTCATAACCTAATAATTTTTTTTCCTTTTTTTGGACATTTTTACTCTCTTTTTATTATTTTATTTTAGATTTCTATATAATATTAAAAATGAAAAGTGGGTTGGGAGGCTTTCTTTTCTATTCCTCGGTCAAATTCCTCATCAGTATCGAAATTTCTATTACAAAACCGCGACTAAATTCATGCTAATTAATAATTTGTACATTGATTTATTAATTTTTTTTAACTAATAATGACCAGACAGGTTTAATAATACACGGTTACTCTTTAACGTCCATCTATAAAGTCTAACCTATTCACAAGGCATCTTTATGAATTTAGAATTTTTTATTTTATACCTTATTACTCATTCCATTTTTTTATTATTTTCAATTAAATTTTCATTTTCATCTTTTTCTATTTTCCTATCAATTTTTTATTCCATGTCCTAAAAGTTTACTCTGGATTTGAGTGTTGAAGTGTCTCATTTGTCATAAAACATATCTAAGTTCTAGGGATAATTTAGATCCAATAAATACATATAATCAAGGGTAATATTGGTAAAATAAATTCCTATATTCAATTCCATTCCCTTAATTTATATGGAGGATAGCGCTAAAAAAAGAGCAATCATCATTCCATTTTCATTCCATTCCATTCCATTGCATTCCATTGAGATGATTCAATTCCTTTTGATTCCCGTTTATCCTATAAAACATAACAATGAAGTGTTTAAGGGCTAATACCACTTCATGAAGCACAAGAAAATTAAATATCACTATTAATTATCTTAATTTTTTCCAGCAATAATAAAAAAAAATTAGGTGAATATGAATTCAAATTTTTTGGAAGCTGACTGATAAATATTTAAGAAAGAGAATGCTAATAATTTCCCTTAAATTTGGAATTTTTTTTATTTTAATCTTATTATTTCACTTTGGTCTTCCAAGAGTGATATAACACACTGTAATTTTATGATTTGAGTCACTTGTAATATAATAATTTATCACGTTTTAGTTTTTTTATTAATCATAAAATGATAACACTACCATATTTTATCCCGCAATGGAAGCATGGTAACAATAGCGATAATCCAACCATCCCACTTCATAAAATTTGGATTTTTCATACTCAACCGCAAACATAACAAATGAACTTCGTGACTAGCACTAACATTGGTCCCGTCAATACAGAACCACCAAAGGTCTAGTTCAGTCTAAGAAGGCGATGTCTGTCCACAGTTCCTCCTAACAATTTTACTTAAAGGGGAAATTTTACTTAATAATTTTGAACAATTAGATTACCGTTCTTGCAGGTGATATACTACTTTATTGTTTGTAGTATTATCATCGGTATGGGCAAAATCAGTGCAGCATCAGTCTAGTAATGGGCCTTTACCATCCTACTGCAGCACCTGTTTTAGGTCAATGTGCTCACTTTTACTTCCAACTATTACCCATTATTCTAAAAATTGAAATCTTGCTTACCTTTAGATCATAATGAAATAAGAGCGTGATAATAAGTTCGGCATATAGAACTGGCCACTTCCCACCCCTTTTTTCTCCCCTTGAAACTCTCCTCTCCTCTCTGTCTCGCCATATCATTCTTTTCTTTCAGTAGTTTTATTTTTAATTCTCAACATTATATTTCTAACTCTTTTATTAGCGGCCCATGCATACAAACTACAAATACTAATTTTATTTCTACAATCCATTTTTATAGCTATCTAATATAAGAGTTAAATATACAGTATTTTTACTTGAATAATTAATTACAGATTAATTACTCTCTTAGATCTTGTATGAGCAAATATTTCTCTTAAGTTTTATTATGACCATCAAGAGTGGTGGTCTAGTGGTCTAAAGCTCATTCTCATGTGGTTTAAAACTCATTCTCATGTAATTTGGTGAGATCAACGTCACAAGTTCAAGTCTAGCTCTGAGCAATATTACCAGAAGAAACTCTTGAACTTGTACCTTGGTGGATACAGCTTTTTTACACTATACTAGACCGTTGGTGTGCTACATTCATGGAGGCAAGTTAGTAATGGCTGTTCGATTCATCTGATATATTCATAATTGAACACGAAAGTCTGATTATTACGTAGTGGGGTGGTTGAATTGCTACTACTGCTGCTCTCCTTTTTAAATTAAGAAAATAACTTTTATTATGATAACACATACAATCATAGTACGAGTAAGTCCCTAATATCCTCTTTACTTTGTCATTACTAACAACTAATTTGGCAACTAAAAATTGATTTAATTCCTTAGGTAACAAAGTACTTTTTTTTGTCTAAACCACTTTTGCAGAAGTCAAATGGATCCTAACTAATTCAATTCAAGGTAAAAGAACCCACTAGGTGGTAAGACTTTCCCAAGATGAATCCTCTCCATTCATAAGATTAGAATACAAGACCTTAAAAAAAAAGTCTTACTGCCTCAACCAATCCACTTTAGTGCTAACAAAGTACTTTACATTTTTTCTTACTCGCCAAGTAGCTGATTCTATTTTCCATTTTTTGTGGGGGTACTCTAGATTCCACGAAATTTCAAAATGGTCCCATTTGCCACTTGATTTGATGAAAATGGTTAAATGATCCCAACTAACCCTTTTAGACTGAGAATGAAAGAAAAGTGGACCGGGATCCGGTGGGGTGGACCAACCGGCAGGCCACCACCATACCGGATCTCCGGGGATCCGGCTCATTGGCAGCCTCTCATAGGTGGGGTTCCAACCCAAATTGTTAATGGGCTGTTTTATTATCATAAAGAGTGGTGGTTTAGTAGCCTAAAACTTACTCTCATGCGATTTGGTTAAGGCCAAAGTCATATGTTCGAGTCTTCCTCTAACCAATATTACCAAAAGAAACTTTTGAACTTATGATTTAGTGAACATCAGCTTCTTAAACTATACTATGCCTTTGATAGTGTTCATTGACAGGACTGGATGTGTTAGTACTAGTTGTTCAGTTCATCTGATATACTTACAGTTCAACTTAAAGCTCAACATTACGTAACGTAAGGTGACTAGGTTGTTACTTCTACTATTTCCCTTCTTGTGTACTTACAGTTCAACTTAAAGCTCAACATTACGTAACGTAAGGTGGCTAGATTGTTACTTCTACTATTTCCCTTCTTGTGTGAATTGGTTTAAACATCTTGATTTCAATTTCGGAGGTCGGATGCTTACACTATCACATTATTACATGTAAATTATGTTTTGATTTTTCCCGATAATGTATTGAATTTTCATTGTACTATCGAATATAAACATTCAACTAAGGAGGTTAAACTTTTGCTTAGGTTATACGCATTCCATTTTCATCGCGTGACAATCTGACATTATATATCTGTCTAAACTGAATTTGATATATAATAAATACTTGTGCATTTATAATTATCAAATCTTAAAAAAATAGGAGGAAATGTAAGAATCATAATACTTGATGAACCCTAATTGAACGGATATATTATATTAATACTATCATTTGGTATAACCCGTGCGCCTAAGACTTTTCTTCCTACTAACATGCGAAGACCTAAGGGCAATTAATGTCACGAAACATGTGCTAGGCAAGTCTGGAATACTACGATCACCGTGAGATTTTATATCCGATGGCAAGAATGGCAAAGATTTAATACAAATTTCATGGATTAAGTGATTGGATTGCACCACCTATCGGTTTAAATAACCGGGTCCCTTGTAAGTTTGATGAAAATTTAATGTCTACAAACATTTGCGAAATGCCTGAGGGCCTCTCTGCATATTGCACCAAAATTGGCGTTTCCATGGACAGGGCATTTACTGATGGAAGGTGAAACGTCAATTTTTAAATGAAATGAAAGCGAAAGAAAATGAAATGTCGAATGGCACGACCATAGGAATGACCGGGTGATTGTAACAAGATTTGTGTCTGTCGTTGCTGCCATGGTACAAAGAAAAAGTTAATGTTTTAATGTGGTGGGCACTGTGAGTTGGCACTTAGTTTTCATCCGAAGTTGTCGACGTCCCTTCCTCCACGTTGTTTTGATGCCACAGAGGGAGAAAGTTTGGTATAGGCATATCATGTCAGCAATACTCAGTGCTGCTATCACCAACTAGTAGGAATTAGTCATGTAAACAGATTCATCCGAGAGAAATATTAGACGGTGACATAAAATTTTAAATTTAGTTAAAAATAAAAAATTCTAAGAACATAAATAAAACGCTAAAACGACCTAAAAAAACCTGAAAATCCCAACATCAATTAGTGAGAAATGGAAAAGGATGTTCACTACTATATAATGCAAGTTTATTTAGGATTTTAAATGGTTTTTTGAATTTTTATTTAGAATATAAATTTATATTTTACAATTAAATTCATCTCTTAATCATGCTAATTTTTTGGCCAATTTTAATCATCCCATTAAAAATCATACTAATGACCCTCAATGGGATCGTAACTACATGGAAATTTTTGGATTTGGTCTCTTATCTTTTTTCTTTAATTTTTCATTTTAGTTCTGAAGTACCAGATAGACCCAGACCTGGTTGGAACCTACCCTATTGGATAGGTTCTGGGTGAATTCTCATGAAAATAGAGTAGGTTATGAGTATAAAAGTGAAGAATTAGTTAAAATATATTCCGGTTCCGGTTCTATTAAAGATGATACTTGGAACCAATAAATATATATTTATATTTTTACTAAACGTAAAACATGAAATTACAATCTTTTACCTTAATATTACATTCTATCTATTTGTTTCTATATTCAAATCCTCAGTGTCTCTTAAAACTATCATTTCCTTAGTTTTTTTTATCTAATAATTTCATTTCCTTAGTTTCTTTATCTAATAACTTTCTTTCTTTTACGATAAGAGTCCTACCGATCATAAAACCTTTCTCCTATTGTATTCAAATGGATATTTTCAACATTTTTCAGATATGTCAGGTAAGAAAATTACTAAATAATTATTCATTAATTGCTTTTAAAATTTTCTTTTTATTTATAAATGGAAGACTAGGTTTCAAATAGATACCTAGAACTGATGGTATAATTCAGGTTCCAGATAGGGTCCGGTTCCAAATTTTAAGAACTGGTCTTAAATACAATAAGGCCGGATATCATGAAAAATATAGGATATTCAAACCCAATCACCCCTAGAGATTTAGCCTTCTACTTCTCTTGGCTTCGCTTTTAATCTTTGCTATTATTTATTATTAAAAATTTTAATTGTGCAAAAAAATCAAAATTAACGAAAATTTAAAACAAAAAACACGGTAAATGGAACTAAAGGAGGAAGAGAAGAAGGCTTTCCGGCGGACACCTGTCCTCCTCTAGAATTGTAAACACCTTGTAACATTGTAAGTGATCTCCAAGAGGGACGAGGTTGTCCACCGCTTTTTTTCCCCTTTGAAATTATACTTTTTAAATAGTCAATTTTTTTAATAATGAAACAAACAAGAGTAAACTATCATTTTTATTTCTAATATTTTGTACAACCACCATCTTTGCTCCAGTATAATTTTACCATCAATATCATTCTCAATATTTAAAAAATGCCAATAATTGCCTATCATTTTCATTCCTGGTATTTCATATAATCGTCATTTTTTGTCTCCATATATAAGGCTAAATTATTATAATTTTTTAAATATCAAATACATAAATGATGAAAGGGGTCTCTATTTTTAGAGTTTTTAAAATATTGACAATGATATTGATAGCAAAATTAGATTAAGGATAAATATGAAGGCTATAAGAAATATCATGGATAAAAATGATAGTTTTCACATAAAAGAGAAGATTAAAAATGGACATAAATGAAAACGTTGATGCTAATCTAATTCGACCCAAAATAGATTTAGGACAAAAATAAGGAAAAATTTGGACCAAATCCAACCTTTTCCCAACTACATAAGATTTCTATAATATCTAGTTGTTAAAAGTGGGTATTTTTCTAAAGCTATTTAAAGATTTTCTTTATAAAAAATATAATCTGAGAAATAATTAAATTTTATTAATTTGTGACACCAAATAAGTTGTGTGATGTGATATACCCATTGCATACAATACTTTTAAATAGAAATAGAAAAGCTCGTCATCGAGTAAAGTGGAAAAATTATCGATATTAAGGGAAATGTACACAAGTAGAACTTGACAATCCACTAAACCATACGGGGAGTAGTGGTTGGTTCAAGAAAAAGTCTTCAATGAAGTGGTCATAATGTTGATGTGATATATCTGTCCAATAAAAACTTAACACCTAATCAATAAGTATACAATTATAGTTATTAAATCTTAAAAAATCTTTAAAATATGAAAATCCTAAATAGATGTTGAATACTAATCGAAAAAATATATAAATGATAATAAAATATTTTAAAAAACTAATAAATGGTTAACCCTAATTGGACAAATATATAAATAATGAATTATAATTTAACGAATATATCATGTCAGCATTACCTTCATGGTATGACCGTTTTATTGAAGACTTTCTCTTGGTGCAGAGTGTGAAGAACAAAATTGCTTCCCTTGATCTGCTTTCTTAAGGTATAACTCATATTTGTCAAGTTATTAGCCCAAAAAACTTAAGAGAAATTATAGCCGAAATAAAGAAGATTATATTTCTTTATTTTTCTAGATTTGACATATTATCTTCTATATATCATTGTAAGTATTTTGGATAGAGATAAAATAAGGATATTCTAGGATGAATTATATTGAGTCTATATAATGGGCTAAGACCTTTGATGTCAAGTGCACTTGGTGCACCCAATGGGTGCTTTGAGATTTCTCTTTTGTATTAGGCTCTACCTTAGGGATTGGGGAGTGTGCATATTATATTGCCTCATCTTGTACTCGTCTCATTATTACTCAATAATCAAGACACTATCGGACCTCCTGTTGGTGTGGATATTCAGATGACACTTTATCGCTATCTCGGACCACATATATCACATGTGCAATTTCATTTTTTGTTTGCACCAAACAACATTCCGGGGTCAGCTGAAACGCATTTTTAGACTAATCCGTGGTCAGGCCTGGATTTCTAGGAAAATTCCTATCAACCCTTCCAACCTGGGATTCGACCTCAGGATCACCCATTTAAAGGTCTAGTGGATGAACTACTAGGACAACCCCAAGTTGATTGTGTATGCAATTTCTCTTTTACTCTACCTTCATTATCTGCACAGTCTAAATCCTTACAAATATCAGGAGAAGTTTCATTTTACCTGCAACCCAATACTCAAGACAAACAACCTAACACAAATACCGAAGAGGAAACCCAAATCTCTAAACGCAAGATTCTAAACACCCATTGGACGCACTAAACATATCTTACATCAATGCTCTTAGTCCTTTATACAGATCCAATATAATCCATCCTAGAATATCCTTATTTTATTTTTATCCAAGATATCCTAAAATATAATATTCTCAATATATAATCTTTCTCGAATATAGGATATCAAATTTAGAAAAGTGAGGAAATAAAATCAAGTTCAATCACCTTCAAAATTCAAGACACGCCCAACCTACTTACAAACAATTTTCATTTTGGCAACTACTTCTCATTTCTCTAGCGCCACCTTCTTGGCCGATGTCAGGTCGTAGTATTGATAAGCAAACATATTCTTCCACCGAGCACATAACATTTTGCTTAAAGTCCAATGCCGAGCACATAACTTTCTATCTTATAATTTCACTTCTTTTTTTCGATAATTCTTGTAATTTCGCTTCATTAATAAGAGAACACAACTTTGTCTTAATAATGTTGCAAGAAAATCATGGGATGTCTGCACATGAAAATTCACAATTTTTGTCCCGATTATGAAGTTAGTCCAACCTAGTAACCGTATATTTATGCTCATACTGGTTTAAATCGATGTATTATCCATCTAAGTTCATCATTGTTTTAAAGTTTAAATTACCTGGTTGTAGTAGGAAGGAATGAATAATTTTAGAGATAATAGTCTAAAAAAATGAACCTTCAGTGGATGGTAATTTATATTACCAACTACAAAAATTGCTTGTAAAAACTCGAAATTTCAAATGATGGCAAAATTATATCATAAATCAAATACCCGGCTGTAAAACAAAAACTTCACCCCATTGCCATCATATATCACGTAGGTAAATTTCAAATCCTCCATTGATTGTTGGGTGTAAATTATGACAAATATGTACAAAATGAGCTCCTAAAACCAATAGCAATATCCAATTAACTTGGCAGTCTCTCTAAAAGCCATGTCCATGAGGATATTGATAATTATTTTCGACTGGTGATGAGTTCTGAAAATGATTAGTGATATCAAATTTACATATGTAACTGATGGTAAAAATGGGAGTGAAATTTATATTTTTACAAACAATTTTTATAACTTGTTATGTAATTTGATTGTTCGCTAAAAATTTTATATTTTTACGGAAAATTTTTGTAATTTATAATATAATTTAATTATTCACTAAAAATTAGTATTTTTTAAACTATTATTGCATAATCTTATAAGAATTTTTTAGGGGCGCGCTGCTGCGGTCTAGGAACGTACAGTAACATTATGTTCCCACTCTGGGGATACATGATCTGACCTTTTTTTCCCATAAAAATCATGCGCTTCTACCTTTATTATTTTATTGATTGCGAATACTGTTCCTAGTGAAAAATATGCATGATTTAAGAAAGAAAGTTTAGTACAGTTAATACTAATCTCATTCTATGACTTAAAGGTCATGGGTTCATTCTCACTCGTCGAACTTTCCATGCCCATTTTGTCTACATCCTTCTAATTTTTCCTAGCATTTGTATCTCCTTGTACATCGAAAAAAAAAAGCATAATTTTGTTCACGTTCGAGCGCTCTTAGTCCTGCCTTGCAGGGGTTTAAAATTGAGGGGCGCAAAAAGAGAAGAAAAAAAAGGGCACTGAATCGAACAACTAAACCATACTAAATTGAATAAAAAAAATTAGCCATATTGTGGAATCCGATTCGCTTTGCAATTTTCAATACAATGTATTCAAATAGTTACTCACTATGGCTAGTTCAGTTAATCAAAATTATTAAGTGAAATTAAAAAACCTCGAGGCTCGAGCAAAATCTCTAGATTGACATTATCATTTTTAAGTATTGATCATCCAGGTGTTTCAAGTTTAGCTCTGTAAATTTCAAATCGAACTGAATGGATTTTATGGATTAAATTATGTTAATTTCATAGAAAATGTACAATTGGCCTTGAATAGTGAGAATCCATCTTATATGGTTCTATGAAATTTCCACCCAGCCCACAAGAGGTTTGACCCATGTCTATTCCAAAAGCTCAAACTGATAGGATAGTGGTACCCACTCTCTTATAAAGAGGACTTCTTGTATTTTTTCTTCCGTACTTAGTCGAGGGGGGACAATTGACCGCGAGCCGGGTATTTTTTTCTTCTGGTCTCGGACTTAACGGACCACGAGTTCCACACTCAGGTCTGTCGTGGTGTGAGCCCACACGGTTCGCTTTGATATCATGTGAAATATACACCCGGCCCACAAGAGGTTGGGCTCATATCCATCTCAAAAGCTCAAGCTGATAGGATAGTGCCACCCACTCTCTTATAAACCAGACTTCTTTTTGTCATTTATCTGATATGGGATTCATTCTCAATAGGTTCCAACCATGTCCACCCTTTTTTGGCCAAAAAAAAACCTCAACCATTCCATCAAAAGGTATTTATAATCGTTGACTCTTGTATACCATCTTCCTTGTCCTTGAAGTTTCAATATATATATATATATATCTTCCTCGTCCTCACATAAAATATTGTTTAGAGAAAGAGAAACAGTTGGAACAAAATCTTCTAAGTTTTCATTAGCTTTATGCTGAGTAGCCACCCACTACGCACCTTGATTAGTTAATCTACGAATCAAACTTACGCCCGTCAAGCAAATAGAGCTTCTATTGACCTTGATGTCATCAATTTGATGCATGATCTACCACAGAGAGCTCCTAACATTGTGAATGCCGTCAAATATTAACAAAGCATAAGATATAGGTTTTGCAATGTAGTCACACACCTATGTTGCTGTACGATCATGAATTAATATATAATGATGATACATGTACAAATGGAAAATACACGAATACATTCTTCTTACAAACTTCTTGGAGATCTATGACAATTTCTGTTACAATGGAGTTTATGCATAACGACAATCCTTTCTCCTTGAGAGAAAAAGCCAAGGCATGGATCAGAGCTTTACTTACAGGGTCACTAACATCGTGGGCAAAAGTTCCTAGCCAATAACTCCTACCTTTAAAGACCATGCAGCTCAGGAACATCACTTCTTTTTGACAACACGCCATGGAATTCCTCCATGAAGCTTGGGATTGGTTCAAGAAGATGTTTCACATGTGTTGACATTATAAAATACATATGTCAATGCTTGTTCAGATTTTCTATGATGGTTGCTGTAATTTACATACTACTATTAATGCAGCTTCACATAGCACATACATGGGGAAGTCTCTTGAGGAAGCTTATGATCGATTAGAGGAGATGGTCAATACAAATTGTCAATGGACATCAGAGTGAGCTTGAATAGGGCAAGGAGCTATAGGAGTACATTTAATCAATATAGTGGTGGCCATTTCAACAAAGATCAAGACTTTGATAAGAGAGAGCTCCAATAGGGCGAGGAGTTGCAGGAGTTCATTTAATCAATGTAGTGGTGCTCTATTTAGAAAAGATTGAGGTTTTGACAAGAGAGGTAACCTCCATAAAAGTGTAGGTACCCGGACCAAGGTACAACAATAACATGCTAAGGGAGCATTTTCAAACCAACTATAGGATCCTCAAGAGATGGAGAACTTTGTGGATGGCAATTTGATAACAAACCATACTAGAACACCTACTACTCATGGTGGAGGAACCGCCTAAACGTCTCCTATGCAAATTACATATTAAATCAACTACCCCAATTTCAATCCTCCAAAAGACCACAACCTTTGGACATCAAAAAAACTTTTTGAAATTAGGAAATATTGATCAATTTTATGTATATCACTAGACATATATTGGAACCACTAAAAACTAGGATGGGGAATATGGAAACTTAAATTGGACAAATTCAACAGCTACTCAATTCCCAACCTCAAGGAGCCTTGGGGATAGATAACAAGATCAACTCAAGACATCAAGGGAGCAAGCACATTAGGACGATTGGATTTAGGAGCGGAAGAGATATCAAAGGGGGAGACTGGACATGGTGGAGTTGCACCGCCCCATGAGGATAGAATGTAATATGATCCTACAAAGCTAACACCTATATAAAAGATTCGACAGCGTTATCATGCCTTGCTACATAGGAACTCATTTTGTAGGTGGGCTACTTTGCAATCATGTAGTGACTATTAATTTGAAGCCTCATTGTATATAGTTTTGGGAAAGTAAAACTAACTTTGTTGACATTTCAACTAGCTAATGTGTCGCTTATTGTCATGGCATTACAAGCGATGTTTTAGTGAAGGTGGATAAATTCATATTTACTATCAAACATGTTCTACATGATTACCATGAGGATTGTGAGACCATGATTATTTTAAGCAGATCATTTTTGCTGTTAAAGCCCTTATAGATGTTGAGAAAGTTGAACTTACAATGGGCTTAAACACAGAGAATGTAACATTTAAGATATTTTCATCCTATTTTCTATATAAACCTAATGAATACTTTTATATTGACATTGTGTACAAGTTCACCGATAACATGCTTCAGAAGGATCTTCTTAAATCACTTCCAATAAAATTTCCTAAAATTTAATCTCCCTGCTATCAGTAGTTGCTCCATGTACCCAAACACTATTATTCACGATCTTATGGCTGATGTTGTATCACTCAGTGTGGAAGTTGAAACCAATAACAAAATAATAGTCTCATACAATAACATGTCGATTTGGCTCACTTGCAAATTCGTACAAAATCTGGCTCGTAATATCATTTCTCGAGTCATGTACCTAACACAAGGGTCTAACACAAGGATAAACATATATAGCACTTATGTTAGTTTATGTACCACCTAACACAAATTGTAAAATAATCATATTTAATACTAACTTATTCTGTGAATCTGTTTGGAAATTCTTGTTATCTGCTCATGTCTCCAAGTTAGTTGTGCAAATTACATGAAATTTAATTGTCATCAAAATTGTAGAACAAACATTCCAAGCATGTCAATCTTAATCAGTATACCGTACTTTATATATGGCTTAACCTTCTTGCAGTTAGTAACATGTGCAAAGTGGTAGCTCTTAACTCTTCATTATTCAAGACTAGCCAAGCAGGTTGAAAACTAATAGGATCGACAGTAACTCGGTATTAGGTCAACCGTCATCGTTGCGAGGTACATGTGTACTGAAGTCAAAACAATGGATTGAAAAGTAAAAAAAAAAAATAGAAATTAATAATATCACAACAAATCTACCTCTTACATATTGAAACCTTGACCTGAGTTTTCTGTTACATAAGCCTCTTCATCTTACTAATGTACCTGTGGACATGTAAATGTAGTAATTAGTTTTATATTTGTTATACTATTAAATATTTGTACGATGTGAATGAATAATTGCCTCTCAATAGGTACATCTACCTAAAACGTATGGGCCACCACTCATAACTTATTTGTATTAAATGGATTGAACGGTGCTCCATAATATCAAAGAAGACAAGGGAATGTTCTTTCAGTTTACATAAAATAACAGGATCATTCTTCAGCACTTCTTGAAATCCTTTACTCATACTGTTGTTGAATACAACTCCTTAAAGAATTTGCTTAACTCGCTCAATAGCTTCCATATATAATCAGTTAGTTCTTCAAATGTAATTAGGGGTAGTTGTTCTTTGAAATACTATAATAATGACCATTCCGACCGATAAATTTCCCAGACGCTCCTGCAATTGTTAATATTGTGATTGTTCTTATTTATTTGCTCATTCTCGACTGGACTCTCGAGTTTAAGTCCATTTTTCATATATTTAGAGGTTAATTGCATATCTACATATTTGTGGGACTTAATTATTATAAATGTCAATTTCTAGAACTTTAGATCTGGATTAGATACTGCCAAAGTGATTTAATGTGCAGGAAATTAAGAAGATCGTGTAATCTCCTAGAAATGGAAGCTAAAACTTGGACAAGAAGAGAGAGGAGGGCAACAACAAGCTACTAAGTGTCACGCATCTTCCAAGAAAGGAAACTGCAAACAGAGGAAATAGACCACGCTGGGTAGCATGCGAACAAAACGCATTTTTGGAAGAGGAAACTTTCTCTTCTTGGTTCCAATGACTCTCCTACCTATTTTCTCGCTTCACTTGCACTAGCAAGGAGGAGACATCTGCAGATGGATGCCCCAACCTGTCCAATCAATATTTTGTTTGGTTGGATAGACCCAACTCTCAAACTTTAATTAGAAACTCCGGAAGGCAAGTGGAAATAAAGAGGAAAATGGTCAAAGACTTGGAATATTAGGCAGCATTTTAGGGGGAAACTTAGAGATTGGAAAATATTATGATATATTTCAATTCCTCCATTATTTAAATGGCACTATTTCAATGCCCTTATACATAATATCTCCATCAACACTAAGCATATTTGGAGGTGTTTCAAGAGCAAAAGAAAGCTGCAACTTGGAGCAATAAGGATGGTTCGTGCTTGAAGATTGTGAAGGTTTGATCGAGATATTTGACTCCACCATTATCTAGAGTCCCTTCTATCCCTTTTCTTTCTTGTTTCATAATGTTGCCTCATCTTTTGACTCGTGTGTTCTCTATCATTATGTTGAACTAAACCTTTAGATTCCTAAGGGAATTGATGGAGCTTGTTTCAATATTTTAAGATGAAGTTCTACTCTCTCATGTATATGATTTTATCAAGGTAAGCCTTTTTGGTACTATTTATGCATATTTCATTCCTTATGATTTCTTTTAGATTTGCCACCCATGTGAATAATCTTGAGATAGAGAGGAGACTAGAGAGATGAAATTGAAATTACACTAGAGAGTGCAAATCTAGGTTAACATATACTAAGAGGTGAAGTTATATGTGTGAGTGCATCGAGAGATGGTAAGCACTACTGATAACCAATTAGAGTTGGTTTTATTGACCTTTCAACAATGGGGAGATAGAGTGGGTCAGTGTCATCCGCTTAGGCATGATTTGCGACATCTAGAAGTGCGTAAGGAGTAGTAGGGAAACCCTAGAACCCTAGGTTAATAACATGGTTGAAATAATTGTATGAGAGATAGACTTAGCCTAAGATTAGAATGAGGGAAGTTGTGAAAACCCAGGTGCATTAAATTAATTGATTCTTGATAACTTACTTTCCAGATTAATTACTTGCTTTCTTAATTACTCCCTAACTCTATTATTCGACTGACTTAGATACAGTCATGTTAAGTTTGGTATTTAGTAATAGTAGAATCATTGTGGGAGCAATATTCTACTCATCCTTTATTATTTACTTGCAATACATATACTTGCATGCATTATCTATTCTTTGAAATTACACAACAACAACTAGTCGAGACATATCGGACTCATATCTATCGAGCAACCACAGACCCTGAATCCATTCCATAACATATTTTCGTTATTTGACAGGTAGAAGATATTTTGTTTTCACTTTGAATTACACATTGTTTCCTCTATCCACAAAACTAGATTTCTCTTTATTTGCAATATTTTTTAAGGTCCCTTTGTGAGTTCATATTATCCTTCACATCCATAATTGTGTTAAAGGTATCATCAAAGAAATTCTTTTCAATGTGTAATATATATATATATATATTATGTCAAGGACCAGTGTCCTTCCAATATGAGAGATCCAAAAAAATACTTTGCTTCTTCCAATTGTGGTTAGAACTAAAACTAGTAAGTGTTGGAAACTTATAAACCTAATGACATGTTGGTAAAACTCTTATCATGTTCCACACATCCACCAAACAATATGTTTGATGCCGTGGATCCATTTCTACTAAGTAAAGAATTGCCAGAATTATGTTGACATAAATGATCCAAATCATGGAAACAATGACGGCAATTTAACCAACACAACTTGTCACCACATCTAACAAGAAATGATTTAGTCTTACCCATACAATAAGAACATGTAAGCCATGGCTTATCAACATATATATGATGAAACAATTTATTCTAATCCATACAATTAGGACATGCAAGCCAGCCAATGGTTGACTATCCATACAATATGCCATATGAGGAAAATCATTAACTGTCCAAATAAGTGCGTGCGAATAAAATAATTTTTCTCTGTGACACATCATATGTTACTACCTTGATCTCCATCGTAGCTTCAATTATCGATCAGTGGCTGAAGGTAGGCATCAATGCCTTGTTATGGATTCAGCCTTATACAAGTCATAAACGCATTGAAGGTTATATCATACACATGTGCGATGGCAAATTGTATGAAGCTGATGATCACCGACTAACATGAGTAAGATGTGGAGAACTGGTTGAATCTATTGAAATAAATGCCTAATCGAACATCCCAAGTCTCATATGCAAAATTTGGGTATCTGTATTTGAAAATCTTCCACGTGATTTCGACTTGTAGATGACACATTTACTCTTTGATTGTCATAATATATCACGTGTGCGTGCAAAACTCATAAACACAAAAAGACGCTCCAGCTTTGTAATTATGGGCAAGCAATACATTCACTTTACTAGGAATTGCTTGTGATAATAACTCTGTGTAGATGCACGTTGACTAAATCTCGTATGGTTAGCGTGTGCCTGTTTAAATGTTCTTTATCCTTATAGTAAAAGAATAGTCATTCTTGTAGCGATCGACCTTAACAGAAAGTATGTATAATCTTGCCAGGAAATATTTATTCTATTATTTCTTGGAGCATTTATTCGTCACAAAATAGCTATACCAATATATGATTGGCATATTGGATGGATATTCCCCACACACATAAGGAATAGTTATTATTTATAAAAAAAAACATAAAAAATAAAATGATCCTTAACTATTACTTCAATTTTCAACTTATACTTCTCCCCCTTTTTAAAAAGATCCATTTTGAAATATTTATATTTATAGCATTTTTATTTTTCTATTCCCTCCAATCAAACAAAATAATTCCTAGTAAAACTTAATTTCTATTCATTATCTATTTTTCCTATATATTTTATTTCCCATCATTTTCATTTTATTGAATGAAATGAGCCCTTAATGTTTACGATTGTTCTCAGGTTGTGCTGGTTTTCTTTCCTTTTTATACTTACCATATGTCAATGTTATTCAATATCCTTTGCTCTTTAATATGCTTTTTGCCCTTGTGTTAATTATGGGTGAGGTTACTAATGATTAGTCAACTGCGTGAAGGAACATTAATAATGATTTGTCCTATCACATCATCTCACCACCAAAGTTCTTACCCTCAACCTACACTTGCAAGCTCTCCATATAACTTATGCTCTAACCCCCAGATCTTCTAAGTTTTTGAAATTTTCTTGGTAGATCTTGTTTTAGCCCAACCTCTCTAGAGGTTCCCCTTTTCCTCTCCCTTCTCTCCATGTTCCTAAATTGATGACCACACTGAACCTGCCATTCTGAAATTGTAAAATATCTACGTCTATCTACAAGTAAGGATGTAGATGGGTTGTGCAAAATGTTGAGCCCCAACTTCTTTAGGGCAATTTTTTAAGCATAAAAAAATATACCAGGAACTGTTTAAGACTTGTGAAAACCGATCGCTTCAAGTTTATTTTTTGGTTTTTTGGGCTCGATATTTAATATAATAATATATTAAAAATAAAAGATAAAATAAAATTCATTATAATAAATAAGAAATTTTAATTATAAATATTTCAATGTATTAATAAGATCTAAACCACAAATATAAATCAAGATTCAAGTTTAAAAATATTTAATAAATTATTTCTATTGTCAAAATCCAATAATAAGATAGATTATTACATATTATACTTTTACATAGTTCTTGGGTCAATCTCGAGCTAGCCGAGCTTTTCGAGTCGGGGCCTGAATTGTTAAGTTCGCTTTTTTCCACCTTAAAAATGGCCTTAAATGTATTGTGGACCCATAAATTTGGTGTTTTCAATTTGAATTGGATTTGTTTTTTCAATTTTTTGGTTTTTTTAATTTTTTATTACAATAGACTAAGCTCGTTTGCACTAAAATATCTAAACTATTAAGTGGTAATACTCAATGATCATATAAATCATGTTTTAATTTATTATTTGTCCAATACGATATTGACTCCTCGACACTCGCTCTCACGTGGCAACATACCTTATACTTGCCACATTTTCTTAAACACCTACTCTCAATAACTAACCTCAAGTCAACTATTTTCCCTTCCATACTTGGGCAAGGGACAACTAACCATGAGATGAGTTTTTTCTTCCACCTCAGGCTAAAGATTATACAAGCTAGGCCTTTCATCTCGTACTTGATTCTCTTACCATGAGTTTCACACTGGGGTTCAACAAGTAACCATGAGTTGGTTATTTTTCTTTCGGTCTTGGGTTTATGAGCCACGAGTTCCGCACTCAGGGCCTAACAAGGTGTGAGCCCACACGATAACTTGTTCCAATACCATGTAAAATATGTATATTGGCCTATAAGAAACTGATTCCGTTTCAACCCAAATTCTAATTGTTAGATAGTAGTACCTAATTATCTTGTACGCCATATTTTTGTTTATTATTTGTCTAATGCGGAATTCACTTTTCAACAAAAATAATCAACTTATCACAACCAAATATTGTAGAATCATAAAAATATCAGCTAACATAATTAATAGTCAGGATCTTATTGTTTCATTTCTTAACATAATAAGGTATTTATTTGTTATAACAACCATTAACTCAGGTTTTGTTTCCTCATCCATTACAAGCAAAGCCAAAGACGTATCTAGCACTTACTATAACAACCTGTTGGGGATCATGATCGCTTCGATATTGCCTATCGGGTCTCGGGATGTTTTGAACGAGATGATAAAACAAGAAATTCAGAAACTTAACACCAGATATATGTGGAAAAATCCTCAACTCCGAGGGACAAAGCACAAGATTTCACTAGATCAAACCGGGAAATTACAGTATTTTGTGATACCACTAATCCCAAGCCCCATTATAAACCCCACTCAGAAAAGAGTTATAACCCGATCTCTCAAGTTATCACGCCCTCACGCTCTTGAGAAATTTATCAAAAAGATTTCTCATCATAATCTCTCACCCGAGCCCCAAGGGCCCAAGGGTTTCACGGCACCATGCACTACATTCACAACTCGTACAGTTCTCTACATATATTCTCTAAATCAAATAGATTACAAGTTCCAAGATATCATATTCAAACGAGAAAACAATATCTACAAAATCGCCCAAATATGTACCAAGATTCTATCCAGGATATTCCATACTTCCAACCACGATCTCAATCGTTGATAATTGTTCGCACATATCTCGTTTCTTCAATCTGATCTCCAACTCGTTATTCAAGTTTTTCGGTCTTCGAGTTCAGGCTTACACTGAGACATATCCCAACAAATCTCTACACTGGCTCGTATAAGCCAAGTACGATTAGTTCTCTTTCTCGACTGTTTTGCCTAAGTCCTTCACAAGCTCAACCACATCATGCGCACACCGCTCAAGTCCAAGTCACCCTTGGACTTATCCAACTTCATCGTTCACACACCTCATCAGATTCTCTCACTCGAGCCCCAAGGCCCCGTGACGAGCTTCGGGTTCACAGCACCAATCACTGCATTCTCAACTCGTACAAGACTCTATTTATAGTTACAAGACCATATCCTATTTGATATTCTAGAAAATATTCTCTACATATACTTTTTAAGTCAAATAGATTACGAGCTCTAGGATATCATATTCAAACAAGAGAATAATATTCACAAAATCTCCCAAACATATACCAAGATTTTATTCAGGATGTTCCATGCATCTAGCCGCGATCTCGATCGTTGATTGTTGTTCGCTCATATATTGTATCTTGAATCTGATCTCCAATTCATGATTCTCGTCTTCCCGTCTTCAAGTTTCGGCTTATGTCTAGACATATCCCAATGCAGCGAAACTTGGGGTAGAGGAAAGTTTCTATTTGGTCAGACACTCTAGTCCTTGCAAACGTCATCAACATAGTTTCAGATTTTTCATGGGAAATTGTAAACGTGGTTGAAAATATTAGACATATTTTTAGTTTTTTAGGAATTCCTGTTTGCATCTATTAGTAGGTAAAAAAAACTCAATACCCACAAAACAGGGCAAATAATTATAAGAACTATGGAGATATAAATCCCATATAGAAGAATTAATGAGTTGAAATCTCTTTTATTATGTGGGCTCATATTGCACCAGGCCTGAGTATAGAATTTGTGGCCAATTAAACCCAAGAATCAAAGAAAAATGTGCAACTCGTGACCAATTTAGTTCAACATATATAAGTTATTAGCCTAAGGATTAGAAAGAGAAAGTCACTTTATGCTCATGTGTCTCCCTTACTCGAGTATAGAGGAAAAATATCCCATTCGACATCAATTATTGAGGGAGAATATTTAAGGACATGTGGTAAATATAAGCTCCATTGTTACGTGAGGATGAGTACTGAGATATAAATCATACATATGAGAGTTAATGAGTTGAAATCTAACTTATAAGAAAATGGATACCATTAGATTATTAGCTTAAACTTTCGAGTTGGACATATGCCCAACTTCCTATAAGCACAATGGAAATTTAACAGCAATAGAAGATGTGCAAGACACTTGTGTATTTTTATGAACTCGAGTATTCCGCCGTTAATGTTTAATACAAGAAAATATCATTTCACAAATATTCTTTATTTTGTTTGTTCCATGGAAGCATACCAAATCCTTCGTTTTTGTTCTAAAATGTTAACTTGAAAAATGAAAATTATAATTGGTAAGATATTTTAGCTTTTTCCATTCAATGAACATATATGAGGTAGTAGATGCCAAAGAAATAGCAACCCCAAGCTTCTACTCTTTATTCTAGATTACCCATTTATTGTGTCTAGGGATGTAGAGTGTTTGCTTAAGTTTCAAGAATTATTTCAAACAAATCAAATCGGTTACGATTAGGTCTATATCAATATGTCAAAATTTAAGTACCACAGTAACAAAAAATCGAGAAATAAAAGAAAAAATATGAATACTAGAGTTATATGGTAATGTCAATGAATTGCAGTAAGGATAATCTTACAATCCACGCTTTATGTCTTTTGTAAGGAAGAAGTAGAAACGAGGGATTATCTGTTCTTCAGTTACAGGCAAATGAGGGTAATATAGGTTGCAGCACAGGAGAAAACCCAAATGAGAAGCACAAGCAAAGGCTAGACAGAAAAACTAAATAGAGCAATCCAAGCATGGAAAGGGAAAAAACTAGTCTCCATCATAGCATGATTGATGTGAACAAACTATATATAAATGATCTGGTTGGAGAGAAATAGAAGAATATTCAAGAAAACAAAGCTCCATTAAAATATATTGTTGAGAAACTTTTGTTAGTAGTCAAGGATAGACTAGCCTCTCTTCCCCGACTAGAACACAAAGCTGCACATAGGCAACTAGTCAGGAGCTTCATTTTGTAAAGATCGGAAGAAGTCTTGCTCTTTAATCGATGTACATGTAATTTTGAGGAATGAAATGAAACATAAAATTATATGTTAATAATATAGAGTAAATAGTAAGCTAAATCAGAATGAGAGCTTACAAATTACCATAGATTTTTAATCACATACCCAAGTCCCTATCTACAACCCTGCTCGGGAAAAAAGTTATAAACTTAGTATACAAATTCTCATGCTCTCCTGTTGATAAGTTTATCAGAAAGATTTCAAATTAAAAAAAAGTTTATCAGAGAGATAATAATAAGATTGCTTGCTACTGTACGAGACTCTGTTCACTCTTGTATAAACTTGTTATAGCCAAAAATATATCATATATTTCACGATTCTACTTTAGAAAATATTCCAAGCTGATTTTGAATGATACTAGAATACTTCCAAATTCAAAATTAGTCAAAGCTCATTTTTAATTGATTTTTACTTGTCTTGACAGGTCTTATTATCTCAGCGGCTTTCCACTTGATGTAAAATATTCTCAGCATATTTTCACCTCGACTTGCGTTGAGCCAAATACCACCGATGTTAGATTTTCTTATTTTGCTCAGCCCACTCACAAGTTTTGCCTCTTCATGTGCTTGCTACTCAAAGTTCAAGCCACCCTTGGACTTTACTCAATGAGTCAGACTTCATCAATATTTCTGTAAGTTTCCAACTAACCAAATGATCCAAGACAACCCGTTTACATAGCTTTAGACAATCGTGACAACTTTATTTGCCTATACCAAGCATATTCTTTCTCATGTAAAAATTGTCACCCCTTCAAGGGTCTCAATAACTTAACAACCCCTATTTCCACAGACTGAATTTCATGAGTCTTCCCTAAACACACCTCTCTCCAAGGTGCATCCACTTTCTCTTGTGCTTGCCTTTTAGATACTTAATCATAATAGATTTATCAAAGAACACATGTTTATTGATAAGGGAAAGGATGGATTTATGAGGGTTCATGGGGCAATCACCCCTTAACTTCGAAAAAATTCATAAATTGTTATATAAATTTCACATGATTTTGTCTATTTTATTAAATTATCTTATTTTACCCCTTGATTCGTTATATTACTTTTTAGTTTAATTTTACCCTATTTGGGCAAGTTTTCTAGATCCTTCCTTGAACGAGAGATTTTGATCTTACCGTTTACATAGCTTTTGGCATCTGTTCATCCGTTCATATCTAAGAATGTTAATGTATTTTTAGGCAGTCACACACACTACTACTTCTCCCAGCTTTTACATACAAGACATATAGTTCTCTTTGTAACACCAATTTTCAAGATTATAAGCATTCCTTTTGAGACTTTAATAATTCACTGGGTCTTTAGACTTGCATCCCATTGAGTAAATATTTCCCAAAAAATTTTTATCCAATGATGTGCCCTACTCCACTTAAAACTCTTTTGAACCTATCGTAGATTTTTATTCTTACATCTCAACCTCATCAACTCTACATGTTTCATCATTTCTCATACTAATCTTATCATGACAAATGGATGTTAAGTAATAAATAAACATTTATCGTGAAATATAAGGAATATGATACTTGAATACAAAACATATTCTGAACTTGATGGTCCTGATACTGTGAGTACTCAACATCGCAACTCATATTCATTGTTATTATCAAGATCTTGTCCTCCACATCTTTCTCTCCTACAGTTGCCAACAACTCGACCTACATGTCTTTCTTTCTAGGGCAATATTACCTAAGATGACCCTCCTCATTGCAATCCAAGCAAATCAAAATTACTTGGGATTTTGCCATTGACCTTTCTCAATGCCCATGACTTCTCTTAGACTTCTCTCTTGCTAGTTGCACTGCTCGAGCCATACACCTCCCACTTCTTCAACTCTTTCTAGCTCAACACCATCTTGATGTCTTCCCAGGTGGTAATTGATCTCAAGTATAATATTGTGCTGATAAAATTCTCGTAAAAGTCCTATAGCGAGCACAATAATGTTAATTCTTTTTCTTCAACTTAATCTTTACATCAATAGACTAGAGGCTCAATATGAGATGGTTGAACATATTTATGTGGTCGTCTAGTATTGTGTCAGAACTCATCTTCAACCGACAATCATTTTTTAGGTATAATCGATTGGTTAAGGACTTTTCCATGTACAATGACTCTAGGTTCTCTAATAATAATGAGTTAAATTTTGACTGCACACTTCATCAAGACCTTATTTGACAAGTTGAGTTGCATCATACTTAGATCTTTCGTAATGATAGATCTCTTTATAGCATCCATTAGTGCATCTTCTCTATCTAGTACTCAAAGTTTTATTGCACCAACAATTCATCGTGCGTCATAATTCAAAGTCACTTGGATCGTCAAACTTCGATGCATCGAATTTTCGCATCAACATCTTTAGGATCAACTCTGACACTATGTTGCTGTGACTAGATCCATATCAAGATGTTAGAATTTTAAATATGATGGGCAAAAAGAACCAAAAAATCAAAATACTTCCAGATTAAAAATCCAAATTGAATCTCATTCTTTGTTGATTTCTGCTCATCCGACAAGGTCTTCCCATCCCAAGGACTTCCAAATTTATGTGTGACATTCCTAACCGAATCAAATATCTAGCTCGATTTGATTTCAACTATTAAGTTCGAACAACATCGTTCTATTTTAAAATATTCGAACTATGCAGAATCAACTTTTGTTATTCCATAACTAATTAATAAAATATTGTCGATTTAGTTTGGCTTAACATCATCGAGGGTTTAAAAAACTCATAAATTGTGAATTTTATTTTAATAAGTATTTTTTACTTTAATTAATTATTATTTAAAAAATTAGTTCGATTCGGTTAAGTCAGAATAATTGAATCGAACATATTAAGAAATTAAAGGAGCACTTTCTAGATAAAATATCGTACAATCTGTTTGAATAGTTCAATTATGTTTTTATATGATTCAATCCAATTTGATAATTTAGCTCGTGTCTTTTACTTATTTTTCTAACATCCCTATTTGGGTGCACCAGGGGAGTCAAACTTCCCCATTTTCGGGTGTTGATGGCCGATGTATCAGGGAAAGTGAGTCTACCATTTTCATTTCAAATAATCAGAGATGAAAAATCAATAATTCTATTTTATTTTCAAACCCCTTTTTGACCGAACCAAACAGCTCCGCAATGTTTCGTGCCGTTTTTTCCTCCTCTGTAACTAAATATTGTTGCGGTAGTTTCAACTTTTTTTTGATAAGACATGACTATCCTCGTGAGTCGTGAGTAGAAAAAATCTTCAAGAAAATCATACCTTATAACAATATTGTAAAAAAGTAAGTTATTAAATTATTTTAATTTATAATAATTATGATTATTATTCGTATACTTAATACTAATTTTTCTGTTATTATATTTTAATTAATATTTTTTAGATTATATAATAAAATAAGATTATATAAGAATTTCTTGATCAAATAGGAGTAGGTTTTTATCCGCATTAGCATGCACTTTTGTCTCCTCCAATTGACTCAAAGCAACAGCCCTTTATTGATGTTTTCGTTGTCCTGTTAAGTGTAAGCTCTTTATTGGTGTTTTTGTTTTCTAGTAGAGTGTTTGAAGGGCATTTTAGGTAATTCACCGGAAATATACCTGTCTCTTTAGATAATTAACGGATAAGGGGATTAATGGCGATGACCACTTGGATTTGGTCCGTTGATTTATGACTTTAGTTATCACTACATTTTCATCATTCTACTTTACAATGTTATGATACTGTGCCATTAAATACCCAAAAGTTGCATAGAACTTAACTGATATAGATTTTACAGATAAAATATTATTTAAGGAGAGGGGACGTCGAATCATTTTAATTAAATTATGTTTAATTTTACTTTATGCTGATTATTCAGAAGTGAGATGGATAATTAGGAGAAAATAAATAAATAAGTCGATCATCCATGCTGAGCTAATGCTTACGTCTTATTTCAATTAATTTTCTCAGGATATCAGTCACTATTAAATTCAAACTCAATTCAGCCAAGTCCTCTCATAGGCGCCTTTTCATTTGAGCATTGTTAAATAATAAAAATATAAAAATTACAAAAAAAATTTACTCACTACTAAATTTTTCAAGATATTGAAATATGATATTGCAATATTCATAACATATATTAAATAACTGTAAAGTTTGAAAACAATTATAAATTTGATTATAATCAAACAAATTTATGTATTTTAAATATAAAAAATTTATTAATCATATTAAAAATTTTTAAATAATATAATCTCATATTAAAATAAATTTTGTGACCTAATATTATGTAATAAGTAGCCTAATTTTATTTTAAATAGATGGCTCAAGGGTAACCGCTCCCAAAAGTGGAGGCCCCACCAACTTGAAAGATTCCGCAATTCAATCGACCACCAATTTCTTTTTTCCTTTTCCTTTTTCTTGTTTTTACCCATGATATTCTTCCACGTGACTAATTTCCCTGTCTCTCTTTTATGCCCACGTGCTCATATATCCCTCTCTCCCCACCTCCTCTCTCCCCATATATTTCTCTCCTTATGTTCTTCCCCAACTCCCTCTCCTTCCACTCCTCTCCCATGGATTCTCACAGTCCAATAATCCCTCTTCTGATCTTCTTCACTTCCCTGACCCATCAACTTCCACAAACCCTGGCCTCAAAAGAAACCAAGCTCTCCTTCTTCGACACGAGCTTCGGCTCGAGGAGCTCGAGGACCGAACCAAAAAACCAAACATCCTTGAACTTGCTCCTTGCAACATCGTCCCTGGTTCCACACCTGAGCCCGTGCGATGCATCCCACTGGTCACCGGCATGTTCGGAGGAGATCCTGAGCATCGCCCGGGATCCAGAGATGGGAAGCTGGTTGAGGGACATAAGGAGGAGGATACACGAGAACCCGGAGCTTGCTTTCGAAGAAGTTGAGACGAGCAAGCTGGTTCGGGAAGAGCTGGATCGGCTGGGAATCGGATATACGTACCCGATGGCTAGGACAGGGATTAGGGCACGGATTGGCAGTGGCCGAGCACCCTTTGTAGCAATTAGAGCTGATATGGATGCTCTTCCTATCCAGGTTTCCTCTTTGCTCCTTTTCCTTTTGTCTCATCGAATCGTGGGGCAAAAAAAAATTAAACAAAAAATTGAAAAGATTTGAATTTTTTGCTTCAAATGATTACCTCCTTTCATAAGTTAAAAAGGATTGTTTCCCAAATTCTTCTCTTGGAAATGTTGAAGATACCATTTAAGAGAAAAATCTAATGCCTTTCATGAAAAACTTAAGATCCACCTTAAAATTATTATACTATTCAGTGTTGTTCTGACATGACAGCTTTTTATAGAATTCCGTACGCGTATCGTCTTTATCTGTATTTATTACCAGTCTGATCATCGAATCTTCTACATGCACTTAACTAGTGTACGGTATTTGAGCAGTCCTAGGACTGCCAAGCGGGTCCATGCGAACAACAACATTGGGATCATTCACGTGAATGATTGATTAATCGATGAGGATTAACAAACATGAATTTGAGTGACTTGCGTGGCCAAGTAATGAAGAGAAAGTTAGCTGTGGTTCTTGCTTTTAATTTCTATTCTCCGATTTTATAGTGAGAAATTTTAGAAAATATTGGATTTTCTTTTTTTAATTAATTAATTGGGGGATATAATGGAATTCTAGGAAGCGGTGGATTGGGAGCACAAAAGCAAGGTTGCCGGCAAAATGCATGCATGTGGCCATGACGCACATGTGGCTATGCTTCTCGGGGCTGCCAAGATCTTGAAGACCAGAGAACATCTCTTGAAGGTTAGCTCTCCTTTCTTTCTCAAATTTCCACAGAAATCCAAGGCTGCAAATCTTGCTAGTAGTGGCTACTCAGAGAAAGAAATACCGAAAAAGGTAAGAGATAAGATAAAGTCGATGCAGAGTTAATTAATCCTGTGGGCAAGACGTTTTACTTAAAGAGGAAAGGTGAAAATAATGAGAGTTAGGGAACCGTACTAGAAATACCAGAACCCGGGAAAGTGGAGGAGGGGTGTTGTTACACTGAAACCCGATCCTCAGATTCGGTGGGGTTGTTGGGTGGGGTTAATTGGAGACAGACTCTAAACTTACTGCCCAATGCGAGTGCCACTCCTCTATTTCTTGAGTGTATTATAACTTACACGGGCAATCTTCTTAACCCAAATAGCCAAAATTTCAGAACTCAGTCACTTACTTTTCGGCTTAAAAGATGATAGTATTTGTTATGGCACATTGACATAGAGGTAAAGTTAATCAATTTTTGACCAAAACATTGACGCATAGTTAATTACCCAACTGACCCGAACTCTTGTTCTCTTATGTAAACATCAACAATTGAACCTAAAAAAGTTGTACTTGGAAAAAAAAACCTTAAAAAGATGCACATAGTTTCTGGTCTTGAATAAATTCTTTTCATAGGTTTTTCCGGTTTATGCTTTCTGTTCCTGACTATAAAGCAGGCCATGAGATTAGAAAGTGATTAAATGAACAGAGGAATAAATTGTACAATAAATCTGAACTTGAAATTTCTGAATTCTAAATAAAAAATATATGAAGCCGCACCAATCTCCCATTTCTCTTCGTGTTGGCCTTTTAACTTTTTCTTGTGTACATATAATTTGGTATCTAGATGGCCAACAATTCCTAAGTAGTTCGGTCTTGAAATGCCCACGAATAAATAAAACTCTCTTAATATAAATTTTTTCTATTTATAATATTTAAATCCAAAATTTTATTTAATGGAATGAGTTATTTTACCATTGCAACCGTCTGATTGCCCATTCTTACCCGTATTGCAGCAGACTAACTCTAACTACATCAGCTAATACAAAAGTTGTTTAAGCTTTTCTTTTTATGGCAGAAATTACAAATATTTTGTCATTGTCTAAGTTACTTTATATGTGGGAATCTCTAGGCTTCTCATTGAGTGCTTCTTCTACACCTTTTATTCCCCAACAAGTGTAAAGCTCCTTCTGAGAAAACAATAAATAAATGAATGAATATGTAAAACAAGAGGGAAAAAAAAAATAAGAAATAAGCTTCTTTTCTCTTTACTCTTTTTTAAGAAAAAAAGACACTTTTGATCATCAACATTTCGCACTTTTATCATTTTAATTTTAAAACTTTAATTTTCGTCATTTAAGTCCTCAACCTTTTGAGTTTTTACCATTTTGGTCCTATGATTACGTTTTTATCCAAAAAAGCACATTCCATCTAAAAAACACCTCATCAAAAAATTATTTTTAAACAAAAATATTTTTCAAAAAAATATATTCGGTCATTAATAAAGGAAACATTGATTACTAATAGGTGTTCCTTCTAAAATTAGAACACATTTTTGTTAGAATGATTCATGATTTTGTAATAATAATGGTCATCAATCAATTTCAATCAAGAACGTGTCTCAATTTTGAAGGAGGCGTGCTCACCTGTAAAACTCTATAGATATATTTTACTTTTGTTTACTTTTTTTCCTTTTAACTTTATTTTCTGAAAAATTATTTTTGTTGAAAAATAGTTTTTGGATGAAATATTCTTTTTTGGATGGAATATGCATTTTTTAATGAAAAAAGTAACTGTAAGATTAAAGTGATAAAAACTCAAAAGGTTGAGGATGTGAATGATAAAAAATAAAAATTTAGGACTAAAATAATGAAAGTGCAAAAGTTGAAGAGTGAAAGTGTAACTTACCCTTTTCTTAATGTGCAACCTGTGCCTATACAAGTCCCTCACCTCATATGTAGTTGGCATTTCCTTTTTAGTTGCTTCTTTTTAAAAAAGAAAATTCCATATCATCTCAACTATTAGAGATAAAAATACAAATGTAATTGCCAACATTTTCACCGTTAATGACTTTTCCACTTTCTTCTTCCATTCCCAATATATTGGAATATTGTGGCTTTTGAGTGTTTTTGGAAATTTTTGTTCTAGATTTTAAATATTTTTAGAAATTTTTGTTCTATCGGGATCTTTTTGACAAGAGAGTCTTCCTCAAAATAGATATATTACATTATAGTACTTATATAATGTAACGAATTAATTTTATTATTACAAACTATCATGTAATAGATATGTTACTCATAAAACTTTCTCCCCTTTGACATATTTCTCTGTTATCCAGTGGTGATTTTTACCGTTCCCTTGTCCCTCACAAGTTGTGAATCCTACCATTTGTAAAATGAACATCATTAACCAACTTGAGTTGATTCGGGTATTTTAATGCTTCTTGCCCTAAAATAAAAGCTCACATTCAAGTTTTATGAATGACAGCAGTCGATGATAGGAATTTTTCTCGATAGAATTTTACATGTTAGTAAACCGACTCATCTCAAACTACAAGAAGCTGGCACCCCATGAATTTGCAGTACTAACTGGTGCAAGTTGAAAGAAAGAAGAACAGTAACTAGTACGTCCTGTAACTGGATTTCTGCAGCACCTGAAAAAATGTGCATGAAACATGTTTTTTTCATTCTTCTAAGTTCGTTTTTCTTTTCTCTTTTTTCTCCAAAAATGATCTTCTTATTGGATTCTTCAGTTCTCACTCAGCCACCAACCGGTCCTTTTGTGGTTCACCTATTCGTCGGCCGACAGCTTCTCTCTCTGTAATTATGGCCTTCTAAGCTGAGTGACTTGTCATGTCCTTCTTTGCTTCATGTCCTTCAACATAGGGACGCTCGATGGATAATTTCGACAGGTCCAATTGATACACGTACGCTTGCCAATGCATCCATGATCATAAATGCTTGATAAAAAAACAAAATAAAAGAAACAGAAATACACGCCTTGCGAACACATTTTCTTTGTTGCTTCTTTAATTTCAATCGCCGTCTAATTCAGCCTCTTCTCGTATCTTAGCTTTGATCCTTCTCATGCTCAAGTATGTGCACATGGTCGATGCCAAACAAAATGACAATCAGCTATTGGCTTGTGCGCAAGGGCTTCATGATAAAATGAATATTAGTTCACTGCCCGGTATTAAACCGGAGGTAGAACATTGAATATTGGGATTCGAGGGCTTTGAGCTGAGACTGGTGCTATAAGGGGGTAATATTTCTAGGGTTTCCTAAACACATAAACCCTAATCTTAAACAAAACCTTGATTCGATCAAGATCGATGCCAGGATGCTTGTGTTAGCATGTGTGTGTATACTTTATGCCGTTAAACAAAACCAAACATATAAAACCAAAAGAAAGACAGAACGTAATTGTGTGGTCCCTCTCCATGTGAACTGCAACTGCTGGACACCTGACCTGAAAGTATTTCTGCATTTTGTATGGCACATCTACATACATATACATATATATATATATATATATATATATCAAATAGCTGGGGTGGACCCGGAAAATTTATCCAAGATGGTAAAGCTCAATGAAAGATGAATATGACAAATTCAAGTAGAGTGAAATAAGATTATTCAATAAAAAAAATACATAAAATCGCATACAATAGTCTTACGAATTTTTCCGATTTCAAGAGACAATTGTCCCGACCACCCACTAAATCCATCCACGATGATAGCTAACAGAACACCAACAAAGCCGTATAAAACGGATAATGAATGCATTAACCCCTTTCGGTTCACAGTTTTAACCTTGTTCTAGTTTAATCTCTCGGTAGGTGTGTGTGCGCTTGTCGTTTGGTGAAAATTATGAATCACGCGCAGACGTTTATATTTTCTTTTGTTTTTATACTTATTTTCATATTATTTATTCGAACTTCCCTTACACCTATCAAGAGTGAGTGGGTCGACGCTGATTGAAGTCACGACAAAAGTGAATTTTTAAATTATTAATACTTTTTTCTCATATCGCCGGATAAAACTTTTATTAATCTAAATTCGAGTAAAAAAGAATTTAAATTTTCTGAATTTATATGATTTAAATTAATGAGAAAAAGGCTGAGGTGTCTCCACCAATTTAAGCCCGTTAAATTATTATTTAATTATTATTATTATTATTTACCGCTTTGCTCAGAAAGAAGTTGACTAGAGTCTTCGAAATTGCTGTGGGCAGAGACAGGTGAGGAGAGCGGTAGCATTCATTGCTCGAGCAATGTTTGTTAGCTGCGCATGCTTGTGAATTAATTAGTTTTTTTTTCTGTCTAAGCCAGAAAATGTTTATTAAATATTCGAACTTTTTTTGTTTTTGCTCAAGGAATATGATTTTGCACGTGTTTTAATTTGGCGCATTCCTGGACAGATTATAGCAGATAGGATAGGATGTTCATTTCTCGTCCCATCCTATCATGTAGCCGTTTCGTTTCCAGAGGAAAAACAATAGAAAAATGTGATTTTGTTTTCTGCTTTTTTATCGCCAAACAAATATTTTTAATTCCGTCCCAAAAAACAAATACTTTAAATTTTATAATATTTTTGGCCATCTTGAAAATATATAATTTAATTTTCCTTTTATTTGTGTTACAAATCACTCCTTAGATAAGGATAAAAGGAATGGAAATAAATATATTTGATAAATGAATTATTCTAAGAAGAATTAAACCTAAATTCTTGTAATTTTAGGTAGGATTATTATAGAGATATAATGAGAGTAAGAACCAATTAAATTACTCTGAATTTTAATAATTATGACAATTATTTTAGTAATTAAAACCAATTTACCCATTTGTCAAAATTATTTTGTCAAGTTATTTTTTCGGTGATATATTTTAACACGTTATTTAGTAAGTTAGAATCATTTGGGAATTTAATTTTTTCAAATACAAAGCCTTTGTCTTGCTAATGTCCAAAAAATTTGTTCTTTTTTGGGCCAACCAATCTCCACATGTAAACTTGCTTACATTCTGACGCGATAATTCAAAGGATACTATTGTCATTTGGCTTAGTTTTCTCAACCTCTAGAAGAGGAAATTCCACTTACCCTTAATAACAAGTCCATTGTCTTATTCTTTGACTCTGGTTTCGTGGTCATTTATAATATTTATAATAATACGCTGACGTGGGCATATAATTTAGATTAAATTAACAAATGGAGAGAACCATTTTCCAACCCTTATTTGGCTAAACATAGGCAAGATAAATTAATTTCTACAGCCAGATATGGGAAAATTCAAGGAAAAATATTTTAAAAAATTGAGGACTTATTATTCAATGGTGTATTATGACTTACGTATCCGTGTCAACTGATACCCATCAATGGAGAATTTATAACAATAAGTTCCGTAAGTAAGAATAAGATGAACGCAAGATTTTGTATAATTCGTACAATTTTGCCTGTATGAGCACATCTTCTTCGGTGCACATACATTCATTTATTAAATAAATAAATTCATTTTTGCTATAAACAAATCAAAATTGATGAATGATTTTTTACATAGTAATTAAATGAAGAAAATAAGTTTTAGTCATGTAAGTGGTAAATAGCCCTACCAATGAAGCAATAGGTCCTCTAACTTATAATGGATCAGCTTTTATTATTATTTTTGGAAATAAAGTCAATTTTTCGATTACCATTGATATCTATAAGTCCAATAAACCTAGACTAATCCAATTCAAATCGAGAAAGCTCGCTCACTAGCGAGCAAAACTCTCCCAAGGTAAATTTTCTTTATTCACGAGATTTAAACTCAAGATTTTACTTAAGAAAAAGAGGCATTCTACTACCTCGACCATTCCGTCTTAATTAAATAAAGTCAATTTTAACCCTCAATTTTATGCTATCTTTAGCACTAGACATTTTTTTTAGTTGATTTGTTGTTTTTAGGTCACATCTTCCAACATTTTTATTACTTATAGTCCTTTTCAGGGATTTTTTTTTATTACTTATAGCGATCTTCTATTAAATTACTACTTCTATTGAAGTGTTAATAAAAAATCAAAAAATTAAAAGTAAAGAAAGAAAAAAGAAGAGAAAATAAAAGTGGAATAGAGGGGGAGATGTGATCCTCGTCGGCTCATATCATCCCAATTGGATCGCAATGATGGAGGAGAAGGGTTCTTGTTAATGCCAACCATCCCTTCTAATTCTATGGGGACAGCCAGCTGCCACATCCATAACCTTCCTAAATCGTATGGTGATCTATATATAGAAAGCACAGAAAAATAAATGAGTACAAGTGTCAATTAAATGCTGGAGAAAGTATTGGCCTGTCATAATAATTATTATGGTAGAGAATTTGGAAGGAAAAATATGATTTTAAATGTTTCTAAAAAATAAAAATTTTCTAAGAATATAAATAAAAACCCCCTAAGAAATATTAAATAACCATGATATCATTTAGTGAGATTAGAAAAATGATGTCGAACATTATATAGTAAACATTTTTTAGAATTTTAAGGGTTTCTTAGAGTTTTAAAAATTTTTGAAAATTCTTAGAAGTTTTATTTAAGATTTATATTTATGTTTTTCTATCTAAATTCTCTTTTATAAATACAAATAATTAACTAATTTCTATAACTCAAAATACCGTCACACAGTGCTGCTGACCTCATATCCCATGACATACCCGACTTTTTCTGATGCTGACCGTCCATTCCCTCTCTTGCTCGGCAAGTGGCATGCTCAGTTGCATTTTCTCCATCTCTCTTAGCTGTACCAGAAGAAACTAAACCTACCACACAAACTTTGATCCCACTTTGTCCATCTTTTCCAAGCAATTTTTTTTTTATGATAATGAATTTATTCTTTCAAGACCCATTAACATCACAAATAATGGGTACCGAGAAGGTCGATTGGGAACCCACATAGCAAGAATGTGGTGCAGATAAGAAGGGTAAAAAATTATCAGATTGAACTGTTCAAAGTTTTGAATGATGTGCTAAAATCGAATTAAATACAATATTTTGTGCCGTAAATAGCAAACTTAAGTGATTAATTCTTTCTCTGGACTTTGTGCTTTTAGGGGACTGTGGTGCTCCTGTTTCAGCCGGCGGAGGAAGCCGGGAACGGGGCAAAGAGGATGATAGCAGATGGGGCTCTGGACGACGTCGAGGCTATCTTTGCGGCCCATGTGTCACACGAGCATCCGACCGGCATAATAGGGTCGAGGCCCGGTCCTCTGCTTGCCGGGTGCGGGTTTTTCAGGGCGGTGATAAGTGGAAAAAGTGGTGTTGCAGATTCGCCTCACAAGTCCGTGGATCCTCTCTTGGCTGCCTCTGCTGCTGTGATTAGCTTGCAAGGAATAGTTTCCCGTGAAGCTAATCCACTTGATTCACAGGTATACTTGCGTGCTGTGTCACTTCTATTTTCAAAATGACATAAAATTAATACATGTGCACCCTGAAGTAACCCATGCATGTATTCACACAAGGACTTACCCGAATCTATAAATTTCTGACACATTCATGTTCTGAAAATAAACTTATTGTTATAAGAAAATAAGTATGAGAGATGTACATTTTTCTTTTCATTTGGGTGGAAGAAAGGATTAAATATTCAGGGTGTAATATAAAATGATTTTATTGTATAAATATTTCTCAGATATTGACATTCTAAACTTTTTGCAATTTTTTAGGGTCAGTTTTATACGTATCAATATTTGAATGGTAATTAACACAATGAACATGTTACGTGTACACATCGAATATTTACCCGGAAGAAAGAGATGTTTCCTTGGTTTGAAGCTATGTATTAGGTGAGAGTAACTCAAAATGAATATTCTTGAAATAATTAAAATTAAAATATTATTTAAATGTAGATGATGCCATTGAAAGTGAAATGAAAATGGAAGAGAAACAGCCGATTTTATCTGTTTCTCTTTTTCAATTTTTATGCTTGGCCAAAATCAATCATACGAGAGTTTTAATTAGGTGACCACCAAACCCTAGGGCACCAAGTTCACCTATTTTCCGACCCATAATTTACTCAACAAATTCTTCTTGGGGGAATTTACCTGGAATGTTGGAGACCTAGATAGTGGAGGAAAAAATCTTCTATATAATGATGTTAACCATACATAATGTTTACATGAAGATACGAACTAATAGGATTCACTTATTTTAAGGGTTGTTATTTTGTTTTTAGGATTTTATAAAAAAAAAATTTTAGAAATAAATAAATTTTATTATTTAGGTTTGCTTCTATTGCAGGATGTGGTAATTCATCTCAGCCCTCATCAGGCCGAATACCTCAGTGAAAATAATTTATCCCAAAAATTTAACCTCAAAAAATTGGCTCTTGTTGTAGCTCGTTTTGAATGTTTTCTTATGTAAAAGTGAGATCAAAGAGATGGATATACTCTATATGATAATAATATAGATTTGGAGATATATATATATACACACACTAGATTGCGATCTATGCTATGTACGAAATTGTTACTTATATAGTTTATTTAAAATTATATTATTTTAAAATGTAATAATCTTTATGATATTGTTAATTCTCATAAAATGGTTCACAAATAAATAAAAATATATATAATCGGAAAAAGAAAATTGAAGAGTAGTTAGTGGTATTCATATTTTATAATTTTAACCCAATTTATTATTTTCTTATTAGTTAAAATTTAACTGAAAAGGGGTATTTTAGGAAATTTAGAATTGAGATCAATTTTCCGTATAATAATAGATAGATATATATGCGCCACGTCATAAAAGTTTGAAACTATATTAGATAAAAATGTCCTATCTTAAATTTATCAAATAATATTTGTGAAATTGTTTACAAGTGTTTTGCATATTGTTTGGAAGTAATGGTGAAATTACCACGCAAATGTGTTTTACATATTAATTTATCTGAATTCATGAGCGTGTGAGATATTCATAGATTTTAGAAAAATAAACTTAATAGCATAAATAATAGAATGCGCATCCTTTGACTGTTCTAGGGGGGCCTTGGGTTCAACATAAGTGTAATCTTCTTACTTAATATTTGGTTATAAAGTATATTGAAATATAAGATTACATGAATAAAATTTTATAATGTGATTGGTGAAATTTTTCTATTCAAAATACATGGAATTAACAAAGTATACGATATTATAAATTAATAAGATTTAACTATTTTAAGAAATTAAAAAATTAAAAACAAGCCCTATAAATAATTAAATTTTATTACTTTAAAACACCATGATGTAAATACTTTAATGTGATTTACTGTTGTATACAAAACTTTCTCCAACTCTACTACAACACTTTCTCCAACTCTACAACCCAACGCACAATCAGTTTACTTGTTCTTACCAAGTTTTATAATAAACTTCACACTTATCCAAAAACCACAATCTCATATTTCGACACATTATCCAAGAAATGTTTTCATAATTTTTTTTGTACTCTAAGAGTACTCGAACCGAACCGAACCGAACCAAACCAAACCAAACGTCATGTAAAATGTGCAGGTAGTGTCTGTGACCTCATTCAATGGGGGCAGTGATCTTGACATGATACCCGACAGCGTGGTCCTGGGGGGAACATTGAGGGCATTCTCCAACTCAAGCTTCCATCAGCTCCTTCGGAGAATTGACGAGGTCCGCTCTCTTTATTATTAATCTTTGTCTTTTCATGCGACATTCTGCTGATTTATGATCTCGCTCGTGGGCTCCATTTAGATTTATTATTAAGTCATGCTGATTTCCCCCCAACGTCAAGTGATCTGATATTCACATCGTTATCAAATTATAAATAAATTTTAAATAATAAACCAAAAATCACGAGATTTGACGGCACGCTTGCAAGTTTCATCCGTATCATAGTGCAACCGCAGTGCAGGAGTTCAAAATCCACTAGAAGCACCTTGCAATTAGGACTGTGCCGACGCTCGAATATGAGCCACTTTCGACCACTAGGTATTTTGTAGTTTTAATGGAAAATCCAGCAGAAGCTCCTTGAGTCGGCTTAACCCGACCTCTAGTTCTTGGGTCGGGCGAGGCCCCCTTTGAGTAAGTCGGCCACAAAGATTTAAAAATCTATATGTCGCTGCCGTGATGACCATTATGTAGCAGTATCGGTGTTAATTGATGTCATTAAGGACCGATAAAACGGTCAAAAAATTTGTAGCGGTATTTGTAACAGCCGTAACAAAATAAATATCAAGCGTATTGGTCATTATGACCGTTATTCTTTATTTTTCCAATGTTGTTCATATATTTATTTTCGTATATTGGAATGCATTTCAATTTATAAAACTTAAATTTTGATTTTGAGAATAAATGATGCGATTGCACATATGCCTAATTTTTTTTCTCATATGGATGTCCTGGTTATATCTATTTATGATATTGAACTATATATGCCATCTCGTCATTTTATATGTTTAAAAAAAGATCAATCCGCATTACCTGAAATGTCCTTAGATAATGTTGCAACGACCCGAGACCATTATAACTGGGAACGTGGGGTCACAATTCAAATCCTTGGTCGTGGGCAATATCTTTGTGGTGTCCTCGTCAATCATCAATAATTTTTCTATCATAATTATGAAAATTAATGGGAATTCAAAAACAGGTGATTGTGGAACAGGCCAGAGTCTTTAGATGCTCAGCAGCCGTGGATTTCTTCGAGAAAGAGAGCACAATATACCCGCCGACAGTGAACGACGTTAAGATGCACGAGCATGTCCAGAAGGTGGCAACTGATCTGCTGGGCCAACGCAACTTCAAGATTGTTCCACCGATGATGGGCGCCGAAGATTTCTCCTTCTACTCCCAGGTTGTCCCAGCGGCGTTCTTCTACATTGGGATTCGAAATGAGTCACTCGGATCCACCCACACGGGCCACTCGCCCTACTTCATGATCGACGAGGATGTCCTTCCCATTGGGGCAGCTGCACATGCGGCCATAGCTGAGAGATACCTGATCGAGCACGGGTGACGAATTCTCAGGGATGAATTCAAATGTTTTAGTTTGCTGGGGGTTTGGTGTGATGTGATCGATCGATCAGATGGCGCATCTTTTGCGTCAAATTGGTAAGGTGAAGCAGTGATTTGTAAATGCCAGCATTGTTGGATGAGTTAATCATCTCGAAGAATGTTTCATAGAGATTTTTGTCTCCCGAGATTTTCCACTAAGTTTTGGATTTTTCTTTCTATTATAGAAACTAGTTTCATCTCATAAACATAAAAAAAAAAAAAAACATGAAATAGTTGAGGTGATCTGAAGCACTCTGTCAAGAACACAAATCCATAGAAAGATTCGGATCTTGTCGATGGGTTTAGGTCAAGCGACGGCAATAGCGTAAGCTTGAATTTTTTCCAAGCAAGACATTATTTTCTCCATAATTATTAATTTGAACCGGATGATTGTGAAATGTAATGAGAAATGTGTCAAGAAATATGAAAGAGAGAAAACTAAGAACGTTTTATGGATGGTAGATTGAGATGCCATTTTCTGCGGTGATTAGTGGTCCGGTTAAAGTACAAAAATACTACCAATATAAGTTGATTTAAATGATAAGATACTTATTCTCCTTAAGTAAAAGTTTTAGATTTGAGTTTTCATGAATAGATAAAACTCATGCTGGGAGAGTTTTATCTTTTAATGGATTATCCCAACTTTAACGGGATTCATTAGTATTGCAAAAGACTTCTAAATACTAGTGATGCACACTCAGAAAGGACAAAAATACCAACTACCATAGATGATAGATTCGGTTGTCATGATTGAGAAGTGATATGATCATTGTTCCCATGGCCATGGGGATTTACCTTTATTGTAGATCATTCGATGTATAGAATTGAGTGCCTCCTCACAAGCTTACCGAAAGTCTACTTGAAAATACGAAAAGAAGTCAAATCAGGTGAGAGCCTGATTTGACCTTCTGATACTCAAGTCAGTCGCTAATAGATATAACTGTGGAGTTGGGTTCAAGTTATAGAATACATACCTTATACTGATGTAAATAAGCATTTATAGAGAGAATAGGAGCCAACCATCGAATATCGGTTGAGATCATGGAGGTATTCACGAGAGCGAATCATGGGAGACTTGTTAGGATTATGGCAATATTTCGTGAATTGTAAGGTAACTCGGATGGTAAAAAGTGTAGTCCGAAATACAAAATAATCTCAATGGCCATAATTACAAAATAAATAATGTAAAATAAATTTTTGATTTTCTTTCTTTGGGCACAAAAAATGTGCTAGAAAGACTATAACTTTTGAAATGAAGAATAATAGAATAGAAGAATAGAAAAAATACAAAATAATCAATTAAAGGAAAATTTTACTAATTGTTAAGACCTGTAGCCGTTACAGTTTCTTTAAGACTTATTTGTCCACTCTGTCATGCTGAGGAAGCAAGGACTTAAGTCTCCCAAGATACAACAACTGCTGAACTCAAGGTTGCACGAAACCCGAAATTAGAGGACGAACCAAACCGAAATTAAAAAACTACCGGGAAAATGATGTTATGCAAAGAGAATGCTCGAGAGCTGTTGTGCTAAACCTTATGGACTAAGGTCCTATTTATAGTGTAGGAGGAGGGTTGGTGACTTAATGGTAGAGAACTGGAAAATTGAATGCCTGAATGGGCCGTAAATGCATTGAATGACCATTAAAAGGACTGAATCGGGTATTAAGAGCCCTTACTAGGGCCGACTCTTAATGCCGTGCCTTAAAACACCATTAATTCGATCGATTAATGCCGTTAAACTGCCTAATTAGAATCCCAAGAGACAAAGGAATCCTAGGCCGGTTTGTTAAAGGATATTATAAAAAATTTACTAAAAATGGAAAAACTTAGCGATTTGCACTCCCAGCATAGGCGCAGGAGCCTTATGGTAAGTCGTATCATGTAATTAAAGAGGTTACTTATCATAAAAACACTCCATGCTTATAAACCCTTTAAAATTGCCTTCCCTTATCAATGTGGGATTGAAATCCCACCATTACACCATGGGCTCTTGTGGATTTATTTAATCTCTTCATGAGTTTTGCTAAACCCAACCCACATTACACAAATTAAGTAGATGGACTTAAGCCCAAATATAACTTCTTTCAATTTATGAGAATAATTTCTTATTCAATTCAATGCAATTTTTCCAACAATCCCCCACATGAATTAAAATTGTTTTGTTTTGACTCTGTGGTAATTTCCAACCAGTGAATCCTGCATAGGATAGGTAGAAGTAACCCTTTGAACCTTCCATTGTAAAGATGCACTTACTTTACTAGCTGTTCAGTAGACACGATGTCATTGAATTATCATGCTTTCTTGTGTAATCATTATATACCTCACATAGGAATCCACAACACTTCTGTTCAATTCTCACAGTTGTGTTCGTTTGGCCATAAACACCATCCCAGTTCTATGAGAGTTTCTAAAGAATCAAGCCCTCTATTCTCCTTTAAAGCGGCCCCACATCTCGTTCACATAGGTGATTTATAATCTTAAGATTATTCTGCTTACTCTTTTATAAATCATTAAAGCATATAAAATGCTAACCTCATCCTTATAATGCTACTGCTTCTTGTCATGGAACAGGTTGAGGAATAATCCCCCCACAGTGATTTCATCAAGTCTTATGAGTAGGTTGTCTCTTTGAACCTAGATCATGGATCCAGTCAATAAGATAAGGTTTTCCTTCATAAAACCTTTCCTTTCATGGGTTTAAGTCCCATTCTTTTCGACTTTTTCTCAACTAGTTCTTGGTTTAGCCCTTTGGTAAGCGGATCCGCTAAATTATCCTTTGACTTCACATAATCAATTGTGATAATTACAGTTAAGAGTAATTGTTTAATGGTGCAGTATCTATGACATATATATCTAAACTTACCATTATATAATTGACTTTGTGCCTTTCCAATAGGAAACTGACCGTCACGATGAATATATATATTGGTGGCACCGGTTTTCCCATTTTGAGATATTCTCAAGAAAATAGCGCAGCCATTCAGTAAGCCTGATAATTTTTGACTTGACACAAGATAGAGTTAGGCAAGTCTGGATTAAGCTTATTTAGACACGAACTCATTTATATACGAATCTATACAAACACGATCAATAAAAGTGTTTAACTGGGTTTGAACTTGTATAACATGACATGGCACGTTTAAACACGTTTATTAAATATATTCACTATTTATATATATATAGTGACTCATTTAATACATTTACATATGAAATTTTTATGATATATAAAATATTACATGCATTGCATGTATTATTATTGTTAAAAATGATGTTACATGATCAATAATTGATTATTATTACTTATTTATTATACTAATTATCAATAAATATTATTATTTTAGTAATTATATGATGTATTATTAGAATATAATTATATATTGTAAATATTTCACATTAAATGGGTCAACCCGATTTAGACACGGTTTAGACATGAACCCGTTTAGACATTAAAAATAAATGTGTCATATCCAGATGATCAGGTTTTCTAACTCAAACATGTTTAGACACGACACGTTTAAACATGACACGGCATAGTGTGCCAGGCCTACCATTCAGCCTTCTCTCCACATTTATCTAAGTCTATAAACTTAGATTTTGTTGTAGATCGGGCTATCATTATTTGCTTTGAAGACTTCTATGATACAACTGCTCCCGCTAATGTGAATACATATTCACTTGCAGACTTTGAGTCTTTTATATTAGATATTCAGTTTGCATAACTGTACCCTTCAAGTACGGCTGGATATCTGGTATAATGTAGCCATAATCCCTGAGTATATCTTCGGTACTGTAATATCCTCACCATTGCCTTCCATGATCGGCACTTAGGTTGCTTGTATATTTACTCGAGCTACTAATCATGTGGCTATATCTGGTTTAGTACAACTTATTAGATACATCAAGCTACTAATAACTCTTGAGTACTCCATTTGTGAAATACTCTCTCATTTATTGTTCGATAGATGGTGACTTATATCTAAAGGTGTTCTAACGATACCAGAATCATTCTTGTTAAATTTCTCAAGAATTTTGTCAACATAATGTGACTGACTTAAGATAAGTTCTTATGATATTCTCGTAATTTTAATTCCTAAAATCACATCAGCAGGGCCCATATATTTCATGTCAAATCTTGTGTTCAACATGTTCTTGGTAGATTTAACGATTTTCTCATTGCTACCAATGACGAGTATATCATCTACATATAAATATAAAATGACGTAACTACTTTCCGTCTCTTTTGCGTGCATATATTTATCACACTCATTGATTTTGTAGTTATTAGTAATTATTGTATTATCAAATTTTTCATGCCACCATTTTGGCACTTGCTTCAAGCCGTACAATAATCTTACCAATTTGTAGACTTTCTTTTCTTTTCCTGGAGACACAAACCCCTCAAGTTGCTCCATGTAAATATGTTCAACTAAATCTCCATTTAGAAAGGCCGTTTTTCACATCCGTTTGATGTACTTCCAAATTATATAATGACGTAATTGCAAGTATCATCCTAATAAAATTTATTCTCATCAAAGGATAATAAATATCAAAATAATAAAGACCTTCCTTTTGCTTGTATCCTTTGATAATAAGTCTAGTCTTGTATTTGTCTATGGAGTCATCTCCTCTCATCTTCCTTTTAAAGAACTATTTAGATCCTAAAGGTTTATAACTGGGAGGAAGATCAGCTAACTCCCATGTATGATTCTGTAAAATAGAGTCAATTTCATTGTTGATCGCATCCTTTCAAAGAGGTCCCTTTGAAGAAATTATAGCTTCTTCATACGTCAGTGATTACTTTTTTCACAGATATATTATAAAATCATTTCCAAATGATTTTTCTACTCTCCCCTTTTTACTACATTTAGGCCCAAATTCATGATCAAAACCACAATCCAATTCATGATTTTTGTCATTGATAACTTTGGCAGTTCGTTTCAATGAATTAGATCCTTTGTTGGATCTATAGAGAAAGACACCTCCAAAAAATAATGCATTTCTCGATTCAATTGTTGTATTGTAGTGTATATCATGATTATCTTATTTATACACAAGGAATTGATATGCATTACTATTATGTGTATAGCCTATGAAAACACAGTCCACTATATTAGGACCTATCTTTACCTTTTTTGGTGTTGGTATTGCTACTTTTGCAAGATATCCCTACACTTGTAAGTGTTGGTAGGATGGTCTCTGTAGACACCTTATTTTGGCCTAGAAAAGTCTTGGACTTTAATTTTGAGAAAATGAACAGACTCGTGTAGGTAGACAATTATAATGATCGTGGTCAAATTTAACTTTTCAAATGTTGTGAAAATAGATCAAGTTTCATCTCGCCACGAAGAGCACCGAATCCCTCTTTATTCAATGTCTCGGGACCTGGGGTTCAATTAGAAATGTAGACACTCGATTTTGGCTTGGACCGACCATGTTTCATATTTTAGGTTTTATTATTGTGTTATATTTGTATTTGTTGCCAATTTTTATTTTTCTTGTTCCACATTTTACTTTTATTCTTATAAAAATGGAAGGAAAGGCTTAAAAAAATAAAATAAATAAAAAAATATAAAAAACTAAAAAAGAAAAAAAATGAAAGTGGTAAAGATCAGAGGAAAGGATGGGAGATTGTCCTCACGTAGTTCTACATCGCCGCCTTTGCCATTGCTCTCGCTTCACTGTTGGTCCCTTTACTACCCTGTCAATTTCTCGACCTGCTCTGCTGCCCCACAACTGGCCGCCTGACAATCATGTTCTCAGTCGGTCAGTCCTCTTCTCCTTAGCCTTCTCTCATTCCCTCTTCTTCTATAAAGACCAGAGACCATCCTTGGCTCGGGGGTTGGCAATCAGAGGTTTAGGTGGTCGTTGAACCTAGCTCCGGAGCGAGTTCACAATCACTCCCAACTCTAGTCTTGAGCCTTTGCCCATTCTCGAGCCGCCTCGATACATATCAAATTCAAAGGAAGAAGAATTGATTGAAGAAGGATCAGAAGAGAAGAGAAGACTTAGAATTTTGGGAGAGAAGAAGGGAGTTCAATCTTCATTCATGTCGTAACCTCTACATCCATCTGTCACAGTACTTATCTTCTGTTTGTTACCAAGCTATTAATCTGCCCTCATTATTCTATACATTGCCATCTAAGTTCCTGTGGCAATTACAAATTGATCCCTCGACTAAAAGGCACATAACATTTCTCCCCCCTTAAAGAAAGCTTGTCCCCAATGTTTGCTCTAGGAAATCTAAACTATAAGATGTAAGAAGCTGTAGATTGTTGCATATCACCAAATGTGGACTTCTCATCAATGAGTGGAATTCTCATATATTTGTTTTGGTCACCACAAGAATAGTCACCCAAGCCCATTGACTTGCAAGTACGCGGTACCCACATGAAGAGGAGAGTGTTCAACTAAGTACCTGATGAAGTGAAGCGAGAAGTAGACAACTCCATGTTGTACCAGCTTAGACAGCAGCACGACCGATGGCACGAAGAAGCATAAAAGTGCAAGGACAAGGGCCACAATTCGATCTTCTCTTTTTAACCTTCGACCTGAAATAGCCAAACAAAGAGGAAGAATTTGTACACTCCAAGTTCCCAAGTTCATGTCAATCCTCTTCCACGAATTACATTCCTTACCAATGCTATCCTTTTCCATATCAAGTTCGTCGGGCCTCTTCATAGCAAACAAGAATGGAAGCCATTGGATATATCAAGTTCCAAATATAGAAGAAGCAACATATTCATTTTCTCATCACTTACAAGATCCTTTATGTGCTTGTCGTGGCCAAGAGAATACTAAAACTCGTTGTATGCTTCTTGAACAGCTGTGAGAGTCTTTCTCTGTGTTGTTATAATATTCAACACAAGCCACAACAAAAGATTAAGGGAATAATAGTTTTTGGCTTCTTTTAAGGGCTTCCCTTGCTTGAAAGTTAAAAGTTTTTCCAATTCTTCTCTATGGACAATCAACATCTCATACCATTTTCTTAGTTGTCTACTCCTTTTAGCATCGGTCTGTTTGCTCCAAGAACCAAATGCTTCATTTTCAGGAAACATAGCAAAACTTTGAGTAACCATGTGTATCTTTTCATACGATCCTTCTGTCCAATATAGCCACAAGACTGGAATTGTGATCCAAGCACAAATTAGCTGAGATATCAGGGGCCTGAAATGGTGACAAATCAAACTAGAAACCATTAGCCTCAACTAGTGCATTGGGACTTGGGTAATGTGGAAAGAATAAACCATAGGGCTCTAGGTATTCATTGAGCCCTATCCACCCAATACCCTGCTCAAGAACTACTGGCACATCCTACACATATATAGCTTTAATCCTTTTCATCATGACATATCAAAGCAAACACCATACGTAGAAGATACAGTATGACCTTTAGTTAACGGGGCTCCACTGTAAGACACATTAGGAACCTGGTACTGCTCATAAAATTGGATGACCTTTGGGGCTTCCTCCTTCGACATTTCATTGAGCTTTAATTCTGCTGCAGCACACTCCTCATGATGCTGCTCAAATTCCCCTGGGAAAGTTATTTGGTACAGGCCTTTTAACTCTGGAAGTGGGTCTTTAGAGTTGCCAGCAATTTCACTCAAGCCCTACCTTGCCCTGCTTAATTTTCTTGCTTGCAGTAGTTCATAGATTCTACCTAGCCTTCAACAATCAAAATGCAATCATCCACTTGTTTGTATTCTTCATTAGGGATAATAATCGTAATAGACTCCATGGGTTCTTGAGGCATCATCTCAGGGAACAATTGTGAAGTTGCTAGATGGGAAGTGGAAAAATCATCTTCAAGGTTGGACACATATAGCAAACTTATTTCATCTTTAACAACCACTTCTTTCTAGACTAGTTCCTCAACGAATTTCCCACTCATCTCTTTTTCAGCTTCAACTAATTCCAAGGACTTATATGCATCATTTTTCTTCAAATTTAAAGCTGGTAGAGAAAATTCTTGTAACCAAGCTAGTGTGTATGCATCATTAAGGGTCGGGGTTTAAGAATGCTCATCGGATTCCTTATTTTGTCTCTTAAACAACGCAAAAAAAAAAACTGATAGCGAGCTCCTCAGAAACTCAAACATCCTGAAACAATCATTGAAACGGTTTGAAATGCTCTTGGAGTGTACTTACTGGAGATTGTTCCTGGAGCTCTGCAATAGCCTCTCGAACTTGGTCATCATATTTTCTGAGGTTATTAAACTGCTCTTAAAAATACCTAAAATTGCAAATGTGATCTTCCATCGTCTAAGGATCAGTCGGTAAGTTTCTGCCTTACCTTCACAGATCCAGGGATGGAGAGACTCTGATACCAATTGATACATATCAGATTCAAAGGAAGAAGGATTGATAGAAGAAGGATCATAAGAGAAGAGAAAGGCTAAGAATTTTGGGAGAGAATAAAGGAATTCAATCTTCATTTATGTCTTAACCTCTATGGCCATCTATTATAGTATTTATCTTCTATTTGTTACCAAGCTATTTAGCTATTACAATCTGCCCCGTTGTTCTATACATTACCGTCTAATTCCCTATGGCAAGTACAAATTGATCCCTCGACTAGAAGGCACATAACACACCAACGAGTTTAGCAATCACCGTGCACAACCCTATGGTCCCCGATGCCAAATCATGTATTCATCCCGTCTTCTCCATCCTTGATTCGGGTCGTTTGATTTCCCCCATGCTAGAGCACCGGTAATTGCGGGCTCCACAGCTCCTTCCTCTTTCGACCATAGACTAGTCACAACCCTCTTGAAGACTTGCCCTGTGCCTTGTCTGAGTTATTACTTCGACTTTCCTCCCTGTTCCTCGATCTCCGGTTGAGCCACTATCCTTTCCCCTCTGTCCGAGCCTTCCCTACACCAGAACCACTCTGCAGGTTGCTGCCAGATGCTTGAGTTTCAAGGCCCCCTCGCTCTGCTGTCGGTTTTCGAGTTCCCAATCAGCCACCTCAGAAAGTTCATTACTGATCGGTGAGTTTTCCCGACTTCTCCACGTTCACGTATAAATCTGTTAAATCCCTTTAATGTTCCTTGGCCTTTGGGGTCCGATTAGTTTTATTGAATGTCTAGTTGCTGCCATTGGTCACTTGTAATTGGGAAGTGAAATGCTGACAGTGCTTGGCTCATATAAATTGGCTTCCTCTGCCATTGTTGTGTTGTTGGCAATTCTGATGAATCAGGTGACTTGGCTGATGGGATCCAATTTATATTTTGTCCTTGCGACTGCTTGTTGCTGTCAGGTCTTGGTTGCTCCACTTGCTTGGTGTTTTTACTTGATTGCGACATAGTTTTCGATGGAGAACATGGTTGTCGATTATTTGTCGTTGCTGCTGTGTTATCCTTGGTGTTCCTGTGATTTCGATGACATTTTTCTGCAAGAATGGGACCTGGTTACTGTTTCTTAATGCAATAGCTCCCTGCTCAATATTATCCCTCGATTTCAATGACGTTTTTAATGGAGAATGGGGCTGTTTTGCTTTTGTTGTTGCAACTTGGTTTGGCATGATGATTTCTCTCAATTTCGGAACTACAGTCAATGAGAATAGAGCTTTTAAGTGTCAGACGTCAAAAATCACGACTCGGGAAAAAATTCGATTTAGGCACGCACAAGGCCTAGCTTGGGACTTTAATCATGGTTGGATTGGAGTCACCACTAATCATTTAAGAAACTAGTCCTAAGGTCGATCAGAAACTTATTATTTTCTTAAGTGATCATGATACTAATCACCTAAGTATTTATCGGTCTTGAAATTGAGATTTGAGTCCGGGGATCCTGTTATATATCTTGAAGCTCGTGAGCCGAGACACGCCCAAAATTGGTACCCGTCCCTAAGTCTAGGTCATTTGTTTGCTTGCACATTTTACTTTGTCCAATTGTTGCCCTGATCGAAGTTCGAATCGATGGTCTAAAGTGTAAATCGGTAATTCGTATTGCGTTCCTGGCATGCCACTGTCGTCCTAATCTAGGTGCAGAAAGTAAAGGATTTCACTATTGAGATTACATACATTCACCATCATCTCTCTCTCTCTCTCTCTCTCTCTCTCTCTCTCTCTCTCTCTCTCTCTCGTATACATTGGTGCACTCAAATACATGTATTTCTCCCATCCCACATACAAGTGAACAGTATATATTGATCATCACCACTCAATACCATCAAACAAATAAACCACCATCAATTTATTTCACCATGGAATAATTCTAAAAAAACTTGAAATTGCGAAGTTAATTAAAAAAATTAGGGGACAACGTAGAAGTCGAGTTAAACCGCTCAGGGACTCGAGTAAAAACTTCAAAAAATTTTGGTCCAGTTTTGGAGGGCATGAAAATACCTGGGGGACTGCTTTGAAGTGCTTCAGGGAGTTCTGGGCCTTGTAAAAAAAATTTCTGGACCGATTTAAAAGGCAGGGACTGATCTGTAATTTCGCAGAAAGTCCAGGACTGAACTGAAAAGTGTGGTAAAACTCTCCTGGGCTGATCTGTAATGCTCTGAAAAGTTCAAGGACCATTCCCTAGACCCTACAAACACTTAGGAATATTCTGAATCAGACATAATCCCCAGGGGCTGGTCTGTAATTTTGCAAAGTGAGGCTGGACTGATCTGAGACGATGCAAAAGTTCACAAAGTTGAACTTTTGGTAACTCGTTCCATCATTGTGATTTTTCACAACTTAACTTCTGGTCATTCCCCTTCTTACTAACCAAAAAGTTGCTTCTTTCTTTTGTTTTGATTTATTCGAAAAAATATTTTTACTTTTTTTTTTTGTAATTTTTATATTTTCTAAAAAGATAAATTACACTTTATATGCATACTCTTAGAAATTGAACTAACAAGGTTTTCGAGCCTTTTTCTAGGATAGTTCGAATCTCTCTACATGAAAACATTTCTTTCCACCTTTTTTTTCTTTTTTTGTCTTTTCTTTTTTATGAAAAAAATTACATAAAAAAACTTTAACTTCCAAGAATATTTTCTAAATCCCGAATGAGGAATTTATACCTATGACCAAGATGATAATGATGATGAGATGTGTGTGGAAACTCGGTGGTAGACTTGAACTCGGCGCTGGCTTGGGATCGAATCGATGGAGCGCTTGAACTCGGGCTTCGGCTTGAATCGATGATGAGCACGAATTTGATAATGGGCTCCGGCTCCAGCTCGGACCTACGACGGGTTCAAAAACCAATTAATTTGGAGTGGAATGTGTGTTCTTGAATTCTTTGCTCAGCACATGAGTCTGATTCAAGAGAGTGTGGAGAGTGTGTGTAAGGTCCTTTCAAGGTGAGTGAATGGCTCCATTTATAGATAAAGACTCAGTTGGATTTATTTGCGACGCAAACAAAGGTTGAGTGGTTAGAAAGATAAAAAAAAAAAGACAAGAAAATAAAATAAAAAAAAAAGAAGACAGAATGGACAGAAGACAGACACTACAACAGACAGACAGAGACAAAAGAATGGGGAGATAGAGCATGGCTTGATTTTTGCTTCAATGATACTCCAAAGATTTGTGTATGTACTTGCATGTAGAAAGGTTGAATTATTTGCTTGCTCTAATAAATAAATAAATAAAATAAAATTAAAAAACAGAGGAAGACAGACAACAGAAGACCAAAGCCGCAGACAGGCATGGAAGACAGACAGCAAAAGCGGTGTCATGAAGCAACGTCGGCACCGGCGGAAAAACAAAATAAAATAGCTATATGTATATGGATAGTGAGAAACATGCAGTGGTTAGCTCGGGTAAAAATCGAGTGTCTACATTAAGTGTTCACAGTTGCTGCTGGTCATTTGCTTGATGATTTCTCATGATTTCAATTCCGTTTTTGAAGGGAATAGAGATGTGCATTGCTTATTGTCGCAGCAGCTCCTCACTCTCTGTTTTTCTTTCATTTAATGCTGATTTTGATAGGAGATGAGGCTGAGTAATGTCCATGGTTGCAGCAACTCCTTGCTCAATGATTTCTCCCATTCAATATTAGTTTTGGGGAGATTAAAGCCTTAGTGTGTTTGATTATGCAACAGCTCTTTGCTGCAAGTTTTCTCATGATTTTCTTCTCATTTTCAAGGAACACGGGGCTGCATAGTATCAGTCATTGCAGCAGCTCTTTGTTCTATTTTTCCTTCATTTTAATGGTGGTTTTTAATAGGAGCTGGGCTGAATGGTTCCCATGGTTGCTGCCGCTTCTTTGCTCGATGATTTCCCTTGTTTTTGATGTGTTTCCAAGGGGAAATAGGGCTGCCTGCTGTCATTCACTATAGCAGCACCTTGCTCTATGTTTCTCCCTTTTTTTCAACGAACTTTTCGGTATATAATTGGGCCGACAAGCTCCCATAGTTGTTGCTGGTTGTCCGCTCGATGATTTCCCATGTTTTGATGCAATTTCAAGGGGAATAGGGCTGAACAGCTGCAGCTGCTCCTATGATTGAAATCTTCCCTTATTTTCAACGGCTTTTCTTTAATGAATGAGGTTGTTTGTTTTCTGTACTTGCAGCTGGTGTTTGCTCAATGATTCCTCACGTTTTCAATGCCATTTTGGATTAGAATAGAGTTTGTCCTTTGTCTGTAGTTGCAGCTGCCATATGTTCGGTATCTTCTCTCGACTTTGATGATATTTCACTGGAAAAAGGGGCTGTTCAATATCTGTTATTACGGCTTATTTTTGTGGCATGATTTTCCTTGGTTTCAATGAATTTTTGAGGAACATAGGGCTGCTTATTATCAGTCATTGAAGCAGCCCTTTACTAGGTGTTTTTCCCTCTTTTCAAAGGCTTTTTTGGCATAGAATTGGCTGATTAAGCTTCATAGTTGCTGCCCATTCCTTGTTTCCTGTTTCTCTTTGTTTCGATGCATTTTCAAAGGAAATGGAGCCCATGTTTACTAGAGTTTGTAGCAACTCTTTACTGGTCATTTTCCCCATATTTTCATGGCTTTTCAAGGAAAATGGGCTGTATAGTGTCCATGGTTATAGAAGCTATTTGCTCGATGATTACTCCCATTTTCCATACCATTTTCGGGGAGATCAAAGCATTAGCTTACCTTGTCATTTGCTGCTGCATTTTTGGTGTTTTAATGCTGGTTTTTAAGGTGTTCTGGTTCTAATTTTTGAATTTCATAGCTGTTCAAAGTTGCTGCAATTTGACCATTGTTTAGTGCTTGTTTCCACTTTTAGGTTTCTAATTTCAAGTTGTAGGCTTGCCATTCACTGCTGCACTTTTCATGCTTTTGCACTAGTTTTTAATGTTTCTTTTAGCCTTCAACTCTCATGTTTCATGGCTGTCCAAAGTTGTTACAATTTGACCATTGTTTAGTGCTTGCTTCTAGCCACTTTAAGGCTTCTAATTTTGAGTTTTAGGCTTGCCACTCACTGCTGCATTTTTTATGCTTTTGCACTAGTTTTTAATGTCTCTTTTAGTGTTCAAGTCTCGTGTTTCATGGCTGTCCAAAGTTGCTGCAATTTGACCATTATTTAGTGCTTGTGTCCTGCCACTTTTAAGGCTTCTAATTTTGAGTTTTAAGCGCGCCATTCACTACTACATTTTTGATGTTTTTGCACTAGTTTTTAAGGTGTTTTTAGCCTTTAAGTTCTGTTTTTCATGGCGGTCAAAAGTTGTTATATTTCTCTATTGCTTAGTGCTTGTCTACTGTCATGATTAGGTTATTAGACTTGAGGTTTGGGCCCACAATCCGTTGTTGCATTGGTGACTATTCTGTGTAGGCATGCAAGGTGTTTTAATATCAAAGTTTTGGACTTAGGCTTATTTATTGCCAATGCATCTTGATGGTTATTTTACACTCGTTTTTGTCTGTCCTTGTATCTCTGATTTTAGATCTTAAGCCTATTTGCTTGTGGATATATTGTCCGGTACTTTCTTGATAATTTGATGTGGGATTTAATTACATCATTTCTGAAAGAGATGATGAATGCTTGTAATTAACATATAGTGCAACCTTTAATTTTCTGCATTTAGGCTAGGATAGGCAGTATCATGCTTGGGTACGCGATCTCGATTATTGATCTTGATTTGGGACGTATGGTTTGAACTTCGAATAGAACATGAATTGGGCTTAATAAAATAAGGCAAATTTAGAAGAATTAGGGTACCAATTTAGAGCATGTTGTAATTAACATATAGTGGAACCCTTTACTTTTCTGCATTTAGCCTAGGACAGGTAGTATCATGCTTGGGTACACGATCTCGATTGTTGATTTTGATTTGGGACATACGGTTTGAACTTCGAATAGAGCATGGATTGTGCTTAATAGAATAAGGCAAGTTTAGAAGAGCTAGGGTACCAATTTAGAGCATGTCGGTTGGCTTACGAGCCTTTCGAATGTTATAGAACTCTCGATTCCAAACTTTGGTTCAAGAACGCCTAATAAAAACCTAGATGGTCGATGTTATGCTCTCTTAGGTGAATAACATGTTTCTCATTGGCCCTAGGACTAGTTTCTTAAATGATTAGCAATGACTCCTTTCACATATTCGTTGATGACCATAACATCATGAGACAGCCTACCGAAACTCTTGATTTCAAGGTGCGATAGTGTCCTACCATGCCATAGCTTGTATGGTGTCTTTTCCTTTTTCCTTTCGAGATACCTTATTTAAAAGGTAATTGCTTGTCAAAATAGCTTCCTTATAGTTTTTGGGGTAGCCCTGAACACAGAAATATCGCATTCATCATTACTTTTTGTGTGCAATTCTTCCGTTTAGCAACACCGTTTGACTGACGTGAACAGGGAGCAATTGCTTCATAAACTATTCCTGTTGTGCACAAAAGTCACCAAATGGTGCTTCATAATCAGCGCCTCTTATCACTTTTTAATCTTTTAATTCTCTTATTGAGTTGATTCTCAACTTCATTTTTATACAGAATAAATTTTTCCAAGACTTCATCTTTGCTCTTAAACAAATACACGTAACAATATTTTGTGCAATCGTCAATGAAAGTAATAAAATACTTATTGCAACCTCTTGTTTATACAGACTTTTAAGTCACAAAAATTACTATGAATTAGTTCAAGTGGTTCGGTATTCTTTCAATAGTTTGAAACGATGACCTCATTAATTTTACTTCTACACAATCCTTGCATTTGTGTGTAGAATCAATCTGAAATGTCGATATGTGTTCGATGTTAATTAGATTCCGAATTGAATCAAAATTAACATGTCATAGTCTACCATGCCATAAACTGGAAGACTCAATCAAATAAGAGAAAGAAGCAGTGTCTTTATTGATGATAGTCAATACACTGATGTGAAAAGCACATTACATTCGTACCCCTTTCCTACATACATATTGGATTTCGATGTAATTACTTTATTTGACTCAAGAACCGTAAGAAACACATGCTTGTTCAGCAAGGAACCGGAAATTAGATTCTTCCGGATCTTTGGGATGTATAGCATGTTGTTAAGAGCCAGCATCTTCCCGGAGGTCATTTTTAGCACCACTTTGCCTTTGCCTTCGCCTTCAACCTCAGATGAGGCTGAGTTCCCCATGTAAAGTTCTATCCACTGACCAGCTCAAAGATAGCTCTACTTTCAGTCCACCACTGCTTTAGATTTGATCCCACTAGGTTTACTTCAGAAATCACAACAGAAAGGTTGATGTCAGGGACGTCCTGGGTTATGGAATCAACCATATTGGCCTCAGGCTTCTTCTTCTTTGGAAGCCAGCAATCAGCAAACTTGTGGCGCTTCTTGCCATGGTTAAAACAATTTCCTTTTGAATTTCAGCTTGGAAACTCCTCCTTTAGGCCCTGTCACTTTAGGCCCTGCCACTTTAGGCCCAGTCTTGGTCTTATCCTTCTTGGGTTTTTGTCCATGCACGATCACATTAACCTTTTGTCTTCTTCAATACGAAGTCTGACAATGAGGTCCTCTAGCGACATTTCCTTTTGCCTTAAGTAGTTCTTGAAATCCTTTCACGCCGATGGCAATTTGTCAATTATTGCAGCCACCGAAAATGTTTCACTTAGAACCATTCCTTCAGTATGAGTCTCATGCAAGATTACCTGAATCTCTTACACTTGGCTAATCACCGTTTTGGAATCCAACACTTATAGTCGAGGAACCTTTCGACGGCAAACTTTCTGGTGCCGGTATCCTGTTTCCTAAATTTGCAATCCATGAAATCTTACAATGTCTTCGTTGTCTTTAGTGTCAGTACACATTGTACAGTAAATTGTACAGCCCGTTCAAAACGTAATTTCTGCATAGAAAATTAGAGTGGTTCTAGGCATCAATAACTTGAGCAGCATAGACATTTGATTGTCCCTCAGGAAGCTTGGGAGCCTCCTTAGTCAAGAACCGTGCAAGGTTCGTGCTGGTCAAGTAGAAGAGCTTCTGCTGCCACCTTTTGAAGTTCAACCAATTGAATTTCTCAAGTTTTTCACGGTGGTTCAGAGGAACCACAGTAGGTAGGAAACCTATAGGCACGGAGCCTATAGGTACGAAGCCTATTCCTCCCAGAGGCTGCTCGAGCCCCTAGTCACAACAGTGGCTGCATCGTTAGCAACAACCACATTTGGAGTGCTATCAGTTTGCTATCTGAGATAAAAAATAAACCAAATAATTCTTAAGTTTTTAGTCCGAAATATAAAATAATCTCAACGGCCACAATTATAGAATAAAAATGTAAAATAAATTTTTGATTTCCTTTCTTTGGGCATGACAAACGTGATGGAAAGACTATAACTTTTAAAATGAAGAATAACATAATAGAAGAATTCAAAAAATACAAAATAATTGACTAATGGAAAAATTTTACTGATCGTTGAGGTCTATGGCAATCATGATTTCCTTAAAACTTAAAAATTTACCAAAGGCAAAACTCGACGATTTGCACCCCCGGCCCATGGTGCTTATGGTAAATCGTATTATATAGCTAAAGAGGTTACCCACTATAGAAACACTCCATACTTATAAACTCTTTAAAATTGCTTTTCTTTATCAATGTGGTATTAAAATCTCACCATTATACTTGGGCTCTTTTGGGCTTACTCTTCATGGGCTTTACTGAACCCAACCCGCATTACACAAATAAAGTCCATGGGCTTAAGCCCAAACATAATTTCATTCAATTCATGAGAACAATTTCTCATTCAATTCAATGCTAGATTTCCAACAAAAAGATAATTTTATCATTGGAAATTTATTTCCTTATCAAGAAGAGTGCAAAATTTGTCACCGATCATATGTTAGAGATCATTTCAAGACCAATTCTCTTTGTTTGCTAGGATTCCCATTAGGATTGAGGAAATTTATGGCTACCAATTATATTGAAGTACTTATTCCTAGTGAAGTTGTCGTAGAGGAGATCTTGAGGATGAAGGAGAAGCTACGCAAATTTCCCTGCCAGTCTAGCATAGTTTGAGGTGCCCCATTAGTAATTCCGGTGCCGTTACAGATTTAGATTATTCAGTAATGGCATCCCAATATATGAGGTTGATTCTTCTTTTGTCAATTGTAAATCCTCACAAAGGTGTCGATTCATTTATTCAGGGTAATACTGCATAGCAGAAGTGACAGATTGATGAGTTGAAGCAACCATCCATATAAAATGTTGGGCCTTCTAATCAGTGAGACAATTGCATACTGCTCAGAAGACATTCTTCTAAGGTATGCTATCATGGGAGTACTAAAGGTGATAAATATTTTAGCATAAGCAATGTGTGGCATATTTATGAGCAATACAGTTCCTAGGATTCGCACCGTTGATTTCTATTGGACTATCATACTAATTTATTAGGAATTGGATCACATTAATAATGACTATAAAGCGGAGAGAGAAGAAATTGCATGTGATGTACGTGGTTTGAGACAATAGTGGATTGTTGTTTGTACATCAACAACAAAAGGAGGTTCAGTGGTATCTTCATTATTGAGTAATAGTGGAAAAGTACAAGATAGGGTAACTCAATAGGCATAGCCGAATCCTCGAGGCATATGGCCTAACACAGAAGAAGAATACTAGAACTCCTAAGAGGAGAACATGTCTTACATAAGACTCTCAATATCCGCGGGACACACCAAATGCATTACATCAATGCTTTCAATCCTATTTGTAGATCCTTATTTTATCTCTATCTACAATATCTTCAATATATCAAAATATACTCTTCCCAAAAGATGGAGCATAATATCTAGAAAAATAAGGAAACATAATCGGATTTAAATCACTTTCAAAATTTAAGACACATCCATAATTTTTTTATGGGAAATCTCATAGAACTTGTTAAGGTGTCGAGAACATGGTCGCAAATGTCATTATTTGTTCTTGCAAAGGAACATGGCCAATGAAAAATAGTAAGAGAGACACCGATGAATCAAATCTCGAAGGATTGTTGCCTTTCGCAGTTTCTCGAATAGTGTACTTGGTGATCGTGGATTTCTATGTGGATTACCATATGGAAATGGTATGGTAGAGGGAGTGGATCACCTTTGCCTAATTAATAAGATTGATCTAGTAGAATAAAGTAATGGAGCATCTAAATTGAGATCATCAAGAGGTGAGTGAGTCAGTAATCCACGACGGAAGCATAAACGGGTAGAGCAATCTAACCAAATAAGTAGAAGCTTTTTTCTTAGAATCGAAGGACAATGTAGACACCTCGTTTTGGTCCAGATAAGGTATGGAATTCAATTTTGAGAAAATAGATAGACTAGTGGCAACATGTGATGATCGAGATTGAATTAAGTAGTTCAAATCAGGTCAAAACTGAAATAATTTCGAGCTTGATTTGAAACACTCAATTAGCTCCTGTTAGACATATTAGGACACCCCAGGAACCTGAATTGGGGAAATGAGGGATCACAAATGAAATTCACCAAAACTGCTCATCAGATGTGAATTGCGAACTCAAAAGGCAAGCCTAATTAAAACAAGGGAGCAAATTTAGGGTCATTGTCAAGTGTGCTGAACTAACTTTGATTTAGCGTATCATGTACTCCAGAATTCGATCTGAAGAAGATATTATTTTTTAAGTAAAATTAGACAATATATTAAATTCATCCATGTTTGGTCATTTCACTTGGAAAATTATGACTAGTTATTGGAAGGTCCAAATAAAGCAAGAGTAGTAAGTACTGTTTGATCCTTAAAAAATTGGACGGAACATCAGAAAGCTGAGAATCAACACATAAAAATTAAAGCTCAATAGTGTGTTGAACATATGAATAATGACCAATCGGGCCCAAAAAGCCCAAAAAAATAAAATCTTGTAGACTTGGGAGCCTTTACACGAGATTTTCCTTTTAGAGACTCTTGATTGAATGAACTTTAGTGATAAGTATAAAAATATAAAAATAAAATAAATATACAGCCGGAATGCAAGGGTTTTAAACCGGTTAAAGGCAGCTGTAGCAGGTTTTTTTTTTTATTTTTTTTTCCTTTCAGCTAAAGAGGAAATAGAGGCTGGGCATCCTTGCAGGCTATATCCTGGTGTCTCTATAACTCGTCTCCTAGCTTGGGGCATCGAAAAGCATAACGGAGCACTACCATTCCTCTCCATCTCACTGCGCCACTACAATGCGAATCTGGTCAACAATGTGATGAAACTCGCATGCGACTAAGGTCTCCAAGAACATGTCCTTGTTAAGTTCGAATAGTGAAATCACGACCTATTATCTATATAGGGGTAAGAACCTTGGTATAGGGAAGATGCCACAATCAACTATGGAAGAGTTAATCCAAGGATGAACGTGGAAGCTTTTGGTAAGTTCATTTAGTTCTTCAAAGAAGTAAAGAAAACAAAATCTCACACTCTATTAATTCATAGTCTGAGTCTAAAATTCGTCTAAGACAAAGCACCAACATTTAAGTAGGTCAAAGTGCAATATTTATATGTATATAGTCTTCCTAAATGACTCTCATGGGATAGGAAACTAATAACGAAATAAATCTAAGAGTTGCCCTATAAATAATATGAAATATAATCTAAATCTTCAGAAGAACTAAATAAATGTGAAAGTTATATCCATATTTTGCAAAAGTGATATATTCTATATGGCTAAAATATATTAGAATATATTTTGCAATGGATCTTCTATTTTTGTGCTCTTCTTGCCAATTTTTTGAAATATTTATTTTCGTTTGGCATTTATTATCTATCTTTCATTCATAATGCTCTTGTAATATATTTATTGAAAATAATATTTGTTCTCCATTTTGATTTGCATGTGTAATGATTTTGATACTGTGAATTCATGATCATCACTTATAAGCAAGTTCATGCCATTCAATCGTCTCGCTGGAGCTCTTGTCAATGAATAAGGGATCATTATTTGCATTCTTCAAACTCTAATATGGGTTCACATCACACTGTGCCTCCCGCACCCGCAGTTGTACAACTCGCCTCTGTCCAGCATTCCTAGGCTGAAGAAGTCGGTGCCCATTGTTCTCTGTTCAATCTCTGCTAATTTTGATCTTGGCGGTGGTTTGTTGAACCTTTCTGAGTTGCTAGACCATTCATTCTTGTCGCTGCTTACTGCCTACTACCAATGCAAATGTTTCGCTGCTATTAAATGTCTTTCATCGCTGATTCATGTGTTAGATGTTTGGATGATACTGCTCAGGTTTTAGAAGCAAATTTCTGCAGATACTTCACGGTTATTGCTCTGAGTTTTAAGACTATATGTTCTGTAGATGTTTGGTTGTTATTGCGTGGCTTTCATCCCTAATTCTTGTGTTGGATGGTTGGCTGATACTGCTCAGGTTATGAAAGCAAATTTCGGCAGACGGCTTGTATTATTGCTCGATTTTTAAGGCCAAATGTTCTGCAGATATTTGGTTGTTATTTTATGACTTTCATCCTTGTTTCTTGTTTTATATGTTTGGCCGCTACAACTCGGGTTTTGAAAACAAATTTTTGCACACACTTCACAGTTGTTGCTCGAGTTTTAATGCTGTATGTCCTGCAGATGTTTGGCTACTATTGCGTGTCTTTCATCGCTGATTTATTTGCTCTTGACCTTGTTGCTTGAGTTCATGGTAGCTTTAACTGGTCGTTTCTGCTTTGTTTCTTGTATAATAATGCAGCTGCTCAGTACTCGACATTTCCTCTTGATTTGAATGTTGTTTTCACCGAGAATGGGGTCGTGCATAATCTGATAATGCAGGAACTTATTACTTGACATTTTTCCTTGATTTGGGAGTGGTTTTCACCAAGAAAGGGGCTGCACATTCTCCGATCATGTCGCTGCTCCTTGCTCGACATTTCCTCTTGATTTATATGTTGTTTTCACCGAGAATGGATCTGTGCATACTCTGACAATGTAGCTACTTATTACTTGACATTTCCTCTTGATTTGTGTGTGTCATATTCACTGAGAAAGGATCTATGCATACTCCAATCATGCAGCCCGCTCCTTATCCGACATTTCCTCTTGATTTGAATGTCACTTTCGCAGAGAATGGGGCTTTGCATACTTCGATAATCCAGCTGCTCATCACTCGTTAGTTCCTCTTACTTTTTGTGTTCCTTCCGCTGGAAAAGAGGCTGTGCATACACTGATAATTCGGCTACTCCTTGCTCGACAATTCCTCTTAATTTGACTGTCATTTTCACCGGGAATAGTTTGTGAATACTTTGATAATGCAGTTGCTTCTTACTCAGTATTCCTCTTGATTTGAGTGTCGTTTTCACTGAAAGGGGTTGTGCATACTCCGATAATGCAACCGCTCCTTGCGCAACATTTTCTCTTTATTTCCATGTCATTTTTCACAGAGAATGGGGCTGTTTAATGTTTGGTATTGCAGTTGATCTTTACTTGATAATTTCTCAGAATTCCTATGTCATTTCTAATAAGAATAGAGCTCTTTATTATCTATTATTCAGTATCCACTTGCTCAATATTTTCTGTTAATTTTCGTCCCAATTTTTATAGAAAACGAGGCTGTTTAATGACTAGTACAGCAACTTTGCTTGATTTTCTTGTCAATTTCGACACTGTTTCTCATAAGGGCTATTGATTCTTTGTTAAATGTTGTTGTATTATTGCTAATCATTTGGTGTTGGTTTTAATGTGATTTAGCCTCTAAGATTCGGGTCATAGGGCCATTGAATGTTGTGTTTTAATGGTTGCTTAATGCTAGTCTCTTATTACACCTAGGCTACTAGTTTCGAGTTTTAAGGTCTTCCTTTGCCACTGTTTCGTGGTCATTTGGTGTTTGCTTTTAATACATTGTGGCTTTTAAACATTGATCTTTTTTTAGGATTGAAATGCTGCTGGACCTCTACTAGTTTCATGTCGTTTCTATTTGTTCTTTAGCCTCCGATCTTGAGTCTTAAGTTCGTTGATCATTGCTACACTTGTGGCTGATTAAGGCTCATGTCTGTAGTTTAGGCTCTCAGCATGACAGCTTTACATTGAATTCTTATAGTTAGTTGGCTCTTGTAGCTTATTTTCTTGAGTTTCAGGTTTTGTCGTCAAGTTGATGGTTCTACGATGTTATCCTTGTGGCCGATCAATGTGTGGTATGATTGCATGTTCTTGATTTAGGTGGGGATCGTCGAATTTCAATGTATTTAAGTGTATGATTGTAAAGGGCGAATAGTGTGAGAGATAGAATAAGTGTTTGTAATTAAAGCATAGTCAAATCCTAGGCTTTTCCTTCACTTAGATTATGACGAGTAGCGATATGTTAAGGCACGCAATCTCAGCTATTGATTTGAATTTTGACTGGGGTAATAATTAGGCGGATTAAAATGTGCAAGCAAGCAAATGACTAGGTTGAGGGGTGGGCACCGATTCATGGTGTGTCGATTGACTTGCAAACATTTCAAATGTAACAAGACTATTGAACTCTAATTTTGGTTAACGGCCGACAAATAAGAACGTAGGTGGTTAGTGTCATGCTTCCTTAGGTAAATAATAGGTTTTGATCGACCTTAGGACTAGTCTTTGAATGATTAGTGGCGACTCCAAGTCCAAACACAATTAAAGTCCCAAGTTAGGCCACGTGCGTGCACATCGCCCTTAAGGCTGCTCATGTCGGAAAATTTTCACATTCGATAGACAAAATAGGATCCAAATTAAACTATATAATCCTCGTAATTAGACGAGCCTCAGGGTCAGCCGGAACGTAAAGCGAATGGCATTTCATCTTTTATAGGGTGGTGAAATATTGGCTCCATATCTTTCTTCTATTATCTGGTCAGTTTTAATGTCATTGTCTAAAAGGGGTTAATCCACACATTTCTTTTACCTCTAGACACGTGCAGAGAGATGATTTGAGCTGTATAGTTGCTTGGATTCCTAAGACAGCGTCATGGATTGAATTGGCACTATAGTTTCAATCATCAATGTGAGTTTTGAGGCTGGAGACCTTACTAGATTTCATGTAAATGAGAGATGGTCTGCTTAAGAAGTTTAGTGGTTTGACCAATGATGATGACTAACTTTATATTTCATAAGGAACAACTATGACAAAGTAGGGGGATTCCACTAGATTAGATCAAGATGACAACCATTAGAGATAACACCAATTCTCAGTCCATTACAAACCTCGCTTAGAAAAGAGTCATAAACTCAATCCATTAAGTTCTTACGTCCTCACATTATTGGAAATTTATCAGAAATTATCAATCACTAGACTTTTACCCGAGCCCCAAGGCCCTAGGATTTCATTATACCAAGGTACACTTTACAACTCGTACAAGACTTTATTTTTATATATAAGGCCTATTCCTATTTGAACTTGTAAAAAAATTCTCCGCATACATTTTCTAAATAGTAAATTACAAGATCTAGGAAATTCTTTTCAAACAGGAAATAATATCAAAAAATCCCAAATATACATAAAGATTCTGTCTAAGATATTTCAAACTTCCAATTGTCATATCATCATTTGATTATTGTTCACACCACTCTCATATCCTAAGTACAATCTCTAACACATTTTTCAGGTCTTCTAGTTCTAAAGTTCCAGTTTATGGCAAGACATCCTAACGAGTTAGCATCTTGGCATGCAAAGCTCAGCATGACTAGGCCTTTCTCAACTGTTAAGCCCCATCACAACAAATTGGTATCAGAGCCAATCCTTGAAGATGCTGGTGGCTGAATTTGAGCTGGAGAAGTTTGATGATTCAAGCAAATTTGAATTGTCGTGCATCAAGATAAAGACTTTTCTAGTGCAGCTAAGCCTTGAAGGAGCACTAAGTGGAAAAGTAGTGCTAGGCGCTGACCCCAATGGATGTAGAAATGAGATCTATCATGGCAAAAATTATAGGCATAATACAACTCAGTCTATCAAATAAGGTATTATTGGAGGTATGTGATCAGAATTCCACTTCAAAGCAATGGCAAAAGCCAAAGTCATTTTACATGCCAAATTCCTTGACTAATATGTTATATTTGGAAAAGCAATTGTACCGGTTGAGGATTAGTTTTGACACACTAATAGGTGACCACTTGGATCTGTTCAATCATATCATAATGGACCTCCAGTTTGATATAAAGATCAAGCATGAGGATCAAGTATGGGTGTTATTGTACTTGTTGTCGGACTCCTATAAAATTTTATTGAATCAGCGTTGTACGATAGATCGATTATCACCTTGGAAGATATCAAGAAGGTGATAAACTCAAAAAAATTGAAAGGAAGGTAACAGAAGACTCAAATGGTGTGGCCGAAGGGCTACTTGCCAGAGGTAGTTCTGATAAAGCCTCGGAAATAGAGGAAAATCCAAAACAAAACCCTATGAAAGGTCGACTTTGTAGAACTGCAGTTAGGAGAGTCATATTAGGGGAAGTTGCCCTTAGAGAAAAGACAAGCAGGTCAGTTGGTAAATGTAGGAGAGGATATCACGACCCGAAAATTTGGTAGAATTTCCTATATTATTCAAATATCCCAAATTAGAAATATAAACATGTTATATGATTTCAAAAAATACCAAAACAAATAGTTATAAAACAATACCAAATACTTTCAAGTCGTTTCATATACTATAAAGTTATATAAATACTCAAACTATTCCTCATAAGCTACAAATCTAGCTAATAAATTTTTCTGTCAATTCCCGCTATGATATTGGTCTAAATTGAGAATCAGACCCCTTTTCATATATTGAAGTTGTAAGCAACACATCTATTGTCCCATCCTGATCATCATGGCCCTTCGTGAAAAGGGACATTACTCTTAATTAAAAATAACATGTGGAAACCCTACTCCTTTTCTAATTAGCACACTAAACAAAAAGGAACCCTCTGACAAGAAAGCTCCTCCAATTGCCAACATTTTTTAGATGATCAATACTAATAATTCAAGAAAACTGTGCGATTCCTACTCATTGTAGACTTGTTGTGTCATGTCATTGGATTCTCTAACAGTCGGGACTTGTAGTGTCATGATGTTGATCCATGACCCCAGTCAATGAGTTGGGCCTCTCTTTTTACCTAGACCTGTAATGTCGTCTAGTAGGATTTTCTGGTAGTTGAGACTCGTAGTGTCATCTCATCAATCAACCATCTGAGTCATTGATTCGGGTCAGTCCTTTCCACAAACTTGTAGTGTCATCTCGAAGGACTCTATAGTAGTCAAGACTTGCAAAGTAGTCTCATTGATCCATCACCTTGGCCAATGACTCAGATCTCCCCTTTCCAATTTCCAGGACGCTTGTAGTCTCATAAGGTAAGATTCTCTAATAATCAAGATTTGAGGTGCATCTCGTTGATCGAAGACCTTACACTATGACTCGGGCCACCTCTTTCCATGAGCCTTGTGGTATCATCTTGTAGGATTTTCTCATAATGAGCTCTCATTTCTTCTCGTAGATGACCTTAGTAATGACTTGGGTCCCTTCCTTCCCCCAGCTTGCATTGTACCTCGTAAGAATTATTTGAGAGTCATAATGAGCTTGTGTTACATGTTACTGATCGATAATCTTAGTCAATTTCTTGCGTCCCTTGTCTCCCCTAAGATTTTTTCGCACCTCATAGGATCTTTTGGTTTCGACAAGCACACTCCGAATCATTTTGGGATCCTTATAATTTTCAATCAAGAAAAACTCTATGTGCATTTCTTCGTCATCCACACAGGTGATTGCACACCTTATATATCCAACATGCCCTTGTACTGATACATGACATGAGAGTATGCCAAAATTCTGATGCTTGGCGATCGAAATTGATAGAAAAAGTGTAAGATTTGGAAGTGCATGTAACACTTTTCTATAAAAGTGGGGCAAATTGTAGATATCTGAGTTTCGGCTAGTCCTCATAAAGGATTGCTCGATGTGACACAATGATTTGGTGACCCAACCCTGCAAGTAATATTTTATAGCCCAAAGCCTTGGTTCTTAAGAAGCTCGAAAATGGATATTAGGAGCTGATCATAGATCCGAAGCCTTACTGTTGCTTGAGGTCATTCTATTCTCTACAGTCGCGGGTACATAAAATCTGTTAAACTGAATTTTGTCAGTCGGCCATAACATCTTCGCTTTAACTCTATTTTTCGATCTGTTTATGTTGAAGACTTGATTCAATTAGATTTCTATTGATTAATTTACCATGTTCTATTTGAGGAACAACTGTAAAAAATGCAAGTAACTTAGAGTCTAGAAATTTCCCAACATTTGAGAGTAACTAAAGGCACTTAAAATGAGAAAAAAACCATCACATCTTAGCAAAACCTAATAGACTACAAGTATCAAACCCATATTATTATGTAAAATAAGATATATTTGATGATTTAGCTCAATTAGCAAGAAAAGAACAAGAGGCCTTCTCTAGTACAATTCAAAATGGGTTATGAATAGAACAAGAGGCCCGCTCTAGTACAATAATACCCCTTTCAATTTTCAGATGTGCATTGGCACCCAATTTTCAAACTTTGCGGGGTCGATGTGACATTGTTGTCATATGATTCCTACAAGAATGTCATGTTATATTTGATAGATATGCATGAGACAAACAGAATAAAAATTTTACTTAATCCATTTTATATTATTAACAATTAATAAGTTAATCCCATTAGATAAAGTTGTTTAATGGAGCGAACAATCCTTCTGAAAACTCATGAATGCTCATTTCTCCATTTTTTGAGTAAACAGTCACTTTTGTCTCTAATATTATATAGGCCAATAGTTAGTCTCTAACTTTTTTGCCACCACTTTGACTTAAACATCCATCATTTTGCCAGCACATTAATGCCACCAAAAAAAAATCCTACATGGCATCCACATGGCAAGATGATGTTAAATTTATATTTTTAAGGGCAAACTTTTACTTTAATCCATAAATGTTTCAATGAACTAATAATTTAGTTCCTAAACTATTTCACTACCAATTTGACCAAAATATCCACCATTTTGCCACCACTTTGATCATGCCTTAATATTTCGTTAAAAATCCGATGTAACGTTATTTATGTATAAAACTAGTTACTTATGTATAAAATAAAACTTGTAATTATGTTCTTATTTCTTATCATTTATCAAATTTTTCAAAAATTTCACCCTTCAAATGCAAATTTACTTTTTACTTATCCTATTTCTCAAATTTCTCCTACACCTCTATTTTTCTTTTACTTTAATAGGCTCTATTATCTTCCTCAATATGTTCGAAAGCTTTGAGCCATCAAATCCAGAGGAGAAAATTGATCTCTTTACTTGTGGGGTATTGCATTTGTCACTTGATAATCTAAGTGACTACATAGTCTATCTTTCACTGTTTTTATGTAAATCTTATCCTCTCAACTCCCTTACCAAGACATACCTCCACCTTCGACTTACAAAAAACCGATCTACCATATTATACTTATGATTTCCAGAGACATATTTGTCTCATTCTTCTACTTGTTCTAATGTCTTAGTAACTTTATACTATCAACTTTTTCTTCCTTTCCCACTTGTGCAATTGCTTAAAATGCTTTTTCACAATTTCATGTTGAACAAAGAGGAAGATAGAGCAAGAGAAAGGAATGATAGAAGAAGCTCTCAGCTCTCAGCTCTCAGCTTAACTGATACTGAGCCTCATCATCTTATTTATACTAGAGCCAAAGCTTGTTACACGCAACGAATACACCGTTACTCTCTCTCTCCTCATGGGTTTCCGAAACACCTTCACAAAGAGCAAGGAAACGTAATAGAGAAAAAGAGTCGGCCTAACTTCATCAACATTACAACTCATGTAATCAAATCAATCTAGACTATAGACATTATATGTTGATACTCCCCCTCAAGATGGAGAGTATAAGTTGTGTATCCCACCTTGGCCCATAGTGCATGAAATTGTTTTGGATGTAGGGGCATTATAAGCAGATCTGCTAGCTATTTGTAATTAAAACATGCATTATCTTTAGTGTACCATCACGTATTTTCTCTCTTGCAAAATGACAGGCTAATTTGATGTGCATGGTACTTTCTTGATAGACTAAGTTTGCTACAATATGTAGGGTAGCTTCATTGTCATAGTATAATAAAGCTTGTCCCTCATACTTTATTTCAACATCCTTTAGCAAACCTAAGAGCCAAATAACTTTCATAACATGTGCTTGCATAAGTGCAGGTAGCCCAATTGCATCACAAAAGCCCTTAAATTGCAAACTTGAATTTTTAGGAAAGAAAAGTCTTCGTCCAGGAGCACTCTTTATACATTGAAGAATCTTCACGGTTGCTTGCATGTTCTTATCTCGTGGAGCAGCTAAGAACTGACTCAACCTTTGCATTAGAAGACTCAAATATGATCTTGATATGGTCAAAGAGACCAACCTCCCAATGAGCCTTTTGTACTTTGTTGGATCATCTAATAAAACTCCATTCTATGACAATTTAGTTCTAGGTTCCATGGGCACAACAATTGGCTTACACCCCAAATATCCAGTGTCTACTAGAAGTTCCATTACATCCTGAAATATCTAGTCTTTGCTAGAAGTTCTATTGCATATTTCCTCCAATAGACTAGAGTGCCAACTACTATTTGAGCAATTTCAAGACCTAGAAAGTACTTGAAGGGACCTATGTCTTTCAATTTAAACTTTCTTCCCAAAAGTTCCTTCACTGAATTCACAGTTGGTTGGTTATTAATTGCTATAATGATACCATTGATGTAGACCAAGAGGGTTGCGAATGTTCCTACAAATGAGCCCATTGTAAAAGGAGAATGGTCACCTTGAGATTGAGTGAATCTTGTAGCAAGAAGGACCTTAGAAAATTTATTGAACCATTATTGAGAGGCTTGCTTTAGCCCATATATTGATTTGTACAACTTCTACACTGCATCTGAAGGAATAATCTTGCGTCTCCTATACAGTACACATATGATAATTACATATATACCTAGAGATCCCCATGAAGAGAAGCATTGGACACATTTAATTGGGTCAGAGAGAATCCTTCGATGGCCGTAACAGACAGTAATAACTTCACAGTGGTTAACTTTGCCACTAGAGAGAATGTGTCTAAATAATCAATGCCCTCCATTTGTGTGTATCCTTTCTACACGAGATGTGCCTTGTACCTTTTAAGTGTTCCATCTGCATTAAAGTTTATTTTGTAAACCCATTTGCAGCCTAAACATGCTTTCTCGAAGGCAAAAAGACCACTGTCTAGGTCCTATTTTGCTCCAAAGCATGTAGCTTAGTGTTCATTACCTCTCTCCGCACCCGTGACTATACAACTTGGGAAAAAGTATGAGCTCAACATGACAAGAAATAGACATAACAAAATGTTTATAGTAATCAGAAAGCTTGTTGTATGTGATGTTTTAAGAGATTGGATAAAGGGATTGAGGTGAGGGAGAAGATTCTTTCTATAGTTGACCTACCTTTGTCGAGAATGATAATCAGAGAGATAGAACTCTATCATGAGATATATGCTGCTGTGAAGTATTTGGAGTATCTTTAGCAAAGGGGAAAATACTTTCATGAAAAACGACACGTCGCGAGATGATTGTTTCATTACTCTCAAGATCCATGAGTTTATATCCCTGATATTCATGGGGATAGCCAAGGAATACACATGCTCGATCTTTGGGAGAAAATTTCAGTCCATTCATGGAGGAGGTTGAGCTATAACATAAACAATTGAATGCTTCTAGATGATCATAGCTTGATTTGGTATGATTTAGAACCTCAAAATGTGTTTTATTGGATAGAATGGGTAATAGTATTTTGTTATGAGCTAGACAATTGTTTGTATACAATCATCCTAATGAGCTATTGGCAAGCAAGACTCAAATAACAGTGCTCGAGTAATATTAAGTATGTGATGGTGTTTATGTCAACCACTAAGCTATGTTCAGCAGTTTTGACACAAGAATGAAAACTCATGATGCCTTTGGAATTGAAAAATCATGGAATTTGAGTTCTCGTGCATTATCCTATACAAACCCTTTGATTTTAGCTTCATATCGGGTTAATACAAATTTGTACAAGGAAGAAATGATAAATAAAACATTTGATTTAGCACATAACAATACACCCAAGTGGCTCAAGAACAATCATCCAATATTGTTAGAAAAATTGATATCCCTCAATAGTGGGAACTTGGAAAAGACTCCAAGTCTTTATATGGATTAAATCAAATGGTTTGCAGAGAGATTATTTCTAGACTGAAAAGGTAGTTTTCTTTGTTTGGTTATGTGGCATGTATGACAAATAGAAGATAGTTATTGTAATGCAGCAGGTATCCCTAAAGTATCATGAAGAGTTCAAAGTTTCATAGCAGAAGGATGACCAAGTTTCATGTGCCATACATCACTTTTTAACAAGACATTGATAGAAAGAGCTAAGGTAGAATGGGATTATGCTATTTCAAGGAAATATAATTTGTTTTGAGATCACCCTTCCTAATCATCAAGCCCTGAGCCTAGTCCTGGATCAAACAAAAAGTTGTAAGAAAATTAACAGAGCATGAGAGGCTAGAAGTGAGTGAACTAATCAAGTTGAATGTAAAGGAAGGAATGTAGAGAACTCCTTTGAGAATAAGACTATCATATAGTTTTATGGTTCCAACTTGAGTTAACATTATTCCTATTTGGCAATGTAACAATAGTGGAATGTAAATGATATAAAGCAGAGGATAGGGTGGAATCACAACACCCATGATGAGTGGCACCAATATCTATAATTTATGAGGTTTTAGATAGTAAAGGATGAGTCTTAGAGGGAGGAATGGAAATTGTGCAGATCATACCACAGATATGTGAAACTGGAGAGGTAGCATAGTCTCTGGTGGAAGTGACTACAGTCTCAAGTGGGTCCTGTGCCTGAGCATTGAGCTGCGAGCTTAAAAGAATAATAAATTGCTAGAATTGGTCATTACTAAGCACCCCTATAGAAGTTGAAACAGCTGTTGTAGTCGGTTGAAAGAAACGTGATAGTTTGTCTTTTAGACTATGTGCTTTATTTCCATTGGGCTTGAGTTTCGTGTTAGCGGAGCATATGTCTTGGGCCTGGGCTTGGGCTGAAAGCCATGTGGATATCCATGTAGTTTATAACATTTATCAATTATATGGTTCGAGGCTCCACAATGTGTACATACATATGGACATGTCCTTTCCTCCTAGACCTTTCCAACTCCAGTCATTCCAATTCCTAATGCTAATGGCTTCATCGACGAAGCGGAGATAGAAAAAGCCATTGATTCTATAGATGGAGAGGAATTCGTTCCTATCGTTCTTTGCCTTTCCTCATGAAAAACAGCATTGAAGGACTTAGAGATAGAGGGAAGTGGATCTGTCATGCGGATTTGTGCTTGAACTCTAGCAAATGAGTCATTCAAACCCATGAGAAACTATAAAACATGCTCCCGTTCAAGATGATCAACCAAGATCTTTATTCCTCCACATGTACATGATGATATGAGCTTATAGTTTTTCAATTCATCCCAAAGTATCTTCAGTCGAGCAAAATATGTATTGACATCAAGGGATCCTTGAGATAGTCGATTGAGCTACTCTTTGAGTTGGTAGATATGATGAGCAATTGAAATCGCTCATGAAGATCTATCCATATTGTTTGAGTTGTATCCAAATACAAAAGACTATCTGCAATTTCTTTGGACACTACAATAAGGAGTTAGAAAATCACCATACTATTGACACGATACTAGACATTTGGAATGGAATCATCTACCGATGGTTGTTCAAACCAAAACCAATCTCGAATAAGGGATGTCTACCTACGGAGTTGATTCAATTGCATTGGTAACTGAGCAAGAGGAGCTATTGAGAGGCTGGAAGCGATTGTTCTATTTCTGATTTTGATTTTTTTGGACATTATTTCCTCAAGCGATGTCGAATGATGCAGCAGTAGATTTTTGAGCAATGGAGATAATTCGTGCTTTGATACCAATTCACAATTTCATGTTGAAGAAAGAAGAAGATAGAGCAAGGAAAAGGAATGACATAAGAAGCTTTCATCTAACTTATACTAATGCTCATCTTATTTATACTAGCGCTAGAGATAGTTACACGCAATGAATACACCATTACTTTTGCTCTCTCCTCTTAGATTTCATAGCCAACTTCACATAGAGCAAGGAAATGGAATAGAGAAACATAATCAGCCTAACTTCATCAATATTGCAGCTTGTGTAATCAAATCAAGCTACACTGTGGACATTATATGGTGATATGCTTCTTAAGGCCCAAATTAGTTTTACATTTCCTATGACTTATTATTCATATGTATGACAGTAGTGCTTTGACGGCTCCTTTTCTTTCAAATTTATTGAATTTTTCACCAATATTCATCCACAATCAATTGGGAGATAATGGAAGGACAGATGTTTATGCAAAATGGTAGAGGAGGGCAAAAATTACATAAAAATAATGAAAGTTAAGTTGTAGTTGACTAGGTTCCCAAGAGACAAATACAATTCTCTATGAGTATCGGATCGATTGGCTCTTACTTGTATATAATGACTTTTTTTGGACGTGTTGATGAAGATGAGAAATGCATTAAAGTGAAAAAAAAACTAACAAAGCTAAATGAGAAAATTGAGAAATTGAGAAGAGTGAAAATGTGTTTGAATAATATATTATGAAAATTTGATAAGCGATAAGAGGTAAAAAGGTATTTACAAGATTTGAAAATAAAAAGTATTTTTAATGCAATTCAATGCCGTGTCGAATTTTTTAAGTAACTAAAATATTGTGCCTAACTAAAATAATGGCACAACAATGGATGTTTAGATCAAACTAGTGGAGAAAAAAAATTGGGAACTACATTATTAGTTTGCTAAAATATTAGGAATCAAAGTAAAGATTTCTATGCAAAAAATAAATTTAGCAAACCATTATATCATGTGCATGCCACATGACTTTTTTTTAATGGAATTTTACTGATTATACTAACATAGTGATAAAATGGTTTTGCACGTATGACTTTTTTTTTTTATGGTATCGTAGCGACTATACTATTTTAATGACAAAATGATTGATGTTTAGCCAATTTTTAAGCCAAAAAAATTAGGTACAAAACTACTAGTCAGCTGCAATATTAAAGACTAAAGTGACAGTTCAATCTAAATTCATATCAAACCCATTCATTCTTATTTTCAACACAAAAATTCACAAAATACTATTGTTACTGTATTGCACTCTATTATTAAACTCATTTTATTCAATTCCACTGTACTAAACGTAACCTCTGAGCTCGACATGTCATCTATGATTTTCCGCATTCTAACATCTGGAACCTCAATGGATCGTCAACTCAAACCATATCCTGTTGACTGGGATTTGCCCTAGCGAGGCCAGTGCGATCATCCAGAAGCTTAATAGCAAAGTAGCAAGGAGAGGAACAAAACGAACCCAGGAGATTCAAACCGAACGGACGCCACGACTCTATAAATTAAAGATGCTCCTTGTCTCAAAAGATCCACCATACGCATTAGTCTTTTTACCCTAAAAACCCCAATTCAGAGAAACGCCCATCTATGTCCACTACAGATACCAAAATCCCATCCTATTTTATTCAAGAGAAGGAATATAAAAGACAGGCCTCAGAAGCATGAGAAGAGAGATTAGAGGAGAATAGAAAATAAAAACTGGGTACTGGAGGAGGGAGCTTCTGATTTTGCAGCGTCCTCAAGCTTTTCAGCTCCTTATATCAGCTTAATATGAGCTGCTGCTCTTCCTGCAGCAGACAAGTGATACCGATTATAACACAAACCAAGGCAAACAAAACTCGGAGAAATTCACACCAAGTGACCATTACTCCCAGCCTCGGTGCCATTGGATAGTGATCCAACATCTCCCAGGCTTGGTGCGATGGTCTTGATGAAATGTACTTTAAAGTTGTCATTCTTTTATGCAGAAAAGGTCTATTGGCAGCCCGGCATATAAGGCCAAGAGAAGATGCTATACACCGTTTGTTAGAGCTCATCTTTCTTTTCATTGTCCTCAGCAGTGGCGGCAGCAACGGTGGCAACGGCTTTATCACGGTTCTTCTCAATAAAGTCAATGATATCCTCCTTCGTCCGGTCACCGTCATACTGCACTATCTTGCCACTCGCAGACCTGAAGTATAAAGTTGGGTAGCCTTTGACGTCAAAGGGGTCACTTGGGATATCGTTGGCAGTGGCATCCTGTAACCAACAAACAGTGTATAAGAAAGCAGAACAATCATCACCACATAATTAGCTACTGGATCCAAAAGTTCCAGAAATACAGCAGGCGGAAATATAATCAGATTTTGATCATTACTTAAGATAAATTTTTTTTGTTAAATTATTTAAGATACAAAGTTTTCTCTAGTGCGTTGCATCTTACAAGGATTCTATATATTCAACAGCGAACCTTTATGCTTTCTCGCACATTCAAAAGATTGCATCATTGCCAATAACACCAGCATCGTTGATACTAGATTTTGCATCAATATACGCACAGATGCCTGCAGTTTAGATTTCCAATGATTGGCTTTAACTTCATATTTGTGTTAAAAAATGCAAACAAGTAGGTACGATTGTGGTAAGACTTCAGCAGTTGCACCGTTCAATTAATAAAAGACACATAATTATATTAAAAAACAAAGAAAGAAAAGTGAACCATGCCGGAGTCAATAGAGGAGAGGAGAGAGGTTAAAGATAGAAAAGCCTTCTTCTAACAAAGTCGTCATGATACCCATAAAATTTTTTCCAGTAGTAGAAACAGTACTCCTAAGGATGTTTCTAGAAGTAGATAAGAGTCAAAGTATCACGTATTTTCCACACGTTACAGAAAAAATATGTGTGTATATATTAGAAATTGTTTTGATCACAAAGCTCCCCAGACTCATATAATTTTTGGCTAGTTTGTAGAACAAAAGAAACTGGTAAAAATAAGATCCATCTCGAAACATTTTTTTCATGCATTTAAATATGAATCACAACAAACTTATAAGAATTATATGAGTGCATGAAGTTAACAATCAAAATCTGTCTCATGACCAAACCTACACAAAGTTACATTTAAATTTCAAATAATAAAGTTAAAAGCTCAACTCAAATTCAAACATTTCTGAATATATTTGGTCACCTACACAAAGTTACATTTAAATTTCAAATAATGAAGTTAACAGCTCAACTCAAATCCAAACATTTCTAAATATATTGTTAAGAAATAAACGAAAATACTCTACTTTTCCTAAAATAAGGCTCAAAAGCCTCAAATGATATATCAATTTTCGCATTACCTCGAATAATAAACTTAATCACATAACTGAGCATTTTCCGATCCAAAAAGGTTAGCTTTTAAACTGGGTCAGTTGTATAAATTACATTACAAGGAAAAAGAATTTGCAATTTCTTATGCTCTAACAAGCAACATTTTTACTTAAAATAACAATAATTCAACCAACAAATATCATTAGTGCAGGAGCAAAATTTTACTAAAATAACATAATTCAACTAATAAATACCATTCGAAGAGCGCTAATGAAGGACATTTGACAGAGTCCAGAAACTCTGTCATGCATGGTAAAAGGTATTCATCCAACTGGCAGGTCGAGTGATACTTACCAACTTTGCAATAACAACATCACCATCGGATTCATATGAGAGAGCAACTTCATCCAATATTGGGGCCAGCTTCTTGCAGTGTCCACACCAGGGGGCATAGAACTCAAGAAGTACTGCAAATTGCAAGGCCTAACCCATTAGAATTGATTTAAACACTGACTCAAAGCACTGTGAATCATGTATCATGTATAATCACTTGCATGTCAACTACATGAAAACAGATGCACAAAATCCACTGTTAAAGTACAGAAAGCAATAGAAATGTACTAATGAGAGTTTTGAAAATTTTGAGATTTAGCTTGAAAAGGCGGAGAGTATTAAAGGAAAAGATTCATAGGCAATAAATGGAATCCATACTTTCCTGAAACCTGACAACAAAAAGATAGTACTTTTAGTATCAAAAAGAGAGAAATCAAGGAACTTTACATGCTAAACAAAAGACTTTAAATCACTAACAGAAATGAAAAGGATTAAGAAATGCACCGTTTTTTCCAGAATTGAACACAATGTCCTGTAAAGTGTCCGCAACAACTACTTTCACTGGCTCACTGTTGTCTTGGGGAATGGGTTCAGACTTCCTATGTGGCAGCACATTGCCAGCCTGCAATTTTTATTATTATTTCATTAAATCAAAAACTGCAGATCTAATGAAGTTACAAGTTTTTATTGCAGCAAGTTGGACACTAAAAGGAAGAAATTTGCAAATAACAAGCAGCATATGAGACCTTATACTCTTTGATCCACGGTGCAATATGATCAGGCTCCAGATTTGCTTTCAGGTATTTCTGTCCATCAGTAGTCTGAATTATAATGAGAGGCACTTGATCTTCTTTAAGTCCAAAATACTGCTCAATCAAAAGATAGGATATAAAATTTGTCAGAAGATAAGATGCAAGTGGCCTGCATACAACAGGTATGTCTCGAATATTCAAAATTCAAACCTGAAAGGCCCCCTGACTGGCTTCAAGGTCTCCCAGCAAAAAGCTTATGCTCTCTCCTTTAAATTGCTCAGCAGCATCACGGTATTTGGACTTGAAAGATTCAGCTACATCATTGGTGAAGTTCATAAATAGCATTGCCTAAAAATCATCTCGTCCATCATTAGGAATTAGCAAAGTTACAGATATAAACAAGAAAGTCAAATTAACCAAGAAAATGAAAGATATGTATCACTTACCTTAGCATTAGCATTGTTAAAAAACTTTATCACAAAAGGGTGATTGCTGGGATCATTGTTGAAGACAGTGATCAATGGGACACTAGATTCTGCAACAAACTTTGTATACAATCATCCTAATGAGCTATTGGCAAGCAAGACTCAAATAACAGTGCTCGAGTAATATTAAGTATGTGATGGTGTTTATGTCAACCACTAAGCTATGTTCAGCAGTTTTGACACAAGAATGAAAACTCATGATGCCTTTGGAATTGAAAAATCATGGAATTTGAGTTCTCGTGCATTATCCTATACAAACCCTTTGATTTTAGCTTCATATCGGGTTAATACAAATTTGTACAAGGAAGAAATGATAAATAAAACATTTGATTTAGCACATAACAATACACCCAAGTGGCTCAAGAACAATCATCCAATATTGTTAGAAAAATTGATATCCCTCAATAGTGGGAACTTGGAAAAGACTCCAAGTCTTTATATGGATTAAATCAAATGGTTTGCAGAGAGATTATTTCTAGACTGAAAAGGTAGTTTTCTTTGTTTGGTTATGTGGCATGTATGACAAATAGAAGATAGTTATTGTAATGCAGCAGGTATCCCTAAAGTATCATGAAGAGTTCAAAGTTTCATAGCAGAAGGATGACCAAGTTTCATGTGCCATACATCACTTTTTAACAAGACATTGATAGAAAGAGCTAAGGTAGAATGGGATTATGCTATTTCAAGGAAATATAATTTGTTTTGAGATCACCCTTCCTAATCATCAAGCCCTGAGCCTAGTCCTGGATCAAACAAAAAGTTGTAAGAAAATTAACAGAGCATGAGAGGCTAGAAGTGAGTGAACTAATCAAGTTGAATGTAAAGGAAGGAATGTAGAGAACTCCTTTGAGAATAAGACTATCATATAGTTTTATGGTTCCAACTTGAGTTAACATTATTCCTATTTGGCAATGTAACAATAGTGGAATGTAAATGATATAAAGCAGAGGATAGGGTGGAATCACAACACCCATGATGAGTGGCACCAATATCTATAATTTATGAGGTTTTAGATAGTAAAGGATGAGTCTTAGAGGGAGGAATGGAAATTGTGCAGATCATACCACAGATATGTGAAACTGGAGAGGTAGCATAGTCTCTGGTGGAAGTGACTACAGTCTCAAGTGGGTCCTGTGCCTGAGCATTGAGCTGCGAGCTTAAAAGAATAATAAATTGCTAGAATTGGTCATTACTAAGCACCCCTATAGAAGTTGAAACAGCTGTTGTAGTCGGTTGAAAGAAACGTGATAGTTTGTCTTTTAGACTATGTGCTTTATTTCCATTGGGCTTGAGTTTCGTGTTAGCGGAGCATATGTCTTGGGCCTGGGCTTGGGCTGAAAGCCATGTGGATATCCATGTAGTTTATAACATTTATCAATTATATGGTTCGAGGCTCCACAATGTGTACATACATATGGACATGTCCTTTCCTCCTAGACCTTTCCAACTCCAGTCATTCCAATTCCTAATGCTAATGGCTTCATCGACGAAGCGGAGATAGAAAAAGCCATTGATTCTATAGATGGAGAGGAATTCGTTCCTATCGTTCTTTGCCTTTCCTCATGAAAAACAGCATTGAAGGACTTAGAGATAGAGGGAAGTGGATCTGTCATGCGGATTTGTGCTTGAACTCTAGCAAATGAGTCATTCAAACCCATGAGAAACTATAAAACATGCTCCCGTTCAAGATGATCAACCAAGATCTTTATTCCTCCACATGTACATGATGATATGAGCTTATAGTTTTTCAATTCATCCCAAAGTATCTTCAGTCGAGCAAAATATGTATTGACATCAAGGGATCCTTGAGATAGTCGATTGAGCTACTCTTTGAGTTGGTAGATATGATGAGCAATTGAAATCGCTCATGAAGATCTATCCATATTGTTTGAGTTGTATCCAAATACAAAAGACTATCTGCAATTTCTTTGGACACTACAATAAGGAGTTAGAAAATCACCATACTATTGACACGATACTAGACATTTGGAATGGAATCATCTACCGATGGTTGTTCAAACCAAAACCAATCTCGAATAAGGGATGTCTACCTACGGAGTTGATTCAATTGCATTGGTAACTGAGCAAGAGGAGCTATTGAGAGGCTGGAAGCGATTGTTCTATTTCTGATTTTGATTTTTTTGGACATTATTTCCTCAAGCGATGTCGAATGATGCAGCAGTAGATTTTTGAGCAATGGAGATAATTCGTGCTTTGATACCAATTCACAATTTCATGTTGAAGAAAGAAGAAGATAGAGCAAGGAAAAGGAATGACATAAGAAGCTTTCATCTAACTTATACTAATGCTCATCTTATTTATACTAGCGCTAGAGATAGTTACACGCAATGAATACACCATTACTTTTGCTCTCTCCTCTTAGATTTCATAGCCAACTTCACATAGAGCAAGGAAATGGAATAGAGAAACATAATCAGCCTAACTTCATCAATATTGCAGCTTGTGTAATCAAATCAAGCTACACTGTGGACATTATATGGTGATATGCTTCTTAAGGCCCAAATTAGTTTTACATTTCCTATGACTTATTATTCATATGTATGACAGTAGTGCTTTGACGGCTCCTTTTCTTTCAAATTTATTGAATTTTTCACCAATATTCATCCACAATCAATTGGGAGATAATGGAAGGACAGATGTTTATGCAAAATGGTAGAGGAGGGCAAAAATTACATAAAAATAATGAAAGTTAAGTTGTAGTTGACTAGGTTCCCAAGAGACAAATACAATTCTCTATGAGTATCGGATCGATTGGCTCTTACTTGTATATAATGACTTTTTTTGGACGTGTTGATGAAGATGAGAAATGCATTAAAGTGAAAAAAAAACTAACAAAGCTAAATGAGAAAATTGAGAAATTGAGAAGAGTGAAAATGTGTTTGAATAATATATTATGAAAATTTGATAAGCGATAAGAGGTAAAAAGGTATTTACAAGATTTGAAAATAAAAAGTATTTTTAATGCAATTCAATGCCGTGTCGAATTTTTTAAGTAACTAAAATATTGTGCCTAACTAAAATAATGGCACAACAATGGATGTTTAGATCAAACTAGTGGAGAAAAAAAATTGGGAACTACATTATTAGTTTGCTAAAATATTAGGAATCAAAGTAAAGATTTCTATGCAAAAAATAAATTTAGCAAACCATTATATCATGTGCATGCCACATGACTTTTTTTTAATGGAATTTTACTGATTATACTAACATAGTGATAAAATGGTTTTGCACGTATGACTTTTTTTTTTTATGGTATCGTAGCGACTATACTATTTTAATGACAAAATGATTGATGTTTAGCCAATTTTTAAGCCAAAAAAATTAGGTACAAAACTACTAGTCAGCTGCAATATTAAAGACTAAAGTGACAGTTCAATCTAAATTCATATCAAACCCATTCATTCTTATTTTCAACACAAAAATTCACAAAATACTATTGTTACTGTATTGCACTCTATTATTAAACTCATTTTATTCAATTCCACTGTACTAAACGTAACCTCTGAGCTCGACATGTCATCTATGATTTTCCGCATTCTAACATCTGGAACCTCAATGGATCGTCAACTCAAACCATATCCTGTTGACTGGGATTTGCCCTAGCGAGGCCAGTGCGATCATCCAGAAGCTTAATAGCAAAGTAGCAAGGAGAGGAACAAAACGAACCCAGGAGATTCAAACCGAACGGACGCCACGACTCTATAAATTAAAGATGCTCCTTGTCTCAAAAGATCCACCATACGCATTAGTCTTTTTACCCTAAAAACCCCAATTCAGAGAAACGCCCATCTATGTCCACTACAGATACCAAAATCCCATCCTATTTTATTCAAGAGAAGGAATATAAAAGACAGGCCTCAGAAGCATGAGAAGAGAGATTAGAGGAGAATAGAAAATAAAAACTGGGTACTGGAGGAGGGAGCTTCTGATTTTGCAGCGTCCTCAAGCTTTTCAGCTCCTTATATCAGCTTAATATGAGCTGCTGCTCTTCCTGCAGCAGACAAGTGATACCGATTATAACACAAACCAAGGCAAACAAAACTCGGAGAAATTCACACCAAGTGACCATTACTCCCAGCCTCGGTGCCATTGGATAGTGATCCAACATCTCCCAGGCTTGGTGCGATGGTCTTGATGAAATGTACTTTAAAGTTGTCATTCTTTTATGCAGAAAAGGTCTATTGGCAGCCCGGCATATAAGGCCAAGAGAAGATGCTATACACCGTTTGTTAGAGCTCATCTTTCTTTTCATTGTCCTCAGCAGTGGCGGCAGCAACGGTGGCAACGGCTTTATCACGGTTCTTCTCAATAAAGTCAATGATATCCTCCTTCGTCCGGTCACCGTCATACTGCACTATCTTGCCACTCGCAGACCTGAAGTATAAAGTTGGGTAGCCTTTGACGTCAAAGGGGTCACTTGGGATATCGTTGGCAGTGGCATCCTGTAACCAACAAACAGTGTATAAGAAAGCAGAACAATCATCACCACATAATTAGCTACTGGATCCAAAAGTTCCAGAAATACAGCAGGCGGAAATATAATCAGATTTTGATCATTACTTAAGATAAATTTTTTTTGTTAAATTATTTAAGATACAAAGTTTTCTCTAGTGCGTTGCATCTTACAAGGATTCTATATATTCAACAGCGAACCTTTATGCTTTCTCGCACATTCAAAAGATTGCATCATTGCCAATAACACCAGCATCGTTGATACTAGATTTTGCATCAATATACGCACAGATGCCTGCAGTTTAGATTTCCAATGATTGGCTTTAACTTCATATTTGTGTTAAAAAATGCAAACAAGTAGGTACGATTGTGGTAAGACTTCAGCAGTTGCACCGTTCAATTAATAAAAGACACATAATTATATTAAAAAACAAAGAAAGAAAAGTGAACCATGCCGGAGTCAATAGAGGAGAGGAGAGAGGTTAAAGATAGAAAAGCCTTCTTCTAACAAAGTCGTCATGATACCCATAAAATTTTTTCCAGTAGTAGAAACAGTACTCCTAAGGATGTTTCTAGAAGTAGATAAGAGTCAAAGTATCACGTATTTTCCACACGTTACAGAAAAAATATGTGTGTATATATTAGAAATTGTTTTGATCACAAAGCTCCCCAGACTCATATAATTTTTGGCTAGTTTGTAGAACAAAAGAAACTGGTAAAAATAAGATCCATCTCGAAACATTTTTTTCATGCATTTAAATATGAATCACAACAAACTTATAAGAATTATATGAGTGCATGAAGTTAACAATCAAAATCTGTCTCATGACCAAACCTACACAAAGTTACATTTAAATTTCAAATAATAAAGTTAAAAGCTCAACTCAAATTCAAACATTTCTGAATATATTTGGTCACCTACACAAAGTTACATTTAAATTTCAAATAATGAAGTTAACAGCTCAACTCAAATCCAAACATTTCTAAATATATTGTTAAGAAATAAACGAAAATACTCTACTTTTCCTAAAATAAGGCTCAAAAGCCTCAAATGATATATCAATTTTCGCATTACCTCGAATAATAAACTTAATCACATAACTGAGCATTTTCCGATCCAAAAAGGTTAGCTTTTAAACTGGGTCAGTTGTATAAATTACATTACAAGGAAAAAGAATTTGCAATTTCTTATGCTCTAACAAGCAACATTTTTACTTAAAATAACAATAATTCAACCAACAAATATCATTAGTGCAGGAGCAAAATTTTACTAAAATAACATAATTCAACTAATAAATACCATTCGAAGAGCGCTAATGAAGGACATTTGACAGAGTCCAGAAACTCTGTCATGCATGGTAAAAGGTATTCATCCAACTGGCAGGTCGAGTGATACTTACCAACTTTGCAATAACAACATCACCATCGGATTCATATGAGAGAGCAACTTCATCCAATATTGGGGCCAGCTTCTTGCAGTGTCCACACCAGGGGGCATAGAACTCAAGAAGTACTGCAAATTGCAAGGCCTAACCCATTAGAATTGATTTAAACACTGACTCAAAGCACTGTGAATCATGTATCATGTATAATCACTTGCATGTCAACTACATGAAAACAGATGCACAAAATCCACTGTTAAAGTACAGAAAGCAATAGAAATGTACTAATGAGAGTTTTGAAAATTTTGAGATTTAGCTTGAAAAGGCGGAGAGTATTAAAGGAAAAGATTCATAGGCAATAAATGGAATCCATACTTTCCTGAAACCTGACAACAAAAAGATAGTACTTTTAGTATCAAAAAGAGAGAAATCAAGGAACTTTACATGCTAAACAAAAGACTTTAAATCACTAACAGAAATGAAAAGGATTAAGAAATGCACCGTTTTTTCCAGAATTGAACACAATGTCCTGTAAAGTGTCCGCAACAACTACTTTCACTGGCTCACTGTTGTCTTGGGGAATGGGTTCAGACTTCCTATGTGGCAGCACATTGCCAGCCTGCAATTTTTATTATTATTTCATTAAATCAAAAACTGCAGATCTAATGAAGTTACAAGTTTTTATTGCAGCAAGTTGGACACTAAAAGGAAGAAATTTGCAAATAACAAGCAGCATATGAGACCTTATACTCTTTGATCCACGGTGCAATATGATCAGGCTCCAGATTTGCTTTCAGGTATTTCTGTCCATCAGTAGTCTGAATTATAATGAGAGGCACTTGATCTTCTTTAAGTCCAAAATACTGCTCAATCAAAAGATAGGATATAAAATTTGTCAGAAGATAAGATGCAAGTGGCCTGCATACAACAGGTATGTCTCGAATATTCAAAATTCAAACCTGAAAGGCCCCCTGACTGGCTTCAAGGTCTCCCAGCAAAAAGCTTATGCTCTCTCCTTTAAATTGCTCAGCAGCATCACGGTATTTGGACTTGAAAGATTCAGCTACATCATTGGTGAAGTTCATAAATAGCATTGCCTAAAAATCATCTCGTCCATCATTAGGAATTAGCAAAGTTACAGATATAAACAAGAAAGTCAAATTAACCAAGAAAATGAAAGATATGTATCACTTACCTTAGCATTAGCATTGTTAAAAAACTTTATCACAAAAGGGTGATTGCTGGGATCATTGTTGAAGACAGTGATCAATGGGACACTAGATTCTGCAACAAACTTTGTATACAATCATCCTAATGAGCTATTGGCAAGCAAGACTCAAATAACAGTGCTCGAGTAATATTAAGTATGTGATGGTGTTTATGTCAACCACTAAGCTATGTTCAGCAGTTTTGACACAAGAATGAAAACTCATGATGCCTTTGGAATTGAAAAATCATGGAATTTGAGTTCTCGTGCATTATCCTATACAAACCCTTTGATTTTAGCTTCATATCGGGTTAATACAAATTTGTACAAGGAAGAAATGATAAATAAAACATTTGATTTAGCACATAACAATACACCCAAGTGGCTCAAGAACAATCATCCAATATTGTTAGAAAAATTGATATCCCTCAATAGTGGGAACTTGGAAAAGACTCCAAGTCTTTATATGGATTAAATCAAATGGTTTGCAGAGAGATTATTTCTAGACTGAAAAGGTAGTTTTCTTTGTTTGGTTATGTGGCATGTATGACAAATAGAAGATAGTTATTGTAATGCAGCAGGTATCCCTAAAGTATCATGAAGAGTTCAAAGTTTCATAGCAGAAGGATGACCAAGTTTCATGTGCCATACATCACTTTTTAACAAGACATTGATAGAAAGAGCTAAGGTAGAATGGGATTATGCTATTTCAAGGAAATATAATTTGTTTTGAGATCACCCTTCCTAATCATCAAGCCCTGAGCCTAGTCCTGGATCAAACAAAAAGTTGTAAGAAAATTAACAGAGCATGAGAGGCTAGAAGTGAGTGAACTAATCAAGTTGAATGTAAAGGAAGGAATGTAGAGAACTCCTTTGAGAATAAGACTATCATATAGTTTTATGGTTCCAACTTGAGTTAACATTATTCCTATTTGGCAATGTAACAATAGTGGAATGTAAATGATATAAAGCAGAGGATAGGGTGGAATCACAACACCCATGATGAGTGGCACCAATATCTATAATTTATGAGGTTTTAGATAGTAAAGGATGAGTCTTAGAGGGAGGAATGGAAATTGTGCAGATCATACCACAGATATGTGAAACTGGAGAGGTAGCATAGTCTCTGGTGGAAGTGACTACAGTCTCAAGTGGGTCCTGTGCCTGAGCATTGAGCTGCGAGCTTAAAAGAATAATAAATTGCTAGAATTGGTCATTACTAAGCACCCCTATAGAAGTTGAAACAGCTGTTGTAGTCGGTTGAAAGAAACGTGATAGTTTGTCTTTTAGACTATGTGCTTTATTTCCATTGGGCTTGAGTTTCGTGTTAGCGGAGCATATGTCTTGGGCCTGGGCTTGGGCTGAAAGCCATGTGGATATCCATGTAGTTTATAACATTTATCAATTATATGGTTCGAGGCTCCACAATGTGTACATACATATGGACATGTCCTTTCCTCCTAGACCTTTCCAACTCCAGTCATTCCAATTCCTAATGCTAATGGCTTCATCGACGAAGCGGAGATAGAAAAAGCCATTGATTCTATAGATGGAGAGGAATTCGTTCCTATCGTTCTTTGCCTTTCCTCATGAAAAACAGCATTGAAGGACTTAGAGATAGAGGGAAGTGGATCTGTCATGCGGATTTGTGCTTGAACTCTAGCAAATGAGTCATTCAAACCCATGAGAAACTATAAAACATGCTCCCGTTCAAGATGATCAACCAAGATCTTTATTCCTCCACATGTACATGATGATATGAGCTTATAGTTTTTCAATTCATCCCAAAGTATCTTCAGTCGAGCAAAATATGTATTGACATCAAGGGATCCTTGAGATAGTCGATTGAGCTACTCTTTGAGTTGGTAGATATGATGAGCAATTGAAATCGCTCATGAAGATCTATCCATATTGTTTGAGTTGTATCCAAATACAAAAGACTATCTGCAATTTCTTTGGACACTACAATAAGGAGTTAGAAAATCACCATACTATTGACACGATACTAGACATTTGGAATGGAATCATCTACCGATGGTTGTTCAAACCAAAACCAATCTCGAATAAGGGATGTCTACCTACGGAGTTGATTCAATTGCATTGGTAACTGAGCAAGAGGAGCTATTGAGAGGCTGGAAGCGATTGTTCTATTTCTGATTTTGATTTTTTTGGACATTATTTCCTCAAGCGATGTCGAATGATGCAGCAGTAGATTTTTGAGCAATGGAGATAATTCGTGCTTTGATACCAATTCACAATTTCATGTTGAAGAAAGAAGAAGATAGAGCAAGGAAAAGGAATGACATAAGAAGCTTTCATCTAACTTATACTAATGCTCATCTTATTTATACTAGCGCTAGAGATAGTTACACGCAATGAATACACCATTACTTTTGCTCTCTCCTCTTAGATTTCATAGCCAACTTCACATAGAGCAAGGAAATGGAATAGAGAAACATAATCAGCCTAACTTCATCAATATTGCAGCTTGTGTAATCAAATCAAGCTACACTGTGGACATTATATGGTGATATGCTTCTTAAGGCCCAAATTAGTTTTACATTTCCTATGACTTATTATTCATATGTATGACAGTAGTGCTTTGACGGCTCCTTTTCTTTCAAATTTATTGAATTTTTCACCAATATTCATCCACAATCAATTGGGAGATAATGGAAGGACAGATGTTTATGCAAAATGGTAGAGGAGGGCAAAAATTACATAAAAATAATGAAAGTTAAGTTGTAGTTGACTAGGTTCCCAAGAGACAAATACAATTCTCTATGAGTATCGGATCGATTGGCTCTTACTTGTATATAATGACTTTTTTGGACGTGTTGATGAAGATGAGAAATGCATTAAAGTGAAAAAAAAACTAACAAAGCTAAATGAGAAAATTGAGAAATTGAGAAGAGTGAAAATGTGTTTGAATAATATATTATGAAAATTTGATAAGCGATAAGAGGTAAAAAGGTATTTACAAGATTTGAAAATAAAAAGTATTTTTAATGCAATTCAATGCCGTGTCGAATTTTTTAAGTAACTAAAATATTGTGCCTAACTAAAATAATGGCACAACAATGGATGTTTAGATCAAACTAGTGGAGAAAAAAATTGGGAACTACATTATTAGTTTGCTAAAATATTAGGAATCAAAGTAAAGATTTCTATGCAAAAAATAAATTTAGCAAACCATTATATCATGTGCATGCCACATGACTTTTTTTTAATGGAATTTTACTGATTATACTAACATAGTGATAAAATGGTTTTGCACGTATGACTTTTTTTTTTTATGGTATCGTAGCGACTATACTATTTTAATGACAAAATGATTGATGTTTAGCCAATTTTTAAGCCAAAAAAATTAGGTACAAAACTACTAGTCAGCTGCAATATTAAAGACTAAAGTGACAGTTCAATCTAAATTCATATCAAACCCATTCATTCTTATTTTCAACACAAAAATTCACAAAATACTATTGTTACTGTATTGCACTCTATTATTAAACTCATTTTATTCAATTCCACTGTACTAAACGTAACCTCTGAGCTCGACATGTCATCTATGATTTTCCGCATTCTAACATCTGGAACCTCAATGGATCGTCAACTCAAACCATATCCTGTTGACTGGGATTTGCCCTAGCGAGGCCAGTGCGATCATCCAGAAGCTTAATAGCAAAGTAGCAAGGAGAGGAACAAAACGAACCCAGGAGATTCAAACCGAACGGACGCCACGACTCTATAAATTAAAGATGCTCCTTGTCTCAAAAGATCCACCATACGCATTAGTCTTTTTACCCTAAAAACCCCAATTCAGAGAAACGCCCATCTATGTCCACTACAGATACCAAAATCCCATCCTATTTTATTCAAGAGAAGGAATATAAAAGACAGGCCTCAGAAGCATGAGAAGAGAGATTAGAGGAGAATAGAAAATAAAAACTGGGTACTGGAGGAGGGAGCTTCTGATTTTGCAGCGTCCTCAAGCTTTTCAGCTCCTTATATCAGCTTAATATGAGCTGCTGCTCTTCCTGCAGCAGACAAGTGATACCGATTATAACACAAACCAAGGCAAACAAAACTCGGAGAAATTCACACCAAGTGACCATTACTCCCAGCCTCGGTGCCATTGGATAGTGATCCAACATCTCCCAGGCTTGGTGCGATGGTCTTGATGAATGTACTTTAAAGTTGTCATTCTTTTATGCAGAAAAGGTCTATTGGCACGAAATATTCTTTAGGAAGGCGATGTCTGACGGTTGTTTCAGCCACAGCGACTATCTTCCAAAATGCTCACTAACTTTCTCTCAGATGCCACAAAATGAAAGCATAAGAAAACAATGTCAGATTTCTGTTTGGCCATGTAATTGAGGAAACAAATATTCGTCTTATAGAGAGAAAAAACTTAGATATTTTACACAGGGCAACAATACGAAGTTAAATCAAAGAATAGATGTAGCCTTTTACGGCCAACAGATATCAATTAAAGGAAAGCAGAAGGTCAACACATGCATGCACAGGACAAATGTCGAGATTTATCCAAATCAAACACTGCCGATCTGTGCAATCTGATCAAGTCGAAAGTAGTTGCCAAATAGCAATGCATGCAGGAAAATTCATCAGCTCGAGAGTTGGATGCGCTCGCTAACACTGAATCAGCAAAATATCGCAAATCTAACAAGCAATCCAGCTATACGTTCTGGACAGAAACAGCAAACGACGAATCAAACGCTGACTAAACAGCAATAAATCACATGTAACATCAGAATTGCGGAATAGAGCATGCAAATTAAATGATTTGAACAGCAAAAACCGGTCAACAGGAGTACATTCACAGGATTCACATCAAGATGTAAATCCCGAGCGAGAAAACATACCACGGGGCGTAGAATTCGACGACGATAAAGTCATGCTTGGCGACGGTGTCAGAGAAGTTGGAGTGATCCAGCGTCAGCACAAACTCCTTCGGTTCGGATTCATCGGCGTAAGAAGCTGCCCACAAAGAGAGGGCGATGAGAGCGAAGAGGAACCCATTCGAAGCCCTGAAGGCCATTTTAAGATGGGATCTGGAGAAAATGCTCTTCGAGGTTTTAGGGTCAGCCGTGAGGTGAGATGTTTGGGGGGTTTAAAAGGGATTACTCGTTTCTGAGTTAGATAAGGAACGAAGTAAACATGGGAGCAACTCAATGGCACTGTAGGTAGATATTTATCGATCTACTCTCCTGCGAATACGGATTTCAGCGTACTCGCTCAGGGTATGGGCGGTCTCCACGTGGTGGGTTTTTATTGGAAGAGTCGTGTCAGCGAGGGGTAAACAAATAAAACCAACGAACGAAGGCGGAAAAATTGAATTACTTATTTATCTTTTTTTTTGTTTATCGGCAATTACTTATTAATCAACCTAATTGAGATAACTTGACTTTGACTTTTACAAAGAGAAAATTTATTGTTAAAAAATTTTATTCTTAAATAGATTAATTTAACTTAAATTAAGCAAGACATTGTTTTTAGATATTAAGTGATGTATATTTAAAAAAAATACGTAATATTAGTCTACATAGTTTTGGCAAGTCTTGACTTTTTTGGTTAAAAAAAATTGGAAATCAAATCTATGTAAATAAAATTCCTTATAAAGAAAGGGGCAAGTAATAAATTGATCTTTTTCTGCTTAAGCTAATCAAAATTGAATCGAAAAGGGCAGTCAATGAGATTTTTACTTGGTTATTTGACCTTAATACGTCTTAATTGATCCTTTTTTCAACTGCAAACTAGAGGAGGTTTGGTCCAAACCTTTCCCCGCCTTTTTTTAATTTAGTTCTCAATCTCTTTCTTTAAGTTCACTTACAGTCCTCTTTATATTTTTATTATTAAATAATTTGATTATTAAAAAGATTTAAAAACTACTAACGGGCTAATTAGGGATGAGCTTGGTAGATGAAGAGATGATTTTTGTCCATAATATAGAAGCCATCATTGCTGTGGATATTGAGATGTGGGCCGTGAAATCTGGGCTGAAGCTAACATGGGACCTAGGGTTTCATTGAGTTGTTCAGGAGATTATTTCAAAATTATGTTTCGATCTTAATCTTCTAGTGATAGCATCACAGGGTGGAATGGATCTCTTATCAATGTTGTTTACTCACTTCTTTCGATGAACCGGTTAGTCACAATTCAACACTTATATCGTGAAGCAAACTCATGCGAGGATTGGCTCGTGAGTTTCGGCTATTGGTTTCCTATTGGCCCATTTAGATTAGATTCATGTTCTGAAAGGCTTCATCTATCATTGTTACGTGATGCTATAGAGGTCTCCATGCCCAACTTGTGTATTGTTTAGTCTGTATATGGCATTTATCCCCATTTTTATTTAAAAAAGGTTTAAAAACTGGTGAAATGTAAAAAACTCGGTGAGTACAATTAGAGGATGAGGAGGTAGGGGGTGACCATCTGCAAGTCCCCACTCTCTTGAAGGTCATCCTAAAATCTTATAGGGTGTTGATAACTTTTGAAGATATGGGTGGCTGTCGACAAGCCTCTTTTCTTTCTCTTTCAGTTCCACTCAATCTGTGTGTTTTTAAAATTTGTTATTTATTATTTTTTAATGCTATTAAAAATTTCAATAATAAAATAATAAAGAGGACTCAAATTGAATGAAGAAGAAAAGATTGAAGACTAAATCCAACTCAAAAAAAATATTTAGCACTAAAATAGAAAAATAAGGAAAGTTTGGGAGTAAATTGTCTAAAAAATCACGACATTTGATGAAATGTTCTATTTTATCGTGATCGTTAAAAATATCAAATATTGTCATGTGCTTTTGTTATTTTTTCATGAAATATCCTAAACTTGACGACATGAAAATTTCCATTAATCATTGATGTGGCATGTCGATATGGCATTTTTATTGCTATCATGGCATTTCTATTACATAGAGATCAAGAAACAATTAAGAAACTGGGCCGTGTCAAAACAAATAATAAAAAGAATTGTAGGATATAACTCATGTGGTTGCAACCAACTATCAGGCAGTTATATGAATAAAAGTTTAGTCTAATATAATCATTTAATAAATTTTACACAGCATCAGAATAGATATGTAATAGCAAATCCGATCACATTCTGTAACAGTAGTATATCTTATCAAATCTGGTCAAATTTCCTTATTTCTCTGTCTGTATGTGAATAAAAGTGACACGTAAGCAGTAAAATTGGCATGTTAGCATGATGCATCAGCGATCTAATAGGTAATTCTAATGACATTAAGTCTAAAATATTTCATAGGAAAAATGAAAGTACTTTTACAATATTTTGGTTTTTTTGAAACTCACGACAAAGCAGGAATGATTCAATAGATAAATTAACCTATTTTAAATAAACCCAATGTTCTAATATTGATTATTAGAAATCAACAGATATATAGTCTCGACATAGTAACCTAAAACATTATTAAATATGGAAAGATTGCCTTTTTTCGATGTATGAATGAGGCGTTTAAGCCTAAAAGGTACGAGAAGTCCCACTAATGAGATGGAATGCCAAGATCTCTAAGTTTCAGTATAAGAGCGATACGAATCGTACCAAAGCTTCTTTTTCAAAAGTTGAGACTTTGATCCATCGGTGTCATGGAAAAAGTAGGTAAAATTAGCAGGCTATTTAGCAATAGTGTTACCCTCTGGATGAGTGTGTTGAACAGTTGCCTTTCAATTACTAAGAAGTCATCAAAAGATTTCCTTAAGTATAAAGCCATTTCAACCTAACTCAAGTTGGTAAGATTTTACAAAACGAGTGATGACCTCCCAGTCAACCTCCAAAATGAATCTGTTAAACCAACTTTTAAATCCAGCTTGAAACCTAGTTGAGTGCCTAAAGTTCAATCTTTGCAGCTAATGTACAGCCAATGTTATGTACAGCTAAGCCTAACCATCAGATATGGATCCAGAACTTTCACTCAGGGCAAAACTCAATAGAAAGTTAGATAACGGATTTCAGGGGAATGAAATAGGTTAACTCACCAAAAAAATAGAAAAATGTAATAAACTTTGTATAGAGTACAAAAGGTTTTTCCAAGTTTCTCCCTTTTAAATCCATCCCTGGTGACCATCACTAATGATCATCCGTTATCAAGCCACCGACAAATACTAATCCTGGGTTTACTTATTTTTAATAAGGTTCTCTTGAACTATGGTGATATAGAATAGCTAAAACTAGCGGCGTTAAAAAAAAAATAATTGAATTGAATTGTCAAATTAAAACCATCGGAATAAAAAAAAAAATAAGTAAATCGTTTGAATCGGTTCCCTGATGCTTCCATTCTTTTGTCAAGAAGTGGTCAGATTAATTATGTGATAAGTTTGGTTCAGCTAATTACAGTTAGTGGAACTGAATCTAATTTCTCGGAATCAAGGTCCATACCTTTTATGAACAAAATAAGGTGTCTACCACTAGGTTATTGTGCCCTCTTGAGCCCGTTAGATTCTCCTAACTTACCCGGTACACGTAGTTTGCAGGATATTGCGTGTACCCGAGGACGAGGTGTCACAACTACCGCTAGTCGGGCCTGGAAATCTCGGTTAAAAAAAAATTGTCTACTGCCTCCACGTCAGTTGCAGCAAAATATTGCTTTTGTAACGTTAAGTCCCACGTGTCAGTTCACTGGTTACATATATTTGGCGTTTGGTTATCTCAATTTTATGTTGGTGATGCTATCAATTAAGAATTGCAGAGTCTTCGTCTCATAATAATGACATTATCGTTAGTTTGGAATATAATAATGTGTAATCTTTGTCCCAACAAAATTAAATTTAAATTAAAAACTAAAGTTTACAATACAAAGTCATATCACAGTAGTATAATAATATAAAATTAAAATACTGAATTGACAAAGAAAAGTACAAATATACAAACAGTAGAATAGGTCGAAACCTGTGGCAGTCATAGTTTCATTAAATAAATCTGTCCTCTCGGTAGTGCTAAGGATACATGAACGTTTGTCTCCTAGAATACAACAACAATAAAGAAGAAGTTATCACCAAACTCCTACCTTTAGGGCAAACTAAATAGAAGAAAAATACCATTGAACATAATACACCATAAAATAGAGAGCTGATAACATTTGAAAAACTATATGCAACAACATAAAGAGAAGAATGAAGATTGCCGGTTTTTTTTTTTTAATATCTGAGGTATCGAGGGCCTTACGGGTTCGACTAGTAATTGTTGTGACACCTCATTGTCGGGGCAAACACAATAGCCCGCAAACCACATGTGTAGAATAAGTCAGATAAACATGACTGGCTCAAGGGCTAATAAGTTCCCACCCACGAAAAAACACACCTCGCGGGATTCGAACCCAAGAGGTCTAGGTAGACCTCCCAATGCTCGACCAGTGGGATTGCTCCCTCGTGGGTGAAGATTGACGGTTAAATGACACAAATTTGACTTATTATAGAGAAGGAAGATTTTCTTTTCTTTTTCTCTTCTCTTCCTTCTCATTGCACACCATTCTTCATGCATGCCTCTCCTATTTACACAAATAAAGATGCTCACAAACATGAAGAAACTAGGTTTGCCAATTGATACGGATAGCCAATATACCCGAAACGTGTTTGACTCCCCAAGGTCGACCCGAGTAAGTCTAACTCTCAAGACCATAAAGGCAATCGACTCCGAGGCTTCAAAGTCAAACCTTCATGCCCATGAGGGCTACCAAGGCCGACTCTCCTGAGTCAAACCCTCCCAGCCACAACGCGAGACTCAGACACACACTCTAGGCACGTGATGGATGGTGCCACGTCAGCCCTCTGTACAAGTAAGGCTTATATATACGTCCTAACCCAGAGACCCAGGTATGAGACAACAACAAAAACACATACTCTCTCTCTCTCTCTCTCTCTCTCTCTCTCTCTCTCTCAGTTCTTATATCCTTAGCCCCGTCTCTGACTTAGGCATCGGAGGGCCGTTCCGGGAGCCACTCCCGGGTTCGGCTTCGTGCAGGTCTCCAGAAGCCTTCGTCAGAGCGACCCGCCACCGGTGATCAGAAGTCCACCTCGATACGTCACCCGGTTCACCCGAAGGACTTATCATTTGGTGCTCTCGTTGAGAGCGAACTCAAGCTTCGACCTCTCTCTTCGAAGGGTGTGTGATGGGGACTAATTCCACATTGGAGAGGTAAGGGGGAAGTGAGCTCCTTATAAGACTCACACGTACCCCTCTTCCCTCGAGAGGCGCCTTTTCAAGGACAAACCCGTGAGGGGCGAGCATAGTTCGGTACCCTAAAGCGGACAATACCTCTCGACGGGGCCCTCCATGTTGGCGATTCCGGTCCCATTTCGACCCGAGACTTCATCCCTTCAAACCTGGCCTTGAACTTGCCACATGCCTCCAACAAGGGTCCCACGTCGGTTTCTATGGCCTCCAGTAACCCCTCCAGCGTGCCTCCGGGTTCATACTCGGCCGACTCCAGCTTGTCATGCCACTCATTGATGGAGTCAATCTGTTTGTTGGCCTCGACTACCTCATCGGCCAAGCGTCCTGCCTCAGCTATAAGTTGGTCCCTCGCCGACTCAACCTCCTTCAGGCGGGAACCTTGAGCTTCTCCCGTGGCCCTCATCTCTTCCATCCTCTCCTTCAGCTCCTTATACTACTCCCTTACGATAAGGACGTCAACGTTCTTATCGTAAAACTTGTCCATTAAAAAGTGAAAGGCACCAAGGCTCTGTATCCAGTAAGCCAAGCAAAGTCCTTAGGAGATTGCTAACAGGAAGACAAAGAAGCAAAGAAACCAACAAGACAGGAGAGGGTGGTACTACCTTGAGGAGATAACCCCGAGCTCGGTTGTATGTCCCCTCCGCACCATCTTTCTCGAATACCCTCTCCAGCCCAGGGGTGTAGAGGTGATGTGCCACATGGTCAAGTATGTGGGGACTTTCTTTTGAAAAACGAGACTCTTCAGAAATTCCCCACTCCAAACAAGGAGGTCGCCCTCCATCAACATCATCTCCAACAGAGATGCCTTTCCCCGGCGAGGAACCCTCACCCCTCGCGGAAGTAGGAGCTCGAGGGGGTCTTGACCCCGCCATAGCTCTCGCCTCTGACTCAATAGGGCCACTACATCAGACAATAATTAGTCAAAGTCGGCATACTAAATAGCATACCACAAGCAATAGTTACCCTTACCAATTGAGGAATCCACCTCATCTGCCGACTCATCCGCAGATAAAGGGATAGGAGAAGGCGTGTAGACAGGATCCGGCTCCAGAGCATGCCTAACTCGCTTAGCCCGGTCAATAATCCTCCGTGCAGAAAACAATTTTACCCGCCTAGCACTGAGAGACGCTTCCCTACCCTCCTCCTCAAATGGAGGACTCCTCGACACAGCCTCCGGGGAGGCAACCCTCGTAATGGTGCCCCCAGCGATCTCTACCCCCCTAGATGCCTCTGCTGCCAAGGGCGAGGTCGGCCTCACGCCTGACCCAGTAGGGAAGGATGACTCTTGATGTGGAGGAGACCTCTCAGGGGTGCTGGCTAGTGGGACCTCTCGAGTAGCCGGCTTTGACACACGACGGCTCCTCCCTTCACCCTTTGATGTCGTTCTTTTTCTCTTCTTCCGAGCATCAGCTTCGGAATCTTTCGCCTGAGCATCCTGCTGGGACTCATCCACCTGATAGTCAGCCTGCAATAGGCCGACCAGTCCCTTGCGTAAGTCCTCCAAATCAAGAAGGGAATCAAAGCTGCCTCCTGCTAAAGGAACAAGAGAAGGAGAAAAGCTCAGCAACATACCCAGTGAGGTTCAAAGGGCAGACGAGCACCGAAAAACAAGTTGGTGGACACCTAGTCAGCATCCGACCCCACCAACATCGAGTAAGCAAAACCGGATCCTATCTCTACCCTGAGTGCCTTATCCTTAGCCGCTAACTGAGATAAACTAAAGTGGTAGGGCTTAAACTTATCATCTGGTACTTGACCCGACCAATTATGGGGGAAGTTTCCGGGGTCTGCGACAAAAAACCAGGAGGATTTCCACCCCTTCACATTATCTGGTAACCTTATCAAGGCATTATGAGACCCACGACGAGCCCTGAAAGTAAAATACCCGATATCTCTATGTCCACCACCAACCCTTTTCCCACCCCCCGCAACAGGCACAAGCTGATAATAGTTTCTAAACACTTCTAGATGATAATCAACCTTCTTCTTATGACACAACATCACAAAACAAGTCCATATAAGCCATCCATTCGGGGCCACTTGCCCGGGACTAATTTTATAAAACTGCAGTAATTCAATGGCCGGCGGACTAAGTGGTAGCCTAAGTCTACCGACTAACACCTGTTTCACATAAATAGCAACTTCCCCATTCTGGCTAGCCTGACAAGCAGGCTCGTCGGGGGCGGGTAGTCGGGGTCCAAGTAACGGGCTAATCTTGCTCTCTTCGACGACCCTCTTGAACATCGCCCAAGTAATCTCGTTCTTAACACTATTCGCTGTGAAGTCGTGAATACGAGAGTCAGGGCCAGTATTAAAATTGTCAATACCTTTACTGCCAGACATGTCGGACCTGTAAGAAGGCAAATGGAGCCATTATCAATCAAATGCCAAACCTCCAAACGCACAACACCAAGCACCAAAATCCACACACACTCAGGGGAGAGGAGGAAATCGTAGGAAGGTCAATACTCAAGTCTTAAAAGAACGAGCTGTACAATCCGCAAACCGGACGCTCGAATCAAATCCTAAATTGGCACAATAGGTCGGGAGAGCATGCAAATATAGAGCCTTAGAGAATGATGCACGAAACTCGGGCAACATAAAGAACGAACCAACCCCGACTCTAGAGCCCGAGAGTCGGACTCCCATGGCCCCGTGGAGCCCGACTCTAGAGCCCGAGAGTCGGAACTCCCATGGCCCCGTGGAGCCCGACTCTAGAGCCCGAGAGTCGGAACTCCCATGGCCCCGTAGAGCCCGACTCTAGAGCCCGAGAGTTGGACCCCCACGACTCCGTAGAGCCTGACTCTACAGCCCTAAAGTCGGACCCCCGTGGACCACCCACCGAAGTCCAAGTGTCAGCTCGATCGGCTCATCACAACAGACCGACTCTAGAGAGGCCGACTCCGTAGCCCGAAAGTTAGACCCCCAGGGATCACCCACGAAAGTCAAAGCGGTGGGTCACTCAGATCCTCCCGGCAAACACCACCCGGGAGAGAGAGAAGTCGAGAGCGCAAATCACACACCCACCCATTCCGCCTCTCGAAACACCTGACTTCGGGAAAACTCAAAGAGACTTGAGAAACGTGATGAAAGTACCTGTACCTTGCCAAAGGCAACGAAGATGCGGGGAAGTGGTAGCCGCAACACTCGAGAAGCCTCCTCACCAAGCGAGAAATCAGTCACAGCAAGCAACAATCTTGCAAAAGGAAGAGAAGGAGGCAGCTGAAAGGGTGGGGCTGTGAAAAATGAGGGGAATGGGTGGGACCACATATATATAAAGGGAGAGATCGAGGGCACAACGGTAATTACGGCCCCTTCTCACTCTTTCCACAGAAGAAAACAGAGGGTAGAGTGGTAATTACAGCCCCCCACCACCACCAATAGGCAACCCAAGGGGCGGAAACCTAACCCTAGCGTGACACGCGTTCCAAAAAACCGGTGTCTTCCCGCTCTCACAGCTATTTTCAAAAACCAAATACAAACCTGGCATCAAAGCCCGACTCCCTTGTCCCTGACTCGGGCATCAAGAGCAATGGGAGGCCAACTCCCTCGACGTGACTCTACCGCTTCCAACCCGAGCGTCGGAGGCAACGGCATGACGACTCCTAATAGCCAACTCTCATGCCGACAACTCGGGTTCTAAAGCCCGACTCCCATGCCAACTACTAGCTACGACCGACTCTCATGCCAACTACTTGGGCAGGGGGACAACAAAGCATTGAATCTCAACACCCGACTCTCACAAGTGGGAGTGGGACAAGTCCGTACCGCGGGGGCTTCGCCCCCGCACCCCGATGGGGGTTAAGGGCATAACACGCAGCTACTTGATTGGGGTCTGTGGTGGTAGCAGGCTCGGCCCTGACGCCCCGAGACCTATGCTACCACCACAAACCCCTAAAATCTAGAATTTTTTATTATTATTAACACATTGCTCAATCATATAGGTCACTTCCTCACCTCACTACTTCCTAATGTTACACACACACTAGGAAGTGGGGGACAAATGATACGGATAGCCAATATACCCGAAACGTGTCTGACTCCCCAAGGTCGACCCGAGTAAGTCTAACTCTCAAGACCATAAAGGCAATCGACTCTGAGGCTTCAAAGTCAAACCTTCATGCCCATGAGGGCTACCAAGGCCGACTCTCCTGAGTCAAACCCTCCCAGCCACGACGCGAGACTTAGACACACATTCTAGGCACGTGATGGATGGTGCCACGTCAGCCCTCCGTACAGGTAAGACTTATATATACGCCCTAACCCAGAGACCCAGGTATGAGACAACAACAAAAACACATACTCTCTCTCTCTCTCTCTCTCTCTCTCTCTCTCTCAGTTCTTATATCCTTAGCCCCGTCTCTGACTTAGGCATCGGAGGGCCGTTCCGGGAGCCACTCCCAAGTTCGGCTTCGTGCAGGTCTCCAGAAGCCTTCGTCGGAGCGACCCGCCACCGGTGATCAGAAGTCCACCTCGATACGTCACCCGGTTCACCCGAAGGACTTATCACCAATGATGGCAACCAATCAATGGCATTAATCTCCCTTCGTTTGCTATGCAACAGTCCCATGTAATTGAGATTATTTAATTACAAATGATCAATGATATTAAAATCGCATGTTAGGAGATCTCATTCGTGTACATAGACTCATGTACAGGTGCAGTAAATCAAGTCTCATCGACAATCCTGCGTAGATGATCTTAGCTCGTATCTGTATGAGATGAAATTATTTAATTCCATATAATTTCCTCCAATTTCATGAGAAACAATTTCTCATTTACATATTTTTTTTATTTGTGTAAATTGTGCCATTCTTCTAAGAATAAATTAACAATTACGTCCTCAAGAGATAGGTTTGTCGTCAGTTGAGTCCCTGAGCGATTTTTTGCCTCATTTAACTCCCCGAGAGATACATTTTACATCAGATGGGTCCCTATTGGTATCAATTAGGTCATTTATAGTATCAATTAGGTCTTTGAAAGATCCTCCGTTAACTTTTATGTCAATTTTAAAGGAAATACTAGCAATTTAATTCCTCAGAGATGAGTTTTACATTATTTGGGTCCCTAATAAATTTTTAAAATTTTTAAGTAATTATAAAAATTCTGAAAAATTTTAAAAAATTTTAGAAAATTCTAAAAAATTTAAAAAAATCTAAAAAAAATTTAAAAAATTTAAATAATTTTAAAAATTCTAGCGAATAGATATCCTTCTCACTAGGGGGATCCCCCCTCTCCCAACTTGAGTTTGAGTGATCTTTCCCTCTTCAACAAGTGAGAAAACTACAAGCCATGGGGGAATATTTCCACGATAATGGAATGCACGCATTAATAATCTATCAGTCCGAGTAAACGAATTTGATGCAAAGAGTCCCATCTTTTCAAGATAAAATCCCCAACAGCATAGAGCTTTCCAAACTCGGACTCGGTTAAGATCTGAACAACAAGGAGCAATTTCCATTCCCCAAACTGTTACAAAACAAAAATCGTTTTTTTGTCCTTTTTATAGATAATTTTAGAAATTCTAAAATTATTTAACTCTTTTAGAAAATTCTAAAAAAACTTTAAATACTTTTAGAAACTTATAAAAAATATTAAATAATTTTTAAAAATTTCAATAATTTTTTAAATATTTATAAAAAATTTAAAAATAAAATCCAAAATACTAGTCCATCACCTTGCAATATCTATGAACATTTTCAAAAAATTTGGAAAATTTTTTTTATCTTTCCTGTAAATATCTATTTGCATCACCTATGGCAGTAAAATATTGGTTCATCTCGCTGACAATATATATATTGTAAAATTTTTAGAATCTTATCTATTTTTTAAATTTTTATATATTTCAAATGAATTTCACATTTTATGAATGATTTTAAAATTTTCATATTTTTAGAAATTATTGGTTCTTTTTATTTTATGAAAGTTTTTTGGTTTTGTAAGTATTTATACCCTTCATAATTTAATAAAATTTTTTTATTTATTTTTAAGTTTTCCTAATTAAAAAAAGAAAAGTTTTGATATATTTTGAATAAATAATAATTTTTATTTAAATTGTTGAAATTTTTTATATTTTTCTCAATTATTTATATATTTTTCTTTTTTTATATTTCTTTATTTTTACAAAATATAAAAAATTCCCAAATTTTTATATTTTCACAAATTTTTTCTAATTAAAAAATTTTAAGATATTTATTTTTAAATTTTTTTAGTTAAAAATATTATTAGGATATGTCACGTTATTAAAAAAATTGAAATTATTTAATAAAAATGAGAAATTTATGAGGGATCTAATTGATAAAAAAGAAATTAAGATGAGGATTTAATTGATTATATTATTTTTCTAATTTTTTTTGAAATTTTTTCTAATATAAAATATTTAAGATTTTTTTAAAATTTTTTATTTAAAAATATTATTGGGATATGTCACGTTATTGAAAAAATTTATTTTTTTGTAAAAAAAAGTGAAATTTATGAGGGACTTAATTGATAAAAAAAATTAAGATGGGGACCTAATTGATAGTATAGTAATACAAAGTACCAAATTGAAGAAAAATAAATAGAGAAAGGGACCTAATTGACAGTATAGTTATGTCATTTGTGTTAATTTTAATGGGGGGACCTAATTGAAGTAATGAGGGACTTAATTAAAGCAGTGAGGGACATAATTGAAGTTATGAGAGACCTAATTGATATGCAAAATGGTATAATTGTTGTGAAAACCCCACTCAAGGACCTAACTAATGTAAAGTGCATCTCCGAGGAATTTGAATGATGCAAAACATCTCTCAGGGATCCAAGTGATGCCAAATCCATCTCTCGAGGACGAAATTGTTAATTTACTCGTTCTTCTAGTAATTCCCTACATGAATGGGAATTATTTTGATTTTGATTATATGGTAGTTAATGGAGGGAATCAAAGATTTGATACAGAGCATTATACGGAGATTCCATTATAATATATTGTAATCCTTTGTATCTATTTTTACATCATGTAAATCATGTATATAATACTCACACCACAATACATCAAACATTGAATTTCCCAAAAGCTATCTTGTGTCTTCATGGTATCAGAGCCTCAAATCAAGAAAGCTCTCGTCTAACTTCCTGTCTCTGCCTCTTTCTTGCCTCTAAGCCTTTGTCCTGTTCTTGTCTCTGATTCTCATCTGACTCTGTTATAGTACAACACTATGGCCCTCAACAGTGATAATCAAGTGACACACTGGGGCCATGGGTCATGAAAGAGGTTGACCCCCATCCCCCTTCACTATGTATGATGGAAAGAACTACTACCTCTGGAAAAGTATCGCGGCTCCACTACCGAGTTCGTACAACCTTCTTGGTTATGTAGATGGCACACTACTAGCTCCTTCTCCCACAGTAACTGAAAAACAGGGCGATAACACAATCGAGGTCATCAATCCAGAATATCAACAATGGAAAAAGTATGACCAGTTCTGTCTTTCCTATATAATGATCTTGGTTACCTTTGACATTGGCCTCTAATTGGTTGGCCTCAACTCGGCTGTAGCTAGCTTCAAAATCTATTTGACTCACAGACCTACGGACAGAACGAATTCATGGAGCAAGAATGGCGTGATGTCAGTAAAGAAGAACATAGTATGCCCGAATACCTGAAAAATGTGACTGACCTGGCAAATCGATTTGCCTTGCTCGGCCAAACTAAATCAGTAGCAGAGCTGAATGATCGGGTCCTTTCGGGACTCGGTGAGGAGTGGGAACCACTTATTCTATCCCTCGCACCTACAATTGCAACCATGTCTATGGAAGACCTCTTAGCCCTCCTTCTAAATCAAGAAGCTCGTCGTGCCTACCATCAATCACGAACAAGGGTTCCACTCTTTGGCCTTAGTACCTTCACGCCATCGATCGTTTTCCTCTTGCCAGCAGGGCCGTGGCTTCTCACGAGGTGGGAGAGGAAACTCCTGAAATTTTTTTCACTCTGCTAACCCTAATTTTTCTTCTGATGGTCGAGGAAGGGGACGAGGCTTCCATCCCGGTTTCTCTCGTTCCGGATCAGGAATTATATGGGTCGTACCACTCAGGTTTGGGGGCCAAGAATCTTGGGCCAAGGCCCGGGACGCATCAGTCCAACTGCCTGCATTCAGCAGCCCAACCAGTGCTCCTTTGATGGGCTTCACCAAAGACAGTGGGTTCCAGCACCTGTTCAGGGCCCGAATTCTGGTGTCTCTTGCCAACTTTGCACTCAATCAGGGCATGTTGCTGCCTTTTGCCGATACCTGCCACAAAATTTCCAAATTCCACAGGCCCATATTATGTTTGAAGGAGAATCCAGTAACCGAAACTTGGATTGGTATATTGATTCAGGTGCCACACATCATTTCATTGCCGATTTCTCAAATCTAACCATCCAGGATGATCCATCAACTCCTAGGCAGCTCGTCATTGGTGATGGATCAGGTTTACCTATTCTTGCCTCTGGTTCCTCTATTTTTTTCACTTCTAACCATCTCTTTACATTAGATAATATTCTTTGTGCACCTGGTATTTTTAAAAATCTTCTCTCTGTTCCTAAATTCACTAGAGATAATTCTTGCTTTTTTGAATTTCACCCATCTTATTTTGTTGTGAAGGAGTTACAAACTCATCAGGAGCTGTTTCGAGGGCCGCTTAAAGATGGCCTCTATTTTCTACAGCCTAGTGTCAGTCGATCTACTACCCCTAGCGCCTTCCTTACTTCCACTACCTCCAGCACTCTGTGGCATCAGCGTCTCGATATCCTGCCTTTCTATTATTCAAAAAGTCTTGTCATCTTCTTTTCCTAGCTTTAAGAATGATCATGTTCATCACGTTTGTTCTTCTTGTTGCATGGGAAATATTTCTCAATTTTCTTTTCCCTCTACGATGAACAAAAGTTCCTTTCCTTTGCAATTAATTCATACTGATATTTGGGGACCTGCGCCTATGTTGTCCTCCACTGGCCACTCTTACTACATTCATTTCCTCGACGATTATAGTAAGTTCTCTTGGTTTTTTGTTATGAAATCCAGAGCTGATGTTCTTCAGATGTTTCGTGCTTTTCATCTTCAAGTTGAAAATTTACTTGATCGAAAAATTAAAGCTCTGCAATCGGATGGTGCCAAAGAATTTCTCTCTCATGATTTTCAACGGGAATTACAATCTAATGGCATCTTACACCGCATTTCTTGTCCTCATACCCCTAAGCAAAATGGCTCTGCTAAACGCAAGCACAGGCATATTGTTGACATGGGTCTTACTCTTCTTGCCCACTCTTATTTACCTACTAAGCTCTGGGCTTATGCCTTTGAAACAACTGTTTACCTCATCAATTATCTTCGCACTCGCTCCCTCTACTTCTCTTCTCCTTTCCAGCTTTTACATGGCTCATCCTCGAGTTATAGCCTTCTTCGGGTCTTCGGTTGTCACTGTTATCCTTACCTTAGACCCTAGGCTCCTCACAAACTTGCTTTTCGATCTCACCCCTGTGTCTTTCTAGGATATCCGCTGAATTTTCATGGGTATCTGTGTCTTGATCCTGCATCTAGTAAAATCTTTGTTTCTCGCACTGTTCCCTTTGATAAGCAGCACTTTCCCTATGCTCCTTAGGCGACTGATACGACTGCACTGCAGCGGCCTCTTGATGTACGCTCGGCAGCTCCTCCTTCAGGTACTTCCCACTCTTGTCTTCCTTTATCTCTTCCTTTAACTTCCTTTGCTCCATCACCAATCCCAGCAGTGCCTCCCTCTCCTAGTGTGGCTCCGGCACCTGCTGAGTCCTCTTCTAGCTCATCGGCTTTCTCTGACGGCCCAGCTGTACCTTCTTTGAGGACGCATCGAATGGTTACTCGCTCACAGGATGGGTCATTGCCGCTGCAACGGTTTTCCATTGCACGACATCCTTCCACTTTCACCGTTCAGGCTGATGCTCTTGAACCATGATCCTTTTCGGCGGCTTCCAAGGATGCTCGGTGGGTTGCTACCATGTCTGATGAATATCGGGCTCTGCTTGAGAATCACACGTGGGATTTGTTTCCTCCTCCTTTTGATCAGAAGATCATTGGATGTAAATGGGTGTATAAGGTCAAACAAAATCCAGATGGCTTTGTTGATTGATTCAAAGCTCGATTGGTTGCTCAGGGTTACTCTCACGAGGAAGGTATTGATTATGATGCCACTTTTAGTCCTGTTATAAAGCTTGTTATTATTTGTATAGTTCTATCCATTGCCATCTCTTTGCATTGGCCCATTCGTCAACTCGACGTTAAGAATGCATTTCTCCATGGTCATTTGGATGAGGATGTTTATATACTTCAGCCTCCTGGTTTCTATGATCCCCTGCGATCTGACTATGTGTGTAAGCTTCGCCGCTCTCTATATGGCCTCAAACAAGCACCCCCAGCCTGGTTCTTACGACTCAGCACGTTCCTACTAGAGCTTGGTTTTATTGGGTTTGTAGCTGATACATCCCTATTTATCTTTCATGTTGTTGATTATGTGATACTTCTACTAATCTACATAGATGATATCATTTTAACTGGCTCTCCAAATGCATCCTTTACGGGCCTATTGGACTCTCTACAGAAGGAATTCTCCATGAAAGAATTGGGTCCCCTTCATTATTTCCTTGGGATTGAAGTACGTCCTCACGAGCATGGTCTTCTTCTAACTCAAACAAAGTATATTCACTATGTTCTTGCTCAGGCAGACATGCAAACTTGTAAGCCATCTTCCACACTTGTGGGGTCTGGCTCATGCCTTTCTATCTCCGATGGTGACCCCCTACCTGATCCTTCTTCCTATCGTCAGGTGGTTGGTTCTCTTCAGAATTCGACTCTTACACGGCCAGATATCTCTTATGCTGTTCAACATTTCTGTTAGTTTATGCACAACCCTTCTACTGCACACTGGACAGCTGTTAAGCGAATTCTGCGCTATTTGAACGATACCATCACTTTTGGCTTGCATCTTCGCTGGGACCCGACTTTCTCTCTGCATGGATTCTCTGATGCTGACTAGGCTGGTAATCCTGATGATTGCTGCTCAGTTGGTGGCTTTGCCATCTACATGGGCTCCAATTTGATTTCCTAGATTTCCAAGAAGCAGCGGACTGTTGCTCGATCCAGCACCGAGTCCAAGTATAAGAGTCTTGGTAACACCACGACAGAACTCATATGGATCCAGCGTTCCCTTCCTGTTCTATGGTGCAACAATCTCTCTGCTATCTATTTGACGGAGAATCTAGTCTTTCATACACGGACCAAGCACATTGAAGTTGACTATCATTTTGTTCGAAAACGTGTCTCTAAGCGTCGGCTTCTCATTCACTTTATTGGGACATCTGATCAAATTGCTGATATTCTCACCAAGGGACTTTCTACTTCTCGATTTACCCTTCTTCGGTCCAAGCTCAATGTTCGAGACACTCCCATTGCGCTTGCGGGGGAGTAATGGAGGGAGTCAAAGATTTGATACAGAGCATTATACCGAGATTCCACTATAATATATTGTAATCCTTTGTATCCATTTTTACACCATGTAAATCATGTATATAATACTCACACCACAATACATCAAACATTGAATTTCACAAAAGCTATCTCGTGTCTTCAGTAGTATTCAACAAGTGAATCCCAATAGAATAGATAGGTGTCTCCATCTTTGAATATTTCCTCGTGAAAGTATATTTGTTTTGCTAGTTGTTCAGTAGATATGATGTCTTTGAACTGTTTTGCTTTCTCTTGTGTAAAAGATCATATATCTCATATATCAATCCACTAAATTTATGTTTAGTTCTCATGATTGTATTTGTTTTGACATTGAATATTATCCTGATTCGTTTAGAGTTTTTAAAGAACTAAGCCATTAATTCTCCTTTGAGGCGACTCATCTTCTCTCTTACATAGGCAATTTATAAAATCTACAGTATTGTACTTATTCCTTTATAAATTATTAAAGCATATGAATGCTAAATCATCTTTTTAGTATCTCTATTTCATATCTAGAAATGTGTTGAAGACTAATCCCATAGTGACTTCATTAAGTGTGACTAGGTTGTCCCTTTGAACTTAGATCTTGGGATCTCCAGTTAGCTAGGTTGGGCATTCCTTCATTAAGCTTGTTCTCTGATGGGCTTAGGTCTCATTACTTTTGACATCTTCTTAATATTAACTCTCCGTTTAACCTTTTGGTTAGTGGATATGTAGACACCTTATTCTGGGACAAAAGGGGTCGAACTTCATTTTTGAGAAAATGGACATGCTTGTGTAGATAGGCAATTATGACGATTGTGATCAAATTTTTAACTTCTCAAATGTGGTGAAATTAAACGAAATTTGATCTCATCACAAAGAGCATTGAATCGCCTTTGATTTGATGTATCTAGAAACTCGGGTTTCTCCTAGAATATAAATAACCAATTTTGACCCGGCTAATTTGTTTTAATTATTTGTCTTATTCCCTTCTTATTTTATTTGTTTTTACCTTTTTATTCATATGTTTTTATGAAAAGAATCAATAAAAAGGTGCAAATAAAATATAGTAAATTACATAAAAAAGCACGTGGTTTGCTTCATTTCTCAAAAAAGGCCAAATATTTCAAATTTGAAAAATAAAATCACATGCTTCATTTTATTCCCAAATTAAACCAAATCTTTCAAATTTTAAAAATAAAATCCTATGATTTCCTTTTCTTCCCAATTTAAGCCAAACAATTTATATTTTAAAATTAAAATCGCATTATTTATTTTACTGTTAAATCAAACTAATTCATTTAACCTAATATTCAATAATTAGGTGATTCATTCTTTATTACTTTTTTTAACACCAAATAAAAGTATGTTATATTTTTTTTTTTGAAATTTACACTAATCTCTTATTAAAGTTCTCTTTATGTTTTCTAGTAACTAATATTAATCTTTTTTCTTGATAACGCAGGTTTAATCTTGCGGCCCCTGACTAGACTTTGACAATACCACTTGCGCGACGTAAGACACTGGGTAATCTGCTTTACGAAATTGCGCTAGGTGGGGTTCAAACTCCTGAACTTGGGGAGCGACCCAATTCGGGCGCATGCCTTGACCACCTCCTGGCCTGGGTGGGCTAACTAATATTAATCTTAATTAAAGGTAAACTTATCAAATTAATTTTAAATAAAAATGGTCCTAATTTGGTTTATTTGTAAGTACATAATAAAAAAGTATAATATATTGCACAAGAATATCACTTTATATTTTAATATATTAGTCAACTTGTCAATAAATAAAAAAAATATTTTTTTAATTTTTCAAAACTGAAGAGCTCGGTTTGATTTAAGAACGAAACAAAACGACATGGTTTATTTTTTCAAATTTAAAAAGTTGGACTTAATTTGAGAACAAAATGAAATCTCTTGATTTTATTTTTTAAATTTGAAACGTTTAGCTTTTTGGAGAAATGAAACAAATCATATGCTTTTTTTATGTAATTAACCAGTAAAATAAAATGAAATAAGTAATAAAAATATAAAAGGAAGAGGAATCGGAAGAAAGGACGGTGGGCAAGTCCTTCTTGGGCATGCCATCTTAGAGCCCCACATTTCTGCTCCAGCCCCCGCAACCTCTTCCCCGCCATCTTTATATCCAGCTGCTCCCGCCTACCTCTATAGCCTCTGCTCGAACTCCTGCACGCTGGTCGCTTCGCTGCTTCGTCGCCAGTATGTTTTCCCCCAATCTATTCCCTACTCCTTACGCTTCCTGCTCTCAATCTTGTTTTCCTCTAAGAAAGACCATGCCCTCTCCACCAGGGGAGGTCGCTAGCTCAGCCTCGAAGGGAAAGAGCTCTCCATCATCTTCAAAGTCTCGATCCCATAGCTCGAGACTTGAACCTGGCCAAAGAAATGGAATCATTACTACTCCTCCGATTAGCTCGGCCATCTCTGAGCACCACCTCTCCACCAGCGGTTGGTCATCGACAAGACCTCAATCCCACGAACCATCTCCATTGTCCTCAATCTCGACCCAAAATTGCTCTTACCACTGCCTTGAGCGACTCCTTTGACCACCACTAGCCAAGGTCACCACCCACTCCTGCCACGAAGCCACCACAAATCACCATTGCTGGCTCGAATCCTAGCCATTTCGAATCCTTCCATTCATGGTTCCAGTCATGGATCACCTGTGAGCTCAGGTCTTCTTTTCTTCCCCTCGGGTACCATGCCACTATCACAGGGTCAAAAGTGCCATCGAATTTTTTGCTCCATGATGGCGCTGAGCAGTCCGCACTCTTAGCCAGCCACTCTATCACACGCACACAACTCGAATCGAGGCTAATTATCAAGCATACACTGTTTAGTTTGTTCAGTGATTCAACACACAAAATAGATAAATGCAGCACGAACAAATTGGGAAAATCTCAACTCTCTTCACAATTTCAAGCTACAGCAAAAACCTAATACAATATCGAGATCACTCTGTCAAGTATGTTCCTCATGCCTCGACACTTCCACTCCTCACCCGAACTTTGCACCATCTAGTATACGCTTGGCGATCCGACACACTTGTGCTCCTCACTTGACTGCAACACTCGAGTTCCCCACTGAGGTTCACATGAGATTTACACCAACTCATGATTCTACACCAACAGATCGCAAAGAGTTCGTGTTCTGCACCTCTACCTCACAACATTGTAACAGATAGACTCAAATACACAGAGAACCCAAAGTGGACAACCAATTAGATTACAGGACAACCGAGCAGAAGTTACAAGACACTGTCAACTATAGCACCCCACTGATTGGTAACTACCTGATCAAAGTAACTCTGGTCAACGAATCAACTGCAACCCCATGGTCCGCACCGTGAGGGTGCTTTGGGTCCATCTGAGTGTCACCCACACTCAATTGGGTGCGTGCACCCTTCGTTCAACCATCATCACTAGGGACCTTTCTAGCACACTGAGTGCCAACCGCGTGTTGCCCACCATCATCATATGGTAGTGTGCCCATGCACTAGCATGCAACCATGGTATCTAGCCGAGCGTAGCATGCCATGCTAGCAGGCCACGACATCCCCACCGAGAGTCTGCTATAGCTATAGCGTGCTCACTCGCACTAGCATGCCCCAACATCCTGCTACGAGTATAACTGAGCACTTGATCGAGCAAAGCCAAGCCATCAATAATATCAATGACAAACAAGAAACCGAATACCCGATCAAGCAACATCGCATCATGGAATCCAGCCAAGGATCGTGTCACCCAAAGATCCTCATTGAGTAGCCTGCTACGTGATTGATTCTGCATCGATCACCATGACGATCACCCATCGCTACACGGTATCACGATCACGCCGTTGTGCACATCAGCATCCCAGCAGCTACTGTGGATGTGCGCCCACATACCTTGGTCTTGTTATCGAGGGAGGTTACCAACACATACCCCCTAAAGAGCTTATTTTAGCTTTTCGCCATTTGTAGCAAGAGATATTGCTCCCAGGAAATTTTACATCGAATTCTTGTCGCTGAACTCCATAGCATGTCCACGTGGCTTATCCAACACACCATTGTGCCACAGTGTTAAGGCTGATATGCCACGAGGGACATAGCATCCCAGCCCGTACCCACATTTGGACACTAGGGGGGTTACACCTACCACCTCCCAAAGCTCACCAGACTTAGACGACACCAAGCTCAAGCCCTGCCTTTCCCATTAGAAACTCTCCGTCGTCCGCAAAGCCAACCACCAGCGCCAGGCTTCACCTTTTCACTTATATCCTCCATAGACTCTTAGCTTGGGCATGAGTAGAGGTGGCCCTTCCCGCCCCTCTTCTTCTTCTTCCTCATCAACCAATGCCCATTTTCCTTCATCCACGTAGCCTTGGAAACACGATCCACTAAGCCATTCATGACCTTCGGACCATCCTCGCCACCTGCGTCCAACATGGGTCCACCATCATAGCTAGAAAATGAACCCTCCTACACCAGTCCGTCTTGAATCACCTGACCCTTCATTATTCGACTATCACTATCATTTTGCGCCAGATCATACCTACAACACGTTTGAACAAATGCTTGAACCTCCCTCCGAGTGTGCCATCAAGTCCATGAGCCACGATTTGCCGCTGGTGTGTTGCCTTTGAGCCCAAGCTGCCCCATTCCAATGATCTCAGTCTACCTCTCAAGTTGAGCGCCGTTCTCGAGCTGGGAGCTCGATCTGGAGGTTGTAACTGTTTCCCAAATGAGAGATTTGTTCCTAAGTTTTCCATTCCTGCCTAGGGGCTGCCCGCTACCTTCAAGATCAAGTCACATTCCCACCTTTGTTAAGTAGGTAAGCTACCCTCGACTCCAATTGAAGCTCGCCATTCTCGTCATTGCTTACTTGATCATGGTAGCCTTCAATGCTTGTTGTCATCAATTACTGATTGTTGTGTTTAGCTCCTTTGATGATGGTTGCCTTACGTTGATGCTAGTATGTGTCCATTGATGATGCTTGAGCTCATCTTGCCATTTTTTTGCCACTGTTGTTCTTCTTTCTTGATTTGCAACTCACTAAATCATGTTGTGCTTTGGTAATTGGAATTGATTGTTTGTGATTGTTTGAATTCTTATTGAAGCTTATTCGGTCTTGATTTGAGTCAGTCCATTTCATTCCAAATTTCAAGTCTTGTCCCTCGTTTTGATTATCCTCAGCATCGATATGGTTAGGCAAATACCCATTGTTTGTCGAATCGTTAGCAGTTCTATGTTGTTTTGAGGAAATACTGATCACTCAAGAGATCCACTTAGTGTCCAGAAGCTTAATTAGGATTTAGAACTAAAGGTTGATTGGATTTGGAATCAAATGGGCTCGTATGAGATTATTGGACCTGGGGAAGATTGGGAGATAAAACTAATAAACTTTAGAGTGGCCCAAGGGTTGTTTTGAATCTTGGTCTTACTTTGTTCGGCTTAATTATGATTGATTTGTGTTAAATCGTGCCTTGATTGAATTTGGTTTGTTGTGTTCGGATCATTCGTTTCATGTTCAAGTTTAATTTTGATGGTGATCTGAATCGTGTGTCATGCTTGTTTGAGGAAGTCAGGTTTTTTTCCTCTTCAAACTTGGGTTTGATAAGTTGGGGGACGATCGAAGATTGGCTTGCCAAGATCGCGATGATGATTCGAATCTTTGAATTTTGATTTTTATAAAATTTTCATTGTGATCTAAACCATTCCAAGATCATTTCCATGAATTGTCATGTCATGAATTTTTCAAGTTGGACCCTCAATTTGTGAAACTTGCAAATTAATTTATTAGTTTTGTGAAGTTCGCCAATCAAATCCTTAATCTATGAATTTTACAAAACTAATGCCTTAATTTGTGAATTTCATGAACGAGCCCCCAGTTTCTAAATTCTATAGGATTTTCAAATCAGTCCCCTACTTGTGAATTTTTTGAATTAGTCTTAGATATGCTTTTGAGCCTTCAAAGTGGATCCAACACCTTCTGGAATTTTTATCGAGTCCTTGTGCGATCTACCTCGATTTGCACATCGTTCCCCAAAATTAATAAACTATTCTTGATTGAATTGATTAACGTTGATGTTGATTGATGTTTGTCGTTTTAATCTAGTAGCGGCATGATAGGGTTGTGAGGATGATTATTGAATTGTGCACCAAATCCATTGATCCATGCTTTGAATAGAGCAAGAATTGGACATAATAAAATGAGGCAAGTTTAGGAATACTAGGGTACCAATTTAGGGGTGTAGGTTGGCTTGTGAGCCTTTCAAACATAATAAAACCCCCGGACCCCAAACTTTGGTTTAAGACCGATTAATAAAAACCTAGGTAGTTAGTGTCATGCTCTCTTAGGTGAATAATGGATTTTTGATTGGCCTTAGAACTAGTTCCTTAAATAATCAATGATGACTCCTTTCACATATTTATTGATAACCATGATGTCGCAAGACAACCTACAGAAACTATTCGATTCCGATTGAGAGAAGTTGTTTAATAGTATTATTATGTTTATGATATATATGTTTAGACTTATCATTATACATGTTACTTTGTGCCCTTCTAATAACCAACCGTCGTTGGCAATGAATACAAATTGGTGGCACTGGTTTTTCCATTTTGAAACATCCTCAAGGGAATGGCGTAGCCATTAACCTCTTCTCTATATTTATCTAACACAATAAATTTAGATTCCATCATGGATCAAGCTGTCATAGTTTTTTTCGAGGATTTCTACAATACAACTGCTCTAAGTAATGCGAACATATATCAACTAATAGATTTCGAGTCCTTTATAAAAGATATCTAGTTTGCATCATTGCACCCCTTCAAGAGCCTAGTAGATAATGGCATAATGCAATTTACTCTCATTACTCAGGTTTCTCATGTATCCACTTTACCTACTAACCGTGTAGGCAATGTTTGCTTTGGTCCAATTCATTAGACACACCAGGCTCGCATCAGGCTTTTGATGACTCCAGTACCACACTTGTGAAATACTCTCTCCTCTATTCTTCGATAGATAGAGACTGATATCTAATGATGTTCTTGTAATACCAGAGTCGTTCTTATAATACTGGAGTCATTCTTGTAACATCAAAATCATTCTTGCTGAATTTCTCAAGAATTTTGGCCACATAATGTGATTGATTTAAGACTAGTCCTTCTGACGTTCTTGTGATTTTAGCCCCTAAAATCACATCAACAAGTTCCATGTCTTTCATGTCTAATTTTAAATTCATCATGTTCTTGGTAGATTTGATGATTTTTTCATCTCTACCAACAATGAGTATATCTTTCAAATATAAATATAAGATGACATAACTATTTTTTGTCTTTTATAAATGCATATTTGTCACACTCATTAATCTTAAGACTGTTGGAAATCATTCTATTGCCAAAATTTTCGTGCCATAGCTTTGGTGCTTGTTGAAGTACATGCAATGATTTAACCAATTTACATACTTTCTTTCCATTTTTGGAACCACAAAAGCCTCACGATGTTCCATGTAACTTTCCTCATCCAAGTTACCATTGAAGAAAGTTTTTTCACTTCCATTTGATATACCTCAAAATTGTGCAATAATATCATTCTAATATAATTTATTCTTATTATTGGAGAGTCAAAGCAATCAAGGTCTTCTTGTTACTTGTACCCTTTAATTATATGTCGGGTCTTATATTTATCAATGGAGCTGTCTTCTCTCATTTTCCTTTTAGAGGTCCACTTGAACCTACATGTTTGCAACCGGGAGGAAAATTCACTAAGTATGATTATGTAAAATAAAATAAATTTCATTGTTTATCGCCCCCTTCCAAAGAGGTCCCTTAGAAGAAGTTATAGCTTTTTCATAAGTATGTGGTTCATTTTCTATTAAATAAGTTAGAAAATCACCACGAAAGACTTTTCCACTCTTGCACTCTAACTGAGTCTTAGTTCACCTTCATGATCAGTAACTGTGTTTCTAAACCATAATTTCCTTCATTAATGGTTTCAAAAGTTTGCTTTGTCGAGCTATCCCTCATTGGATCTATCAAAAATATATCTTCAAAGAACGATGCATTCTTTGATTTCATTATGCCATTCTTGTGTATATCCTAAATCTTTGTTTCATATACAAGAAATCGATATGCATTGTTGTTATGTGCATACTATATAAAGACAAAATACATCATTTAAGGACTTATCTTTATATTTTTCAATGCTGGAATAGCCACTATCATAAGAGACCCCCACACTTGCAAGTGTTTATTCAAAAGGTAGTTACCAGTAAATATAGTTTCCCTCCACAAGTTCTAGGGTACTAAACTTAGAAGCATCGCATTTATCATTTATTTCAACTTGTGATCCTTTCATTCTAGTACATCATTTGATTGGGGTGAGTAAGGCAGTTACTTTAGACACACCACCTCTGTCACTTCTAAATTTCTTTATTCTTCTACTAAATTGATTCGCAACTTCATGTTTATAGAGAATAAATTTACTTACGAGTCTAGAAATTAATGCAGTTTTTTGAAATTCCCTATACTATCACTTACTTTGTTAGTGACCTAGAAAACCGCAAAGTTTGGTCCATCTTTCTAGTTTTATCATCCACTGATTTTTCCATTATAACGTCATCAAAATTACATATTTGACATCCTACATGGCACCATAGGACACGTGGCAATGTAGTCAACTGCCACATCGTCATTTTGCTTACTTAATATTCAAAATTTTAAAAATACTTAAACATTACAAAAAAAGGGCAAAAATTTTAAAAATTCAGAAAAAAAGAAAATATTTTAAAATTTCTCCAAAAAATTAATAAAAAATTGAAAAATATAGAAATTAAGAAAATGATAAAAATACAAATATTCAAAATATTTAAGGTAAATTTAGGAAATATATTAAAAACAATTTGAAAATTTTGGAGATTGTGAAGAATATAATTTTTTTTGAAAAATGAAATTTTTAAAATTTTTGATAAAATTTATGAAATGATAAAAATTATAAAATTATTTTAAAAAGGATAGATTGAAATGTTCCTCCAACAATGAGGTCCGCATTGGAAAGCCCCATTTTTCGTAAGCTGTTTGGATTGAGGAGTAATGATAGCAATAAATCAAAGTTGATTGATTGATTAAGGTGGTTTAGTATCGAGTGGATTGATGATAGTTGCCCCAAATAGCTTGAACTAAATTAGATATAATTGATGGACTCCTGGATCCTAGTAGTTTGGGTGGAAAGATGAGCATTGTCTTTATGATAGCAATAGAGCAGCTATTTGTATAGGGTTATGTTACCCCTTCACAACCCCTCCAAATGAAGAGTTATCCACCCCTTCACAATCTTACCCTCCATTCCCCTCCATAACTCTCCCATTTATTACTCTTATAACTCTTAAATCCAAATAACATCCAAAAGATGATGCAATCTATGATGAGCTTCATTATCAGCTGAACATTTTGGCCTATCATTTCGATTTATATGTATCAATATTTTTATACTTCATAATTTGGTTCTAATAGTACTTTAGTTTTTTAATAAAATTTTCCAGATAATTTTAAAATGTGTATAAATAATCTAAAATTTTCTAAAAATATTTTTAAATTTTATAATAATTTTAGGATTTTTCTAAATTTTAAAAATATTTTCATTTTTAAAAAATTTTAAAATTTTTTACGATTTTTTATATGTTGTTTCAAAATTTTATCAATTTTTAAATATTTTAAATATTTTTTAAAAAATTCTGAGTGCTGCTTCAACAAAACAACCATGTGATATTTATCAATATAAACGCTTACTTTAGATGGAAAAATCAATGGGCAACAAAATGGGGAAAATGGAGTAAACAAAGTGATTTTCTAGGTCATTAACAAGTAAGTGATAGTATAAGAAATTTTTGAATATCACATGCTTTTCTAAACTATTACCATTTTAGATTTCACCTTTACTTTTTAGCAAATACACATAGCAACATTTCGTATTATCGTCAACAAAGATAATAAAATATTTATTAGCACCTCTCATTTGCAGATAGTTCAAGTTGCAAACATCATTATGAATTAGCTTAAATGGTTCGATATTTCTTTCAATTGCTAGAAACATTGACCTCTTTAATTTTGCCTTTGCACAATTTTCATATTTGTGATTCCAATCAACTGAGAATTTTAGTAGGTGTTTCATGTTAATTAATTTTCACATCGAACATAATTAAATTTTCCTAGTGTACCAGGTCACAAATTGGAAGACTCAAGCAAGTAGAAGAATTATCAATTTTATTGATAACCGTAATTATATTGAGCTCAAAAAGACCATCACACATAGAGCCCTTACTCACATACATTCCATACTTAGACAAAATAACTTTGCCTAACTCAACCACTATTTTGAATCAATGTTTGTTCAATAATGAACCTAATAGCAGATTCTTTCGAATTTCTTACGCATATAGTATGTTCTTCAAAATTAGCAGCTTTCCGAAGTTCATTCTCAACACTGCCCTACCTTGACCTTCAATAGCAGAAGAGACTGAGTTCCAATGAAGATCTTCTCTCTATTGACCAGCTTAAAAGTTATGAAGAGGTTCCTACTGGAGCAAACATGTTTAGTAACTCTAGTGTCAATCCACCATTTGTTTGGATTGGACCTGACTAGATTCACCTTAAAAACTATAACAAGAGGTTGATATTTGACATGTCCTGGGCAGTAGTATCAAGCTAGTTCTCCTCGGAGTTCTTCTTTATTGGAAGTTGATATTTCATAGACCTGTGGACCTTCTTACTATAGTTGAAGCATTTTCCTTGGCACTTATTCTTGAAAATGCTTCCTTTTGGGCCGAGTTTGGCCTTATTCTTTTTGGGCTTTTACCATTGCCTATGGTCCATCATGTTTACCTTATCATTAGTGAGGATGAGCCATTTATACCCTCTATTATCTTCTTCAATTCAAAGTCCAACAATCATGTCCTCAAATATCGCCTCATTTCGCTTGCGCTTAAGGTAGTTCTTAAAATCCTTCCATAGTAGCCACTTGAAAGGTTTTACTCAATACCATGTCTATTGCATGAATCTCACGTAAGATTACTCAAATTTCTTGCTACTGACTAATTACTATCTTGGAATCCACCAGTTTATGATTGAGAAATTGTCCGACTATAAACTTCTTTGTTCTAGCATCCTCTGTCTTATATTTTTGTACAAGGATTCCCAGAGGGTTTTCACTATCTTAAATGTACAAGGTATAGTATATAGGGAATCGTGCAGGTCGTTCAAAACATAATTTCTATATGAGAAATCTGAATGATTTCCAGACTTCCACTAAATGTAGAGCTTGGGCATTCAATTCCTCCTTTGGAAGCTTAGGAGTTTTCTCAGTCAAGAATCTTGTAAGATTCAAGGATCAGATATAAAAGTATTTTTCACTGCCACCTTTTGAAGTTCAACCCATTGAACTTCTCATGTTTCTTGTTGTGATAAAATTAATAAGCAAGGCACAAGTATACGTATCGAACAAGTAATATAGTGAAAGAGTAAGAGATCTATTAATTTTGTCAAAAGACTTATTATTTACATGCCTTTCGGACCAAGATTTAAATGAATTGATCGAGTTTAACTTGGTTTGAGTGCTTGATTTTAGTATTCTTTTCCTGTTAAATAAAACGGAGTTGAAATTGAACTAGTAGTTGAAATCTAGTTTATTTGAAGAGTATTAGTACTTCTAAGTATTTTGTGATATAGGTACATCTTTGAACACCAACCGAGCATTAAGGATGGTCATCGAATGATGGCATGATGCCAATCACAAGGGAAGAATAATGGGACCATGGCACCAATAGAGAGATAGTGAAGAGGGACCGCGCAATAGGACCATGGTCCTAAACAATCTAGCTATGAACTCTGGAATATTTATTGTTGAATTGACCCAAATCTAATCAAGAATATTTCTTGACTGATTGAGAAAGATTTGGGACTGAAAAGATTTTGATTCAATTTAGTGGGAAGAGAGAGAATGTTTCAAGATAGGAAGGAGATTATAAAAATATTCTTTAAGATATCCTCCAAGCACCATAAATAGACCTTCAAGTAGGTTATTCCAGTATCCAACAATCTATCCATCCATCAATCACTTGTAAAATTCTTTACTTATTTTGACCCAAGAAGATCAAGAGGCTTTTGATCACGAAGGAAAAAGGCAGAGCGGTTCAAGACGGCTCGAGGCTTGAGAGATCTACTTGGACTTTTCTAGAGTTTTTCTTGACCCTTCTCTCTTTTCTTTGATTTATGATGTATTCCAACTCTTTATTGGTGGTTGCTTCTAATTTCATTTTGAACTAATTTCCTAATTCCTAAGGCAAACAATGAGAGATATAGGTAATATTACTGAAAACCCATGATCATTACCCTTGACCGAGCCGCAGTTGGTGCATACTAGAAATTGTCACAAAAATTCTCAACTTGTTAAATACCATATTATCTTACTGAAACCTCTCAAAATGTAAATTTATGTTATATGTTGCATTATCTACGATTTTCGATAGCCTGCCTATCATCTTCGTAGGTTGCATTCAATTCACAGGGATCTAACAAGAGTATCACCATAATGACAAGTCAGGAACATAGAATTTTGTGGAGATTTCATTAATAGATCATTGATGATTTGTACCAAAGGTATCAGTTTTTAATGATTTTGTAGCATTTTGTAATATTTTGAAGATTTTATACCATATTTTAATATTACTGAAACTTTTTCTAGCATTGAGGCTTTTTTTTGCCACGTCATCTGATTTTTCCACGTTAGGAGCCACATAGGCAATTATTAAAAGTATCAGTAGATAACTGATAATATATACAATTTGTGTCAACTTTTCAAAAATGTCGTAACATTCTGTAACATTTTGAAAATTTTGTAACATACTGTAATATTACCTAAACTTTTTATAAAATTGGTGTTTGTCCCTTGGTTAGCCACTAGCCCTATGCTCAAAGCCTAGGACAAGGTGCATCCAACTAGGACATTATCTAAGCGGTCTCATATGCAAAAGTAGTGAAACCAGCACTTAATGTGCAATAGACTAATCGATAACCATACAAATTAGTATTATCAAGATGAATGCCATTAGTTTTTTAAGCTAGGGTTGTAGCACCCGACCAAATCCAACTTAAGATTTACTGATCAATGAAAAGTTCAAAAGGTGATGGAGTGATGTAAGATTTGTTGACCCAAATTTAACCTTGTCACCAACAATAACCATGCCCAAAGGAATTGGTTATGAAAATATGAAAAAGGTGGATTGTATTCTAATTGTCTCAATAGAGTAAATAGAAGGTTCACTATATAGATTTATGAGCCCATGAGCTCAGCCCATTCAAAACCCAATATGACAAGCCCATTAATCATTTTCTTAGTTCCCTCCTCTCTGTGTCCTTTCATTCTTCCAACTTTGGTGAAAGAGGGTGAGTCAAATGGATGAAACAGAGGCAAAGATTCTGGGAAAAAAAGGGCAAGGAAAAGAAAGAGGTAAATGAGATTCATTTTAAGTCAATTAGTTTTTATTATGACAAAATTCACATTTGGTCATCAATCTTTTATTATTTTATCATTTTCTTCCTAAACCTTTTTTTGGGATAGATTTGAACCTCAACCTTTTACAAAAAGGACATTTTATTTTTACATTTATTTTAATATTAAAATATTGACTAAACTAGAATAATAATAATAATAAAATAATTAGTTATTTAAAAAAGAGAGAAAATGAATGCCAGTATCCACCATTTCCTTCTAAGATTGCCTGTCACCATTTTGGGATAGGTGACCACCAATAGGAAGACAAGAATTGGGGGTGTAAGTAAAAAAACTGAAAATATCAATCATAAACGACTTCAAAAATCATTTATGTGGTCCTATATAAATTTAAATTGGTTTTAAAGACCTACAAAAATCAATCCTAGAAATCCACGTCTTGGCATGGAGAAATCGGCAGGGCTTGGGAATGACCGAATTTATGCATAAATAAAATAAGTTGCATTATTTTATTATTATTCTTACCATTTAATCATCTTTAAATATTAAAACATTGAAAGAAATTAAGTGTCCTTATTTGCAAAGGATAAGAACCAAAGCTATCCCAAAAAATGGTTTGGGATGGAAATAATAAAAAACTAAGGACTAGAGATATACTTATTCCCTATTATGGCTTGATGTTATGTTATAATTAGTAAATTTGGTTGGAAAAGTATGTTTGATAGGATATGTGAAGTTTACAAGATTGACTAAGGAGGAGTAGAAAGTGTTCTGGAATTATGTTAGTCATTTGGTTTGAATATAGAGGAGGATATATATATATGTAATATACGTTAATCATTTACTATGAAAAAGAAGATAAAGATTGAGGAGACTAAAAATAGATATTTTAGAGACCTAGCTCGGTGAATGACTAGTTGAAAGGGGCTGTAATTGCTCTTTTTTATTATAGAATAATAATAATAATAATAATAATAATAATAATAATAATAGTAGTAGTAGTAGTAATATATGATTATATTATTGGGTATATAGTTATTAATTATCTTATATGCATATGTATATTATATTTGATTTAAAATATTATATCAAAAGATATCCATTATTATATGGCTATAGGTCCCTGTTTGGCTCTTTTTCACCTTCTTAAATTGCCTAATGACAAATAAAATCCAATTTTTAATAACCATTAGATTAAGGAAAATTAAGGACATAGTAGTAAATTAACGACTACATAACTGCCTAATCTTTGACTAGTCTCACTTTCAGTCTCCCCTATTCTTTTACATTCATTTTTTCATATTTTTCTCTACCTTTTTATTATCACTCGATTTTTCATAAATTCTTCATATTTAATTTATAAAAAACATATAGTTTGAAAGTAAGTACAATTAAAATTATATTTAATCGTCTATTATATTATTCACTTTCTTCATCAATTTTATCAAATAACAAAATTGTTCGTAGATGGGGTTTCACTTATTTAAGGGAAAAATAATCATGCAAAATTTTCTAGTGATCTTGGATTGTTACAATCATTTGGGGGACTAAGTATCCAAAATTGGAATTTGCATATTACTTTAAGAATTGCGAAGCTTGTATTATTAGCACGTTATTATGTTCAATTTCAAGTACAGTACTAATAGTTGAATTACAGGCGTGTAACTTCATTAGCTATGTTCGATAGAGTGTGGTGCAGAATAAAAAATTGCCTTCCGTGAATATCTGCAAGAAAATAATCATTATTTACTTATTTTGATATTCTTGATTGCAAATATTATTATTGCGGGATTTTTAATTGCCTCACGGCAAGTATATGTATTGATAGCCGTCAATTCTCTAACTCCCTTCCCATTTCTTTTGAGTGAAATTTGAATGCTTTCTTTAGTTTTTTGGACCGTCAACTTCTGGCACATGATTTCTTATCACATCCAAATATAGAATGTGTCATCTGCTTTTCATTTGCCCAAGACGTATCTCATTTAAATACCTGAAGATGATTGATATCTTGGGCATAATCAGTGCATCAGTCTTAAAGCTTATCTCTTTGTTAAACTTCACTAATTTTGCATCAAATCAGAGCAAAATAGATAACCAATACTCAATTTTAAAGCTTATCTCTTTGGTTTCATTCCTCATTCTCTATTAACCTTCAGTAATTTTGATGATTCTTAGGCATTATCAATTTTGGCACCAATTTCATGTGCTACTTTTGATAAATAGGTTAGATTCTGGATATCATATCAAATTTCTATTTCTTTTACTGCGAATTTTATGGATACTAATAATGATATATTTATCTTACATTTATCAACAGGGAGAGACAAAGTGAGAGTACATAAAAATTAGGTACTTATATATTTGTTAATCTACTATTACACCCTTAATTTACCTTATTTTAATGGTCATTAAAAATTAAATTTTAGATTGTTTGTGTTTGGGGAATTGGGCGACTTCATGATCAATGGAAGGTGCACTCTCATTTTACATTTTGAACGACATGAGGGTGACCATTGAGGCTTGTTATTTCCAACCAAATTTACGTCGAATCATCCATGGTTCGAGAATGGGGCAACTCCATGAGCGATGGAAGGTACACTCTCAATTTATATTTCAAGCAACTTTAGTGGGATCATTGAGGTTTGGTGATCGTAATGGAGTCATTTCCGACCAAAGTGATGTCAGATCATCTGTGGCCTGGGAATTGGGAAACTTCGTGATCGATGGAAGGTGCACTCTCAATTTAAACCTCGGACGACTGGAGGGTGATCATTGAAGCATAGTTATCGCAATGTAATCATTTTCGAGCAAACTTATGTCAGATCATCCATGGATTGGGTTTTGGGTAATCCTATGGTCAATGGAAGGTGCACTCTTAATTTACATTTTGGACGACTTATGGGGATCATTGAGACTTGGAGATCACAATGGAGTCATTTCCGTGTGAACTTATATCATATCGTTGGTGGCTCAGGAATGTGGCAACTTTGTCATTGAAGGTGCATTTTCAATTTAAATTTCAGACGACTTGAGGGGGGTCATTGAGGCTTGATGATCCCAATAGAGTCATTTTCGAGAGAAGTTACATCAGATCGTCCATGGCTTTGGAATTGGGCAATCCCTTGATGGATGGAAGGTGCACTCTTAATTTAAATTTCGAAAACTTGAGGGTGATCATTGAAGTATAGTATCGCAATGGAGTCATTTTTTAGCAAACTTATGTCAGGTCATCCATGGATCGGAAATTGGGCAACCCCGTGATCGATGGAAGGTGTACTCCCAATTTACATTTTTGACATCTTGAGAGTGATAATTGAGGTTTGGTGATCGTAATGGAGTCATTTGTGATCAAAGTTATGTCAGATTGTCTGTGTTTTGGGAATTGGGCGACTCCGTGATAATTGGAAGGTGCACCATAATTTCACGTTTCGAATGACTTGAAGGTAATAATTGAGGCTTGGTGATTGCAATGGAGTCATTTCCAAGCAAAGTTATGTCAGATCATCTGTGGATCAGGAAATGGGAAGCTCTGTGATCGATGGAAGGAGCACTCCCAATTTACATTTCAAACGACTTTTGGGGGATCATTGAGTCTTGGTGATCGTAGTGGAGTCATTTTCGACCAAAATTATGTCAGATCGCACATGCTTCAAGAATAGGGCAACTTCGTGATCAATGGAAGGTGCACTCTCATTTCGTATTTCGGACAACTTGAGGATGATAATTGAGCCTTTGTAATCGCAATGGAGTCATTTCCGACCAAAGTTATGTTAGATCATCCGTTATTCAGGAAATGGGCAACTTCATCATCGTGGAAAATTTTACACTAAATTTACATTTTGGACAACTTGAGGATGATAATTCAGCCTCAGTGATTGCAATGGAGTCATTTCCAACCAAAGTTATGTTGGATCGCTCGTGGTTTGGGATATGGGCAACTCTATCATCGAGAAAAGTTCTCTCTCAATTTACATTTCGGATGACGTGAGGATGATAATTACGGCTTGGTGGTTCCAATGGAGTCATTTCTAGCCAAAATTATATCAGATCGTCCGTGGTTCGGAAAATGGGCATCCCTATCTTCGAGGGAAGGTGCACTCCCAATTTACATTTCATATGACTTGAGTATAAAAATTGAAGTTTGGTGATCTCATTGGAGTCATTTCCAACTAATGTTATGTAAGATCGTTCATCATTCAAGAAATGGGCAGCTCCGTCATCGAGGGAAGATGCACTGTCAATTTACATTTCGACAACTCGATGATGATAATTGAGGCTTGGTGATGGCACTGGAGTCATTTCCGACCAAAGTTACGTCAAATCATCCGTGGTTTGGGAAAGGAGTAGCTCTGTGATCGTTGGAATGTGCACTGTCAATTTACATTTCGAACGACTTGAGGATGATAATTGAGGTTTGCTTGTCACAGTGGATTCATTTCCAATCAAAGTTATATCAGATCGTTTGTGATTCGGGAAATGGGCAACTCCGTCATCGATGATGATACGAGCCTTGCCAACAACGCGATAAGTTCTAATATCTGGTATGATTAGAACCTCACTAACATATGACAAAATCGTCATGCGACTAAGGTCACTAGGAGCGTGTCCTTGTTCAAGCTCGAATGGTGGAACTAGAACCTATTACCTATAAAGAGGTAAGAACCTTGGTAGGTTGCCGCAATCAATTATGGAAGGGTTGATTGATAAGTGGATGCTGAATGCCGTGGAAATTTCCGATAAGTTCATTTAGTTCTTTAAAAAACCAAAGAAAATAAAAACTCTCACTTTATTAATAAATAATCTGGTTTCCAAATTAGTTCAAGACCAAGCACCAGTCTTTAATAGGCCAAAGCGCAATATTTACATGCATATAGTTTTCTTAAATGATTCTCATAGGATAGGAAACTAATTTAAAAGCAAATCTAGTAGTTACTCTAAAGGAAACTATGAAATATAAGCTATATCTTTAGAAATATAAAATAATGAAAGTACTATATTTCTAGATGACTCTAATATATCAAAATATATCTTGCATGGAATCTTCCAATTTTGTGCTCTTCTTGCAATCTTCGAAATCTTCTAGTTCAGCATTTATTGTCTTCCATTCTTAGTACTTTGCAATAAATTTGCAGAGAATAATATTTGTTCTCTATTTTGGGCTGCGTGTGTAATGACTTTGACATTGTGAATCCAAGACACAACTTGTTAGGAAATCTCCCTTCAATCATCTAGCTTGAGCTCTTATCACCGAATCAAGATGAACATCAATTGTATTCTTCAAATCTACATCTCACATCACATCAGATTAAAGATGCACTCTCAATTTATTTTTATCGTACGCTCCAATTGTTGCTGAGGGATATTGCCATACGTTCAAATAAAACATTCTTATGTAATGTTATTTACATAAAGAAATTACCTTAACAAATAACAATTACCACAACGAGTTGAGTAATTAATATTTGTGTTGTTGTTTAATATAATCGAATTGATGATGAACCACGCCAACTGATAATACGGGATCCCTATAATTCTTCTAATCATATAATATGTATTTTGGGAAAAAGGCCAATTCTGGAAAAGGCCTTTTCGGGCAGCCTCTAGAAAAAAGAGAAAGAAAAAAGGATTTAGATGGCTTCGAAATAGAACTGGGAAAGACAAGGACCAAGTGAAATGGAGCAGGAGAGGGCACGATTGACTGGGACCTTGGATTAAAAGAGGCTTGGTGACTGGTAAGGTGGCGGCAGGGGGGATGGTGTTTATGAAGTTGTCGAGGTGGACCGGTGGTGCAGGGCAATTAGTGTTGGATCGTTGGTATTATGGGTTCAAATAGAATGGGTTGAGGTGCTGAGACAGTGAACTGAAGTGAGGAAAGGACGTGTGGTGATCTTTTTCTCTATTATTTTACAATTTCTTAAAATATTTTAAAATTTTAATTAATTTTATTATTTTCTATTTTTTGTAAAGTTTTTATTATTTCATATATTTTCTAAAGATTTACAACTTTTACAATTTCTCAAAATTTTTATTTTAAATTTTTTAAAAATTTGAAAGCTTTTTTTATTTTTTATTTGTACAAATTTGAAAATTACATTTTTATATTTTAATTTTTCATTTAATTTAAAATATTATGTGGGCATGCCACATCATCATCCTTGCACGAGTGGCATCCGTATCAGACTGCCACGTCACCAACTTTTGACTACATCATATGGGAGTTGACGAATTGTACTATCAAATAACAATTTTGAAATGAAATATATTATATTAAAATAAAAAAAATAATATACTAATATGAAATATTTTCCCAAGAAAAAACTGCTGTCCGCCTAAATTTTTGTCACATTCGACTGGGTTGGGTGACATGTGACCCAATCTGACCAATCAATTCTTGCCTTGTAGCATGGATCCCCCAATTACGGAACTCTTTTCGCTGCCGTCTAACGAGAAAGTCTTCCGTTAAGCGCCACATCAGTATCATTTATATAATATATTTATTAAATAAAAATTTAATATTTATATATTATTTTTAATTAAAATTTATTATTTATTAAATTTTTAATTTTTTTATTATTTATATATTATTTTCAATTAGAATTCACAATTTATTTAAAATTTTTATATGTTTTTAAATATTTTTAGGATTTAATAACTATAATTATATAATTATTAATTATATATTAAGTCGTAATTGAACGGATATATTACATAAATAATACTGATGTGATATAACTATTCTACTAAAAACTTTCTCCGAAAGCCACTCTTTCGTTGGACTCGTGTTGGTAAGGAATTCTTATGGAGTGCCAAAGCGGCTGACTGGGACGCCGCTGTCGGCGTCGGCCTTTTGCGAATACACGTTTCCCACGGCATCTGATTACCAAAATGAGCCTCCAAGATTCTTTGAACTAGGAACTTCCTTGATGTTTCCTGCCGATGGACTTTTCATTTTCGGTTTTTGCAATCCATCTATTTTTGGTCAAAACAAATAATTTCATAAATATGATTTCAAGTTAATAACCTAATTAAACCTGAACACACACCGATTACTCATTTTTTGCACAACAGTTTCAGTCCTACCTATGAAAGTACAAGGTATGAGGTTTGTTCGGTTGAGTAAGGCATTAATATTTCCATCAAAACGAGCAGTTTAATTAAGGCATATTTTATGTGATGACGTGGCAATGTCACTTGGAGCTCATAAGTGCAAGCAGTTAAAAAAAAAAAATCAAGTTTTCTTCTCCAATCTTCTTTAATTTGAAATTAAGTGATGGACCCAAATCTGTAAATGGTATTACGAATGGGAAAAAACACAACAAAGTGCATGCTTAATTGGCATTACTATTGCACGATCCATCTGTCAGCTGTTTACATTAGTAGCATGTATTATATCAACTCATATGTCCATGTACTTGAAAAAACATCAGAGGTCAGCATCAGAACCTTTCTTCTATATATACATGGAGGGATAGAGCTCTATTTCCTCAGGCAAAAATAGAAAGTGGGAATGGCCAGAGCCGTGGGTTGCTGGCTCAATCTCCGCCCTCCATCCGCACAAGCTTCGTCTCCCCGTCCAGGTTCGATCCCTTCAGCAGCAACAGCGCACGTTACATGGTACATAAGTTTCAAGATTTCTGATATGATAAAAGTTCAGATTTCTTACTTGCCCTATCCTAATCAAACCTCTCGAATTTTGCTAGAATGCTAGGCTCATCAAAATAAGATGGACTGCATTGTGGAGGCATGAATAACTCCAGCACGTGATTGGATTTTGTATAACAGGAGTATCTCAGATGAATTCTTCAGTTATTTTGATATTTTAAAATAACTCTTCAGAGAAGAAGTATATAGTTATAAAATAATATTTAGAATATTCTTACTTTTCATGACTAAATCCCCTCTTACATGGGGGAGTTTCAAGTGCACAAAGACCCATATAAGGATTCAACTTATGTTTGCAAATTTGCAATCAAACGGATGAATCAGTTGACCCATATGAACCATCTGGCAGGAGGAATGAAGACACATGGAAAAGAGGATGCCTAGCGGGAGTGGCAAGCATGACAATTGGACTTGGGATGTTCAATCTCCATTGCAAGCAAATCAACGATGCAACACTCATTGAAAGCTACAAAACTCCCAATTCGGAGCCAACAGAATTGTTAGAACCAACGACCGGAGAAATCAGCGAAGGAGGGCAGAGATGGAGTGAGAAGAGAGCATGCCCACCTTGGACAGTGAAGCCTTTCGAGTTCACAGTCCCTGAGAATCTCCCAAGACCTCATGCCCGCAAAAGATGGGAGTCTGTGCATTTGGATACCCTCAGGACCAATCCTGTTGCTCCTCCTGTTAAATTTACTGCCAAATCAAATCCTAACTGCTTTTCCATGTAACTTGTTACCCACAGACGTATACCTCATACAGAACTGTTTTTCTTGCCCCCTTCTAGTAATTTTGTAGTCTTCTATGGATTTTACACGAGATATACGTAGTTGATCAATACAGTTTGCATTTATTAAAAATCTATATGTAATTCAATGACTTCATATTTGTTAGATACATATGTACAAATTAAGAATTATAATAACTAGTTAATCAGTTATTAGTTAATGAAATGAATCATGTTCTCATACTTGCACGCGTGGGAGGGCAGCGTTTTCTTCCAATCGCGCATTTCTTTTTGGCTTTTTCTCATCAACCTTCCACAAATTTTTGGGTTATTTCTTGCCATATAATACGTAGCACCGTTTGTCGTAATGGTCAGAGCACCCTCGTTTTGACTTTTCCAAATCTTAGTAGTCTTTAATTTTTCATAATCTCTTCATTTAAATCTTCTTTGTCTTTTACTCATTTTCAGTTATACGATTTATGTCTCTTTCTATCCATATAAGTTTATTCTAGTAACCGGCTATACCTTGTATGTCAGGAGTAAACCAAGTCAGCACTGTTTGATTGTATTACAAATCAAAAGGAATTAGTCTCATCGACAAATTTGTGAGAGAGAATCTAGATAGTAAATATAAATTTAAATAATAAATAAAATTTTGAAAAATCATAAAAACTCTAAAAGATCCTTCAATACCCTAAAAAGATTTATGTTCTATAATACCCGGCATCATTTTCCCTTCTCGCTTATTGATATCATGTTTTTTATGGCTTTATTATAGTTTAATTTAAGTTATTATAAGTTTTTTTTTTATAATAAGGAGTTTATTCTCCTCGAACTCACAAACACACTACAAGCCCATAGATCTAGGTCAGCCCATGGATCCAAGTCAATCCATGTGCAAATCACGTGTGGGGTAGCCTCACCAAGGGCTAGGCACTCAAGGGGGATTCGACCTCTTGAATTTTCATATAAGTCGTATGCATGTGCTATTTACTTGAGCTAACTCTTGGGGTTATTATGCATTTTTTTTTTTTACAAATGTTTGAATTTATACTTTGTCGCCCAAATTCTCTCTCATCAATTTAGCTAATTCCTGTTAATTTGCTACACTATCAAGTAATACTCTAAGACCTTAGTGGCGTACAAGACTTTCTCATAAATATCAAACTACTGACTGCACCTCCAAAAAAACTGGGACATCACCAGCCCTTTTTTCCCCTTCTTCTCTATTAATATATGCAAACCCTTGGTGACATATAAGACTTCCTCATAAATATCAAATTAAGGGCTGCACCTTAGAAAAGAGTGGGAGTGCACCAGCCCTTTCTTCCCCTTCTTCTTGACTAATATATGACTTTATCTTATTCCAAAAATACCCTTGATCTTATTTATTAGATAAACATTTGTTTAAGTGCTGTTTTGTCTTTTTACACGCCCACTCGCCGACTAACCCTGAGACAGTTTCTCCTACCGTCCATCTTCATGCCCTTTTTCTGTATTACAACCCCATTCACCTAAAACAGTTTCTTGGCAAGTCCCGTCCATCAGTAAGTTCTTGGAGTTGCTCCCACGGAGCTTCCACTTCGAGCATCTCCTTGGACCTGAACTCAACCACCTACGGTAACGGACACCCTGGTCTGCCGATGGTCTTGATCATTCCCGTCGGGGATCACCAGAAATGAGACTGTCAGATACACCAGAGTAGTGCTTATTCGGCTCCTGAAGGTCTCGACCATCCCCCACCGAGTATCACTAGAGCCCAATAAACTGTGGAACCATCAAATTCACCTTAGTAGTCCTGATTCAGCATCATAGATGGCTTGCCTGCGGTCAGATGTGCTTTGCGGAGTTGAACTGGCCGTGCATATTTCGCCAGAGTAGTGGAATTGTCACTCTACTGGATTTCGAATGATAAAGAGATGGCCAAATGAACGATGTTTCTATTGGAAAAATGGAATGAATAAAAAAAAGTGAATAAGAAATTATTTTTCTTATTTTGCCCAATTGCCTTCTTTTTAGTTTAAAAAAAGTAATTAAATGGTCAAAATAAATTCATATGTAAATGGAGATAGGATCAGTTGTTCCTTGGGATCGGTTGAATTGCACTTAAGCGCAAGAAAGTGATGTGTACATGCAAATGAAATCTCCTATTACATCCATTTAATTCCATCAATCATTTGCTTAACTAATTGCATGATATTGTTGTATGGCAAATGAAGGAATATTAATGGATGTTGAAGGTTGCAATCAGTGGCAACCCGAGTTCTTCAATTCACTAGCATCTCTATTTGTATCAATAGGAGGGAAGATATGAAGAATAATGTGAAGTGAAAAAAGGAAATCTTCCCTTTTCATAAGTAACCTGATTTTGTGTCATTAATCACCAATTTTCCTTATTCTTTATAAGTAGGGCCACTTGGCATAGGTTGCTGCATGTAAATTTTTGAAAATTTCCAACTTCCAATGTTGATTTAACAACTATCAAAAAGTGAAATTAAAATAAATGTCACAAAAGAAAGGAAGGCAAACGGAGATAAAAGTAAGAAAATAATTTAAAGAAAGAAGAAAAAAAATATGTTACAATTGAAAGGTAGAAAAATTGAAATAAGAAAAGAACTTGGTCAAGAAACAACCACTTGGTATTAGTTTTAGTAGAGAAGTTGAAAAAAGAGTCCCAAGCAATGGTGCAAAAAACTTGTTACGTAATTAAGATGGCACACAAGTATAGTATCGTATCGTAAATAAGTAATAAATGATGAGTAAAGTATCATTCTTGTGATGATTCTACCACTACTAAGCACTAAAATTAATATGATTATGTCCAAGTCAAGTCAATTGAACAATAGAGGTAGAGAGCAAGCAATTAAATTGGAAATCAAATAATCAAGAATCAATCAATTTAAATGCTCACAGGGTTTACAACTTCTTCTATGCTAGTCTTAAGCTATGATGAGGGAGCAAGTGATCATCCGACAAAGATGTTAATTCCATGAAACACTTTTAGAAACTTAGATTTGTGCTGGTATTGATTTCATTGAAAAGTTAGATATTATATCTTTAGATGGAAGTTGATATTTAGGAAGAATATTTTTATGTTAATTGGAGAAAGTCAAAGTAATAGGTTAGGATATATTTACATTTACTTTCCTTTATTTTACTTTCCTTTCCTAGTATTAGGAGTCTTGTAAATACCAAAAGGGAGCATATTATAAGACACTTCAATTTTATTGAATACATTATCATATTGCTTTGTACTTTTTTCCTCAAATGTTCTGTATCTCTGGGGTTTTCCAAGAATGGTAAATATCTTGTGTCCTTAGTGTGACCTTTCAATGTGGTGATCTTTAACTACACGTTCTTCGGGTGATGATATCTGTATCTCTAAAAGTGTATTTCATCTCGCAATTTCATTCTTTAAGGCAGTGAGTTATATATCCTTTGAGTTTGTTGATGCTAGGTTTTCTTTAGTAGTCTATAAGAGTTGCAAATGACACCAGACTGTGAAGATCTCACAGTTGAGGAAGGAAAAGTGAGTCTCTGCAGACAATTCTTGGCCAATGTCGAGTGGCTGAAGTTAAACGATCTACTTACGAGTTTTTCCTTCACTTTTCCTTTTGTTTGATGTATGCTTTCATGATTTTGGAATTGAACTACATCATTTTGAGCTGAACCCCTGGCATCCAATGGGATTAATGAAACCTATTTGTCCCCTTGAATAAATGACTCTTTCTTCTATAAATGAGGCATATAAATATAGAAGTAAGAGGGAATAAATGGGCACAGCAAAATATCTTAATCTCAGGTCAAGGACATAGGTGCGCCAACACCCCTTTATCGACTCATTCTCCTATTTTAATTAATTGATTCGCGATATTTATGTTATCACCATGCATAATACATTTCCATTGCTTGATCAATAATATTGGAATGAATTAGAAGTCTATCTGAACTTTAAATATGAACTCTACGTTGAGTCATAACTTACATAACCAAAATTAACTTGCACTTAAAGACAGATTATTTGCAAAACGTATAGTAATATAATAGATCGCCACAAATGTTCAATTACGGCTTAATCATAATAGAGAGGTTAACTCACCATATATGATAAGTACGTTTCGTATGACATTTCAAAAGTATTTAAACAGATAACAAATACCCGTGATGATAACTTAGTCAATTGGTTGCATAGCGAAAGAACCGAAATTAGGTTAACAACTTAAGATGTGAACCTTGAGCCCATCATTGTTGTTTGTCAGTTCAATGCTTTTGTTCATTTATTTCTGGTTATAATTATGTATTTGAATTCGATTGCTAATATAAAAGTTGACTGTATCAACTTTCACAATGACTAGGAACTTTGCATTAGATCATCGTGAGAACCATACTTTTCCATTACATTATTCGTTCCAACACGTGCATTTGTTTATATTTGATTTTATCGTGAACACCTACCATGATAAGTTATTTTCACTGCTATAACAATTCCAACTTTGTTGGGAATTTATCCGAGAGGTTGGCAATCACAAATCCCGCGAAAACCTGCAACATTGAAGGGCCACCAAAGTTAGAAGTCTCCCGAAACTTGTCTTAAAAACAATAAAATAATTTTATTATACTATTTGCAAATAAACTTCATTGCAATGGCACTTTTTTACTTCTAAATTCATTTTCTACACCCCTCATTTTACAGGTTAAGTCCTTGTTGAATAGGAATGAGTTAAAAGTGAAATCTGTAGAGGAACTTACAAAAGCTCTACGGTGTAAAGAGTTGAATTTTAAACAGGGAACGAACCTGGAAGAACTGACACACATTCATCCAGTGATTCTGGTTTCTGTGTAAACTTAGTTTAAACAATAGCGTGGAAATGGATAGACAGAGAGGTGAGGTCTTCAACGCACAATGATAATAGATCTGATGTTGGCAAATGTGTAATGCCAAAAGGACATTAAAGCAGAACGAGATAAAAGAAGAACCCGACCAGGATAAAGAATCCGAAAAAGCAACTTTTTGGATTTGATTTTCAGGATTAATCCAGTTCTGCAGCAGACTTTTTAATCAGTAATTGTTAAAATATAAATCCCACACTGGAAAGTTAATGGATTGAAACCTAATTTATAAGAAAGTGGTTATCACTAATCTATCAGTTTACACTTTTCGGTTGGTTATGGGCTAAACCTTTGGGGTCAGATGGGAATTTTTATATAGTATCAGAGCAGGTAGAGTGTACGACTAGCCTATCAGCTAGTACCTCTCAAAAATATAAAAAGAAACATTCTGTAACCCAGCTGCCACTGTTCGAGGAAGAACCAAAAAGGTTGCTTTATGCTCTGCCTATAAATAAAGTCAGTAGTACAGAGTGAAAGGAAAAGAAATCCCTTTACCTGTATACACCCAAGGATGTAGATTGCAGAGTAATGACGGCCATGAACAACCATATCTGCTACCATTGCCAAGGGAATTGTTAAAGACATGCCCAGAGTAGCAATCAATGGAGTTGTCCAAACAACCGAGAGTGCCCTGTTGCAATAACTCTTTAATTTCACACATAACTCCATCGGAGCCCTTTTTTGGCAACTATGATCAGTATAAAATGGTAATAATCCATTCCCAGAGGAATAAAAGTTCTATCTTTATCACTCTTTCTGCTGACAGCTTCACATAGTTTCCGCTTCAGTATATTGAAAGGAACGAAGATTAGTTTACTTGCCAGATGTAGTCCGATAAGACACTGCCCACAAAGCCATTTACCAAGAGTGCATCCATGAGTGATCTTGAATGTGGAAAACTGAACTCTGGCTCAATGCCAAGTGAATGAAGGGGCCAGACTGAAAGATGGAAAAATAAATGGTGAGAACTGTTGCATAATAGCCGACTTACACTGTTAACTTTGGCAATTCAATTTTCAATAATTTATGCCTATAATAATATGCAAAAGCCCTAAAACCCTCTCATTTCACTCATTTTATACCTTCTATAATTGTTTATATGTAACTTCACCCAACATTCAGAACTTGTGTGTAAGTCTTGAGTATAATAATTTAATAAAAGAAAATCAGCACTACAGTTTTTCCAACTTCCAATTACACAAGCTATCCAAATTTCTCTGAATGTACATCTCTTATCAGTTGCCACGCATGTTTTCCTTTTATATCTCAATGTTCGCAATACTTAGTCAGAAGGCTTGAACATAAGACCTAGTTGATAATATTGGGGCATTTACTTAATTCTAGTAGATAACTTACAAAATACAATGAATCAATCAATAGATAAGCTGTATGCACGTACCAAGCCACCAAAGACCAAGAAGGGTAAAAAGTCCAATATATCCAAAGAACTTCGGCACATCAGCTTTGTCTCCTTCTGATCCTGCACACTTTTTTAGTAGTACTGCACCATAATTTGAGAGTGCTTCAGCACATAAAGAAGTGAACATTAACCAACCAAAAAATGGTTTTTCTTAAACTTAAGAACTGCACCTGTAAATAGGCCATAAAATACTGCTGAAAGAAGACCGAATGTGTCACCCATGATGCAGTGCCTTCTAGTCCTTAGTAAGGAAAATATAAAGTAATTACCGAAAACATAGGCAACTTACACATCAAGCTGAGACCATCTCCAAATAAAGCATTGGAAGTTTCCATTCACTTTGCTGGAAAGTATAAAGTAGTATAATCTTGAGCAAACAATAATCCAAAGAATAAAAACCAAAGATAGCTCTCCTCCAAATAACCATTTAACTGTTTCCTAACATCCAATTTAATAAACATATGGCAGAACTGATATGTGAATGGAAATTTTTAAATGACTTCTTAATTTCAAATGACACAAAAAAAAAAAAAATTGTTGATAGAGGCATGTACTCTGAGGCAGTTAGCAGCTCATCAGGTGCCCAAGTCTTTCCAATGGTAGTCGTAGCGACACCACCCATACTAATGAAAACAGCAACCACCTTCGCAATACAAATTGATTCCTGACCAAGTAGAGCCCCAAAGAAGAGCGTGAATAGTCCTGAGGTTGAAGCCAGAACCGTTGTAGTTGCAACACTAGTATTTGCCAGTGCAGAGTTTGACAGATACTGCATATGGTCAAACCGAGATCCAGTAAGTGAGCAGCTAAGCCAATTTGCTAGTTAGGGTTTCAGGCTGTAATCAATTGAAATTGCATAACAATAGTTTGTAGTACTATTTGAAACATTTGACGAGTTGATTTTCAGACGGTGGTAACTTCACGAGCCTAAAATATTTTCCTTTTTTTCTGCTGAGTAAGCCTAAAATATTTTCCTGAAAGTAAATGACAAAGTAGTGAAAACAGGGGAATAGAGCAAAGGAGATAAAGGGCGGGGAGACTTTTAATTTGAGCGTCAGTTATGGAAGAAAATCATCAAGAATATTTTCAATAAATGATTTAAAAATTTATTTACTTTAATGGTCATCTGGGAATCCCTACACAAACTTCCCTCCCCCCCTCTCACCTCTGCTTAAAAGATCTCTGGCCAACTTTAAGCACTTATGTAACATTTGGTACATGAGAATTGAATGTAATGTAAAGGAGAGAGTTTCATAGAAGAAAATGAAGCAGAACTGACAGAAAATTGGTAATTTTTGTGTTCATCTTAGAAACATGAGGATGCTTTAGAGAGAAATTGATGAATGAGCATTCTTGAACTTTTTGGAAGGATCATTCATTTAATAAAGTTACATAAAAGGTCCATTCCAATGAAATGCACCTCAAAACTACTTAAAGTAGAACCAAATAAAAATTGAAATGAAAGGTAAAATGTCAATTCTATCCCGCAATGCATAACCTTAAAGTTTATAAATAGGCCCATTTTTCATTGAACTTCAGTACTTTCACAAGATTAGTTTGGATAGTGACCCAAATTACCCAATGAACACAAAGAAGGATTAATCACCCTTTAAGTGTATTTATGCAGGACCAGAATTTTCATGTGTTTATCCCCATTGTGCCCAACTAATATATTTTTACAAGAGGATTCTGCATGTTATCCAAACTACTCTGTGAACACTAAGAAGGATTCATCATCCTTTAAATGTATTGCTGCATGACCCGAAGCTTCATGTTTTTATCTCCATTGATCCCAACTATATTAGCGATGCATTAACACTATTTATAAGAGGATGTTAGGAAATTAAAATGTTATGGCTTAACTTCATGTGACTAGACAAGAAGGTGAAAGGTCTCTAGCTGTTGAATAATTTTACATCCTCTAGTTCAGGGCTTTCAATTTCCAATCTACTCTTGGTAAAACATGGTTCTCAAGTATATCAATCCCAAAGTAGACCCTAATAGTTACCTCAGTGAAAAACCAAAGAGGAGTAACAAAGACGCTATATTTGACAATTTCCCAGGAACCAAGCTGAGTGCTCTGTCCATGAAGTGAAGTTTTATGTTCCTCGCTCTTGAACGTCAAAGGCCAGCCCTCTTCCCTATCATTTAGATCATCTTCATTGGATCTAAGAGGGATGTCAAGTTCGCACAAATCATTAGTCCCCCTGTTGCCATGAAGGAGAATTCTGAACAGGTTCCTCCCCCATAAGCTACAGATCCAGTCCTTTATTATGGCAATTGGCAAATAGATTGCCATGAGAGACACCCCAAGATATGAGATTGCAAATGGCTGTCGATAAGCTGTGAATATACTCTGTGCAGAGTAAAAACAAATTAGCAGATTAACCATGAACAAGGTAGCTTCTCAACCTTTCATAAGCTTAACGGAAACTGAATATTTGCACATGATGTTGAGTCTGACTGCAACTCACACAAAACAGACTGGGATTTCAGCAGAGCAGTTGGAGAAAAAGAAATAACCTGCAGCTTCAAGTGAAATTTATTACTCATGCAACATCAGCATGAATAAGATCTCAACATTCCTGATGAAGTTTCAAATTACCAATGAAGGTTCATTCCTCATGCAATGGCGTCAAGCTTCACATGTGAACGTGTCTTTTCTTGAAATATTGTTCTTCTGATCATCTCCTTAACTCTCAAAATTCTCTATGCAATATACTTCAACCAGTCCTGCTTCCCCAATTTCTAATAATTCCATCCATCGTCCGCAGATTATTTGTTCAAACTGAAATGGACCACTTTCAACTTGTGAAGGCTAATTAACAACGAATAAATCATCTTCACATCTTGACTTTGAACAGACACAAACACAAACTCATAGCATTCAAATTTCAATGCAGACAAATGTGAAGCTAAAACCAGCATTTATAGAGAGAGGGCTTGATCTAATAGCACCATCCTCAACCTAAGACCAAGAAGTCTTGCGTTCAGTTATCATCGATGGGACTCTCAGACCCTCTATTTCCCTCTTCTCCAAAAAGGAAAAGTCAGCATTTATATATTCTAATAAATTAAATGAATTGTCTGATGACATATATGGTTCCAAATGAAGCAAAGGTTCTTCCTCTGAATGATCTCTCTTTTCCATTCGAGGCCTATGTTTAACAGGAGCTCAGCAAGAGAAAACGATCCGCTAAGGAGATAGAAGGATATTCTTATATCTCACCAACACAAATATGAACAGCAGAAAACACAGTGAACATACCAGATTATATAAAGAACTATTTTGTGGGATTTAATAACTAGCTACACATCCCTTAATAACAGAAACATAATGCAAATAAATCACGAAATAGCTTAAACTGTTTATCAAAACGAAATCAGGACTCAACTCATCAAACAGAATAAAAGTGAAAGAAAGTAAGGAGCTCGCCTGAGTAACCTCCGCAGTGCCGACCCATATGAACACAACGATACCGATCAGACCCAACCCAAATCTATACCGCCAACCCATTAAGCACACCAGCTCTTACGAACTTGAGAAACTGAGAATTTGAGCTCCAATCACAGAGCAAGAGTAAACCTAAGAACTCGCAAAACAGAGCTCAACAGCCTTGAGTTCCGTGGCTTCTTTCTTCGGTCAGTGTCGAAAGGGAAGAGATTCCGGGGAATTCAAGGCAGCAAAGTTGACGTTTAGTGTGTCAACTTCGGAAAAGGGACCGAATTGGTGTCGACATTTCACGCGGGTTTCACTTCTAAGTTACCACCGTTTGACGAACGTTGGCGCCAGCGATTAGAGGTGGCAGAGGGGGAGGTATCGGATGCGCTCGAACCTGGTGGTCTGAACTCTGAAGCTGCCCTGCCTCTACAATTACAATTGGCTACCTGACACAAAATTTGCATCAGTTAGATCCAATTTTATATTAACTATATCACTGCTGTATTAATCTGGGGAGAAATTATACTAATGATACAAAAAGTTTTGAAAAAGGCTCCAAATTGACAAAAAAGAAAATTATGTTCTTAATTTGTACAAAATATTTTAAAACGGTTCTTACATGCTACATTCCATCAAGTTTGAACTAATACAATTAGTTTTTCCTGAACAACTCACGTGGACACCACATATACACATTTGCTGATATTTGACCATATTTGATCGCTAATGCACTACTTACGAAAAATTTGTTTCCATTTATATAAAAATTGGAATTTTTTTTATAATTTTTAACCTCATTTAATTTTCCCATTTTGTAAATATTTTAATATTTTCTATATATTGATAATATTGTATATTTTAAATTTTACATTTTTATAATTTATTAAAATATTCTTTATTTTTTGAAATTTTAAAATTTTTATTTTTATAATATTTTATAAATATTTATCTATATATATTTTTTTATTTCTTTTAATAACATTAAATTTAGTGTCGCGCTGGCAAATATGCATACATGACATACATATCAACTGTCACATAAACAAAAACTAGCAGCGGTAGTTCAAATTTGACAGAATATATCATATGAGAATATTTTTAAAATATTTTGTACCACTTAGGAATAAAATTTTCTTTTTGTACCTATTAAGAATCTCTCCAAAATTTTTTGTACCATTGGTGCAATTTTTCCTCAATTTTAGTTCTTTTATCACATCAATTAAATCCGTGACTACATAAATTAGATCCCTGACTAATCAATTGGTTTACCAGTAACATCAATTAGGTCCCTAACTACAAGATTACATCAGTTTGATCCTCCCTTTATCCAAATGTCAGTTTTTCTGTTATGACTTTTGACACATGTAAATCCTGATTCGGCATGCCAATACGATATTTAAAATAACATAAAAGTAAAAATATATATATATCAAAAATTTAAAAATAGAAAAACTAAGGGAAAGATTATAAAAATAAAAATAATTGCAAAAATTCTGAAAAGTCGAATAAAATTGCTAAAAGTGTATAAAAATATATATTAAATTTATAAAAATTGTTTGTGATATTATAAAACAAGAAACTTAAACATTTACAAAAGTAATGAAAATATGTTAGAATGTCATAAAAAATTATTCAAAATTTATAGAAGTTTTCAAAACATAATAAGAAACTTAACAAGAATTATAAGAAATAGTCGAATGGTTAACTCAGACGTATGTACGATTGGTTTAAAAATTCACGAGATTAGAAGTTTGAATTCTCCTTAAGTATATAACCTTGGTAAGGCCACCCACTGATGTGCATTACACATGGACTGACCCAGATCCATGGAATTATGGGGCATTCAGGAACTCGAAAAGAAGAAACTCTTCACTATAAAAAAAAAAAATAAAAGAAAATTTTCATTTTTTATTAATATAAAGAACCATAATAATTTCTTAGAAAAACTAAATTTTCAAAAAAAAAAACTTTTACAATTCAAAAATAAATAAGTCAAGTCAACGGTATGTCTATTACTATATATTAAAGCGCAAGCAGTTGCACCTGGAGTTGACACGTGTTCATCTTTAATATTAGTATATATAATAATATTGTGTCGAATATTTGAGCGAACGTTAGAAATCTGCTTGGTGATTTGCTGCTCTTGGGCTCGGCCGATTGAAGAGAATGGTTTCAAAATGTAAAAACTGAAAAAGATTGCCACTGGCCGTGTTTGAGGGGCGCATCGTCTCCTTCCAAATTAATACAATAATTATTTGATTGTAATTAACTGATTTTTCATACCAGATTGGAATCAAATAATTAAAAAATAAAAAAATAAAAACAAGAACAATTGGAGATAAATGGAATATACCGGTCCCTACTCTCCCAAGTTCCACCCTCATTTAAAAAATCTCTTGGATCTTATTTGCTATTTGTTCCCTTTGATATGAATGGGTTAATATTCTTTTTATATCAGTAAATGTTAATATATTTATTACAATAAGGTTGCCTACTCTTTAAAAATAAAGTCTTGAACCATTTGATGGGTTGAGGAATTGAATTTCTAGATATCCATTTACAATTCCAAAAGTCAAGGTTTTTTTAATGAGAATATTAAGTTAATTAATAAAAATATTATCAAAAATTTAAGTCCTGAAATATCAAAAATATCTTTTTAAAGAAATTTATAATATATATATTTATATATGAAGGATGAAAGAATAATATATAAAACTTCAAGATCCTCTCTACTTACAGTGTATAAATTAAGCTAAATTTTCAAATTTTTTTTTTACTATTTTTAGATAAGATAATGCCACCTCTACAAAAGAACATAATTTCATAAAAATATCAATATTATAAAATGATTTCAATCCCAATTTGGCCATTTTGTGTTTTATTAATCGTGTTTTTCTTTTATTATACATATTAATATTATAATTTTATAATTATTTATAAATAGATATATTGAATCCAAATTCCTATCGGTTATATTTGTCAATGCTTATATAGTTTGAATAAAAAATTCATAACTAGGAATGCTAAATTCAACTTTTGACATTTTCACTTCTCTCAAAATCCACAAAATATGATATAAATGTCATTTGAATTTATCTAATTTTTATTAGATCATCCTATTTCACCTTCTTAAACTCACCATTTTACTATTTTATTAAGTTTTATCCTTTGGATAAATTTTTTGAATTTATCCTTATTCCCACGGCATAGTGTGGCGCTTGCCTCTAGTTCAATTGAAGAAGGATGCTGCAGCCCGATTTAAACAAATGTCCAAGTGGAGAAAGGAAGGAGATAAAAGGATAAACTTGATTTTGAATTTGAGAAGAATAAATTAAATATAAGGTACAAAATATTTCTAAATATTTTATTTAATACAATTTTGACGTTTGCCTCTCATTTGTTAGTAAAATTGACTGTTAATTTTATTTTTATCTTTTAATTTTTAAAACATTTCAAATTTTCAGTTTTATATAATTTTCTCTAAAAATTTTAGAAGTTTTATAATTTTTCTAGAATGTTCAGAAAATTTTGTAGCTCTTTTGAAAATTTTACTATGATTTTACAACTTATTTTTGCAATATTTACACTTAAAAAAATTTTCTCAAATATTTTTAAAGTTTTTGTGCAATTTCTAAATTTATTTTATTATTTAAAAAATTTTCAAAATTTTTAATTTTTTGAATTTATTCTATTTTCATAAATTGAAAATATATTTGCACATATCTTTTTTTGTTTATTTAATTTTTAAATGTTATGTAGGCATGCCAAGTTAGTAGTTATGCATGCATGGCGTATACATCGGACTCCCACATCAATAATATTTAATGTTGTCATTAAAAAATTGATGTTAGAGACCTAGTTGATGTTCCTAAAAGGACCAAATTGATGTAGCTAGCAACCTATTTCATATAGATATAGACCCCATTCAAGTAGTTAGGGATCTAGTTGATATAGTTAAGGACCTACTTGATATAGTTGGCAGCCTAACTAATGTAACTTGGACCCATTGATGCAAATTTCATAGTAGAGGACCTAAGTGATGAAATTTCATAAGGCAAGGATTTAAGTAACGCAAATTCCATGAGTGAGGAATCTAAGTGAAATAGATTCCATAAGTCAAGTACCTAAGTGGTGCAAATTTTCTATTAGGGACACAACTGATGCAAAGCCGATATCTCAGGAACCCACTTGTAGATTTACTCGCCCTACTTGCATCATCTATTTTAACGTCTATAATGAACTTGAGTTTTTTTTTTTTTGGAAGAACGAATTATATTATATAAGCTAAACCATTAAGGTTCATATAAGAGATAATTGTTGGGATATGGGTACACCGATCAGGAGGATAAAGCAGGATAGCACCTTGTCAAGCCCAACATTGTGCAACATATGTGATCTCGGTTTACTCATAGATGAGCATCACAAACCCTATTTTTGCCGTGTAAAGCAAAACAAAAGAGTTTACAAGATAATATAACGATGTGCTCAGATATATTCTTTTGCAATGCATACAGACACCAAATCAATCAACTTGCAACAAATAGTCATCTTCAAGCCTCAAAGCCCTATACGGTTCATGCCCTGACTTTGCAATTATCAAAAAGCCATCGAAATTTTAAAGTAGTACAAGGAATTTGAAAATCCTACTCTAACAATGCATTAAATCAAGTCTTTTACCACCATGTCTTCCATGGAGCTACCTTAGGACAACCCAAGGCATTATGGCCTTTTGACTGTCTCAAGCAACCCTATATTATTTCATCATTAATCATGCCAATAACCATTATTTTAAGTGAAAAAGACTTTAATCATGCTTGGATTTGAAATCATCGCAAATAGTTTAAGGACTAGTATTAAGGTTGAAACCTATTATTGACTTAAAGGAATATTGTACTAACTGTCTAGGTTTTTACTTATCAGTCTGGAATCAGAGTTTGAGTTTGGGGGTTTTGTTATGCTACAGAGGCTCGAAAGCCAATGATACGTCATAATTTGTGCCCATCACCGAATCTAAGTCATTTGTTTGCTTACACATTTTAATTTGTTATCCCTATCAACGTTTTAGTCGATAGTCAAAAGTGAAACTTGATGGATCAGATCGCATGCCCTATGTGAGCCCAAGGGCCTGAGCCCAGGGGCCTAAGCCCATAACCACCACATTCTTCAGAATCAATCAAGCCAACAATTAATTTTTTATTCCTCCCCCACCGACTAAAACCCCACATATTTATCTACTCAAATTTGTTTCATTTCGTCATTTCTCAGCCATTGACCAGGCTGACAGAGGGCAAGAGGGAGACGGAGGCGAAGGAGAACGGAGAGCTTAGGAGGATAATTAGGTAAGTAAAATAGGATATAAATAATATTAGTTTCGAGTTTAGTAAATTTTATTACGTAATAGTATATTATAGTTAGTATGATTTGGGTATAAAAGTATGATTAATAGGATATGTGAAGGTTATAGAATTGATCATGGTATATACGTTCACTGTATTCCTCGGCGGCAAAATTTTGAGGAAAAGATGAAGCGAGCCTGAGAGATTTAGGAGAAATAGGTAATAGAAATACGATGTAAATGATGTCCAAATCAAATTTAGTAGATTTTATTAATTAAGAGTATATTAGCGTTGGTATGATTTAGGTATAAAATATGGTAAATGGGATAAGTTAAGATTATAGGATTAATCATGGTGAAGTAGATTAAGCTCGATAAGTATTAGTATGATTATTTTTACGATTATTTTATTTAAATACATATGTTACTATATTATATAGGTTCGTATATATTGATTCTGCTATGGTCGTCATGATAGGGATTGGGAAGATCCAAATTAGACCTCCGAAAAACCAAGATTTGAGAAGGATCGGTGAAGGGGTGGTGAGTATTTTATTCCATTATAAAATGGATCTCTATATGTATGTGTATACTGAATATGATAGATGACTATTGTACTAATATTGATGTTATGAGATATATATATATATATATATATATGTGTGTGTGTGTGTGTGTGACATTAATGAGCAAGAACTATGAGGATTTATGAATTGGAAAAGGATGAATTAGAGTTATTGAGATAAGTTATGATTGATTGGTTGATGTGGCCAAGGGTGTAGTGCCGCTGATCCGGCGGGATACAAAACGGGCGACCGACCGCTGATCCGGCGGGATATAAAACGGGCGACCGACCGCTGATCCGGCGGGGTATAAAATGGACGACCGACCGCTGATCCAGCGGGCTATAAAACGGACGACCGTTCACGGTACCGTCATAACTCTCCGCGAGGTTAATGCGGCCCTGAGGCTACTTATTGTTTGTATTGGATTTCAGTGTGTGTGTTTTAAGTATAATAGTATGAGTTATATGAATGAGTATGTGTATATTATATATATATGTGCAATAGTGGATATTATGACAGTAAGAATGGAAGTTCGATGCTAATCGTAGGATTAAAATGTTTGAATAATTTATATATATATATATATATATATAGAAGTTCATTTTATTTTAGAATGATTTACTCACTGAGCCCGCAACTCATCCCCTGCGATATTTTTCTGTGCAGTTAAGTAGAGAGGGACAAGTCACTTGAATAGCCATTTTGTTCGGGGATCACCGTGGAGCCTTTGTATTTAGATCCTAAGGGTATGTAAGCTATAGTTATAATAGTTCTGTATATAAGACGTTACGACCTGAATTTTTGGTTGACTTTATAGTGGATGGTCGGAGGATAAACTATGGTTGTAAATGTGATGTTGGAGTAGAGATTATCTGGATTGGTATTGCAGCAGGTATATGTTCATGTGGAATATGGCAAAAATAAGGGGAAACTCTGCCAAATTTTCGGGTCGTGACATTTTGGTATCAGAGCATAGGTTATTAGGTTCTGTAGACTTAATCTTTAGTTGATCCCCGTTGAATTAGGGTGATTATTATTTTTAGGAGGCCTTTAACTATATGTATTTATATATATATAAATAAATATTTTCATTTTGAATAGGAAATCAGCCATGGGACCTAAACGTACTAGACAAATTCGGCCTAGATTGCGTCCAGTAGATGAATTAGGCAATCAGAATATGCCTCAAGATATGGCAGAAGATCGAGTTTCTCAAGTTCCACCTCAAGCAGCCCCTGCAGCTCCTACTGGACATGATGTGCAGATTCATCAAACCTTATCAGTCATGAATCGTCTGGTTGAGCAACAAGCCCGCCTGGTAGAGCAACAGACTGCTTTCTTTCAGCAGCAACTAGCGACACAGCCGGGTACTTCTGCTGCTCCAACAGAACCACAGAGGATACCTTATGAGAGTTTCCGGAAATTGGGTCCCACTACCTTTTCAGGGAGTGCTGATCCAATAGTGGCAGAAAATTGGTTGGGTGACATGGAGAAGATTTTCTCAATCATGGGCGTTACTGATGTCCAACAGGTGGCACTCGCTGCATTTATGTTGGCCGGTGATGCTAGATATTGGTGGGAGGCTACCCGGACACGTTTAGATCCTACTTCAGTGAACGTCATAACTTGGGCTATGTTCACCCAAGCCTTTTATGACAAGTATTTTCCTACTTCATATCGACGTGCTAAGGAGCGTGAGTTTTTGAACCTGAGGCAAGGAGTTAGTAGTGTTGCGGAGTACGAGTTAAAGTTTACCAATTTATCCCGTTTTGCCTCTACGCTGGTCAGCGATGAGCCTTCTAGGTGCCGGAGATTCCTAGATGGTCTGAATATTGAGATCAGATCCCGTTTATCTGTCCTGGAAATCACAGAGTATGCTGATTTGTATAATAAGGCCATAATAGCAGAAGGGGATTTACGAGAGGAATGTACCTATAAGGGAATACTAGGCCGAAGCAGACCAAGTAGTTCGACTATGGAGGGAGTCTACCGAGCCCCCAAGAGAGGTGGATTTACACAAGGATCCTTTCAGGATCAGAAATCTTCTAAGCAACGTCCGGTACCATCACATTCTGAGGGGGATTCTACTAGCCAAGCAGGGCGACAGGGTCGAACTTGCCCAACATGTGGGCGTGCTCACTCAGGTGTTTGTTATGTACAAACAGGAGGTTGCTTTCGGTGTGGACAAGTTGGCCACTTTAAGAATGAATGCCCACTACTCACTAGCAGAGTGCCTACTTGTTTTAAGTGTGGCACCAAGGGACACACCGTAAGAAACTGTACACAAACAGGGACTTCTCTTAGTGGTGCTAGTGTGGGTAATGAGACAAGAGGAAGACCATTACAAGTGAGAGGTCGAGGACAAACCGGTGGCACGAGGAGTTATCAAGGACAAGGGGGTGGATCAACAATGAGCTCCGCACGTCAACCCGAGCGTCCGATGGTACAAGGAAGAGTATTCACACTAACGAAGCGTGATGCGAGGGCCACTCCTACGACCGTAACAGGTATAATGACACTCTTTGGAAAACCTGCACATGTACTCATAGATCCTGGATCTACTCATTCGTTTATATCCTTAACTTACGCTCTTCATGCTAATGTGCCTCGGGAATTCATGGGTTATAGTATGCTAATAGCAACACCTTCAGGGAAAGATATGATAGTGGATGAGATATATCGTAGTTGCATGTTGCAAGTTGGGGATAAGGAGATGTTAGTTGATTTACTTCCCTTGAGCATCCACGATTTTGATGTTATACTTGGCATGGATTGGCTTGCATCCCATCATGCATCAGTTGAGTGTTTCAAGAAGGAGGTGGTCTTCAAGATACCGGATGAAGATGAGTTTATATTTTCCGGTGATCGTCAAGGAGTTTCGCTTACTTTCATTTCATATCTTAAAGCAACAAAGCTACTCAGAAAGGGGTGTGAGGGGTTTTTGGCTAGCATTTTGGCTACTAATGTTGATATGTTGAAGATAAGTCAAATTCCTGTAGTATGTGAATTCCCTGATGTCTTTCCTGACGATTTGCCCGGGGTACCCCCAGAGAGAGAAATTGAATTCACAATAGAATTAGAGCCAGGCACCGCCCCGATTTCACGTGCGCCTTACCGTATGGCCCCACCAGAGCTCAAGGAATTAAAAGTTCAGCTGCAGGAATTATTAGAAAAGGGCTTCATCAGACCGAGTGTGTCACCGTGGGGCGCTCTAGTTCTGTTTGTGAAGAAGAAGGATGGTACTTTGAGATTATGTATCGACTATAGGCAGTTGAATCGAGCCACAATACGAAACAAATATCCATTGCCACGGATTGATGATTTACTCGATCAGCTCCAAGGTTCTAGTGTCTTCTCGAAGATTGATTTGCGCTCAGGGTACCACCAATTGAAGATAAAGGATTCCGATATTCCTAAGACTGCCTTCCGTACCCGGTACGGACATTATGAATTCTTGGTTATGCCTTTTGGGTTAACCAATGCTCCTGCTGCATTTATGGATTTGATGAATCGAGTCTTCCACTCATATCTTGATAAATTTGTGGTGGTATTCATTGATGATATTCTAATATATTCAAGAAGTAGGGAAGAGCATGAACAACACTTACGGATTGTGTTACAAACTTTGAGAGAGAATAAGCTTTATGCCAAGTACAGTAAATGTGAGTTTTGGTTGGAGCAAGTAGCTTTCTTGGGACATGTGATTTCAGGTGATGGAGTATCGGTGGATCCTGTGAAAATTGAAGCTATTTTGAATTGGAACCGTCCAACTAATGTAACAGAAGTAAGAAGTTTTCTGGGGTTAGCTGGATATTATCGTAGATTCGTGGAAAAGTTTTCTCTCATAGCTGCCCCTTTAACTAGATTAACAAGGAAGAATGTGAAGTTTGAATGGACAGAACAGTGTGAGCAAAGTTTCCAAGAGCTGAAGAATCGATTGATTACTGCTCCAGTACTTACTATTCCATCTGCAGATGAGGGATTTGTCATTTACAGCGATGCTTCTCACCAAGGTTTGGGCTGTGTATTGATGCAATGTGGCAAGGTGGTCGCTTACGCTTCAAGGCAGTTGCGAAATCATGAAAGGAATTACCCGACCCACGATCTTGAGTTGGCAGCCGTCGTGTTTGCTCTCAAATTATGGAGGCATTACCTATATGGGGTTCGATTCGAGATCTACACCGATCACAAGAGCTTGAAGTATCTATTCACTCAGAAAGAACTCAATTTGCGTCAGAGGAGATGGATAGAGTTAATTAAGGATTATGATTGCGTAATCAATTATCACCCAGGAAAAGCGAATGTGGTCGCTGATGCCTTAAGCCGAAAATCTTCAGCAACAGAAGCTGGCATGTGGAATATTCGAGCTACTCTATTCAACGAGTTAAGATCTATGAGAGCCAAGTTGGAGGCAACAAGGACAGGGTCGTTGATGGCCATCTATGAGGTGAAACCAAGGTTAATTGATCGAGTTCGAAATATGCAAAAGGAGGATATGCATTTAATGAAGGTAAAGAGTGAAGTAAGGGACGGGAAGAGATCCGATTTTAGGCTGACAGATGATGACACATTGATGTTTGGAGATCGAATATGTGTACCGGATGATAGCGAACTCAAGAAAGAAATTCTTATCGATGCTCATAGTTCACCATATGCAATGCATCCTGGGAGCACCAAGATGTACCACAACTTAAGAGGGAGCTATTGGTGGAATAACATGAAGAGGGACATAGCAGAACACGTTGCTAAATGTTTGGTTTGTCAACAAGTGAAAGTAGAACATCAACACCCGTCTGGACTATTGCAGCCACTACCTATTCCTGAGTGGAAATGGGAAATGATCACCATGGATTTTGTTACGGGGCTTCCTCGAACACAGAAGGGTCATGACTCAATATGGGTGATAGTAGATCGATTAACTAAATCCGCTCACTTTCTGCCAGTCAAAATAACATATGGAGCTGATAAGTTGGCGCAATTGTTCATTGATGAGATAGTGAGACTTCATGGAGTTCCAGTATCTATTGTATCAGATAGAGGCTCATATTTCACTTCGAGATATTGGAACAGTTTTGTAAGTGCTATGGGAGCAAAGCTGAATCTGAGCACTGCTTTTCATCCACAGACTGATGGACAATCAGAGCGGACCATTCAGATCTTGGAAGATATGTTGAGAGCTTGTGTCATCGAATTTTCGGGTAGTTGGGATGATCACTTACCTTTGATTGAGTTTGCTTACAATAACAGTTATCAATCTAGCATTGGTATGGCTCCATATGAATCACTGTATGGAAGGGTTTGTCGAACCCCTGTATGTTGGAGTGAAGTCGGAGAACGACAGCTTACTGGTCCTGAGATCGTTGACTTAACTGTTGAGAAAGTAAAGGTCATCAGAAACAGATTAAAAACGGCTCAAGATCGACAAAAGAATTATGCGGATAGACGAAGGAAGGATTTGGAATTTGAAGTCGGTGATTATGTCTTTCTAAGGGTGTCTCCTTGGAAAGGTGTCATGAGATTTGGTAAGAGAGGGAAACTTAGTCCAAGATACATGGGACCATATGAAATACTTGAGCGTCTCGGTAAAGTGGCATATAGATTGGCTCTACCTCCTGACTTGGCCCGTATACACAACGTATTCCATGTTTCCATGCTACGCAAATATGTGCCGGACACTTCTCACATCCTAACTTATCAGCCAGTGGAACTGAATGACAACTTGACATATGAGGAGGAACCAGTGGCGATACTGGACAGAAAGGAGCAAGCACTTCGAACAAAAAGGATACCATTGGTTAAAGTTTTGTGGAAAAGTCAATCAAGGGAAGAAGCGACTTGGGAATCTGAGGAAGCTATGAGGATCAAGTACCCTTACCTTTTTCCTGAATTAGGTAAACAAATTTCGAGGACGAAATTTTAATTAGTGGGGAGGAAATTGTGAGCCCAAGGGCCTGAGCCCAGGGGCCTAAGCCCATAACCACCACATTCTTCAGAATCAATCAAGCCAACAATTAATTTTTTATTCCTCCCCCACCGACTAAAACCCCACATATTTACCTACTCAAATTTGTTTCATTTCGTCATTTCTCAGCCATTGACCAGGCTGACAGAGGGCAAGAGGGAGACGGAGGCGAAGGAGAACGGAGAGCTTAGGAGGATAATTAGGTAAGTAAAATAGGATATAAATAATATTAGTTTCGAGTTTAGTAAATTTTATTACGTAATAGTATATTATAGTTAGTATGATTTGGGTATAAAAGTATGATTAATAGGATATGTGAAGGTTATAGAATTGATCATGGTATATACGTTCACTGTATTCCTCGGCGGCAAAATTTTGAGGAAAAGATGAAGCGAGCCTGAGAGATTTAGGAGAAATAGGTAATAGAAATACGATGTAAATGATGTCCAAATCAAATTTAGTAGATTTTATTAATTAAGAGTATATTAGCGTTGGTATGATTTAGGTATAAAATATGGTAAATGGGATAAGTTAAGATTATAGGATTAATCATGGTGAAGTAGATTAAGCTCGATAAGTATTAGTATGATTATTTTTACGATTATTTTATTTAAATACGTATGTTACTATATTATATAGGTTCGTATATATTGATTCTGCTATGGTCGTCATGATAGGGATTGGGAAGATCCAAATTAGACCTCCGAAAAACCAAGATTTGAGAAGGATCGGTGAAGGGGTGGTGAGTATTTTATTCCATTATAAAATGGATCTCTATATGTATGTGTATACTGAATATGATAGATGACTATTGTACTAATATTGATGTTATGAGATATATATATATATATGTGTGTGTGTGTGTGTGTGTGTGTGACATTAATGAGCAAGAACTATGAGGATTTATGAATTGGAAAAGGATGAATTAGAGTTATTGAGATAAGTTATGATTGATTGGTTGATGTGGCCAAGGGTGTAGTGCCGCTGATCCGGCGGGATACAAAACGGGCGACCGACCGCTGATCCGGCGGGATATAAAACGGGCGACCGACCGCTGATCCGGCGGGATACAAAACGGGCGACCGACCGCTGATCCGGCGGGATATAAAACGGGCGACCGACCGCTGATCCGGCGGGGTATAAAATGGACGACCGACCGCTGATCCGGCGGGCTATAAAACGGACGACCGTTCACGGTACCGTCATAACTCTCCGCGAGGTTAATGCGGCCCTGAGGCTACTTATTGTTTGTATTGGATTTCAGTGTGTGTGTTTTAAGTATAATAGTATGAGTTATATGAATGAGTATGTGTATATTATATATATATGTGCAATAGTGGATATTATGACAGTAAGAATGGAAGTTCGATGCTAATCGTAGGATTAAAATGTTTGAATAATTTATATATATATATATAGAAGTTCATTTTATTTTAGAATGATTTACTCACTGAGCCCGCAACTCATCCCCTGCGATATTTTTCTGTGCAGTTAAGTAGAGAGGGACAAGTCACTTGAATAGCCATTTTGTTCGGGGATCACCGTGGAGCCTTTGTATTTAGATCCTAAGGGTATGTAAGCTATAGTTATAATAGTTCTGTATATAAGACGTTACGACCTGAATTTTTGGTTGACTTTATAGTGGATGGTCGGAGGATAAACTATGGTTGTAAATGTGATGTTGGAGTAGAGATTATCTGGATTGGTATTGCAGCAGGTATATGTTCATGTGGAATATGGCAAAAATAAGGGGAAACTCTGCCAAATTTTCGGGTCGTGACACCCTAACATGTGTAGAAAGCTAAGGGTTCCATTAATATTATGATTAAATGTATTTACAGTCTCTCTCTCACGCATACTATTCGCCTATTATAATTATGCGCTCAAATACATTGTTTTTTCCAACTGCACCTAGGCTATATAACATTTAACTAGATCATATATCAATCAATCATGAAAATACCCATTCACAAGTAATGCAAACATGTATGGGATCAATTTTAAAAATTTTGAAAGTCTAGCCGCCGATTTTAAAATCCCATGAGTTAGGGTAGATTAGAAAAATTCATTATTCGTTGGACTTATTTGCAAAATTCATTAATTGAGGGGTTTACTTGAGAAACTCACAAATTGAAGGGCTGGTTGTTGATATTATAATTTGTATGATTTATTTGACTTATTCCTAACCTTGATTCTGAAGTTTTAGACCACATTCCATATATTTTGAGGTTTATTGTCTATCTTCTTATTCTTGGAATTTAATTATTATAAATAATATTTTTGAGAATTTTAAATGTGGATTAGATATTCAGAGAATGGAAAGAAGATGTGCAGAAAGATGAAGAAATCATTTGCTGGATAATTCCATGTTTGATGCAGCAACTTTAAAAGGAAATTTATCATATTCTCTGTATGAGAAATATGGAAAATAAGATATTATTGGAAATGTTGTCAAATTAGAGTTCCCGTATCAAACAAATCACAAATTGAAGCTAAAATGGGAAACTTATGATTAAAGAAAAGAAACTGCGAGCAGAGGATTTAGACCACGGTCTATAGGTGATCACGAAAAGCAGAAGACTTAGACTACGGTACACTAGGCGGCAACGACTTTCACGTAATTTCCAAATAGGAAACTTTCCTTTCTTGATCCCAGCAACTTAAGAGAGTTTTCAGAAATATTCTCACACTTTATTACAACAATTAGTTATATGGAAACAAAGAGGAAAATGATTAAACACTTGAAAAAATATCTTTCTTAAAGGGAAAGTTTGAGATCGGAAAATACCCCAATAGATCCCAACTCCTCGCCTATATAAAGGGCATCACTACAGCAGCTTTGGAGACATCTTCTTCGCAAGCATTTAGTATACTTAGTGTGTTTCAAGAGTGAAGTAAGGTTGTAGACTTGGACCAAGAAGAATGGATCGTGCTTAAAGATTGTGGAGGCGTGATCAAAGATTTGATTCCACACTATCTAGAGTTCCTTCTATCCATTTCTTTCTTGTTTTCCCAATGTTGTCTTATCTTTCAACTCTTATATTCCCTTTTATTATGTTGAACTCTCTAGATTCGTAGGGAATCAGTGGAACCTATTTCGATGTTTTAGATTGAGTTGTTTTTTCTCATGTGTATGATTTTATCGTGATACGTCAGGTGTTATTTAGGCATATCTCGTACCCTATGCTTTCTTTTGACTTGATCACCCCTGAGAATGATATTGACATTGAGAGGAGCTTTGAGAGAAGGAATCAAGATCATGTTAGAGAGTGCGTAATGTAGGTTAACTTATGTCAATAGGTGGTTACTAGTGCGAGCCCATTGAGAAATGGTGAGTACCCCTAGATAGCCAATTATGATTGGTTTAAATTAGCATTTTAACATTAATCGCCTAGAAATAGAGAGGGTTAATGTCTTCTGCTTAGATACATTTTTGTGATATCGAGAGGTGCATAATGAGCTAATGGGGAAATCCTAGGCTCACACCATAATCGTTGAGGGGGCGACATCTTCATAACAATCATCATGCATGCAACATTCATGTAAACAACAGCAACCATGCGAATACATGATCCGCAATTGCATCTTAAGCAATCAACGACAACAAGACACATTTCTAGCAAGCTATACCTCTCAAGGGTTGTTATTCCAATCTTTGGGGATTTCATCTCATTTCACTCGAGCAATTAAAGAACCCGGCCAAACTTTCAAGTCCCATTTTACAGTTTTCGAGTTCATGAATTACTAATCAACAGAGGATGATCGTTTCACTGACGGGATTAACAATTGCTGAGTAAAGATGATGGAGGACTTGGTTCGTAGAATCATTGGCAGCATTGTAGCGGCAATCATCAATCGACTTGCATTGGGATCGTACAGGGCATCGATCATTCCAAGTGTCATGCAACAGAGGCATGTGACCAACACGAAAACGTGACATGGTTAAAGATTAGCGAGACCTCTAACCATCCTCTCGTAACTATTGACGAGGGACGAACATAGCCGAATGAAAGCTAGTGACATAAAAAGAGAATAACAATCAACAATCCCAATGTATCAAGAACAGAAGCTGACGAACATGGATTATCAAGCTGTCTCAACTCAAAGTCATTGATGATGAACCCAAACGATGACAGGCACATAACAATGCATAGGCATGTCTGAACAACCCCAGCGTCTTCATCAATTAGCATGGCCAGTTTTAGATTCCACTGTTGACAAGTCAATCATTATTTTGGACAATCTATAGAACAAAAGACGACCAAAATAAAGAGTAAAACCAGTATGTCAAAGCAACACCTAATGACGTCCGGTACATCAATTTCAAGCAACAAACAATGGATAGTCATGGAGGAGATGAGTAAAGTTCAACGACAACAACAACAACGGGTATAATCAGAAGCTCAGCAACTAATCAAGGATATAACCACCGAAACCAATATGTTCACAGGAGGAAGGAGAAGAATGATGAGTTATAACTGCTGTTGACACTTCATTTTGGTCCGAAAAGTTCCTGGACTGATATTTAAAAAATTAAAAAGCGAACACGTACCTGTACTTGTTCTAATAGGAGGCTTGAGAGTAAAATCAGGGACACGATTAGATTCAACAAATTTAGAGCCATCATGAAGAAATTGAATTGACTCCGATTGAACACATCATAGGCCCCAAGATTTGACTCAAGAAGAAGATATTATTTTTTTAAAGTGACATTAGTGAAATTGGCACATCCTATCAAATTCATTTAATTGCAACTAGTACTATTTAAAAAATTGTAACTAATTGTTAGAAAGCCCAAATTAAGAAATACTAGTACTGCTCAATTCTTAATTCATTAGGGACTAAAGAAAAAATAGAACACATTGTTGAAAAGTTGAGGATAAGCTCAGCAAAGAACGATTTTTATGCCACAGGGAGTTGTAAAAGTCAGTAAAAATCATGATTAAATTTGAAAAATCATATAGGGCATATTGAGGATCTTTTCCCCAATTTCTTCCTTTAAAAGAGTCTTCACTAAGTAAATTTTAATAAAAATATAAAAATAAAAGATAAAATAAATATCATGTCATATAAAATCAAAGAGTTCTGGTTTCTTGAAGGGGCAGTAGCCGCAATTTTTAGAAGGAGTGAAAAAGAGAAAATAAAAAATGACAATAGCCAGTGAAAACGGATACTTTCAGCAGCGAAGGGAGAAGGCCGACTGTTCACGACCAGCAGTAAAGACCGCCGAATTCCAAGCTGCAGACCATAGACCTCTCCCGCTGGACCAATTTATCTCTTATTAGAATCTATTCAACTCTTAGACTATTTAACTGAGAAGGAAAATAGAAATTCTCCATCACACTGACTAAGAAATTATTCTTCGATACCTATGTATCTCCTACCGGGACCTATTAACTGAGAAAGAAAATAGAATTCATCATCAAATCTGACAAGGGCATTATTCTTCGGGACCAATTTATCTTACCGAGACCAATTCAAATGAGAAGAAAAATAACACCATTAAATATGATAAATTTCCCAACAAAATAAGGTTTGTGTAAGAAGTAGAGACGTGACTTTGCTCTTACGTAACAACCAGACCTTTTTATGTATTTTCAATAATAATGAATGTGTTTTCTAGACCAATTACTATATTATAGTACACCGGGACCTATTTACCTCATACCGGTATATATTTTTCTCATACTAGGACTTATTTATCTCACATAAGGACTTATTTATTTGAGAAGGAAAATATGATTCATCATCACATCTAATTAGGGCATTGTACACTGGGACCTATTTATCTCATACCGAGACCTATTTGTCTTATACTGAGACCTATTTATCTGAGAAGAAAAATAGAATTCATCATCACATCTAACTAAGGCATTGTGCACTGGGACCTATTTATCTTATATCGGGACCTATTTATCTCATATCAGGATCTATTTATCTCATACCGGGACCAATTTATCTTACATTGGGACCTATTTATTTGAGAAGGAAAATAGAATTCATCATCACATCTGTCTCCAATATGATTCCTCAAGCAATTCGAAGTACCAAAACAACAAGAACTCAGCTTAATTCCACTTCCGTTTCAATCGATTGGTCAAAATCCAAGAACCTCAACCAATTGTATCAATAAAGCAGGACTAAACAAATATTCACCAAATTTGCCCAACTAGAATTGAACTGAACTAAACTTGTGAAAAGTTTCAACCTTTCCATCTTGAAGTTTCAAAATTTCTCGGATTGCAGACACAGAGAATGTCTGCCAGTAAATAAGGCAAATCCAAGGACATGGCAAAAGCTAACACAATTCAAGCAATGATTTTTTCCCCTTTTCAACCTCTTCTTTTCAAGCATTCCCTAGGAAATTGCGTCCCTCACCTCATCCTCTACTAATTAATCACGAACAAGAGCAGCAGTAGCAGCAGCAACAATTGAGAATCTTACAAAGATTAAGAGATTTTCGAATACATTCACCTATTCAAATTCATTCAATTAGAGGAAGACGAGCCTGAAATCCTAGACGACAATAGCGGGCACAGAGGCAGCAATTGGGGCTCCGCATCTCGTGGAGTGGTGGCAGGTGACGGGTGCAAGAAGACCCTTTTCTCTTGTCGCTTTCTCCTCTACCTTGGGATCCAAATTTGGGCATCACAGGTGGGTCTTGGTGATCGGTTGAATAGATCGTGGGCCAGAGGTGTGACAGGGTTGAGGACAAAGTTTGACACAAGGCTGGCTCAGTGAGAAGGAAAATGGAAGGTGAGGGAGGCTAGGGAGAAAGAGAATGGAACGAAGATGGGCATTAGGGCTTACTTGGTGGTGAGAAGGAGAAGGAGATGGAGAAGGGAAGGAAAGGGGTCAAACGGCCATGAAGAGAATAAAATGAAATGAAGATATCTAGGGAAATTCTGGGAGGGATAAAAATGGGTTTTTGGAAAAAGTCTAAAATCCCCCTTACAAGCATATGCTAGTTTTCTAAAGTGATATAACTTGGTGCTAGTTGTAAATGCAAAATTTGTATTAGTGCTATTTAAATTTTCAGCCCATAATTTGCCAAAATAAAGGATTATACTATCCCTCCAAATCCAAATACCCATTATAACTTTTAAAAAAAAAACCCTAAACACACAATAACTCTGCATAATATAATTACACAATTATGCCCGTCTTTTCCCACTCAATCACCACCAAGTCATGACCACAAACGCCTTCCCTTGATCGACCACTACCAAGTCCCAACCACCGAGCCTCCATGGCCACCACGAAATCGCAACTTTATTCGAGTTTTGAGACCAACATGAAACCACTGTATCTACAATACACCTTTCTCCAACTTGATTGGTCCTCCAAATTAAAAGGGTAAATGGTCAAATTAACTTTTTTATCCCTCCAAATCCCCTATCTAATAATAATATCCAAACAAGCAATTTACAGGAAAAAGTTATCTCTCCAAATCATTTCCCTTCCTTCCTCTTCAAATCCCTTCAAATCAAATATCTCCAAATCCCTCCCCTCCAAATTCCTCAATCCAAACAACCTTAAGGTTCATTAGATATCTACACTTCCTCAGCCACCACGGACATGCCAAAACCTTTCCCATGTTCTAATTTCACGTATTCACTTAGAAACACAACAGTTCGAATGTACTTAAAAATGCTAAGAAAAATAATAGAATACAGTAGTTATAGAAAAAGAATGACCATATCAATGATGAATAGAGAAAATCAATTATCTTCACCATGTCCCATGACTCTGAGCCACTGATTACTTTTTACTAAAAAAATGGCATGGAATTTAAATGAGAAATTATTCTCATAAAGTGAAGGAAATTTCATTGGATTTAAGTCCATGAGCTTAATTTGTATAATGTTGGTAGGGTTGAGAAGAGACACGAAGAGACTAAACGTACATGAGCCCATGGTAGAATGGTGGGAATTCAATCTCATGTTGATAAGGAATATGTATTTAGAATGGTTTATAAGAGAGGAGTACTTCTATGTTGAGTAACATCCTTAATTATATTATACGATCTATGCTCGCCTTGCGTGCTAGTGCAAGGGGTGTAGTCAGAGGCCAATTTAGCTAAACTCGTGCGCATGCAGGTGGCAGGTCTACTGAATGTTCGTCCTGGCCATGGGCCACACACGAGACCGACTCTCTTCTTGCATTCTAGCATAGTTTTCTAGTTGGTTTCATAATTTGATTTGGTTCGCTCTTGAGTTTCAGGTTCCATACTACTTCATGCGCTCCTCTGTGGCATCCACGCTTCCTCATCATGATCAAGATGGGACAAATAGATCTTAAAGAAAACTCTGATTGTCACAAGTCTCAATGATCACTACAAATTTATATTATTGTATTCTTTTATTTATTATATTATTTATTCGATTGCTATAATATTTGTATCACGACTTCATATTGGGAAAACTAAATTTTTACTTCTAATATCCAACTTGTAATTGTGGCTACCCAAGATTATCTTATTCTATTTGCTTAACAAACTTAAGACTTATGCACTTATCTTTTGATATAAGATGGCTACTGAAAATACTCTGAATATTGTTGCTGCTGGTGACACTACCACTGCTATTTGCAATTCTTAAGACCATGCGATTGGGTCCTACTTTTCTACCGTTGTGTTTACAATCCTTAGTTTTGTGAAGTCATCAAAACAGTCTATTCCTTACCATGCAAATATAATGTACGATATCATTGCAGGTTGAAGCAGCAATCCTGTATCCAAGCTTGCATCCAACAATTTTAAGGATCTGATTGTGGAAACTTTTGCGCTTTTGTAGCATACATTCAAAATTCTTATGACAGTTCCCAATCTAAAATCTACGTTTATGAGAGAACAATTTGATGCTCCCGGATCGAGGACATGTTAGTTCTGGAAAGAACATGTATTGAGAGAGCTCTTAAATTGATTTTCATCATGGTTGAAACGAACAATTTCACTCGTAATAATGGGGCTTGTACTTTGTGCAGTTACATTTTTTTGCCTAGTTGAAAAGTTAGAAAGTTCTAGATATAGAAAATGATATTAATGGAGTCTATTGCTCCTGATCTCTATCTTACATAGGTTGAGAGGAACAACAGCAGAAGAAAATAGTCAAATAGATTTGTTACAAGTAGTGTTGACGGTACAAAGGTTGGAAGTCCCGAAGAAGACATAGTTGGTATAATTGAGGAACGGGATGATGATGAAACTCACAATCCTGACGTCCCTGCTATCTCACACAAGCGGGGGTTGGAAACATTTTTCCTTTGCTTCATTTGAAGAGGTCAGTGCTTGGCTGTAAGAATATTTTTATGCCTAAAAAGCTCCCTCATTTTCTAGTGAGGTTTCTGATCAGTGATTTGTTAATCATAAAATTGTTGAAGAGTATTTTGGCAGCTATTGCATGATGCAACACCACACAGTTGACAATGATATTATCACTACTAATTTGGTTGGCAGATGACTGTACTTGGAGATACTATGTTTTCATAAACATGACCACCTTGTTAATTTTGAGCCAATAGCTTATTACACCATGTAAAGTAAGGGAGTATGCGGTGGACCGGATATTTGTGGTCCTTCAACCATTTCATTAACTGATAAGTATGACCAAGACAACATTCAACACTGCACCTTTCTCGTTGATTTGAAACCTAAATAGTCACAGGAACCGTCTTTCAGATATGTTCAAGCATTGCATTATGACTGTCCCCTTTCGAGAGTTGATTCTGTCTCCTATGATCGAATTAATATCAATATAGGTTGTCTGCAAAGAACACAGTACTTACGTAATGTCTCCATTGTTAGTTGCATCCATAAATATTTATTTATGTTTTCTCAATTTGTGAATTTAACTCAAGTTAGTGATGAATTGCGGAGGAAAAAAGGCAAATCTAAAATACCTTGATTTTCCCAAACAAATCTCTCGCCTACATTTTTCTCCACTTCCCATAGCATTTATTCCACCTCTCATCTCTTTGATATTCTCCTGAACCCCGTAAACTCTTTCAAGCTGAGTGTTCATGTGCTTCCCTCTTTTCTTCGAGCCTCTCTTTTGCCGAAGCTTTTTAGCAATCGGTAATGGGTTACACAAGAACGTTCGCTGCTTACCCTGTGGAAAAAATTTATAACGAGTATATCACGTGACAGTGTTTATGTGGTATAATAAATTAATAAGATTCGGTTATTTTTACGATCTTTTATTTTTATGATTTTATAATTTTTTTAAAAAAAATTACTAAATTTTATTGGTTCATGACACTATGCAAATATTGTCATGTGATATCCTGTTATGAAGAAGAATCTCTTCATCAGTGATCTTGCCTTCTTAAAATGTGCTGTGAAGTGGATTGACCCATTGAAATTTGATTGCTCTCAAGTTTTATCTTTTACGAGAAAAAATAGATGTCAAATTTTAAGGAAAATTTGGGTTCTATTAAAATTAGCCCTAAATGAAGGCAAACCATTTTTCTTACTCGATCGAACGGAGAATAATCATGAACCATATGTTGGCTAAGGGAATGAGTAGCAGAGTCATCATCGCAAGAGTAGCTGGATAATCATTATTTAGCCCCTAACGAGATTTCCCTAATTCATAACTCTCATTATCCAAAGGATGAGAAATTGAAGGTAAGGAAAATCGATACCAGATTAAATTGGCATGTGAACGTCACTTCGATTGAGTGGTCAATCCAGCATAGCACAAAACCCTTATCAGGCCTACAAGAGCAGGCAAAAGCACCGTAAGGAAACAACTTAAGCGCGTTGATTCCGCTATTTCTACATTACAAGAAAAAGTAGATTATATGAACATTATTATTTTACATGAAATGCAGGTGGTAATATGAAATTATTCTATTATAGGATTGATCGGATCCATGTACACTGCATTTTTTCATAGTACACATAACCCACGTTATATAAGATCGGTTCATCAATCTTGAAACTGGACCCTACCTTATTAAATACTGGAACCAGACTCTACCCAGGAACCTATAAGATACCCCAGGTTCCTGATACCCTATATATTATTTATTCTTCTACCTCTATAATATGAATTACTTCCATATTTTTTATTATTATAATTATTTCATATAGTTTTTTTTAATCATAATCAAATATGTATGATTTATATGTATGTTTTCATTTTAATACTATTTATTACTGATTTTAAATTATAATGATGTTTTAGACATGAAAAATCCATCAAAATATATGATGATTATGTCAAATGAAAGTTCATTGAATTAGGAGTACAATTGTTTAAATAGTTCGTGAATTGGAGTTTAAATGAGAAAATTACGAACGATTAATGCAGTTAACAAGTTGCGGTGATGAGTACCCTGTGTGTCAGAATTAGAACTTAGCAGCTCCCTAATTCATTATCCGGAACATGCCCTATTTTCATTATGATCTACCTAAAATCCACCTAATAGGGTAGGTTCCTACCAATTTTGAATCTACCATATACACGTACACCCCCAATTGTATTATGCACGTATTTTAGATTAGTGAAAATTATTGGAAATAGAATATTTTAAGGAAAGAAATGGCGGATTTGGCATTTTAACTTTTTAAAAAATTTAACGTGGTGGAACCAGATGTAATTTACAAATCCCACCCTTTTAGCATGTAATTTCTTTACATATAAATTTCTTGAATCCCGTAAAATTTTTACAACCCAGTAAAGTTGCATTGCCTCCAACTTTGCACCCAGACAATATGGTGTAAAATTTACAACTTTACACGTAACCATATCAGGTTGGCGAACCTGATAGCAATTGAGTTTCTTTATAGTTCAGTCTAGCCTTTTTTGTGGATTTTCACTTCGGTCCCTAGGATTTGTGATTGTTTCAAAGCAGACCCAAGTGTTTGAGAGACCCAGAAATGGTGGATTCCATAACTTTTGAAGTATTTTGAATCAATCCTAATATTTTTGGACCCCATACCAAACTTTCTGCAGTGTTTCAAGTCAGTTCAGAGGATTTTATTGCTCTCATAACTTTTTAAAATGCTCCAAATTGGCCCTTGGGAGACTTTGAGCCCTTCGAAAGTTAGAGAAAATTTTTAATTAAGCCCTAAGTGATTTAACTTAGTTTCCATATCACTCCCCAAAATTTCAAATCGGTTCTCGACTTTCAGTATTTTAGAAACTTGCCTCAAGTTGAATAAAATGTCTTTACTTAAATTGATTGATATTGATATTAATCGACATGTAATGGTTTGATTACATGTAAAATCAAAATATTATATGCACGTTGATTAGATTGAGCAGTGGCATGAAAGGGCGTTGATTTCAATAATCGAATTACCCATTAATCAATCAATCTATACCTCAATTATGGTGATAATTGAATAAATTAAAATAAGTAAAGTTTAGAAACACTAGGTACTGACATAGATCGTATCGATTGACTTGCGAGCCTTTCATATGTAAAAAAATCTCTGAATCGAAACTCAGGTTCGAGACAGATAAATAAGAATTTAGGTAGTTAGTGCCATACTCCTCAAGGTAAATAATAAGTTTATCATTAACCTTAAAATAGTTTCTTAAATATTTAGCGGTGATTTATTTTCATATATTTATTTCTAATCATGAAATCGTGCAATAGTCGACAGAATTTTGATTTCGGGTTGCAACAATAATAATTTCTGTTTACTGCCGGTCATTATATTGGCCATCGTCTCACAATTCTTTGCATTCCTTTCAAATCTTGACCTCCAAGTCCCAAGTCTTCGCCCGACCTTGACAAAATGGCAGTCTTGGGCCCGTATTGACCCCAACACTATCTGCAGATGAACTCCTGGCTTTCTTCAGGATCAAATACTAAATTTCCTTGGAGGACCGAAATTCTTAAGGTCTCTACCAGGGATGGTTTAGAGCCGACTTTTCCCGCTGGTTTTTTTTCTTTTTGTTTTGAGGCCCACTTTTAGATAATATTGTAAATCTCTCTTAAATATTGACAGGTGTAAATTTTTAATAATTTTCAAAAATCAACTTTACAATTTGAATAGTAATTTATACAATGAATTCATTATATATTACACATTGAATATTTACTCAGAGAAGAGCCTCCTCTTTTAAGAAAAATAAAATTCGATTTTTTTACATCCTTCTATTCTTCTTTTTTAAAGAAAATAAAATAAATTTCTAAATTAAAATATTTTCGTAACATGGATATATAGTAAATATACAAAAACATCAACAAAATGTGAGCCAATTAATCAAGGGGAAAAAAAAGAAAATATGAGCCAATTTACACTGCTCCAATAAAGAAAACAAAAGCTCTACCGCAATTTAAAACATTTTAAGAGTAAAAGGTTTAGTAGAATGCATAATTTGCTAATTTCGATATTATTGCTACTTACGAAAATTATTAATCACATAGTTATCATTTTTATTTTTTAATATTATTTTTTAAAATATATAATTTTTATATAGTGTATAATAAATCAACAAATAAAAATAGATAGTAATTATAACTTTAAGTGATAGTTATAGTTTTAAAAACAATTTTATAATTTCAGCACCATTTATCATTTTTTAAATTGATTAAAATTTATTGGTTAATGGTCTTTTATACAATTGAAAAATTAGACCAACTGCCCACACTCTCCCATAATAATGCAAATAGACTTGATTTTTTATTTTTTATTTTTTATTTTTTATTATCCATTTGCTTGTACATTTAACGGAAAAACTAGAGGGATAATTGCCCTCTTGCTAGAAAACCTTTTGAAAATATAATACTTTGACACAAAATCTTTGAAATATCACATTTGAGTCCAAAAAAAATTTTTTGGTCACCAGCCACGGTATCCAAGCAGGCCCCACCAACGGTGAGACGACATCTTTCAGCCAACCATACTTGACTAATTCGTTGGTCACCCCGGGTCGCACACTTGGTAATGGCGGGTGAGGCTCCCAAGGGGGTGTCTGTGTACGCGAGTTCTCAAATTTGAAACCTTCTTAAGCAGCACCGAACTGCTTACTACTCGGCCCAACCCCCTATTATAACTAGTGTATGTGGCACATAAACTTTTTATTAATGTCATTATCGTTGTTGATGTGGAAGGATAAGGTGAAGTTGACTCTAACTCCACGTCATGATTTGATTGACGCATCACCCTAAAAATTATTTTTAAATTCAAAAATTCGAAGGCCTTAAAAAATAATTTAAGATATTTTCAATATATATTAATTATAATTTTTTTTCTAAAAAATGTGAAAAATTTTAAATTATCAAAAAAATTTAAAAATTGTAAGAAAATTATAAAATTTAAGAAAATAAATTTACTAGATGTAAAAAATATTAAACTATGTATATAATTAAGAAAAATGGTTCAAAAAAGCCAAGCATTTTGAAAAAATTTGTAACAGATATAGAAGATTATATAAAATATATAAAAATCTTTAAACATATATAAAAATTTTATAAAACTTGTTTACTATTTTATGAAATTTTAGAAAATTCAAAGATTATAAAAAATTATGAATAATCATGAGTCTAGCAATTTCTAAAAATTTTCCTTAAGATTTTTACAATATTTTTGGAATTTTGAAATTATTCTTGATTATTTTTACTTTTTGCATGTTGTAAATTATTTTCATAATTTTATGTTTTACTAAAATTCCATAAAATATTAAAGACGTTATAGAATTTTTATATTTTTCTACTTTTTTTCTATATTTTGCATAATTTCCTACGTGTTCTAAAATTTTTTCAATATTTTAGCTTTTTTATGATTTTGTAAGTTATATTCAATATTTTATATTATTAACAATTTAAAATTTTATGATTTTCATTTTTTGATAAATTAAAATGTCTTAAAAAAATTATAACTTCTCATGCTTTAAGATTTTTATGTTTTTTGAACATTTTAAATTATTTTATTAATTTTTGAAATTTGTGAATTTGAAAATAGTTTTTAGGATGACAAGTCAGGAAAATTTATTACGTGGTGTGAGGGTCAACATTATTTCACACTACCACATTAGCAACGGTTAATGGCGTTATTGAAAAGTTAATAGAATAAACCAAAATTTTGTATTATGAAAAAAAATAATCGTACTCAAATTTGACATTTTAAAAATTTTGTATTAAAATATTATATTTTAAAGTTTTTGTATCGTTTAGACAATTATTCCAAAAATTAGACACATAAACTTTCAGAAATCACAAGTAACAGAAAGGCTTTTGTTTATTGCGGACAACTGGATGCCAACCGGCTTTACTCATACGTGTATATAATCAAGATTTTGTACCAATCAGGGCTGAATAAAGAAAATTTATCCGAGGGGAAATTCAATAGAACATTAAGAAAATGGGTTCAAGGAAATCGAAATAAAATAATTTAATTAAAAATATAAAATTAAGTAAAATTTATATAAATATTCTAACTTGAAACGCAAAAGGAGGCCAAACTGATTGAGACGGTTAAATTAGACACATCAACACTCAAGTCAAATAAAGATGATAACAAAAAAAAAACCTATGTTGATAAGTCTCGTCATAAGTTGAAATTTAAAGGTGATGGTAAATATAGCTCAACAAATCAGTTCCCTCCAATCCCAAGTACAAAAACTACACTTTTACTACCAACGGGGTTGATCCGCGTGGTAAGCAGCTCGGCGCCGTTTAAGGAGGTCTCAAGTTCGAGACCTCACGTACGTAAACAACCCCTTGAGAGCCTCACCTGCCATTGCCGGGTGTGCTACCTGAGGCGACCAACGGATTAGTCAAGGATGGTTGGCTGAAAAATGTCATCCCACTGCTGGTGGAACCTGCTTGGATACTGTGGATGGCGACAAAAAAATACACTTTTACTAAATATTTTAACAAATATGTATAAATAAGTCGAACCTAAATTTATTAGAATAGTAAAGATATGATGCTTTTTTTTTTAATATGGAAGTTAGGATCCAATTAGATTTCAGATTCAGGGTGGTCGGATCCAATTAGCCATTTCAGATTAGGGGTGGCTAAGCAGCTACCACGTGTACGAGTTGGACGTCCGTGATTGCAATTGGGGTATCAAAACCGCAAACCCCTTTTCAATATTATCAGCTCTCATTTTCGAGCTGCTTTCTTAAAAATTCCGCTTGAACCACAAAATTTCCACAAGCATGAACAGTAAGTCTTCCCATCCGGTGCATGGACACTTTGAAGAAGAAAGACGTTAATTCCTGAAGCGTGTAGAAAGGTTGAAGAGATTGACAGCGAACATTATATTCTTAGTCCAGAAAGAAGTTAAGACGCAATCAGTAATGTTTCGGGATAATCATCTTTCGCGTTTTGTATTGTGCTTGGTTTTTCATCGACGTTCAGTGCCAAGCTTAGGAAACAAAGACAAACATTGAGTGAAATATCTGGCTATTTTACAAGAGTTTGGGTGCCTATTCAATTCAAAAGTTAAAACTGATAAGATGGTGGTATTAACTCTTTTATACACTAGGTTTCTTTTCATTATTTGTCTGATATAAAATTCATTTCTCAACATATTGGATGCTTGATCTGTGCTATTTCCTGTCTGTTTTATTGCTTCTGGTGTGACATCCACGTTCAAATCGAGGGTTTTTCGTGAAAAAAACCTTCAACGAAGAGAGCCATGAACATGAGATTTTCACAGTCAATCATATACACAGTCTAGGTAATTCCCTCTGGATCCTCACGTCGTGTCACACATTTCTCAAAAAGAGAAAAAAGACCACAAGAAGTTTATAGGTTTGTTATTTTCTTTGGAAAGTGAGTCGTGCATGTTTTATTTTCTTTGGAAAGTGAGTCGCACATGTTTTAAAGTGGCAAATCAAATTCTATTTGTTACCCACTATTACAATATATCCATTTCACTTCGTAACCTTCCGTTACGTATATACTGATGTGAATATGACATTGTGAGCTTAGCTTGATGTGTCATTTTTTAACTCTAATGTGGACAATTTTAATTTGATGTGGAAAAATGATTTGGAAATATCAATTTTTTATACATATATCGACATAAAAGAGTAATTACATTTATTTGAAAAATGGAGAGGACACGTAGGATTAAAATTTGCAATCAGCAGTTTAAAAATGACGCGTCAAACAAAACCAACACCTTTTATGTCCATATCAGTATAGAAGTAATGGAGGGAGATAGGAGGACCAATTGTTTTGACAACAGGTAACAAACAGGACTTGATTTTTATTTTTTGAAATATATAAGATTCACTTGTAAGAACGACAGGATTTTCGTTGTCTTCTTCTCTTTCTTAAAATGCGGTGCATTGTGTTACCTTACACTCTTCCTGGTCATAAGCACACAGAAATCCGAGTTCTGTTCTATTAATTTATTTTTCGAAGTCTCTTCGCTTCCCTTTCCCCTTATCTTATACTGTAAAAACAAATTAGTTTTTAAATTAGAAGACTTTCATAATATGGATTGGAAATAAATATATAGAATTAAGGTTTTTGACAAGTGTGGCTAATTTAGAAACCTAAAAAATCCATGTGCGACTTCTGTGTCCAATTATTTCCCTTCAGCTTGTAATAATTTAACAACAAGATGCCAACTTGTTTTTCAAATTTGTGCAAATGTGTTTATATGTGTCTCTTTTAATTTATACTTCATTTGAGTCGTGATCGGTGTTTCACTAATGCATCGCTAATGCTACGCCAGTGGTTTTTTTTTCTTTTTTATTCCGGATTATAAGAAAATTATATGATTATGTTTGGTGGGAAGGATAGGAATGGGAAGGATGGAAAGTAAACTCTCTCTTAATTTTGAATTGTTGACTTGCCCTACCGCATGAAACTTCCTATCTCTAAACCATGGTCCACGAAACATTGAATCTGAAATCTGAAACAACGTCAGTTAACACGCAAAGACCGCGTTTGACACGGTCATTAAAGCAGCCTCTAAACTGTTCTGCCTAACCACCAGTGATCATCAGTCGGACAACGAAACAGTCTCCAATTGTTCTCCTATAAAAGGTCACCCACTTTCATCAACCTTCTCAAATCGCTGCAAAGAAGACTAGAATCCTCCGAAAATGGCTCACAGACCTTCTCCGTACCTAGCAGCTTTCCTCTCTTTGTTCATTTTTATTTCGTTAATGCTAGGTTTGGAGGCCGGTGATATTGCTGTCTACTGGGGACAGAACGGGGGCGAGGGCACCTTGTTGGATACTTGCTCCTCAGGAAACTACAAGTACGTAAACATTGCCTTCCTCTCGACCTTTGGCAATGGGCAGACTCCGGCGATTAACCTTGCAGGCCACTGTGACCCGACGAATGGTGGGTGTGCTGGACTGAGCTCCGATATCAAGTCCTGCCAGGCTCAGGGAATCAAGGTTTTGCTCTCCATTGGAGGAGGAGGCGGGAGCTATTCCCTTGCTTCAGCTGATGATGCTAGGTATTAGAATTTAAATTTGTTGTAACTGTTTGCTCTAAAGGTTCAATCTTATTAGCTAATAGTACAATATATTATTTATTAATTAATACTTCCCTGACACTTGGGTTGTATCAAATATTAATTTTGAATGCCCTACATAGAATTAATTAAATAGGGAGGAGATAAGTGCAAATTCCGTGACTTAAACCTTCTCTAATATATAGTATAATTTGAAGTAGTCATTGCTCTTTATTTAAAATACTAACTTTATTTGACAGTATAATGATTTTATTATTCTTACTTAATACCAGCCAAGTTGCAGATTACTTGTGGAGCAATTTTTTGGGAGGACAGTCGACATCTAGGCCGCTAGGGGATGCCGTTCTAGATGGGATTGATTTTGATATCGAGGGAGGGACGACTGAGCACTGGGATGATCTCGCTCAGGACCTATCAGCTTACAGCAGCGACGGTCAGAAGGTTTATCTGACTGCGGCTCCCCAGTGTCCTTTCCCGGACCCCTGGATTGGTGGTGCTCTGCAGACGGGGCTTTTCGACTATGTCTGGGTCCAGTTCTACAACAATCCCCAGTGCGAGTATAGCTCTGGCAATATGGCAAATTTCCAGAGCGCGTGGAATCAGTGGAATACGGTCACGGCCACAAGCATCTTCCTCGGACTTCCTGCAGCTCAAGATGCAGCAGGTAGCGGCTTTATCCCGGCAGATGTCCTCATTTCTACCGTGCTTCCGGCCATAAACTCGTCCCCGAAATACGGAGGAGTCATGTTATGGTCACGTTACTACGACAATGAAACCGGCTACAGCTCAGCGATTAAAAATGCCGTCTGATATGCACATAACAGTTTGAGCTATTTACATCCTTCTAAGTCAATAAGCAGATGTGAGGTTGTCATATCTGAATAGATTATTCAATACTCCTCGAGGTGAAGAATTTATAGAAGTGAATCCGAGAATACCCCATCGTAGTGGGTTGTAGTTGATTTACAAGAATCTTATCGCTGGGTTGATACATACAAAATATTGAATAACATAATGTGTTGTTTGAAAAAAATGTTGTGATTCAAATGGTAATAAAACTATCACAATGTGACTTTTTTTACATATAATTTGAGGCATCTTACTTTTAAATAAAATTCTAAATTCAAATATTAAAAAAAATAGAAAATGCACATTGGCAGATATTTAGTCCAAATGGTTCAACTTTAACTGAATATGAACTAAGAATCAACATGAGTTGATTAAGATGGTATGACATCTTTTACACTTAAGAAAGATCTTAGGTTCGACTCATGTGAATGAAAAGAATTCACATTATAAGAGTTTTATAGTCTTAGTGGGCTGATCTATCTCGAATATGAATTAATCATAATTCATTGAATTTTTGAATATAAGGTGGTATATATCAAATATTAACTGGTTGAGATCTATAGGATTTATGGTAATAAGGTGATATATCAATGAAAACTTCTATCAAAACAATTCTAATTAAATTCGTGGAGCTTGCCCTAGGAGAAAGTTTATTGCGTAATGAATATAACATATGACAATATTTATATAGTGTATTATTTCTAAGTTATTTTTTGTTTTTAAGATTTTATAAAAAAAAACTTTTAAATTGATGGAATTTTACTGACTTGTAATGACTCCGAAGTACTTTCAAATATATCCATTACACAAAGCCTCTCTGACAAGTAAAATTACGTTGAGAAGTGACATCTGTGGCCGATGAGCATGGACATTGAGAAGCACGGATATTGGTTGTCCATATTCATTGCAATGCGTCACACATTGACGGGCACTGGTATGGGTCACCCGTGGCCAATGAGATGCACTGGACTTTGAAGAGTACGGATGCAGGTCATCTGAGGCCGACATGGGGCACTGGACTTTGAGGAGGCTCGAATGCAGCCTTTTGTGACCAACATGGTATGCTAAATTTTGAGGAGGCATCGATGTGGGTTGTCCATGGTCTACACGGTGCGCTAACTTTGACAGGTACAAATGCTGGCTGTCCATGGCCGATGCGATATGCTGAACTTTGATGAGTCACAGATACGGGTCATCTGTGGCTGACGGGGACAGTGGACGTTGAGCAGGCACAGATACTAGTTGTCCGTGGTCAACACAAGGCATCAAACAATGAGGACGCATGAATGAGGACCATCCGTGGCTGATTTTGGTGCTGGACTTTGACGAGGATGGATGTAGGTCATCAGTGGCTATCACAACGTGCCAGACCTTGACGGTACGGATGCGGATCACCCGTGTCCAATGCAATGTGCTAGACTTTGAGGAGGCAAGTAGCAGGGGCGCTGGACTTTCACAGGCATGGATTTGACAAGCATGGATGTGGGTCATCCATTGATGAAGCGCTGTGCTAGACTTTGACAAGGCAAGGATGCAGGTCATCTGTGGTTGACGCCTGGTGCCAGACTTTGAGGCACTGATGTGGATCATTAGTAGCTGACACGATATGTTGAACATTGAGGAGTCATGAATGCAGGCCGTTCGAGGCTGACGCTATGCATCGGGCATTGAGGAGGTACCGATACAGGTCGTTCATGGCCTACACAGACGTCAGACTTTGATGGGCACATATGCATGTCATCTATGGCCGACACATTACACCAGACTTTGACGAGCATGGATTCAGGTTGTCCATGTCTGAGGCAATGTGCTAGACTTTGAGGAGGCATGGATGAGGGTCGTTTGTGGCCGACACAATGCATTGGACTTTGGCTGACAAGGATGCAAATAGTTTGTGGGGCCGATGTGACATGCCAAACTTTATTGGGCACGGATAAGGTTTGTCGGTGGCCGACGAGATGCCCCAGACATTGACCAAGACAGATGCAAGTCATTTGTGGTCGATGCAGGTCACCGGACTTTGAGGAGGCACAGATGAAGGTCATCCGTGGCCCACGCAAGGTGCTGAACTTCGACTATCACAAATATAGGTTGTCTTGGCCCATGCAGGGCCCAGGACTTTAAGGAGGCACGGATGTTGATCGTTCGTGGCTAGCACGATGCACTAGACTTCGACGAGCATGGATGCTGGAGGTATGGATGCAGGTCACTCGTGACCTATGCCATGCACTGCACGGCTACCGGTCATCCACGGCCGATGAGATGTGTTGGACTTTGATGAACATGGATGTGGGTCATCTGTGTTTGAAGCGATGCGCCAGACTTTAAAAGGTACGGTTACAAGTCGGTGTGGTCTATGCGGGGCACTAGACTCTGACGGTGTAGATTCGGGTCGTCTGTGGCTGACATAGTATGCCAAACTTTGAGGAGGCACAGATACGAATAATCCATGGCCGACGTGGTGTGCCAATTGATGAGACATGGATGCGGTGTTTGTGGCTGACGTAGGGAGCTAAACTTTGAGGATGCATAGATGCGGGTTGTATGTGCTCAACATGGGATGTTGGACTTTGATGAGCACGGATGCAGGTCGTTCGTCACGGATGCAGGTCGTCACTCACCAATACGATGCGCTGAACTTTGATGGGCATAGATGCATGTTGTTCGTGTCCGATGCGATGCACTAGAATTTGAGTAGGCATGGATGTGGGTCTTCCATGGCCAATGCAAGGCGCCAGACTTTGAGGAGGCATGGATATGGGTCATCAATCCTTGACATAGAGTGGCAGACTTTAGGAAGGCACGGTTGTGGGTCATCTGTGGCCAACGCATGGCGCCGGAGTTTGAAGGGTGTAGACACCCAATTTTGACCCTAACCCATATCATATTATTTTTATTAATTATTACTTTTATTTTTATTATTAAATTTTATGTTTTAATTAAAATAAAAAACAAAACAAAATTTGAAAATAAAAAAAAAGGTAGCAATGCACGGGGGTATTATTCAACTTCTTCTCCCCATGCCCTCTCCCATCAAATCAACAGGTTAACAACGCCTCCTACGACTGGCAATGGCTACCCGGAATGGCGGTCCACGTCCTATCCCCGCATCCAATCGCGTCCTCATTTCATTCCCGAACATTGCCTCTCTCTCATTCCTTCGATGTCTGCAATCTCCCTCCCCCCCCCCCCCCCCCCCCCCCCCCCCCCCCCCCCCCCACAATCTCCCTCTCCACTGGTCTCCCCGTCACCCCCCCCCCCCCCCCCCCCCCCCAAGCCACTGCCCCGAGGCCATTGGATTGTTGTCATGCATGCCAACAGTGCAGTTTTGCCCTTGTCTGATGCTGACGAGCTAACCTTCTTGACTTTCCCGAGCCTCTGTCCCAGTTGCTCTCACCCTCTCTCTCTCTGAGCTCCCTCACTCGGCCACTGCCCTGAGGTCACCAGATCGGGTTTCGTGCATGCCAACCCTGCCACTCTGACCCTGTGTCAATCATCGGTGCCTCGCCCACTCTCTCTCTCGCTATCCTCTTCATTGCAGATCTCATCTCTTGGGGCTCTCTCTCTCTCTCTCTCTCTCTCAGCCACTGCCTCGAGGTCGCCATACCAAGTGCCTTGCACACCACCCCTGTCTCAACTAGTAGCTCCATACATGACCCATGTCAGCCAATGCTAATTGTCACCCTCCCCGTGCTCTATCTCGGCTCCTAAACATCGTTGCTTGCCCCATGCTCTATCTTTGTTCTATTTTCTTTTATTTTTATTTATTTTTTCATTCTTTTCTTTCTTTATGTGTTATCCAGCCCTAGAAACTTCTATGTGTGTTACAATTAGACCCATGCTGCACTTCCTATATAAATAGAGCCCCCATTTCTTTGCAAGAGGAGATAGATTGAACACACATTGAAAACACTCTTCCACATATTCTCCATATTCTCCAAATACTTCCCATCCGATATAACCTCTCCATTCATCCATTCACATAATATTTTCCATCCGCCATAGCATATTATATTCTCCATCCTCCATCTAATATATATGTCAATACCCTTTCCCTCAAATCTATCACTTGAATGGTCTCATATGTTGAGCAAACATTCAAGAATAAACATTCTCATCTGGGCTTATCCATCTCCACAATCGTCATCGAGCCCAAGCCCGTGTGAATCAACAAGTCCTCCTCATGTCCTGAAGGTGCCCAAGTCCGTGTGAATCGACAAGCCCTCCTCGTGTCTCAAAGGTGCTCAGGTCCAACACCGAATCGAGTCCGAGTTCCACTCACTCCTTGACAGTATCATCGTCATCGTCACGGTTATAGGCATAATTTCTTGATCGAGATTTAGGTTATATCCTTGAAAATTAAATTTTTTTTGAAATAAATGTTTGGTGAAAAAAATAGAAAATATGTAAAAATCAACAATGTTTGGTCACATTTTCATGAACGGAAAAGGGAATCGGTCCTCTAAAAATGAAAACTTGTGTAGTTGGAATTTTCAATAACAATTTTGGAATTGTTCATCTTTTTTAGGAGATGTCAAAAAATGGTAAAATATCTAGAAAATCAAAGAAGAAAAAAGAGAAAAAGGAAAATATTTTGGTAGGTAAATTGGGGAATGGCTAGAAAATGGGTTGTGCAAAGTTTTGATGATAAAATGGATCGTTCAAAGTCGGGTTTTAAAATTCTTTTAGTTCAGTTTGACCACGATTGTCAAAATATTTAGATCAGCTCCGGGGTCAATATGTGTTTTAAAGTGGGTCTAAATATTTCCTAAGGTTTATGGATCATTATTTTGAAAATTTTGGATCAATTTAGTTTTTTCATCGGCTTTTTAAAATCAGTCCAGCATTGTTTTGAATTTTCCAGCCTTGTTACTGGTGCTTCTTGTATGTTTTAGAATTATTTTAGGAGTTGTTCAAATTTAGAGGTTTTTTTTTAGAATTTCGGATCATTTCAGATCAATTTGCGGTCTTTTACCAGCCTTTAAAAATCAGTGCAGCTTTACTTCAAATTTTTTTAACTCTGACTCTGATGTTGCTTGTGTGTTTTAAATTGGTCTTAGGTATTGTTAGAGTTTAGGGGTCGGCCTTTGAAAATTTTGGATCTTTTTGAATTGATTCGAGGTCTTTTATTGACTTTTTAAAATTAGTTCAACCTCTTGTCCAAATTTCCCAGATTAGTTGTAAATATTTCGTTTGTTTTAAAATAGTTGTAATAGTTTTTAACATCTATGGGCTAACCCTTAAAAATTTTCGAAACATGTTGGGGTAATTTGGGCTATTTTGAGGCTCCTGAACGATTTAACTTAATTTTTATGTCGCTCCCCAATATTTCTTACAAATAACTTTCTCATTTTTAAGTTCAAAAAACTTTTCTTGAGTCAAATAAATCTATCATGCTTGGCTTGATCAGTGTAAATGCTGGTTGAGGTATTTTCATTATTGTGTATTGCCTTAATTACATGTGGGGTTGGGAAAAGTTAATGTATTGAGTGCATCAATGTAATTGGATGGGTAGTGAGAAAGATGATGATGGAAGTATGTAATTTCGATAATAGTGGAACCCTTTACATTCCACACTCAGATTAGGACGGTTAATGGCATGCTAGGTCGTCGTACGAATTATCAAATTTCATTTTGGACTATCGATTTGAACTTCGATCAAGGCAACAATTGGACAAATTAAAATGTGTAAGCAAGCAAATGACTTAGAATTAGGGACAGGTATCAAGTGTGGGTGTATTTTGATTATTGAGCTTCAAGATATATATGTAACAAGAACTCCGAACTCAAATCTCAGTTCTAACACCGACAAAAACCTAGGTGGTTAGTATCATGATCACTTAATGACTTAGGCGCCTAAACAGCTTCAATAAATAGTTTAGTGGTGACTCCAATCCACACCCAATTTAAAGTCCCAAATTAGGGTTCGTGCGTGCCTAAATTGATTCTTTGTTTGCTTGGTGACTCTGCAAAGGATGTTTTGAGGGTCCGCTCCCATAATCCCTTATTATTTGTTTGCTTGTACACTTTACTTTAGCACTACATATCCTGAATAATGATCGAACCCAGATCGTAGGAACTTCCCTAGGAGGGGGATAGTAGAAGTACACCCACGTGGGAACTCCCATCGAAAACAGCTTTGGAACACCTCCGCTCGATTCGCAAGCCCAAAGTGCCCTGAAAGGGAACCAAGGACACTATGAATTGAGGGCCTTTTAGCACTTACCCTGGCACCCAACCTTCATACATTAAATGCTTGATTGTTTTGAATGTGAATGTTGCTTTGTCTTCAATGTATTTTTCTTAAAGGTTAGAAACAATTGTACAAGTAGAACAATCAAGTTGTATATTTCTAATCTTTCTTTCCTCTTGGGTAGAAAATAATGTATAGGTAGGTAGAAAATGATTATAGGTTATTCTTATCCTTTCGGGTAGAAAATGATGTATAGGTCGGATATTTGAATTGTAAATTGCATGAGCGGATATTTTCTTCCTTGCTTATTTAACTTCTTGCACTTACATCATGTTTTCGAAAATTGAGATGACAAAATCTACTTAAATTCATAAGTGTTAAATTGACTTTGATCCCTTCATAGATGGTGACCCCGACCAACTACCGCCACCCTAACTTTGAGATGACCTAGTAGTGGCAAGATCTTACCTATTCGGAACAAGATTATGTCACAAGTGTGGTGGGAAACGCCTACACATTAATCAAGGTTGAGGTCAACTGGCGCGTGCTTACTGTGCTCACGGAATTCTAGGATCCTGCAAGGATTGCTTTTAACACAGCAGGGCATGAGTTAGTGCCAACCCTAGGGAGATTGTGAACTCCTATCTGCCTCTACTTGGGAAGGTGGATTGGTTGTTTGATGCTTGGACAATACCCCAAAGAAAAATCTTGATTGCCTGAAGGGAAAACACGTGAAACCAATTTTTGATAAAAATTGTGGGAACCTCTTGACTTTGAGTGATTTAGATGAATTTTCCTCACACTACAAGGGATAAGTGGTGAAAGGATTTCTTCAAAACACATATGCCAACACTTTTATACTCGCTCGTTTCGGAACCTTTCTTTTCTCCAAACCAAGTGCTTGTTTGATGTGGCACTTGTCGACATCGCCCTTCAGATGGTTGAGGGTCGTGGTTATATACACACTCTACTTGCGGAAATGCTAAGGTTAGTTAATCTAGCAAAGAGCCACAGGAAGGGAATTTTGGCTTGTCCCATTTACTTCAGATTTGATTTCTAAGTCACATTCAAAACATTGGCTTGTGCTTTCTAATTTATTTTTCAAATGAGAACCGAATTACAGGTATTTGGAGAAAACTTAAGATTCTATTGCAAAAACCACATTTCCTGGCTTGAACCATTCAAGAATGGAAAAAGCTTTATTAGGACCTTTTATGGAAAGCTCATTCGTTTTTGTGGAAAGAAGCCTTCATTAGATGCCAAAACTTCAAAGGGATTCCACTCTTGGATGCTTTGGAAGTTTGGCCTATTTTCTAGCATGTGCTTATAGCCAATATGGGGACTACAAGCCATAACACTTGCTGAGGATGGTTGTGATGTTTGCCTAAATTTGTGAGAAATCTCTCTTTAGGTAGCTAAGGGTAAGTTTGAAGAAATCAAGAAGTTTTGGAGCACACACGAGTATTCTCCTATCACATTAGCAAAACCTGACTCCGAGGAAGAACGAATCTACTTAGCCACCCACGAGTATATCCACACCATGGATCCCGAGCTCCTTCAAGTTCATATTGATCCAAACAAGGCATTGGCGCCGCACCCCCAGATCATGGTCCTGTATGGATCAACCACTACCATGAGATGTCTACCAGGGTGAAGTACCAGTGCAAGACATGGCTCAAGGACGTAAAACGACTCCAAAATGAGAGAGACTAGGCATTGGAGGAGCTATAGAAGACGAGGACCAAGCTAGAATTCGAGAGGAAGAAGGCACGATTCAGAGATGCACTGCCGCAAGACAATATTGAAGGGTCCTAGGATGACATTTAGACATGAGACCCTTCATTGAACTTTTATTACATTGTAAAATGTAATAAAGCTCAATCAAAGTGGTGTTTGGCCAAGAAATGATTTCTCATGCGTACTGTTCTGTTGCAAGACACTAATTCCAACCTTTATTTTCTTTTCTTTTTCTTTCTTTGCTTTGCTTTGCAAGTACCATCTGGCGAGGCATAACTTGGTACGAACAAGATCAAGGGTGAGGATGGAGGAGCAAATGAACCAAGAGCAGTGCATTATCGAATTGGAGTAGACTGCGACATAGCTCTCAACCCAGCTCGAGCAATTGATAAACATGTTGGCCGCCCAAACTCAGGCGCGGGGTAACATGGCAGCTCCGCCATCCCAGACCACTCTAACGACTCCCACGGAAAACTCAGCCCCACCTACCCAGAGTGACCCTCTTGTCTAAACTCCACCAAATCTAGAATTACCCCTCACCAACCCCACTCATGATGTTGAAGTCACTCCTATCATTATCTAAATGAGCTAACACGAGATGAATTTGAACAAGAAAGTAGGCTCAAAAGGGTTGAAAAGCGAATGAAGGTTGTACAAGGATACGACCTATATGGAGGAAGTAAATATGCAGATTTGTGCTTGTTCCCGCATATGGTGATGTCCAAAAAGTTTAAAATCCCTGATTTTAAGCAGAATGATTGGACCACCAATCCTATGACCCACTTGAGGCTCTACTACTTGAAGATGGCCAAATGCCATGAGTATAGCAATATATGATAAACACTTTTCACGAAAGCCTAGAGGGCCAACTTTACTATGGTTTGGCCAACTGAAAGCGACTGACATCCAAACTTGGGAGGACTTGGCCAGGGCCTTCAAGAAGAAGAACAACTTCAATTTCGACATCACCCCAACTCAGGCCAACTTGTAGGCAATGACAAAGAAAGACAATGAGCAATTCAAGAAGTATGCACAAGAGTGGCATGCTCAAGTCACTCTGGTTCAACCACCCTTAACAGAGAAGGAAATGGCTTCTCTCTTCATTGGAACACTGCATGCGCCATTTTATGTTCACATGCTTAGTCAAATTTCCTTGACCTTTGCAGACCTCATTGAGGTCAAAGAATAGTTGGAGAAGGATATTCGTGAAGGGAAGGTTCTAGACCCATCTAAGGCTTCATCCTATAAAGTATTTAAAAGACTGAACCCTCCAAAGACAAATAGGAAAAGAACTATCGTGAACACAGTTTATCAAGTGCCACCACGAGGCCATCCTACTTAGATCACCTACCCTTAGGCAGTTCCATTAGCGGAGTCTGCAAATGTCGCACCCAAGGATATCATTATCACAAACAATGGAGCGAATCAGCAAAGGAGGTCTCCAAGGCAATTTACCCCATTACCTATCCCATTGTCTCAAATATTTAGGGTACCCAAGGAGAAGGGATATGTAGTGGGAGTGAACTACCGTCCCGAATTCGTAATCGACAATCAAGACCCAAATGCAGAATGTGAATTACACCTAGGCTTTCGATGGCGTTTGATTGACAATTGCTCGAGGCAGAAGCACGTGCTCTAGAACTTGATAGACAAAGGAAAACTAGCTTTAAATGTTGTGCAACCACCAAATGTCAACTCTAATTTGTTGCCAACCCATAATTCCGACTCCCATCAAACTATCAACACGTTGTAGGCCTACTTAGACAAAGATATCAAAAAGGAAATGGTAGCTGTGTTGAAAAAACTGATCATTGATTATGTCCCTGCTTAAACATCTCAATCTACCACAAATGCTCCTATCTTTGCTGAGTTCTCGAATCCCTTCTCTTATGAAGACAATAAAAGAGTACCTTGGATCTATGAAGCATGGGTCATCAATGCCAATGAGGACAAGGAAGTGCTAGGAATGACACGCTCAAGCCATTGCTATGTCACACCGGACCTGTAAAGTAAGGGAAAGATGGTGACAGGAGAGACGTCCAAGAAGAAGGTGACTAACGAGGAAGTTGCGGCCTTTATGAAGGTGATTAAGGCTACTAAGTACAATATAGTTGAACAGATGGGCAAAACTCCCGCCCAAATTTCCCTTTTGGTGCTCCTTTTGAACTCTGATCCACACAGGGAGGCTCTCCTCAATGTAGTTAGGAAGTAAGATTCCCAAGTGAGATGATGACCCATCAAGTTGAAGATGTGGTGGGATCGATTTTTAGCAACCAAATCTGGTTCGCAATGAAGAATTGGGGCCAATGGAAATAGACATGTGAAAGCCTTGCACATAGTCTGTAAGTGCAAGGGTTTTGTCGTAGCCAGGGCAATGGTGTATAACGGCTTGACCCTCAATGTGTGCCTGCTCCAAATTCTCAAACAACTCCAAGTGGACATGACCAAGTTCCGAATCACTAAGTCTGCTGTAAGGGCATTTGATGGAAACAGTCAAGAAGTGAGTGGTGAGATCGACTTGCTAGTCGAGATAGGATCCTATATGTTCAACATCAACTTCCAAGTCTTGGGCATTCCCAATTCTTTTAGGATGCTACTAGGACATTTGTGGATTCATGCTGTCGGTGCTCTACCTTCAAGCCTTCATCAAAAAGTCAAATTCATTGAGGACAACAAGCTCATTACTATCAATGGTGAAGATGACTAATCCACCTACAAAGAAACAACAATACCATGCATTGGTGATGCTGATGAGGATGCCTGGTCTTACCAAGCTTTGGAATTGATCTCTGTGATCAGAAATCTCAACAAGCCTCGCCCCAACACTGCCGATCGTTTGGTAGGGAAAGTCATGCTCAGGAATTGTATCACTCTTGATTCCAGACTAGTAGCTCATGGCCTAGGGAATCCCACTCCCCTCATGTTGGAAGGAAACAAGAAGAAGCATGGCCTAGGCTTTAACCCCTCAAAGCACAAGTTCATTAGTGCATGTGCCAAAAGGGATCTTTGGAAGCTTGCACGTTTGAATATTATTCACAGCACGTTTGAAGACACCATGATACTGACTAGCCCTGTCTCCTTCCAAAAGCAACTGCTCACATTGGAGGGAATGTGCAAGAGGTCTTGGCTGCACCCTCTAGGACAACTGATGTTGCGTCACATGTTAGGGCCATGGAGGAGATGGCCCTTATTCACTTGCTTGCAGGAAAGAGGAGTTGCCCAACTGCACTACAGTTCCCATGCTTCTACTCATGCCTCATTATGAGTAAGGAAGTTCGAAAAATGATGTTACCCACATGTGGTTGTCCATGAGCCCATGACGGATGAAGGGATATCCACATGGCTTACCATTGTAAAGCAATCCCTTTATGAAGTATTACATGCTTCAGTCTAATCTTCTCCTATTCCTTCTATCTGTTAGTCTCAAATAATTCCCACATTTTTTCCAACTACCTAAATGACAAAAGATACAATAACTCAGTCCTTCTTCAAGAAATTCTTAACGACTCTAATCCAATACTTTTCGAGGAGGAGTTGGGTAAGGATGACACCGCTAAAGAGATCGTGGAAAGCTGGGAGTGGTTTGAAGAAAACAAGCCTATGATTGTTGAAGCTACTAGCGTGATCAATATTGGCATAGAAGAGGAGCCATGAATGCTTAAAATCGAGGTTGGTCTTGATGAAATCCAAGGTGCTTGAATGACTAATTTGTTGAAGGAATTTCAAGAAGTATTTATGGGTCCTACATTGATATGCTTCGACTTGATCCCGAGTTAGTGCGACACTTCTCACTAGTCGACACCTATACATTTCCTCCTTTAAGCCAACATTATGCAGACATAAGAGAGATTTGATCCTGCAAATAAAGGAGGAAATCACGAAGCAAATCAATACTGGCTTCTTGGAAGTATGTAATTATTTTGAGTGGGTTGCCAATGTAGTTCCTGGTATCAAGAAGGATGAAGAGTGCGAGTTTGTGGAGATTATCATGATCTCAATAAAGCCAATCCAAAGGACAACTTTCCACGGCCCCATATTGATGTGTTTGTTGATAACACAAAGCTTCACAAGATGTTTTCCTTCATGGATGGCTTCTTGGGTTATAATCAAATAAGAATGGCAAAAGAAGATAACTCCAAGATCACTTTCATGTGGGGAACATTCTACTATCAGGTTGTGCCTTTTGGGCTTAAGAATGTAGGTGCCACCTGCCAGCATGCCATGGTCACCTTGTTCCACGATATGATGCACAAACAGGTGGAAGTCTATGCGGATGACATGATTGCGAAGTCCTGTGAATGGGAGGACTGTCTAGTGAACTTGCTCATACTCTTTCAGTGCCTCCAAAAATATAATCTTAGACTTAACTCAGCGAAATGTGTTTTTGGAGCCGCTTCATGATAACTTTTAGGGTTCATTGTCAACAAGAAGGGCATAGAGGTCAATGCAGATAAAGCCAAGGTAATTATGAATCTACCCTTGCCAACTATAGTAAAAGATGTAAGGAGCTTGCTTGGGAGGTTGAACTACATAGCCCATTTCATCGCCAATATCACTGGTAAATGTCAACCTCTCATTCAGTTGCTATAGAAGAATGCCATGATCGATTGGGACTATGATTTTCTAAGGGCCTTTGACATGATAAAAGCTTAGCTAGCCCTCTGATACTGGTCCCATCCACTCAGGTCGACCACTCATCATGTATCTAATTGTACATGAAGTATCCTTAGGCTCAATATTGGGGCAAATGGATGAAACATGACACAAGCAACATGCTATCTATTACTTGAGTAAGAAGTTCACTAAAGGAGAAGCACGATACCCAGAAGTGGAAAGATTGTGTCGTGCGCTTACATGAGTAGTCCAATATTTACATCAATATGCATTGTACTACACCATATGCCTAATATCCAAGATGGATCCGCTTTGTTACGTACTCGAAAAGCCTGTGTCAACTCAAAATTTTTCAAAATGACAAGTTTAGCTGGCCGAGTACGATATCCAGTACGTGTGTAGGGTATCGGTGTAAGGGCAAGCCTTGGCAGACCACTTTGTCGAATTTCCAATTGAAGATGATGAACCATGTAAGGATGAACTCCCAAATGATGGGATCTTGACCGTGGAAGAAGAGTTAGAACAAACACCAGGGTGGATGATGTATTTCAACGGGCCAGTCAACTTGATGGGATATGGGATAAGAGCAGTGTTGATTTCTCCACAAGGTCGGCATATTCCGATAGCTGCCAAAGTAGTGTTTTCTTACACGAATAGTGTGGTAAAATATGAGGCATGCATCTTGGGCTTACAAGTGGCAATAGATATGGAAATTCGTGAGCTTGAAGTGTTTAGCGACTCAATACTTATCATCTTCCAAACAGTGGGACAATGTAAGACGAGGGATGAGAAGTTGCTCCTCTATCACCAATGCCTAGAAAAGATCTCGGAGGAGTTTGATGAAATTAATTTTTCCTATACCGCTCAAACAAAGAACCAATTCACCAATGCTTTAGCAGCACTCGCCTCAACAGTGTGTATTTCAAGGGATATTCTAATAGACTCTCTCAAGATCAAATCGCTTTGCACATTGTTGCATGGTTGAACAAGGAGAGGTAGCCCCTTGGTTCATGGATATTAAAAGGTACCTTGAATCTTGTTAGTTCCTGGATGGCATAGATAGGAATGACAGGAAGACTATTTGTCGACTTACCTGCCATTACTTCTTGATTGGGATCGTGCTTTATCGTCGCTCATCAGACACCACCCTACTACACTGTCTGGATGCTAAAGAGGTCAAGCACTTGATGAGTAAAGTCCATAAAGGGAGTTGTGGGCCTCACATGAGCGAACACATGTTGGCAAGGAAGATCATTAGAATGGGTTTATTTCTAGTTGACCGTGGAAATAGATTGCATCAAGCACGTTTGACACTGCCACCATTATCAAATCTATGCCAACTGGATTAATGCTCCACCAAGCGAATTGCACCCCGATGTCCTCACCATGGCCTTTCCCCATGTGGGGAATGGATGTAACCAGGGCATCTAATGGACATGTCTCCATCCTAGTAGCAATCGACTACTTTACAAAATGGGTCGAAGCCAAAGCATATGTTGCGATGACTACTAAGGTGGTAGTTCGATTCCTCAAGCATAATATAGTGGCTCGTTACAGTGTTCTTGAAACTATCATTGCAGATAATGCAAAGAACTTCAACAACAGGGCAATCAATGAACTTTAACATAATTTCAAGATCAAGCATTGCAATTCTTCGCCTTATTGATCTTAGATGAATGGTGCAGTTAAGGCCGCAAATAGGAATTTGAAGAAAATAATTGAAAAGATGATAGTGACATATAAGGATTGGTATGACATGCTACCTTGGGCTCTCATGGCAAACAGGACATCTATTCGCACATGACAAGGGCGACTCCATTTTCGCTTGTATATGGAGCTGAAACAGTTTTATTGTAGAGGTTGAGGTTCCATTGATGAGAGTTCTTGTAGAATCAGAGCATGAAGAAGCGGAATGGGCTAGGTTACAATACAAGCAGTTGAACCTAATCATAGATAAGAGGTTAATTGTGCTATGCCACGCCAAATGCTGCCAAAAATGCATGGCTAGGGCAACCAATAAGAAAGTGCATTTATGTGAGTTCAAACTAGGATACTTGGTGCTTCGAAAGATATTGCATATAACCCCCAACTCATGTGAAGAATTCACTCCCAAATACGAGGGATCGTACGTCGTCAAGAAGGTTTTCTTGGGGGTGCTTTGATTTTGGTTGATATGCATGGGGATGAATTCTCGAGCTCCGTCAATGCTAATTCTATAAAGATTTATTATGCTTAATGAAGCACGTTTTTAGATACTATCCAAGGTGTGACCTAGGTGCAAATAAAAAAAAAGGGAAAAGAAAAAAAAGAAAAAAAGGAAAAAAATGGGAAAATGAAAAGATTCTTGATAATGGCCCTATGTAACTCACTATCCCATGGCTGATGAGAGGAAAAGAAAAGATTCCCACTAGGCCAAAAATAAGAGAGGGCAATCTAGGCAAAAATGAGGGAAGAGTGGTGCGATAAAGCCCCAAAAGGGCGATCGTAGCAAAAGAAGAGTATGAAATACTACTACTAGGTCAAAAACTCGAAAGGGTGGCCTGGGCAAAAGTTAGGGAATGTGAGTGGTGCAGCTGAATTCGAACAAGAGGCCATAGCAAAAGGAGAGCTATTAAGAAAAAAAGAAGAAAATAAAACTGCCCGCTCGGATGTAGTACTCTACTCGTTCTAGGCAAAAGTTGGGGTTGGAATCATTGCGATAAACAAGATGTGCCAGGGACAAGCAAGACATTATTGTTGCATCACTATCATGACTCGAAAATTCAATAGATTTTCCCCCATAATTCGAATATCCCAAAGTCAGAAAAATATAACCTGTTATAACCTTTGTAAATCACCAACAAAATCCAAACGTATAACTTTAGAAAATCTTCAAAATCAGCATTTATGAAACTGTACCAAAATTTTCGGGTCGTAACATTATATACAAACTTATATATATATATATCCATCTTACATACCTTTAATATCTGCCTACAAGAAGCTTGACGTTGATCCCCGAGGACAAAATATCAATTCCAAGCGGCTTGTCAATCTATAACTTAGCTGAAAAGAAATATTTCACGGGGATGAGCTATGGACTCAGTAAATATTCAATTTTAAAGTAAAATGGACTACATAGATATATAAATATATAAGCAATTCGTTACAAATCAATTAACTGACAGCTATCCAATTCAACTTATATCACTTATTAACTTTACACATATACAAACCTTATCTTAACTTTATTCATTATACCAATCCAACTTCAGATCTCAACAATTCAACCCAAATCAATATAAGTCATATAACACATAATCACTGCACCTTAAATGAACTCATATCAGTAACCCATTTCTACAATAACAATCCAAGCAACTCAATCTCAACCACACTTTACAACATTATATATAACATTAGGCATGTATAGTAGTCAGACACAAGCATAATAAATAGTTGAAATAATTGGACTCAGCCAAGTACAGATCACACTAATGCAAATTCTACCACTCGTATCAGATACAATTTCATATTAGAGAATACAACCAAGCCGATGCACCGGACTTGACAAACAATTAATATAGCCATGGGGTCACATTTCCCTTGTGACAGGGTTCTGACAGTATATCGATACTCCTCTCTCCGACTATACTGCGACCCCGTGTTATAATCAATATCAATCTTCCTCCCAATCTCCCAGTACCCTTCATCTACACACCACACTCCACGGGGGCCGCCCATTACCCTCTAACGGTAAGAGCAATTTTAATTATCTTGTTCTTATATTTCGCTGGAAACTAACAGTAAATTACATCGCTGGATATCAGTGGTAAATTAAATATCACTCTATTTTCACTTTTCTTTATCTTTATCTTTATCTTTATCTTTTCTTTTTCTGGCCCATTTTTACTCCGTCGGTTTAGCAGTCGCCATGGCTATATTCAATCAATAGACATCAATGCAATACAATCAGACAATAATAAACATATCCAAATTCAAGGCACAATTAAACAAAGCCAATCAATTCCAATAAATCAGATACTCAATCGGTAACACTAGATATAATACAATAAATATCATGCAATATAATTAGCATTACCATGTAAATATCCATGCACTTTACCATAGAGTCAACAACCAATCAATCATACTCAAGTAATATATTCAATCATGTACCATTCCACATAGCATATAAGGCTTTTATACTATATGTATTTATATCATTTTACGATGGAAAAGAATACTCACAGAAAATTCTCATTAGCAAATTATGAAGTGAAACCCCAAGATGACTAGATTTGTCTCTCTAGCTCCTTTATCCTGTTGCTCCAAATTAGGAGATAATAATATAACTTTGACCTCCAAATAAATAAATCATGCAGATGCCTAACTCTAATATTACAGATTTGTAACATTGACAATTATCCATTTGATTTATTAGGGAGAGTAAACCCCGGTTCAGCAAACATGTTTTTATTAAGCAAAGCCATGAATCATATCATCCTACAGGTTTTAAGTTAAAACTAGAAATCACATCACAAGTATACTAAAAATTAGCTCCTTAAAGAGTAGCATACAATAATATATTCCAAACTCACCTCCATAACCATTTTTTTTAATGAATTATCCATAACCATTTTAGTTATTACTACTGAACTTATTTTTCTTTTCTAACTTGCAGCAAATGAAGTGTTGTGAATATTGCCAACCAAATTAAATTCATCTATGGACCTTTAGATAGGGTAATTTAGGTAATTCAATAATCACACTTTTATAGTATCTCAAACAATACTAGGAGGACGTGATCCTTCCGACATGGCGATTATCACCAAATAACTTCTAATAACACACTGATCACCATTCACTAGTTTCCTATGTTAATCAACTTACTCAAGCACAATAATTTGTTAAAACTCCAGGAAATCAACTCTTACCAGTACTATCCTATCCAGCAAAAAAAAATACATTTTTATTACTAGCAAGTTAGCTTACCGAGAACCTTAAATTTGTTCTAACCATACACTAAAGGTCTTATATAATGAATTTACTTACTATCCATTGACATGCGATAGAACTATTCCTCACCTTGCTACATCTTAATTATTCCTCACGTTTCTACATCTTAATAATTCAATTTACTCACATTTACCCCCATGCAAAGGGTACTCATACTAAAATGATAAATTGAGAGGTTGAACAACCGAAACTCACCATGCTGGAGTTTAGGAGGGATTGAAAGGTTTTCCATTTCCTCTAACTCCCTTCGTCTCCATCCCTTCTTGCTTAATCGAACGCCTACTGTCCATTTCGCCACCATTCTCTCCATTGGTTTCTTCTCGGTCTCCCTCCCCAGTTTCACATCCAAGTGTCCATAAAGTAAAGTCAAATGAAGATAAGTGACATGATTAAGGCGGTGGAACGAGTCTGGGCTTAGTGAATAATTAATGGGCTTCTTTTGGGCACAATTCTTAGCTATGAGCTTGGTTGCTTCAATGGGCTTTAAGCCCCTTTATTTTGTACGTATAAAAATATTTTATTTGCCATGCATACATACAAATATAAATAATAATAATAAAATTAGTGGTACTGACAATCACCCCATGCTAGAGGGAGCCTAAGTGCACAATTCGGGAAACTACTCAAGGCCTATACGATCTTGAAAGGGGGTCTCTTGGAGAAGAGCTGAGTTATACGTATGCTTTGAAATTTGGGGTAACCTCAAAAGTCCATTTGAGTTCTAAATGTTTTTCTTTTATCGTACCTCATAAAAACACTCTCCTAGAATCTTAGACCTCCATGAGACCTCGGTCGATCCCTGAACTGGCCACAAGCTATATATCCCTTACATCTATTCACAAACTCTTTAACTTAGCTGAGTCATATAAGGTTGCAAGTGAGCTAATGAAAAAGCTTGGTTAGTAACTCTTTCTTGCAGTTTGTCGGATCGTAGGCTCCTAAAGACATTTTTCTGAGGAATAAGCCCTGTTTGACACTGCGAATGGAGTAACAAGTGTTGTGTCCAATGACTGCCTTAACTTTCTATCCTATGGATTCAGAGCTTCAGCAAAGCAACAAGGGCTGGTGGAAGATGTTCTCATAGGCATACCTATAGTGGGAACATCTTGTAAATCCGTTTTCTCTTTGGTAGAGACACTCTGTAAAACTGTTGATGGTAGGAGTGTCTTGTAAATCCACCTTCCTTTGGTTGAGATGTTATGTAAAACTGAGTACAGTGGGAATGCCTTGTAAATCCGTCTTCTCTTTGATGTAGACATTCTATAAAATCGCCAATGGTGGGAGTGTCTTTGTAAATCCATGTTCCCTCGGTGGAGACGTTCTGCAAATTTGAGTACAGTGGGAATGTCTTGTAAATCCGCCTTCTCGTCGGTAGAGACACTCTATAAAACTGTCGATGGTAGGAGTGCCTTGTAAATCCATCTTCCTTCGGTTGAGACATTTTTTGAAACTAAGCAGAATGGGAATATCTTGTAAATCCATTTTCTCTTCAGTAGAGACACTTTGTAAAACCATCAATGGTAGGAGTGTCTTGTAAATCAGTCTTCCTTCGGTTGAGATGTTTTGCAAAATTGAGTATAATGGAAACGTCTTGTAAATTCTTTTTCTCTTTGATAGAGACATTCTATAAAACAACTGATGATGGGAGTATTTTGTAAATGCATGTTCCCTTGATTGAGACGTTTTGTAAAACCGAGTACAAAGGGAATGTCTTGTAAATCCCTCTTCTCTTTGGTAGAGACACTCTGGAAAACTACTGATTGTAGGAGTGTCTTGTAAATCTATCTCCTCTTTGGTGGGAACATTCTGTCAAACTTAACAAAGTGGGAATGGTCTGCAAAGTCCTCTTTTGGAACATTCATAAATTAAAGTGCATGTCTTCCTAATTTGTGTTCCTTATTTGCAGGTTTCAACCAAAGTGTCACTTAGGAATCGGTGACGTGAGCCAGGTGTAGTATGAGTAAAGAATCCTTGTGTCAAGCGTTAAACCCGTCGGAATACAGAAAAGCTCGAACTTCAATGCCAATGAGACACCGGTCCAAAATCAGTTTCTCTTCGCCTTTGAACAGTCACTCTATGAGCATTCGTCCAAAGAGGGGCAGTTGTAGACATCCAATTTTGACCCAAACCCACATCATATTTTTTTTATTAACTATTACTTTTATTTTTATTATTATATTTTATATTTTAATGAAGAGAAAAAGCAAAGCAAAATTGAAAAATGAAAAAACTGGGTAGCAGGGCGGAGGGCACTATTCACCATCTTCCCCTCGTGCCCTTAACCCATCAGACTAACAAGCCAACAAGGCCTCATACGGCCGGCAACAGCCACTCGACGGTCCACGCCCCATTTCCACATCCGATCCCATCCCCATTCCATTCCCGAACGTCGCCTCTCTCTCATTACTCTAATGTCTCTCTCTCTCTTTGTCTCTCTTGCAATCTCCCTCTTCGCTGGTCTCTCCTCCTCAAGCTCTCTCTCTCGCCCCTTTAGCCACTACCTTGAGATTGTCGGATTAGTTGTTGTGCAAGCCAACACTACGGCTCTACCCATGTCTAACGATGACAAGCTGCCCTTCTTAACTTTCCTGAGCCTCTGTCTCAGTCGCTCTCACTCTCTCTATCTCTTTGAGCTCCTTCTCACTCGGCCGCTACCCTGAGGTCGCCTGATCGGATTCCATGCATGCCAGCTCTATCACTCTAACCCGTGTCAGTGGCTGGTGCCTTGCCTACTCTCTCTCTCGATCCTCTTCACTGCAGATCTCATCTCTCCAACCCCTCTCTCTCTCTCTGAGTCACTGCCCCGAGGTCTCTAGACCAAGTGCCTTACACACCACCCCTGTCTCGACCAACTGCTCCGTACCTGACCCAAGTCGGCCAATGCTGATTGTCTCCCTCCCCGTGCTCTATGTCCCCTCCTGAACATCGTTGCCCTCCCCATGCTCTATCTTTGTTGTGTTTTCTTTCTATTTTTTTTTCCTTTCTTTTCTTTCTTTTTGAGTTATTCAGCCCCAAAAACCTCTATGCGTGTTACAATTAGGCCCATGTTGCACTTCCTCTATAAATGGAGCTCCCCATTCATTTGCAAGAGGAGATAAATCGAACACATACATTGAATACACACTTCCACATATTCTTCACATACTTCCCATCCAATATAACCTCTCCATTCATCCATTCACATAATATTTTTCATCCACCAAACCATATTATATTCTCCATTCTCCATCTAATACATATACCAATACCCTCTCCCTCAAATCTCACTTCAATCGTCTCGTGAGCTGAGCAAAAATTCAAGAATACACATTCTCATCCTGATCTTATCCATCTCCACAATCATCGTTGAGCTCAGGTCCGACACCGAATCGAGTGCAAGTTCCACTCAGTACTCCTCGACATCTTCATCTTCATCGTCATGATAATGGGTTGCTCTAAATCATGATGATGAAAAGGATCGTTCAAAGTTGGGTTTTAAAATTCTTTTAGTTCAGCTCGACCACCAGTTTCGAAATCTTTAGATCAACTCCGGGTTAATTTGTGTATTAAAGTGGGTCTAAATATTTACTAAGGTTTAGGGATCATATTTTTTTTTGAAAATTTCAGATTGACTTGGGGTTTTTTATTGGCCTTTTAAAATCAGTCTTGCACTATTCCAAATTTTCCAGCTCTATTCCTGATGCTTCTTGTGTGTTTTAGAATGGTCATAGGTGTTGTTAGAATTTAGGGGTTCGTTTTTGAGAATTTCATATCGTTTCGGATCGAAATAGGTCTTTTACTAGCTTTTTGAAATCAGTCCAGCGTTATTTAGAATTTTTTTAACTTTGTCATTTGTGAGTTTTGAGTGTTCTTAGGTATTGTCTATTAGATTTCCCAAAGAAAACCCGAATGCAATGGCTTCATGCAAAATAGGCTAAACTAGTTTGGTGTTCTAACTTGAATCGACTTCATCTCATCCGAGTTGAGGAAAGATCCAAGGGAGAAGCAACTCTTCCTTTCCTTATATTGGAATAGGATAGGATGCAAGCCCGGGTGAACCATCTTCGACTAGCTCTAATACTAATATAGAAGAATCGGTTGTAACACTGGATATTCTGTATTAGTTGATGCAACTCTGACTAAGGTGGATCTGGATATGATATTGACCATAAAGCAAAGCAGAATACTGACTTTGAAACAGCTCTTAATCACTTCTCTTCAATCCAATAGCAAGAGAAGGTAGAGGATGACAAATCTTACGTCAAAGCCTCATGCTTACTTTTTTACCTTACTTCCTGATCAACATGCCATTGAGCAGAGGATCTCAATGCTTTAATCCTTACGCGGTAAACTGATAGCAGCGGATTCGGCCCTTTCCTTCTTTCTTACTTTCATGGGTTGGTTTGGCCTCTTTCCTTCTTTTGAAAGAGATCCTAGGTACGAGAGCCTTTTCAAGCTTAGCTAAGAAATTGGAACTACTCTAGCCCTCTTAGCCCTGGACTTAGTGCCTCCTTACACCCACCAACTACTGGTACTGAAACAGCTGCACTATGCCGGGGTGGCATCTCAATATTCTAGTAAGACATGTTGTAGTCCGTAGGCTAAGTGAAAACAGGGAGCTACGGCTAATCGAAAAGCGAAGACAAGTTTTTTGAAAATTGAGGATCGATTTGGGGTTTTTTATCAGCCTTTTAAAATCAGTCTTGCACTATTCCAAATTTTCCAGCTCCGTTCTTGATGCTTCTTGTGTGTTTTAGAATTGTCTTAGGTGTTGTTAGAATTTAGGGGTTCGTTTTTGAGAATTTCATATCGTTTCGGATCGAAATGGGTCGTTTACTGGCTTTTTGAAATCAGTCCAGCTTTATTTCGAATTTTTTTAACTTTATAATTGTGAGTTTTGGAGTGTTCTTAGGTATTGTTAGAGTATATGAATCGGTCTTTGAAAGTTTCAGATCATTTTAAATCAATTCAGGGTCTTTTATTGACTTTGTAAAATCAATCCAGCCTCTTGTCCAAATTTTTCATATCATTTCTAAATATTTCGCATGTTTTAAAATAGTCTCAAGGGTTTTTAACATCTAAGGGCTAATCCTTAAAAGTTTTTGAAACATTTTGGGGCAATCCGGACTATTTTGAAACTCCTAAACGATTTAACTCAAGTTTCAAGTCATTCCCTCATATTTCTTACAATAAATTTTCTCATTTTTAAGTTTAAGAAAAAACCTGCCTTGAGTCAAATAAATCTATTGTTCGTGGCTTGATAGGTGTAAATGTTGGTTGAGATATTTTCATTAATGTGTACTGTCTTGATTACACGTGGGGTTGGGAAAAGTTAATGTATTGAGTGCATCAATGTAATTGGGTGGGTAGTGAGGGAGATGATGATGGATGTTTGTGATCCCGATAATAGTGGAACCTCTACTTTCTGTACTTAGATTAGGATAATTAGTGGAATTCTAGGGCTGTGGTACGAATTGTCGAATTTCACTCTGGACCATTTTCGAACTTCAATTAGGGCAACAATAAATTAAAATGTGCAGGCAAACAAATGATCTAGATTTAGGGACGGGTACCAAGTTTGGGTGTATTCTGACTCTTGAGTTTCAAGATATGTAACAGAACCTCCGGACTCCAATCTTATTTCCAAGAATGATAAAAACCTAGGTGGTTAGCATATGATCACTTAGTGACTTAGACCCCTAAACAACCTTAATAAACAATTTAGTGGCGACTCCGATCCAACCCCGATTTGAAGTCCCAAGTTAGGCCTCATGCGAAGATGTCTCGAGCCTGCTGCCTATGAAGATATTGATCGAGGATGTCTTGAGCCTAGCACTGATGAAAATATTAGGTGAGGATGTCTTGAGCCTGTCACTGATAGAGATATCAAGTGAGGATGCCACGAGCGTCATGCTAATGAATATCTTAAGTGAGGATGTCTTGAGTCCATCATTGCAATGATTCTATTGTTACATAAGCCTATAACTGTTACCGTATCCATGGCGGAGTCTTGTTTACAGTGAGTATGCCACAATAGACTTGGCTGGGGTTGGGCTATCACAGGCCTGTTCTGTGACCATGTACCGGGAGGTGATGGATTTAACAAGGTGCGAGGTTAGCCATGATTGGCTTGGCTATGCTTTCTGTCACCAGCTTGGTGGAATGGTTTTTTTGAGTTCATGTTCTGCACAAGACAATCCCGTGACCAAGTACTGGGGGAGTAGGGTTTAGATAAGATGGTACAAGTCCGGGGGAGCTGGCTTTGGATGACATGGCATAGGTTCGAGGGAGCCTATGACCAACTCTAGGGGAGTCAGGTTTTGCTGATGCAAGGAATAGGGTGGAGGTCCGTGGCTCCAACTATATGGTAGCGATAGAGACAAATTATATGAATAATATATAAGCACTTCCAAATAAATAACTATGAACCTTTGCACGGGTTTCATGTCAGCGTTCAGGAGAATATGTAGTGTGCTCTTTCTTGTAAGGGGAATGTTTGGTCGCCATTCTTCTTCCTGGCAAGCTAGTATGATTCAAAAAATTATGGGGATTTGTTGGTATTGTGTATATCTTTAGAACACGTGCATGATCCCAAGGACATTATGACAGCATTAACTTCATAAGCTGAAGGATGGCTGAAATATCGGCCCAAATTCTTCCTGAGTCGTTGTTTCCTACGCTACTTTTTTGAAGGTTTGAAACCTTTTTAGCACAAATAAACCAATAACAAGATAAATAAAATAAAATATATTAACAGGGATGATTGTAATATTGCCCTTGATTTCACGAAATCTAATGCCAAGTATAGTAATTAGATGAACCCCACAAGCAACTTGTGTCAAACAAGTATGTGAGATTTTTAGGGTTCATTCTTGAACTTGATGAGAATTTTAGTGTTCAAGTTTTGCAGATTATCAGCAGAAACATTCAAGCAACATGTCTATCATGGAGAATCAACACTAGTAATTTTGACCTTGCATGAGAGGAGGTGCCAACATTTGTCTAGTAAGCGAAACAGACCACTATAATACTGTGTTCATCATCCCTTACTACAAATAGGTGGAAAGAGACATAAAATTAATGACATACCAGCATGAAAAGGCCTCAAAGAAATGAGGGGCAAATGAAAGTGATACATATATATATATATATATATATTTTTTCAAAACAGCTTCAATAGAGCTAGAGGATCAGCAACTTTCTTCCCCTTGGCACGTGAATCCTAAAAATAGAAAATTGCATGTTGCCCTTCTAGTCCAGGCAAAGGAAAGCTTATGTGAAAAAGGAAACCTCGACAAAATTTGCAAAAAGGGCATAGGCTTACCAAGCAGACGAGCTCGGCAATGAAAGGTAGGAAAAGTTCTCCTCAATGCAAACAAAGCATACAAACACAACTATATTGTCAACAAATCATGGAAGGTATGATGGAGTTCAATTTCGATAAGGGTGAAATAACACCTTTAATGGAGATTCCAACAATAAGGATTAAGGGTCATATGATATTAGTCGTCTATTCAAATATTGAGAAGCAAAAACTTGAACAATTTTAGGGCGATAAATTCATGATCAAAGAATTCAATCAACCCAAGAAAGACTTAGCAATCACCAAAAACTGAATCAAATGAATCTAAAGATGTGATTCATTTCATTGGGCAAGACATGGCCATGAACAAATTAACTCTGACATACACCATTAGCTTTTTATTATTATTATTTTTTGAGTAAGTGATATACACCATTAGGTTTATCAGATTAGATGTTAACCAAGTGAACTTAATGAATGTCCGGAGATAATTTTCAACCAAGAAATTGAGATGACATAGGGTTGAACTTAAAAAATCATCACTTGGTGTTTATGGTGCATTGTTTTGGTTCATTATGGTACAATATATGCGATGTATGTTGTATAATTTATTTGTCCACTCCCGACCTAAATTCGTATGTTTTCGGCCATTTCCCATATAGTTACAAGGCAATTGCATATCTTTTCTATATTAGGATTGAATTAGTATGAATGATAGTTTTTAGAGCTCCACACATGGATTAGATATTGCTGGGAGTTGTTTGATGCGCAGGGAATGATGAAGACATGGCTTGTCCGATGCAGCAATTTTTGGGGGAAATTTCTCATACTTTATATGTGAGAAATAGGGCAAATAATATATCATCGGAAAGCTCATCGAGTCAGGATTCCAACACATTAAACGGATCCTAAATCAAAGCTGAAACAAAGAAGTTACAGCCAAAAGAAGAAAACTGCGCATGGAACAGGGGATAGACCGCGATCTACTGAGAGGAATTCGGCCGGACCACTTTAAAGAATGGTAGGACCCACAAACTTTTATCCCACACTGATTAAATCAAGAAAAGAGGGAGTACACATACTCTATATATAGTAGAGCCTACCCAACAAAGAAAAGGATACAAGAGGAGGAGAAAACGGCACAAACTCTACTACGAGAAGAGCGACCACAACAACAATTCGGGAAGTCGGGATGGGAGATTCGACTCCATTATCTAGAGTTCTTTTTGTCCCTTTTCTTCGGATTTTCAACATGTTGTCTTCTCTTTTAACTCTTGTAGTTTATTCGTATATGTGTAACTAAACCCCTAGAATCCTAGGGGGATCAATGGACCCATTTCTATGTCTTAAGTAAAAGCTCTTATCTTTCACATGTATAATTCTGTCGAGGTACACCTCCTTGGTGATATTTATGCAATTTCATACTTCATACTTCATGCTTTCTTTTGGATTGGTCATCCACGAGATTGAACTTGAGACCACGAGGAGCCTCAGAAGAGGAAATCGGTGTCATGCTAGAAATTGCATAATCTAGGTTAGCTTATGCCGGAAGGCGAGGTTATTCGTGCGAGCGCATTGGAAGATGGTGAGCACCCTAGATAGCCATTTAGGGTTGGTTTAGTTTGGCCTTTCAACATTAATCGCCTAGGAATAGAGTGGATTAGTGTCTTCTGCTTAGGTACATTCGTATAACATCGGAAGGTGCGTACGATGGAAGTGGGGAAACCCTAGAACCCTAGGTCAGTGACATGATAGAATTCGTCGTGTGAAAGGGGATTCTTGCTTAAGACTAGAATTGGTGAAGTTGTGAACCTTAGGAGCTTTTCATCGATTGATTTCCATCTATTTACTGTCTGTCTGTTTGCTTTCTATCTTTTAATTACTGTATGATTCTCAACTCATCCAATTGACTTGGCTTGGAAGTAGTTGTGCCAATTTTAGTGCTTAGCATAAGAGTTCTCGTGGGAACGATACTCTACTCACTTTGTATTACTTGTCTGCGATACGCATACTTGCGTGCACCATCTTTAATTACGCAACAAGTTTTTGGCGCCGTTGCCGGGGATTCTTTTTCTGCTAACCTAATACCAAGCGACTGTTCTTCGACCAAGTTGTTTTTTTTTTTTATTTCGCTTGTTTTCTTGTTGTCTGTTTAGGTGAGATTTTCCGTCGTGCATGCGAAGAAGAGACCAAAGAGAGCTACTTTAACCCGATCCGGAGATAGAACGAACCCTTCGAAGGAGGCTAAGAGAGCAAGGCCAACCTCGAGAAGCCATGGAGCATGGGCAAGGAGGTGAAGTAGTGCAACAGCAACGTCAAAAAACAATCAAGGAATATGCTCAACCCCAATTTCTAAATCAGTCGAGCATTGTCAAGCCAACGGTGCAAGCCCACACATTTGAAATCAAACCATCAGTGATTCAAATGTTGCAAACCTCATGACCTTTTGGAGGAGCACCTAATGAAGACCCCCATGTGCACCTAGCCAAATTCTTGGAGATATGCAACACCTTTCGATTTAATGGAGTCCCCCCCAAGTATATCCGTATGTCTCTTTTCTCTTTTTCTCTCAGGGACAAAGTGAAGTCGTGGCTGCTTTCACTCCCACCAAGCACTCTTGATACATGGGAAGCAATCACGGAAAAGTTCTTGGCTCAATACTTTCTACCGTCCAAAACGATGAAGCTCAAGAATGATATCATGACCTTCAAGCAGCAACACTCGGAATCTTTTTACGAAGCATGGGAGGGGTTCAAGGAGCTACAACGAGCATGCCCTCATCATGGCATTGAGATTTGGACATTGATACAGATTTTTATAATTGTTTATTGGAAAACTGCCGTTCTTCTCTTGATGTTGCTGCAGGTGGTTCGATCATGAACAAGTACCCCGAGGAAGCCTATGAATTGCTCGAGGAGATGGCACGAAATGGCTACTAATGGCCATCCAAGAGGACAATGGGGCATGGAGCTACGGGGATACATTCAATCGATGCCGTAACAGCCCTCTCTACAAAGATGGATGCTTTGTTCAAAGAGGTAACGTCATGGAAGAGCCAAGGAGCGGGACAAGGCTATGGAACCACCGAGGAAGGAACATCCATGGGATCGGTGCAAGAATTTCAAGAGACAGCCAACTATGTTGGAGGCAACCCGAGGAATAATCCGTTCTCGACCACATACAATCCGGGTTGGAGAAATCACCCCAACTTCTCCAATGCCAAAAACAACAGGGCCAATCCGCCACCGGGATTCCAAGCAACTCAGAAGCAACAATATCAGGATCCTGATCGCCTCTCGAGATTAGAGGACACTCTAATCCAATTCATGAAAGCTTCACAAGAGACAAATGCATCAAATTCTAATCAAATTGTTGTCTTGCAATCATAGATGCGTAATGTGGATATGCAAATCGGGTAGCTGGCTCAAGCAATCAACTCCTGACCTAATGGAGCACTACTGAGCGATACGGAGATCAACCCCCGGGGTCAAGGGAATGAACAAGTCAAAGCCATCACCCTATGAAGCGGGAAGGAGCTACTGAGCACACAAGATGAGGCTAGATAGTGGTCAACAACCATGGTCGAAGAATCTGACCCAGTTGATAGTCTCCAAGAGGGCCAAGCAGATTCTCGGCTCAGTAGACCGCGGTCGAAGATGATGACACCGTCAGCCCTCAAGCTAAGGCACCCCACGACATCAACATTGACCCTCCTCATATCCAAGAAGCAAAAGGGAATGCATCGAAGCCGACCCGAACCTACCCGCCTCTTCCCTTTCCACAAAGAGCACAAAAGGAGAAAACCGAGCACCAATTCCGTAAGTTCTTAGAAGTTTTTAAGAGGTTACATATTAATATTCTGTTTGCAGAGGCTTTGGAACAAATGCCGAGTTACGTGAAGTTTATGAAAGAAATCATCTCGAAGAAGTGTAGGCTCGGCGACTATGAAACTGTTGCTCTAACCGAAGAGTGTAGTGCGATCCTACAATGTAAGTTGCCACAAAGGTTGAAGGATCCAGGTAGTTTCACCATCCCTTGCGCTATTGGAAAGGACTTTGAGGGTAAGGCATTGTGTGATCTAGGTGCTAGTATAAACTTGATGCCATACTCTGTTTTTATGAAATTGGGCTTGGGAGAAGTGAAACCAACTTCAGTAACACTTCAATTAGCTGATCATTCACTTGCTTATCCTCATGGGATTATTGAAGATGTTCTTGTAAAAGTTGATAAATTCGTATTCCCGGTTGATTTTGTGGTACTTGATTATGATGAGGATCGGACTATACCTATCATTCTTGGAAGACCATTCTTAGCAACCGGTCATGCATTGATAGATGTGCAAAAAGGAGAACTCACCATGCGAATGAATGATCAAGAGGTTACATTTAATGTCTATAGATCCATGAAATTTCCAAATGAGGCTAATGAGTGTTTTTCTATTGATATCATAAATGAGGTGATAAGCGAAGTGTTTGAGGAGAGCAAGCCCGATGATGCACTGGAAGCAGTTCTGCAAGGACAATCAGCCAAGGAGAGAAGTGCAAGTCATGAAGAAGCAATTCAAGCACTTGAGTCATCAATCTCAATTGCCAAGGAACTCAACTACTTCGAGCACTTGGAGCTATCTTCATCCAACTCTCAAACCCTCTATCAAGAAGCCACTGGAGCTAGAATTGAAACCTCTTCCTAGCCACCTCAAGTATGTTTTTCTTGGTTCTTCTTCTACTCTTCCAGTGATTATTTCTTCTGATTTAACTAATGTGCAAGAAGAGAAACTCCTTCGTATTCTTCCTAAGCACAAAAAGGCTATAGGGTGGACTATCGCCGACATTCACGGGATAAGCCCATCCCTATGCATGCACAAGATCATTTTAGAAGAAAATTACAAGGAATCAATCGAAGGCCAAAGAAGGCTAAATCTTGTGATGAAAGAGATGGTGAAGAAGGAGATCATCAAGCGGCTTGATGCGGGAATAATCTTCCAGATTTCCGATAGCAAATGGGTAAGTCTGATCCAATGCGTGCCAAAGAAAGGTGGGATGACAGTAGTAACAAATGAACGAAATGAGCTCATTTCCACAAGGATGGTGACCGGATGGAGAGTATGTATGGATTATAGAAAGCTCAACAAGGTGACTCGTAAGGATCACTTTCCTCTCCCTTTCATTGATCAAATGCTTGATCGCCTAGCCGGTAAGGAATTCTTCTATTTTCTTGATGGGTATTCTGGTTATAATCAGATCGTGATCCCACCTTGCGATCAAGAAAAGACTACTTTCACTTGCCCATACGAAACTTTTGCATTTAGACGCATGCCATTTGGATTATGCAATGCACCGGCTACTTTTCAACGATGCATGATGGCCATATTTTCTGACTTGATTGAACAATGCATAGAGGTCTTCATGGATGATTTTTCTGTATTTGGTGAGACATTTGATCAATGTTTGGAACACCTTGACCTTGTTTTGAAATGTTGTGAAGACACTAATCTTGTGCTGAATTGGGAAAAGTGTCATTTTATGGTCAAGGAAGGAATTGTTTTAGGGCATAAAATTTCAAAACTTGGGATGCAGGTGGATCGTGCCAAAGTTGAGATCATAGAAAAACTGCCATCTCCCACTTCCATTAAGGGAGTACAAAGTTTTTTGGGACATGCCAGATTTTATAGAAGGTTCATCAAAGATTTTTCAAAAATAGCTAAGCCACTTTGCAATCTACTTGAAAAGGATGTTCCATTTGTCTTTGATGAAAAATGTTTGCATGCTTTCAACGAGTTAAAGATGAGGTTAGTCACTGCACCTATTCTCGTTTCCCCCGATTGGTCTCTACCATTTGAACTCATTTGTGATGCTAGTGACTATGCAATAGGTGCTGCCCTTGGACAAAGGAAGGATAGGATCTTCCACCGCATTTATTATGCAGGTCATACCTTGGATGATGCCCAAGTGAGCTACACCACCACGGAGAAAGAGCTCTTGGCTGTAGTTTACGCTTTTGATAAGTTTCGACCATATCTCATTGGAACTAAAGTTGTGGTTTTTACAAATCATGTGGCGATCAAATATTTGATTGCAAAGAAGGATGCCAAGACAAGGCTCATTCGATGGGTGCTACTCCTCCAAGAATTTGATTTGGAAATTCGAGACAAGAGGGGTTCAGAAAATCAAGTAGCAAATCACATTTCTCGACTTGAGAATGTGGCAAGCCAAGAAGATGGGGTAATTAACAAAACTTTTCCCGATGAATTTGTGTTGTATATGTCTCATGCCCCTTGGTATGCCGATTTTGTGAATTATTTGGTCTCTAACCACATTCCTCTTGAGTTTAATGCACAACAAAGGAAGAAATTTCTACATGAGGCTCGAAGGTATGTTTGGGATGAGCCATTTCTGTTTAGGATATGCGTGGACCACATGTTGAGACGATGCATGCCCGAGGAAGAACAAGGAGAAATTTTGAAAGGATGCCATAACTCTCCTTACGGTGGACACTATGGTGGACAAAAGACGGCAATAAAGATCCTTCAATCGGGATTTTATTGGCCCACATTATTCAAGGATGCTCATGCTTTTGCAACCAGCTGTGATCGATGCCAAAGGACCGGTAATATCTCAAAAAGGCATGAGATGCCCTTGAATAACAAACATGAGGTAGAATTGTTCGATGTTTGGGGAATTGATTTCATGGGTCCTTTTCCTTCATCTTTCAGTAATCGTTATATCCTACTAGTTGTTGATTTATGTCTCAAAGTGGGTAGAAGCCATCGGTTCCCCCACCAATGATGCTAATGTGGTTGTGAGATTTTTGAAGAAGCAGATCTACAAGGTTCGGGACTCCAAGGGCCATAATAAGTGATGAAGGTTCTCACTTCTGTAACAAACAATTTGACGCTCTCCTGTCTACGTACGGAGTGAGAAACCGTGTAGCCCTTGCATATCATCCCCAAACTAATGGCCAAGCCGAAGTGTCGAACCGGGATATCAAGAAGATTTTGGAGAAGATGGTGAATACGTCAAGGAAGGATTGGGCTCACAAACTTGATGATGCTCTTTGGGCTTATAGGACAGCGTTCAAGACCCCAATCGGCACAACTGCATACCATCTCGTTTATGGGAAGTGTGTCACTTACCTCTCGAGTTGGAGCATAAAGCATATTGGGCTCTCAAAAAGCTCAATTTTGATCTACAAGCGGCTAGAGAACGAAGACTCAGTCAACTTCATGAACTTGATGAATTTCGGCTACAAGCGTATGAGAATTCCAAGATGTACAAGGAGAGGATAAAGAGGAGGCATGATAAGAGGATACTAGTAAGAGATTTCAAACCTAGTCAATTGGTCCTTTTGTATAACTCTTAGTTGAAACTCTTTCCAGGTAAACTTAAGTCAAGATGGTCCGAACCTTTCCGAGTGGTACGGGTGTTTCCATATGGTGTGATAGAACTAATGAATGAACGAACCCGTAACAAGTTCAAGGTGAATGGCCAACGGGTCAAGCTTTACCTCGGGGACTCCTCTACACACGAGGACCCATATGCAAACAGCTGATGCACCATGAAGTCTAGCCAAAGACTTTAAACGTGGCACTCCTTGGGAGGCAACCCAAGATCAGAATAAGTTGTCGTCTCCTTTTTAGTTGTTTTACGTATTTTAGCTGATGAACACGATTTCCTTTTAATTAATTTTTATTGCATTTAGGACACATAGACCAAGGTTGCAGAAAACCGAGAAACCATAAGACAATCTCAGCAGATCGGGGTCTTAGACTGCGGTCCACAGAGAAGGCCTCAGATCCGGCTCAGTAGACCGCGGTCCATCACAGTCGGGCCAGCCCTGCTTGTCCCGACCGCGGTCCATTACACAAAAAAATCGAATTCTAGCTTCCAAAGCTCGGGATTTTAGGTATTTAAAGACATCTTCTGCTAGGTTTTGCTACACCCATTCCACATTCTTGCCTCCTTGCCTCCATTGAAGAGATAGAAGCTCTCCACTCTTCAACTCTCTCTCTCTAGAAAAGTGCAGCAAGTTTCTACAATTTCAAGCACTTCAAGAGCAACAACAAGCAGATCTTGACCAAAAGAAGCCTAGGGATCAACGGGAATTCGATTTCCCGACCGGTGACATCATTCTAAACTCCTTTCTTGCTTCTCTTGTTGGTTCTTCATTGCATATCCATGGCTCCTAGGAAAACAAGAGCACATGCATCATCATCATCACTTGGTTACGATCCGGATAGGTTTGCTTCGAGGGAATGTGAGGAATTGTTTGAACATCACTTTAAGAACATGAATGCTATTCTGGAAAGAGGATTTATGTGGGATGATGCTAGGCTCATGATAGATCTTCATGGGGACATGGTGGCTCTTGGATGGGAAACATTTTGTAAAAGACCAAACCCGGCTTGCAAGATCATTGTCCGTGAACTCTATGCTAATTTGCATGAAGAAAACCCGGGTTGGGTGTTTTTAAGAAAAACTCATATTCCCTTCTCCATTGAGGCCATTAGGGATGTTATTGGTACACAAAGAAGTAATCCATTTGGGAGTAATGACAAGAAGCCTCAATGAAGATGAAATTCTTCAAGTCATAGGAAAACCAGGAGCAAATTGGGAAACTATAACCGATGTAGCCCTTGTGATAAAGAGAGACGACTTGAACTGTTGGGCTAGGATATGGTTGCATTTTGTATGTTCTCGGATTTTCTCATGTACGAGTTTAACATTAGTAAGGAAAGAATGGATCTTTGCACTTTATTGCATCCTTACACATAGAAGATTTGATGTTGCTGCACTCATTTTTAATAACATTACTTTGTGCTTTAAAGGTAGAGAGCGAAATCTTTGGTTCCCCTCAATTATCATGGAGTTATGCCAATGAGCTCAAGTGCCAATGGATCGAAGTGCTGATTTGTTCAAACCCAAAGATCCTATAGGAGCTTCAATTGTAAGACAAATAATGAAAAAGGATAGAGAGGCACCACCGGCACAACAACAAGAGCCGCAAGAAGATCCACAACGAGTGAAAGACCCCGGCGAGGACACAAGTGACTTACGACAAGTCATCATGCGAGAAGCCCGGCGCGACCAAAGGATGAGAAGAGGCAAAAGAAGTGGACTCGATTCCTTGCCATGTTTTGTGGCACTCACGCAAGGAACGAAGAGCGAATTGCTAACAAGCTCGGAATCCCCATGGAGAACACCTTCCACAAGTGATGAAGATGCCCAAGAGGGGAAGGGAACGGTTCCTCCGAAGAATGAGCTTCAACTTGCATGTGGCTCCACGCTAACAAGGCAAGTTTCCTTTCCTACTATTATTTCACATTGAGGACAATGTGTGGTTTAGGTTTGGGGGAGGTGCAAACATATATGCTTTGCTTGTGGAAATTTTGGTTAAGTGTCTTGCAGGATTTTCTGTTTAATTGTTGGTTCTCTCATGCATTTTGATCTATGTTTTAGAATTAGGTTTGCATTTAGTAGTAGTTGCATAATAGGTTAGTCTAGTTTGCATGGTGTGATGTGTTCTTGCATTTACATATAAAAAATGCAAAAAGAAGAAAATCTTTTGAAAAACTGGTTGGTCCTTATTCTATGATGATTATTAATGGCTGAAAATTCGAAACATGATTGGATTTGAGATTGCAACAAACTTAGGACATGTTTTAGAAAGTTGTCAGGATGCCCAAACTTCAATCTTTTCACGACACTCTTGCATTAGGGATAGCTTAAAATTGACCCTTGAAATTGTTTGGTTGTATGGCATACATGAGAATAGATAAGAACATGAACTCAGATATCCCACAAAAGGCAATTAGAGAAAGAAACAGAATGTTGAGAAAAAGTGAAAAATCATGTGAAATCCATAACTATGAGCTTAATGAAAAGATATACCAAGGCTCTGAGCACCGCTGTACGGGTTTGAGCTAAATTTAGTGCCAAAAAAAAAAGCATATGCAATACGGCCTGGCATGTGCTTGTAGTAGAAATTGTCCATTAGTCGAAGCTTGAGGATAGATCTGAAGCGGTATCTCAAAACCTAATGCCTTGGACCAACTGGGACGGGAGTCATTGGTCGATTCCTCGCTACACGGGCCTAGCTCTTGGACATGACACTCAGAGTCGTGCACCACCAAATAAAGCACAAAGATAAAAGAAAAGAGCAGAATTGTCAAGGGCAATGTCTAGGGAAGTGTTCAAGTCTTTTAATTGTTTGCTTGACTAACTTAGCTATTGATTGGGTGCTTGAACTATGTTAAGTGTGTTTTGCACTAACACTACGCAAGTGAGGGCTGAATGATTGTGAAAATTTGACATCCTAAGGTAGATGCATTCAAAGTGAAGATTGTGTGATGAATAAGAAGCCATTTCTGAGAATGTTTTGGGACCAACTTGGTTTAGATCTTTTGATTGCATGTTTTTAGCTTTGCTCGAGACGAGCAAAAGTCTAGCTTTGGGGGTGTGTTGATATGATGATTTGTATAATTTATTTGTCCACCCCGGACCTAAAATCGTATGTTTTCGGCCATTTCCCATATAGTTACAGGGCAACTGCATATCTTTTCTGTATTGGGATTGAATTAGTATGAATGATAGTTTTCAGAGCTCCACACATGGATTAGATACTGATGGGAGTTGTTTGATGTACAGGGAATGATGAGGACATGGCTTGTCCAATGCAGCAATTTTTGGGGGAAATTTCTCATACTTTATGTGTGAGAAATAGGTCAAATAATATATCATCAGAAAGGTCATCGAGTCAGGATTCCAATGCATCAAACGGATCTCAAATCGGAGCTGAAACGAAGAAGTTATGGCCGAAAGAAGAAAACTGTGCGCGGAACAGGGGATAGACCGCGGTCCTAGACCGCGGTCTTCTGAGGCATTTTTCCTAGACCGCGGTCTACTGAGAGGAATTCGGCCAGACCAGTTTAAAGGATGGTGGGACCCACAAACTTTTATCCCACACCGATTAAATCAAGAAAGGAGGGAGTACGCATACTCTATATATAGTAGAGCCTACCCAACAAAGAAAAGGATACAAGAGTAGCAGAAAAAGGCACAAATTCTACTATGAGAAGAGGGACCACAACAACAATTCGAGAAGTCAGGATCGGGAGATTCTACTCCACTATCTAGAGTTCTTTCTGTCCCTTTTCTTCTGATTTTCAGTATGTTGTCTTCTCTTTTAACTCTTGTAGTTTATTTGTATATGTGTAACTAAACCCCTAGAATCCTAGGGGGATCAATGGACCCATTTCTATGTCTTAAGTCAAAGCTCTTATCTTTCACATGTATGATTCTGTCGAGGTACGCCTCCTTGGTGTTATTTATGCAATTTCGCACTTCATACTTTCTTTTGGATTGGCCACCCACGAGGAGCCTCGGAAGAGGGAATTGATGTCATGCTAGAAATTGCATAATCTATGTTAGCTTATACCGGAAGGTGAGGTTATTCGTGTGAGCGCATTGGAAGATGGTGAGCACCCTAGATAGCCATTTAGCTTTGGTTTAGTTTGGCATTTCAACATTAATCGCCTAGGAATAGAGTGGATTAGTGTCTTCTGCTTAGGTACATTCGTATGACATCGGAAGGTGCGTACGATGGAAGTGGGAAACCCTAGAACTCTAGGTTAGTTACATGATAGAATTCATCGTGTGAAAGGGGATTCTTGCTTAAGACTAGAATTGGTGAAGTTGTGAACCTTAGGAGCTTTTCATCGACTGATTTCCATCTATTTACTGTCTGTCTGTTTGCTTTCTGTCTTTTAATTACTACATGATTCTCAACTCATCCAATTAACTTGGCTTGGAAGTAGTTGTGCCAATTTTAGTGCTTAGCATAAGAGTCCTTATGGGAACGATACTCTACTCACTTTGTATTACTTATCTGTGATACGTATACTTGCGTGCACCATCTTTAATTACGCAACATATGTAGCCATTCACATATGTAATATAGAGTGAGGGGATGAAAGTGGGTATTAGAGCTCATGGACATGGCAATGAGAAGCTTATCCTCCACGGGAACAGAGGGGCGTAGGGTACGCACACCTAGGCAAGATCTCTCTAAGAAGTGGTGTTTGCCACTTGCAAGAGACCTAGTCGCTGATGTTGTACAAGCTTCCGGCCATGCCTGCACTGCAACCACATGTGCCTCCTGTTCATGTAGGTTGTTCCCCACTACGACTCTGGCATTCACGACCCCAACAACCGCAGCATAATCATTGGCAACAATTCCGACTGAGTTGGTGGAGTGGGTCATGCTTTGATGGGGATAGAGTGGTCGACGGAGGCTTCGAAAATTTTGGCATTGGCTGCAGCATGCTAATGTCGGAGAAATGAGAGTAATGCATAAGTATAACAAAGGATGAGTAGAGTGTCGTTCCTGGAAGGACTCTTTCCAATCCACTACTAAGCACTAAAATTAACACAATCGTATCCGAGCCAAGTCAAGTAAATAATGGGATTATAAAGTAATTAAGAAAGCAAGTAAACAAGAATCAAATTAAGTGCTCCTAGGGTCTTAATTTCCCATGTTCTAGTTCTAATCCACGTCCTTCTCTCATGCAATTGATTTCACCATGTTATTAACTCAGGGCTCTAGGGTTTCCCCACTACCTCCTTATGCACCTCTCGATGTCATAAAAATGTAACTAAGTGGAAGACACTAATCCACTATATCTCTAAGTGACAATTAAACCAAGCCCAATTGGCTATCTAGGGTGTTCACCATCTCTTGATGCGCTCACACGAATAACCTCACCTCTCGGCATAAGTTAACCTAGACTATGCACTGCCTAGCATAATTTTGATTCCCTCTTTTGTGGCTCCTCTCCATCTCAAGATCATTCTCGTGGGTGATCAAGCCAAAAGAAAGCATGAAAAAGGAGAAATGCATAAATAACATCTAGGAAGTGTGCCTCGATAGAATTATACACATGAGAAAAAGGAACTTTACTTAAAACATTGAATTAGGTTTCATTGATCCCCCTAAGAGTCTAGGAGTTTAGTTCAACTTAATAAAAGGAAATACAAGAGTTGAAAGAGAAGACAACAACATGAAAATAATAAGAAAAGGGATAGAAGGAATTCTAGATAGTGGTGGAGTCGAATCACTTGATCATGCCTCCACAATCTTTAAGCACAAACTCTCCTTCTTACTCCAAGTTGCTGCCTTCATTTGCTCTTGGAACACACTAAAATATGCTAAATGATGATGAAAAGATGTTGAGAAGATTTCTTCAAGCTGCTAAAGTGATGCCCTCGATATAGAGGAGGAGTTGGGATCTATCGATGTATTTCTTGATCTCAAACTTTCCCTTTCAGATGCTGCCTATTCTTCCAAGTCTTTGACCACTTTCCTCTTCTTTTTTTTTCAGACTATTAATTGTTTTAATAAGTGTAGGATTACTTCTAAAAACTCTCTTAAGTCATTGGGATCAAGATGGGCAAGCTTCTTATTTTGAAACTGCGTGAAAGTCATGAGCTACCCAATGGACTGCTGCCTAAGCCCTCTACTTTGCATGATCCTCTGAAGACCGCGGTTGCCATGTTCTGCGTGTAGTGTCTTTTCTTTGGCTATAACTTTCCCGTTTCAGCTCTAATTTGTGATATGTTTGATTCGTTGGAAACTTGACTCGACAAGCATTCCAATGATAGCGTATTTTCCATATTTCTGATATAGAGAATGTGAGAAATGTCCTCTTAAATTTGCTGCATCAAACATTGAATCATCGGGCAAGCCATTTCTTCATCTTTCCGCACATCTTTTTTCTATTCCATGCACATTAAACGACTCCCAGCAGTATCTAATCTACATTTAAAGTTTAACAACTATTATTTATAATAATTAAATCCTAGAAATTGCTAATCTCTAAATATATGAAAAGTGGCTTAAAACTCAAGAATCTAGGTCGGGAGTGCACAAATAAAGCCAGGAGGTATTGACATGTAAACTTCCTCATCTAAATCTCTATGTAAGAACGCATTATGGACACACATTGATATGTCTCCTAGGGGTGAAAGTGGTATGGGTCAGGTAGGTTTTCTTTGTAAATAGTCAGGCCCGACTTTTTTGGGCCATTTTTTTAGTCTTAAAAAAAACCAAGAACCATTTATGATTATGAAAAACCAACCGCTTCTCAACTTTTAGATACAAATAAGGTTGAGATTTGAATTTCAATTAAATAATTCAAAACTTCAAAACTATGTTCTACAATATTTATTTGGACAAGATCGTATTATTTTTTACTCTAGTATATTTAAAAATTAATTATAATCCTGATATATACTCAAAAATAATAGATATATAATCAACATATTTGAAATGGGGGCAGCCGGGCCCATCAGGTTTTTCGCGTCAGAGCCCAACCTTCCTCGGCTAATTTTCAATCCTCTCAGAAACCTACAAACTTTCATGTAGGGCCCTAAAATTTCGTAGGGGTGGCCTTGGTTGGTTTTTTTTTTTTTTGGTTTTTCAGTTCTTTGATTTTTAACGTACACCCCTAATGTCTCCCATCCTTTAGTCACTGCAACGATCAACAAACATTGAAATGTGACAAGCTTCCCTACTAGAGCAAATGTCTCATGAAAGTCAATATCCTAAACTTGGGTGAAACCCTTCTCAGCTAGTCAACCTTAGCTCGCCGTTTGATTTTCAACACTCATTTGCAACCAATTAGGTGTTTTTTTCCTAGAGGCAAATCCTCTAGTTTCCATGTTTTGTTTAATTCAAGTGCTCAATTTTCCTCAAGCATTGCTTTGCACTTTGGATGTTTGATAGCTTCACAAAATGTCTTAGGCTCAATTTCAGAGTCTAGAACAGCGAAATATGAACAATGACATTTAGAGGTGTAATGATAAGAAATATAATGTTCAATTGGATTAGATGTACTAAAGGAAATCGATGGAATGAGTAAGCAAAAAGGGGGTGATCTATCGGACCGTATGGCATATATACTCGACAAACAGCATGCGACATTTTCACCTAATCGAACTTTCTCTGTTCCACTTGTCCATCTTCTTTACTGTTTGTAATAGGTTGTTCTAAATTGACATGACCTTCTTCATTAGGTTGGGATGGCCTATAATCTTGAAGTGGTCCAATCTATGATTGAATGGCCTGTCTAATAGAACCATCTTGCTCCCCCTGAAGCCTATTGTGATCGAACAAATTTTGCTGAACTAGTAGACTATGATCAATATATAGCAACTACTAAAATCACTTGTTTAAACCTCTTGCCTAGTGGATGATTAAGGAAAAATGTGCTCACAAAATTTCACATCACTTGTGGCAAATATTGTATGAGTATCAAGGTTCATAAACACGCCAACCTTTCTTCCAATATTAGTATGTGACAAAAATGCACTTTCATGATCCACTGTCAAATTTATCTTTAGTGCGATTATGATTTGGTGCATTTACCCTTCAAAATAGATATCAAAATGTAATTTATCATATAGGCAACAGTTGATACACATTCTCCCCCGAAAATGCTTGGAAAGTGAAGCTTGGAAAAGAAGTGCTCGCACCACTTGAGAATATGACTGTGTTTCCTCTCCACTCATCCATTTTGCTAAGGTGTATCAGATACGAAGTTTGATGAATAATCCCATAATTCGAAAGAAGTCCTACAAGTCTCTTGATAAGAGCTCAAGTTCACTATCACTTTGAATAATCTTAACTAATCGAGAAACTGACTTCTAGCCATATTGCAGAAACTCATTATATATCATTTGGCATTCAATTTCTCATGCCATAGATATAATTGTACTCCTCTACTACAGCCATCCACAACTGTAAGAAAATAATGTGCCTAAAAATTGGTGGAATTTATGGACCCCATAAATCACACTGCACCAAATCAAATGGTTGTTCTTCTCTTCTTTGTTGCGCAAGTTGTTTTAATATTATGGTTTTGCTCTTGTGGCAGCATTAGATGGGATTTCGTCTGCTTCTGACAAATTTCATGTATATTGGTCTTACTGTCCTTGATAATTAACTATCATTTTCTGATTTTGCATTGTAGGGCTTTATGTGAGTCAGAATACCTATATTCGTGCTGGAGTTGCTTAATAGAAGGTTGTCAATCAAGTCCATCTTGTATAATGTTAAGTTTCTTAAAATTAGTCTACAAAACTTTTTTAGGATTATCAACTCTATTCATCAAAAAGTAGTAATTTAGTTTCCACTGATCATAACAATTCATTTTGTTCTATAGGTCTGCTTCTTCCAATATTTGAGATTCTTTCCTTCAAGAAGGTTTCTTTACAAGGTTATTATCATCTAATTAAATTTTCCATGTTAATTCCTAACAAGTTTCAATTAATTATCTATACTAGTTGGCAATACTACTTCTATGCAGTATCTAATTTATCATTTGTTGATCCACACTCTTAGAATTCTTCATAGAAGGTCAAAAAGGTAGTTAAGTGCACAAATTTCCATGCATGCAAAGCAGATTGCATTTTCAAAGGTCATTGCACATGTTAGATGAAAAGTTTAGGAACAATTGTCATAATGCAATAGTTACAATATATTTTTGTAGTTGTTAAGACTAAGCTCAGTTTGATGGGAGGATCCCACCAGTCTATGAATTGTCTTGCCAGCTAATTTCAATTATTCTACAAATTATTAATATTTATGTCAATCGAATAACTTATGAAACCATCTATGCATAGGGAAGTGGTTGGGCCCTACCTTTTTACCAATGTGTTTACAATCCTAAACTTATGAAATCGTCAAAATAGTTTGTTCCCTACCGTGCAAACATATTATACAACATCATTGCAAGTTGAAGCAGCAATCCGGTATCCAGGCTTGTACCCAAAAGTTTTAAGGATTTGATTGAGAAAACTTTTGTTAGTGTATATTCATAATTCTAACTTATCCAGATAGACATTGTTTTCTTTAATCTATCACAATTCCATATCTAAAAATTATGTTTATGGAAAGAAGATATACTAAGAGAGCTCCTAAATAGATCTTCATCATGGTTGAAAAGGAGAAATTTCACTAGTAATGACATGGCTTGTACTCTGTATAGTTACCTTTTTTTTTTACCTTGTTGAAAAGTTAGAAAGTTCCAGTTACAGGATATGACATTAATGGAGTTCATTGCTCCTAATCTCTATCTTACATAGGTTGAGAAGAACGGCAGCAGGATTAAATAATCAAATGGATTTGTTGTCACTTGCTACAAGTAGTGTCGATTATAAGGAGGGTGGAGATCCTGAAGAAGACATATTTGGTGTAATTGAGGAATGGGGATGATGATGAAACTCACAATTCTGACATCCTAGCTGTCTCACACAAGAGGGGTTTGAAACCTTTTTACCTTTGTTCAATTGGAAGAAGTCAGTACTTGGTTGTAAGAATATTTTTATGCCTGAAAAGCTCTCGTCATTTACTAGTGAGATTTCTTATCAGTGATTTATTGATTATAACAACTGCTAAGGAGTATTTTGATAGCCATTATATGATGCAGCAGCTCATAGTTGAAAAGGATACGATCACTACTAATTTGGTTGACAGATGACTCTACTTGTAGATATTATGTTATCATAAACATAATCACCTTCGTTATTTTTGAGCCAATAGCTCGCCACAACATGTAAAGTGAGGAGTATTCATTGGATCTGATATTTGTGGTCCTTAAACCAGTTATTTCATCATAGTTGATGAAATTTGACCAAGGCATCATTAAGCACTGCATCTTTCTCGTTATTTGAAACCTAAATAGTCATAGGAACTATCTTTCAGACATGTTCAAGCGTTGCATTATTACTATCCCCTTTCTATAATTGAATTCTATCTCCTCTAGAAAACATGTTAAATTAATAATAGGCATGATGCCCGTTATATTTCTTTCATTCACAAACACTTACATTCATGTCCCCTATTTTTTGGTTTGCAGGTGGAAAAATCAGTTCTGAATCTGCTCGTGAGTAAGACGGATTATTATGTGCCCAGATGAGACTATTAAAGATAGGATAAGATCTTCAATGTGAATAGGTATCTTAAATCCCTCGGCATTTGTTGTGATTTCTGTATACAGAATAGTGGCAATCAATAGTTTCCAGTCTATTCTGTAAAGCCTGTAAGGATGAACACCATAAAAACTGTTTCCGAAATATGCATCTACCAAATACACAGAGAATGCCTCTTTCTGTTGGAAGGCAAATGCATCGTATTTATTTTGTAGAAAATGATCGAGTTAGTATCATCACAGTTGGTTTGCAAAGCATAGACGGCTTATGTAATGTCTCCATTGTTAGTTGCTTCTATAAATATTTATATTTGTTTATTTAATTTGTGAATTTAATTCAAGTTAATGATGAATTGCGAAGGAGAAAGGCAGAGCTGAAATCCCTTGATTTTCCCCTGACAAATCTCCTGCCTACTCTTTCACCAGTTCACGCAGCATTATTCCACCTCATGTAGCTCTCTCTTTGGACTTTTCTCCTTAGCTCCCCGTAAATTCTCTTCATACCGAGTGTTCTTGCGCTTCTCTCTTTTCTTAAAGCCTCCCTTTTACCGAAGCTTTTTAGCAACCAGTAATGGGTTGCACAAGAATTTTGGCTGCTTACCTTGCGGATGCTTGGAATTTCATAGCTGTCTAATTCATCGGTGGAAAAAGTCTTGTATGTAACAGGTATACACGTGACAGTACTTACCTGGTGTCACTAACTAATTAAAATCAATTATTTTTAAATTTTTTATTTTTAAGCTTTTATAAAAAAAATTTAAAAATAAATAAATTATATTAGTTCGTAATACTGTACAAGTATACCTCATGATATACCCCGTTATGCCGAAGACTCTCTTCGTCAGTGATCTTGCCTTTTTAAAATGTTCCATGAAGTGGATGGAACCATTGGGATTTGAACGCTCTCAAGTTTTATCTTTTACGAGGGAAGATAGATGTCATTTTTAAGAAAAGGGTTCTATTAAAATTATTCCTAAATAAAGACTAACCATTTTTCATACTCTATTCAACGGTGAATACTCATGAACCATGTGTTGGACTAAAGCAATGAGTAGCAGAGCCATCATCGCAAGAGTCGCTCGATAAACGTTATCTGGCCTCTCATGAGATTTCCCCCTACTCATAACTCTCGTTCTTCAAAGAATTTAAAATTTAAGGTAAGAGAAACCGGTACCTGAATAGATTGGTATGTGACCATCATTTTAATTGAGTGGTTGATCCAACGTAGCACGAAGTCCTTATTGGGCAGTCAAGAGAAGACAAAAGCATCACAAGTTAGATTACATGGAAAATTATTATTTTATATGAAATACATGTGGTAAAATGAATTATTATGGTATGCAAGTATTTTAGATTAGTGAAAATTTACTAGAAATATAATAATTTTAGGAGAGAAAAGGCAAATTTGGTATTTTAACTATTTTTTAATTTTACCAAGATGGAACCCACATGTAATTTACAAATACCACCTTTTTAGCTTGTGAATTCTTTACATACATATAACTGATAAAAAAAATTCTTTACATATAAATTTCTTAAATCCCATAAAATTTTTATGACCCGGTAAAGTTGCGTTGCCTCCAATATTGCACCCAAACAATATGGGGCAAATTTACAACTTTAAATGTAACCACACCAGGTTGGTGCACCTGAAAGCAATTCAGTTTCTCTATAGTTCAGTCCAGTCCTTTTTTGTGGATTTTCACTTTGGTCCCTAGGATGTATGTTTGTTTCAAAGCAGTCCCAGATATCTGAGAGACCTAGAAATCGATTCCATAACCTTTTGAAGTATTTCCCAATGATGAGTAGTTTTAGACCCAATACCAAACCTTCTGTACTGTTTCAAATCAGTTTAAAGGATTTTATTGCTCTCATAACTTTTCAAAATGCTCCAAATTGGCCCTTGGCATACTTTGACTCTTTCAAAGTTCGACAAAATTTTCCTAAAATTTTAATTAAGCCCAATGCGATTTAACTCGATTCACACATTATTCCCCAAAATTTCAGATCGGTTCTTGACTTTAGGTGTTTTAGAAACTTGCCCAAGTAGAATAAAATGCCTTTACTTAAATTTATTGATATTAATATTGATCAACACGTAATGGTTAGATTACATGTAAATCCAAATATGATCCGCACGTTGTTAGATTGAGCAGTGGCATGAGAAGGGCTTGATTTTAATAATCGAATTACCCATTGATCTATACCTCGATTACATTAATAATTGAATAAATTCAAATAAGTCAAGTTTAGAAACACCGGGTAATGATATAGATCGTATCAATTAACTTGCAAGCTTTTCATTTGTAATAAAATCCCTAAATTGAATTTCAGGTTCAAGACCGCTAAATAAAAATTTAGGTGATTAGTATCATACTCTCCCCAAGGTGAATAGTAATTTTCTGATCGACCTTTTAACAATTCCCTAAATAAATAATAGTGACTTTCTCATATATTTATTCCTAACCACAACAACACATGATAGTCAACGGAATTTCAATTTTAGGTTGCAAAAATAATAACTTATGTTGCCGGCCTGTCATTATATTGGCCATCATCGTCTCACAATTCTTTGCATTCCTTTCAAATCTTGACTTCCAACTAGTTTCTGTTTCCTGGCTTTCGTCACGCGCAAATACTAAATTTCCTTAGGAGACCGAAACTCTTAAGGTCTCTTCTAGGGATGCCTTCGAACCGACGCTTCCCACTAGTTTCTTTTTTTCTTTTACAGGCCCACATTAGAAAATACTTCTAGATGTCCTTAAGAAGAAGAAGAGGACACAATGAATTTGTTATACAAATATCTATTAGATCTTGACAGGTGTAAAGTTTTAATAATTTTCAAAAATCAACTTTATACGTGCCAAGATCTGAATGATAATTTATACAATGAACTCACTATATATTACACGTGAAATATACTCGGAGAAGAGCATCCTCTTTTAAGAAAAATAATATTCAATTTTTTACATCCTTCTATTTTCGTTTTCTAAGAAAATAAAATAAAATTCTAAATTAAAATATTTTCATAACATGGATCAGTAGTAAATATATAAAAATGTGAGCCAATTACTCAGGGGAAAAAAGGAAAATATGACCCAATTTACTGCTGTCCAATAAAGAAAACAAAAGCTCTACCGCAATTTAAAAAATTTGACGAGTAAAATCACATAAGTTGTTAATTCGATATGATTGTTACATACGAAATTATTTATTATATAGTTATTATTTTTATTTGTAATAATATTTTTGTAAAATATTTACTTTTTATGTAATGTATAATAAATAAAAAATGAAATTTAGATAGTAATTATAATTTTAAATGGTAGTTATAATTTTGAAAGTGATTTTATAATTTCAACACCATTTATCATTATTTGAATTGATTAAAATTTATTGGTCAAGGGTATTTTAGGAAATTGAAAAGTTAGGCCAACCGCCTTGTACTCTCCCATAATAATATACTAGGCACGAATCCGTGCTATGCGCGAAAAATAAATATGACAAAATTTATATAATTATATCATTTATTTATAACTTATTGCAATTTAAATCATTTAAAATTTATTAATTTATCATAGTAAATAGAATATTCTCAATTTTTATCAGTATGATATATCAATTTTACTTTTCTATTTTTGCAGTTTCAAATTATTAGGTCAAATAACTTAATGAATTTTTAATACTAAAAGTATGGATATATAATGAGATATGAGATTTGAACATTTAATAAAAGATCTTTGCTGTTAAGATTGTAGATATGGGGTGAAAGGAAATAAATAAAATTATTGTTTCGCCCTTAATCTAGAAATAATATATATTTCATAAATTTTAATTTTTAGAAAAGAAAGATCCCGATTTCGAGTAATTGATTGGTTGCCCACTCCATTTGGAAAATTTTTCTAAAAGCATCATACAATGTCTAATTTCATTTTGTTAGGTTCTTAAAGTGATAAGGAGGTCATCTGCATACAAGAGTTGTGTAATAGAAGGCCCCCCTCTGTTGAACTTGACTCCCTTAATCTTTCCTTCAATTTCTGCTTTATGTAGTATAAGGTTTCCATACTGAGGATAAATAGATATAGTGATCATGGATCACCTTGCCTAAGCCCCCTGTTTGGTTTAAATTTTTTTATTGGGGTCCCATTAATTAGCACAAGCATTGATACAGTGGATATACATCAATGTATCCATGTAATAAATTTTTGGAGGGAACCACACTTATTTAGTATTGCAATAATAAAATTTCATCCAACCCTATCAAAGGCCTTAGAGAAATCTAATTTTGCTCCTACCCATCCCCTTCTGGCCCTAGTTTTCTTCATTACATGGACTATTTCCTAAGCTAATAATTCGTTTTCATTTATCCACCTTCCTTACATGAATTTTGTTTGATTTGGTGAGACTATTCTTTCCAATAGAGGTTTTAACCTATTCGCAAATATTTTTGAGATTACCTTATAGGCTACATTGCTAAGACTGATTGGCCTAAAGTCATTAAATGTATTTGCCCCCTGCTTTTTTTGGTATTAATGTTATAAAGGTGTTGTTTAATTCTCTTAAGATAAATCCAGTGCTAAAAAACTCTTGTACTGAATTTGTATGAAGTGGGCCTACCGTTTCCCAATAGTGTTTGTAAATAAGGGCTGGCATCCCATCTGGGCTTGGGGCTTTTAATCCTGGCATTTTCTTAACTACATTCCTTATTTCCTCTGAAGTTGGTATTTTAATCAGCTCACTGTTCTCCTCTTGGATCACTATAGATGTGAACAAGTCTTTCGATGCCTGGGGTGTCATTGTATTTTCTGATCTATAAAGCTCTTTAAAGTTGTTTAGAAAGTAATTCCCTATTTCATGGTGTTCATGCACCCAAGTTTGATTATCTGGTTTTACTGCATTCATAAGGTTTCTTTGTCTTTTAATAATTGTAGATAGGTGAAAAAATTTGGTGTTCCTATCCCCTTGCTTTAGCCACATCTCTCTCGATCTCTGTTTCCATAATATGTCTTTCCTAGCTTATTGCTCATCAAGATCTTGTTTTATCATTGTCATTTTCCTTAAGTTGCCTACAGTTGTTTGAGCATCTTGTAATTCATGCAGTTGTGTTGTAAGTTCTACAATTTTTGTTTCACAATTTCCAAAGGCAATTCTATTCCATTCTCTTAAAGCAACTTTGGTGTTTTTAATTTTCCTGCTTAGCTGACAGGGTTTGGACCCCCCCCAAATTGGTTGATTCCAAGCATTTTTAATTATTTCATTACTGCTTTTATCTCTTGTCCACATTGCTTTGAACTTTAAAGGCTTTTTGGAGGTCTAACTTGTCTTCCATAATTTAACTTCTATTGGGATATGGTCCAATCGGTGATTTACACAATACATGAGGAATAGTTGTACCCAATCTTGACTAGCTAAAGCCCTGTCAGTTCTTTGTTTTATGTGTCTCATACCGGGTCTATTATTATTCCACGTATAAGGATGACCTATGAATCCCATATCAATACAACCTGTATCTGAGACAAAATCTTCTAGGTATGATTGGATTTTCCTACATGTTCTCTTCCTCCCCTCTTATCTTTTTTCATGCATAATTTCATTCAAATCTCTAACATCAACTAGGGTTCATTCAGTTGATCTATTATTTTAGTTATACCACTTCAGAAACCGTCCTTTAGATAAGCATAAGGAGGACCATATGTACAAATTATAATCCAAGGCCTACAAAAAACTTGGTGTTCTATCCTAGCTATTATGTTGTATTTACTTGAGTACAGGATACTCACTTGTATTTCTTGTCTCCACATGAATAGTAGCCCCCCAGCTGTTAGGGGTGTGCAACTGAACCGGTTCGGGGAGAACCGAACAGGAACCGAATTGGTTTGAACCGGTTCTCCCCGAACCAGTTCTATTTCGGTTTAGTTTTTTAGACGAAAAGCGGTTCGGTTAATTTTTAAGTATAATTAATACAGTTAATCGGTTCAAACCGAACCGAACAGGTTTTACTTTAAAAACAGTTCAAACAGAATTGAACCGTTTCAAAAGCAATTCAATTCTGTTTGAACCGGTTTTGAACCGAACCAAACCGTTTCAAAACAAATTAGGTTCAGTTTGAACCTATTTTGAACCGAACCGAACCGAACCGAACCATTTTAAAACCAGTTCGGTTTGAACCGATTAACTAAATTGGTTTAAAACAATGCGATTTTTTCAACATAAACAGGTTCAGTTCTTTACCTAATGTACCGAACCGGTCCTTTGGTTCGGTTCGGTTCAAAACCAGTTCAGTCCTGAACCGGTTTTCTGCACACCCCTACCCAGCTGAGTTCTCGGCCTCAATGCAACACCATTCCTCCATGTTACAAGATTTCGCTACTCATCGACACCTTTCCCTGCATGCTTTTGTTTCACACAAGAAAACCATACTAGGACTACAGTTTTTTAGGAGGTCTTTTAGTGACCGTATTGCTGGGCACCTCCTAACCACCGACAATTCCATGACAATACACTCATGGAGAGATTCTAGATCTCCTAAACTATTCCTTTTTTTTTTTAAGACTTGTTTTTACCCAAATACTACTATTCATGCAGATAAAAATTCTACTGAACCAAAAGACCATTTTATATTTGCACTAGTAGAGTTAGCAGAAGAAAAAACAAGAAGTGAATTTTCTGACTATATGCAGATCAGAAACAGAGAACTCATACTGCTCTTGTCTCTTCTTATTCTTGATCTAGGTTGATTCATTCAATTTTTGCTCCAGTAGATCAGCAACAAAATTGTTTAAAGCAGCATAAAAGAGACTTTAGTTTTTTCTAAAGTTAGCCTAGCACTAATCACACAAGTCAGTGTAAGATCAACTTAGATTCCTCAAATATATATGGATAATTATTCGAAATCTTTACAATAGATATAAAAGACATGTAAGGAACATATTTCCGAAGGACTGATGCAATAATACCAGAGTAAATCTAGAATGAAACAAGGAAAATGGTAGAAAGGTCAAAGAGTTCTTTGCACGATAGAAGGAGATTCTATAGATCAAACAGAGAGCCAACAGTAGTCCTTACTAATCTGCAGATCTAAGGTAATCTTTCCGCCGTAGAAGATCACTTGGTTATGATTTGAACTTCTTTACCTTAATCGTGTAGATCTCACCTTGTTCTGTCCTAACGTCTTGACATTGATGCAGATCCTTGCATGCAGTGGACGATCCAAGGAGAAGAATCACCCGATTCTAATGAAGATCCTTGAAATCGATGTTTTAGGGTTTGTAACAACTTTCCACGCCTGCAAAAGAAAACAACAGGAAGAAGCCTGCAGAGAATGGAGATTTAAGCAGCTCCCAACGAGGGGAATAGAGAAAGCCTCCAGAAATTGGAGATTGAATTGGCTCCCGATGAGGGGAATAGAGAATGCCTCTAGAAAATCGTTGGAAACGAATCCCGAATTTAACTCTTCCAGATTGTTTGAATTTTCTAGAAAGAGGAGAGAGCAAAGAGAGAGAGCTCGCCAAGTTTAGTCCTTCCAAACGTGGGGCTCTTGCATGAGAGATAGCGGCATGTAAACTTTTTATGTAGGCCTTTATTGTTGTTGATGTGGCAGTGTAAGATGGCACTGACTCTAACGCCATGTAATGATTGGTGTATCACCCAAAAACTATTTTAAATTTCAAAAAGGTCAAGACATAACAAAATAATTTCAAAACTTATCAAAAAATATATAAAATTATAGATTTTTGCTAGAAAAATTCTAAAAATATTTAAATTGTCAAAAAAGTTTAAGAATTGTAAGAAGATTATAAAATATAAAATTTCAGATAATGAGATATCTGATTTTTTTATTGTATCAGATCTCTATATATAAGATTGAATAGAGTCTTGTGAAAAATAGTGAGGAATCTTGTGAGTAATTTCAAACTTCTTTGTAATGCTAGGGTGTAAGAATTTTAGAGATTGAGTTTAGACTCTTTTCTTAGAAGGGTTGTAAAGGAGGCTTGGGTGTAGGATCTAAAATCTCTATCAAGCTTTAATCTCCTATTTTAGTTGAGCGAATATTTTGCTCTATGCCGTGTAGGGTTCCCTTAGGTAAGAGTTTTACCATATATATGCAATGCTCACGTTTCTCCCCTTACTTCTTAGTTTTTTTTACAGTGACCGCACTCAAAGTTCCGACATCTTGAAATGGGCGTAACCCCAACAACAAAAAACACAAAATCAATTAAAATCTATACTAATAATTTAACTAGAAATACGAAAGAAAGTCAAATTGGTGATGACAGTTAAATTGGCACCATAGTTTTTGAAACCAGATTGATCTGGCTGGTCGAATCTCTCCGACCGAGACGGGACACCAGCCTGGTTCGGTTTTATCAATTAATCCATTTGCAATTAGAATCCGGTTAGGCCCTTTGAGTCGGCCGGTTTGACCTTTTTTGTGAAACCCATTAAACCGGTGAAGGAACCGGTTCAAGTGGAAAATTTAAAAAATTGAAACGACGAAGAAATTTAGAAACGAAACCCTAAACCCGAGAGCGCCCACAATCAATCTGCTCTTTCGCGCTGCACCATTGTGCCTTCTCCCGATCCCGCCACTCCGTGAACATCTACTCCGCCTCTGCAAGGTGCTCCACCTCCGTTTCATCACCAATGCCAGCACTCATCATCATCTTCTCTCCGCCTCTGCCGTGAGCACCCCTCATTCCTTCTTCCCATGGTTTTCCTCCGAAATGATAACAACGAGTCCCTCTTTTCCGCTTCCTTCCAAATTTTGTGTCAAATAGGGCTTTACTGGTCTTCCTTGACTGACCTTTCATTAACAATTTTTAACATTACCCAAACACCAGCTGGAAATGGAACATTATGTGCTTTGTCTTTGACATGATTTGTGGCTCAGATGATGTAAATCTTGGGATTAAGTGCAATATTCCCGAAATGAATGCCGTAGATTTTAGTAACAATTATATTTATTACCATAGATGTTTTATGTTTATTATCGACCATGACTCCTGGTCAGACAATCCTTACTTTCTATTTTTCTTATATCTTGACTCAATTCAGAAAACTGAGTTTTGTAATAAATATATTTGTCCTAATTCTATATGATTGATCTTATATGTACTGTAACTAACCATTTTAGAGTGGTTGATGTTATAAATTAATGTTTAGAAAATATTCTTATTGTTAATTTTATGATACTATTATTATTTATAATAAAAATCCGGCTCGACCCATTGAACCCCGATTGGACCTAAAAGCCCGTGAACCCATACCTTGACTGGTTCCCGGTCTGGTCCAATTTTTAAAAAAAACTATGTTTGACACTTCGACGCTTAAGTCAAACAAAGATGATGATAGGGAAAGACTATATTGAGATGTCTTGCCATAAGTTGAAACTCAAAGCCGATGGTAAACATAGTTCAAGAAACTAGTGCCCTCCAATCTCGGGTTCAAAACCTACACTTCTACAAAATATTTTTTCCAGATCCGTATAAGTGAATCAAATATGAGATCTTAAATTTGTTAAATTGATATCAATGTGATGCTTTTTTATATGGAAATTAGGATCAAATTAGTCATTTCAGATTAATGGTCGTCCGATCCAAATTAATCATTTCAAATTAGGGGTGGCTATTCTGCTACCACATGTACGAGTTGGACGTTCATGATTGCTGTCGGTAGTCCCGGCCACGGGCCGGTTTGGGCCCAGAACCGGCCCGGTCAAAACCGGCCCGGAACCCGTCAAAACCAGAACCAACCCGGAACCGTCCTCGAACCTTTAGGGCTAAGGTTCAGGGCCGGTTCCACCTGCCTTTGAAACCGGAACCGTCGGTTCCGAACCTAAACCTGAACTGGCCCGGAACAGTAAAAAAATTAAAAAAATATATATATATATATATATATATTCCCGCCAGTCCCGTACCCCCTGCCCCCCTGCCCCTCCCCTAGCCCCTACCCCCCTCCCCCCCCCCCCCGCCACCCTACCCCCTGCCCCCCTACGCCCCTGCCCCCTTTCCAATTGTTTTTTTTTTTAAACCTAATCTAGATAGTTATTATATGATATAAAATATAAATAAGTTCGTTGTATAAATCGTTATTTAAATCTTAAAATGTGTAGAGTTGATTAATAATGGTTGTAAAAATTTTATACGTATCAAAAATTTAATTGTGATTTATATAACGAACTCTTTATTAAATTAAATTTTATTTAATTTTAATACCAGTCGGTTCGGAACCGGACGGAACCGTAATTTTGAACCGGAACCGTCCGGTTCCGAACCGTCCCTGAACCTTCGAAGGGAAGGTTCAGGGTCGGTTCCATGCTGCCACGGAACCGTCCGGTTCAGGAACCGTCCGGTTCAGGAACCGTGGCCAGGACTAGCTGTCGGGCTATAAAAATAGCAAACCCCTTTTCAATATTATCTACATTAACTTTCGAGCAGCTTTCTTAAAATTCCGTTTAAACGCCAAAATTTCCACAAGCATGAACAGCAAGTCTTCCCATCCGGTGTATGGAAACTTGAAGAAAGACTTTAATTCCTGAAGCGTGTAGAAAAGGTAGAAGAGATTGACAACAAACATTATATTCTTAGTACATAAAGAAATAAGACGCAACCGGTAACATTTCGGGGTAATCGTCTTTCGCAACCGTTACGCCCCATGTCAGCGGAAAAGTAACAGAGGGAGAAGGGAGGACCAGATGCTCTAATAACAAGCAATAAATGGAACTTAACATTTCATTTTGAGATATATAAAACTCACTTGTAAAAAACGGTAAATATATAGAATTTCCACTGTTATTTCCCTGTCTCAAAATGTGTTACCATGGGCTCTCCTCAGTCTATAAGTATAGAAAAAAAAGAAGTTCAATTCTTGTTAATTTGATTTTCGAAGTCTCTCCGTTTTCGAATCCCCTTATCTTATACTGTAAAAACAAATTAGTTTTTAAATTAGAAGATTTTCCCAATATGGATTGGAAATACATATATAGAAAAATAAAATGACGTAAGGCTTATGACAATTGTGGCTGATTTGGAAACCTAAAATTCCATGCTCGATTTTATTAGTGCAACTTCTGTGTCCAATTATTTCCCTTCAGCTTGTAATTTCCTCTGTAATCGCAAATTTAACAAGAAGATGCCAACTTACCTTCCAAATACATGCAAATGTGTTTAAATATGTCTATTTTAATTTATACTTAGGTAAATAGTCTAGAAAATCACGTAATTTTCAGAAATTTTCATATTATTACTTATTTTATTAATGACCTAAAAAATTATGATGCTTACTCTGTTTTTTCCCATTTTGTCACCAGCTGATTGTTCCGTTATAACATCGTCAAAATTGCATACGTGGCAGCCTATGTGGCATGATAGGACATGTGGCAATGCAAAAAGTTGCCACATGGACTTTTTTTTTTCTGACATTGCATTCAAAAATTTTTAAAAATAGCTAAAAATTTTGGAAAAGCGGAAAATTTTAAAAAATTTGAGAATAATTAACATTAAAAAATGCTAAAATTATTTTAAAATTTTCAAAAATTCATAAATTTTTTAATAATTTTTAAAATTGAGATTTTTTTAAAAAATTATTATTTAGAAAATTTAAAAAAACTTATTTTAAAAAAGAAAAATGTTGTCAAAATCAAACTGTGAACTATACAAATATTAATACACTTAAATCGAAATGATAAATCAAAACGTTCAGCTGATAACGAAGCCCATGATAAACTGCCCCATCTTTCGATCTTATTTGAGTAGATGAGGTATAAGAGTAATAATGGGGAGAGTTATGAAGGGGAAGGTTGTGAAGGAGTCACATAACCCTTCATTTAGAGGCATCATGAAGGAATGACATAATCCTACACAGATAACCGCTCTATTATTATGATAAAGGTAGTAATAATTTTTTTGCCTAAACCATAGGTATCAAGAAGTCCAATGGGGTATGATTAATCCGGTTCGAGTTGTGTGGTTCAACTATACCTAATCCACTAGGCGCCAAACCACCTTAACCAATCGATATACTTTGGCCTATTACTACAGAAAAATTTCTTTTTTAAAATCATATGTTTTTCACATTCTCCAAATTTTTAAAATTAATTTTAATATTTTTATTAAAATTATCTTAAATATTTTGAATTTCAATATTTTTTATTTTCTTAATATCTATATTTTTCAAATTTTCTCTTATTTTCTGGAATTATTTTAAATTTTTTTTCATTATTTATTCTTTCAATTTTCTATAATTTTTAAAATTTTCCAAAATTTATAATTTTTTAAGAATTTTCTAAATTTCTTGTTTGTTAAATTCAATGAATTTTTAAAATATTTTCTTATTTTTTGAAATTAATTTTTTTAAAAAAAATTATTATTTCTCTCATTTTTAAAAATTTTCCCTTTTTTTTTCAATTTTTAAAATTTTTTAGATGCCACGTTAGTTGAACCTCCATGTGGTAACTTTTCGTGTTGTCACGTGTCCGATCATACCACATAGGCTACCATCTATGCAATTTTAATGATCTTGTAATGGAAAAATCAACTGATGACAAAACAGAGAAAACGGAGCATGGCTTATGCTACAATAGTGTTCTTCTTTTTTTTAATTCCAGATTATAAGAAAATTATAGAATTATGTTTGGTAGGATGGATAGGAATGGGAAAGAATGAAATGAAATGAAATGGGTTCCGTAAGATAGATTACGGTAACATTTAGAGTAATTAGTGAGTTTTTATGTTAGATTTGAAAATATGAAAATTGAAGAGCATATGGCCTTAGTGCAGTAATACAAAACTCTGACTCGCAACTTAGAGGTTTTAAGTTCATTCATCCCGTAGTAGTTATTTGCCTCTTTAATTTATGTCTCTTTAAATATACAATCACATAAAGAAAAAAAAAACGGATGAATAAAATTCTCATTCCATTCCACTCATCAATCTCATTCATATCTACCAAATATAAGTCCTAAGGATGGAAAACAAACTCTCTTAATTTTGAATTGTTGACTTGTGCTACCGCATGAGACTTCCTATCTCTAAACCACGAAACTTTGAATCTGAAGTGTGACATAAAGTCAGTCAACGCGCAAAGACCGTGTTGGACACGGCCATTTAGGCAGTCTCTCACCTCTTCTGCCTAAGCATCAGTGATTAGTCATCCAACGAAACAGTCTCCATTGTTCTCCGATCAAAGACCGCGCACTTTCATCAATCTTCTCAAATCGCTGCAAAGAAGACTAGAATCCTCCGAAAATGGCTCACAGATCTGCTCCATACCCAGCAGAATTCCTCTCTTTGTTCATTTTTATTTCGCTAATGGTACGTTTGGAGGCTGGTGATATTGCTGTCTACTGAGGACAAAACGGGGGCGAGGGCACCTTGGCGGATACTTGCTCCTCAGGAAACTACAAGTATGTAAACATTGCCTTCCTCTCGACCTTTGGGAATGGGCAGACCCCAACAATTAACCTTGCGGGCCACTGTGACCCGACGAACGGTGGGTGTGCTGGACAGAGCTCCGATATCAAGTCCTGTCAGGGTCAGGGGATCAAGGTTATGCTCTCCATTGGAGGAGGAGCCGGGAGTTACTTCCTTTCTTCCGCAGATGATGCTAGGTAATTAGAATTTGAAGTGGTCCTAAATGTATATTTTACAAGGTTAACTTTATCAGATAAGAATATGATTTATTATTCATTATTTATTATTTATTATTTAATACTCTCCTCAGGCTTGAGTTGCATTAATTTTGAATGCTTATTACAAATTATTAATTAAATGGGATAATTTGAACTTGTGCTCTAATGTGTGTGTATATATATAATAGAATTTGAAGTGCTTGTTACCCTTTATTTCGAAAGATTAACTTTATTAGACAATGGGATAATTTTATTATTTTTACTAAAACGCCAGGCAAGTTGCAGATTACTTGTGGAACAATTTCTTGGGGGGACAGTCGACATCTAGGCCACTAGGGGATGCCGTTCTAGATGGAATCAATTTTGATATTGAGGGAGGGACGACCCAGCACTAGGACGATCTCGCTCAGTACCTATCAGCTTATAGCAGCAGTAGTCAGAAGGTTTACCTAACCGCTGCTCCCCAGTGTCCTTTCCCGGATGCTTGGATTGGTGGTGCTCTGCAGACGGGGCTTTTCGACTGTGTCTGGGTCCAGTTCTACAACAATCCTCCGTGCCAGTATAGCTCCAGCAATATGGCCAATTTCCAGAGCATCTGGAATCAGTGGAATACAATCATGGCCATGAATATCTTCCTGGGAGTTCCCGCGGCTCAAGCTGCAGCAACTATCGGCTTTATCCCAGCTGATGTCCTCACTTCTATCGTGCTTCCGGCCATAAAGTCATCCTCAAAATATGGAGGAGTCATGCTGTGGTCGCGTTACTATGATATAATCATGGCCACAAATATCTTCCTGGGAGTTCCCGCGGCTCAAGCTGCAGCAACTATCGGCTTTATCCCAGCTGATGTCCTCACTTCTATCGTGCTTCCGGCCATAAAGTCATCCTCAAAATATGGAGGAGTCATGCTGTGGTCGCGTTACTATGATATAATCATGGCCACGAATATCTTCCTGGGAGTTCCCGCGGCTCAAGCTGCAGCAACTATCGGCTTTATCCCAGCTGATGTCCTCACTTCTATCGTGCTTCCGGCCATCAAGTCATCCTCAAAATATGGAGGAGTCATGCCGTGGTCGCGTTACTATGATATTGAAACCGGCTACAGCTCGGCGATTAAAAGCGCTGTTTGAGATGCGTATGACAGTTTAAGCTGCTTTCGTTCATATTTAAGTGAATAATATATGAGGTTATCATCTCTAAATAGATTTAGATTCAATAATCCTCAAGCTGAGGAATTTATGGAGATGAAACCCAGCATACCACGTCTTAGCAGGTTGTAGTTGATATACGATACCTACTTTTAAAATGTCTGATATTTGAGAAATAATGTGTCTTTTCATCCTCGAAAGTAATGAAAAATTTATCATTACTTAAAAATGAGTACATGAAAAAATGCTTAGGAAAATAAAAAATTACATGATTGGAAACTACGGAGTGATATTCCGGAACTAACTACAAAGTGAGATATATTTGTAAATCACATCAAATAATGTTCAGTATAGACATAGCTAGTTAGTTGGCCACTAGAGTCTTGATTACAACTTCCTGCCGATGTACATAGACCACGATAAAAATTGAATTGAGAGGATCCTCAAGCCATAATCCATCTTGTTCTCAATTTTTCTTATACAAAAATTATTCAATTTCTATATAAGAGCAAAACAGAAAGATGTCTTGAGAGGTGCTCGGACGCTCGGCTCCTCCTCACGATAAAAGCCTGGCAGTTCTTATATATGGATTGGTTCACACTAAAGAGTTAAAATATTGAATAATATAACATGTTCTAATTTTAAAAAAATGTTACACTTCAAATAATAATAAAACTATTACAATGCTACTTATTTTATATAGTTCAACACATGTTACTCTTAATAAAATTCTAAGTTCAAATATTGTGAATAAAGAAAATGCACATAGATAGAGCTTTAGTCAAAATTGGTCAACCTGACTAACTATGAACTAGTAGATCCAACATGAGTTAGCTAAGATGGTAATACAACTCTTCCCTTAAGAAAGGTTTTAGATTTTAGCATTATAAATAAGGAAAATTTATATTGGAGAGTTTTACCACCTTAGTGGGCAGATCTAGCTCGAACTTGAATTAGTCAAGTTCTATTGGACTTATGAATATATGATAGCATGTATCGAATATGAACCGGTTGAGATCTACGAAAGATATATCTATAAGGTGAATATGTCAATAAAATATCTATCAGAACAATTCTAGTTTAATATCGCGGAGATTAGCCTAGGAGAAGTCTTATATGTAATAAATACACCACATGTAGTGCTTACGTGCAAATGACATAACAAATTAATGAGATTAAGTTATTTCTAGTTTTTTTTCATTTTTAGGATTTTATTTAAAAAAAACTAAAATACCTAAATTTTACTAATTTATGACACCACATAAGCATTTTTCATAGTATACCCGTTACATAGAAGACTCTCTTCTAACCTAGGTCCTAGCTTTGGATGGGCCAGCTAATGATAGGTTTAACTCGTGCTACTTGGAAAACTAGCATATCATATCCCTAGTGAACAACAAAGCTTTAGGAGGAGCAATTACACCATGTGGAACAGCTAATGTAGTGTACCTATAGAGAGAAAAGTAAATGTACTTTGTGATAGCGAACAAAATGCTTAAACTATGTACTAGTGTGTAAAATGCCAAAGTGTTTGGATTCTTAGAATGAGGATGTTGCACCCCGAAATCGAGAAGTTCCATAGGCTGTTTTGTGACATCATGATCATCAACGAATATATGAAAGAAGTAGTCATTAATCATTTAAGGAACTAGTTCTAAGGTCGATCATGTAATTTTTGTGAATGGCAGGCCTAAAACTCGAAATTAGAAGTCTAAAAGTGGTAAGAAGTAAGCACTAAGCAATGATCAACTTGCAACAACTTTGTGCAGCCATGAAACACGAAACTTTAGGGCTAAGAACACCTTAAGAAACCAGTGCGAAAGCACCAAAAAGGCAGCAGCAAATGACAAACTAACCTAAGGCTCTGATCTCCCAAAAATGGTATGGAAAACGGGAGAAATCATCGAGCAAAGAGCTGCAGCAACCATGGACATTATGTAGCCCATTTTCCTTCAAAAAGGCATGAATCAAGGGAAAATGACCAGCAAAGATTTTGCAAAACCAGGAAAGTAAAGGCTCTATTCTCAATGAAAATAACATCAAAATCATGAGAAATCATTCAGCAATAACTAGCTGCAATACCAGATATTGAACAGCCCGTTTCCTTCAGAAAAACAACATTGAAATTTATAGCAGAATCAAACAAAGAGCAGCAGCGATGATAGGCCATAGATAGCCCTATTCTCATTGAAATTTGCCATGAAAGTCTTGGAAAAATACGCAGTGAGTTGCAGCAGCTATCAAGGAAACCATTCAGCCCAATTCCATGGCAAAAGAGTCATTTTAAAAGGAGGAAAAACAGAGAATAAAGAGCTGCAGCAATGGCCAGAAAACTAAGGCTTGAATGTCCTCAAAACATCAATGAAAGTGGGAAAAATCATTGAGTGGAGGGCTGTTGCAGCCATGAATACTATGCAGTCCCATTTCCCTTGAAAATGACATGAAAGTCATGAGAAAATATGCAGCAAAGAGCTGCTGTCACAACAGATGGGAGATAGCTCTATTCTCACAAAAAATTGCATAGGAATTGTGAGAAATCCCTGAGCAATGACCAGCAACCACCATGGACACTAAACAGGCCTTTTTCTTATTGAAATTATCATTACAACGAATGACAAACAGAACAAGGAGCTGCTCAAGCAAAGCAAGATCGGAATCATGAGAAATCTTCAAGCAATGACCAGCAGCAACCTTGAGCACCAAACAGCCTTTTTTCCCCTCGAAGTTGACATTAAAAACAAGGAAAAATACGCAGCAAAGAGCTGCTGCAAAAACAGACAAAAGATGGCTCTATTTTCCTTAAAAATGCATTTAAAACAAGAAGAACATCAAACCAAAAGCAGCTGCAAATACAGCCATTTAAATAGCCCTATTTCCCATTGAAATGTCATTGCAAACAAGAGCAAACACCAAGTAAAGGCCACCATTTAATCAGACGGTCAATCAATCTTTATTCCAATCATTCACTAGATTAACTGACCCGGGCACTCCAAACAATCAACGCATCATCATTTGAGCAACCACTAGATCAGACGAATCACGTATTTCAGCAACCAATAATATACCGGACAACATCAATGAGCAGCACCGCAATTGGGCAACCCGAGCAGCTTAAACAATCAATACACCATTATCAAGGCAGGCAACAACTCAACGGATTCAACAATTCAGTGACCTCCAACAGCTCAACGGTCATATTCCAATCTCGAAAAATCAAGGTAAGTCACAGTAGTTACCTGATATTCCCTGACAGAGAAGTTAAGCTTGCTCGGGCACGTATCGTGGGATCAACAAGCGAAGGGTTCTATAAGGGGGGTTGGCGGCAGACGGACGGCCCTTAACTGAAAACAGAGCCGAAGCAGTGGCTTCGGTTCGAGATCAGTCGCAGGAAAGTGTGGTGACGGAAGGCGGCCGTCCGTGATGGTGGTGGAGGCGACCGTGTTGGAGGTTGGCTGCTCGGTGGTGGTCTCGGTGGGCTTGGTTGCGGCTGTGGGACGAAGAGACGGAGGTTTGGAGGAGTCGGGGAGTCGAATCGGGCACTCAACTGGGAAGAGGCTCGGGTCCGCGAGAGGTACGAGCTGGAGGAGGGCCCGGATCGGTGGCATCCCGGGATGAAAGAGGCAACGGCGGAGATCGGGGAAGAGACTGGGAGAATCGGGTCATCGAATCGAGACTGGAGCCAGCCGTCCCTCAGAATGAACCATCCATCCCGTCTGCTGTGGGTCTCGTCTTCGGTTTTTATCGAAGGAGAGGAATGGCGAGAGAGTTGAGGAGGAAAGGACCGGACTGACCGGCGGAGAATCGGCTGTCAGGCGGCGTGTCACAGCTACTGGCCGTAGGGTGGCGGAGCAGGTCAGGAAATCGGCGAGAGGAGGCCGGGAAATCGGCGATGCAGGGCTTCAGATCCACGGCCCCTCGGGCGGCCTCCAGAAGAAGAAAACAAAGGACGTAACGTCCTCTGCCGTAATTTTCCATTTTCTTATTTTATTATTATTTTTTATTTAACCTTTTTTTTTTGCCTTTTCTTCTCCTTTTCGTATAAGGACAAAAATAAAAATATAGAAATAAGAACGTAGAAATAAAGATCGGCAATAAAGATAAAATAATAAAATTTTAAAAAATGAAACGTGATCAATCTGAGGAAAAATCAAGGTTTACATTTTATTTGAATCTCAGGTCCTGAGATATACAGAATTAAGAATGATTCGTTGCTCTTTGAGATCGAATTGGGCCTAATCTCACCATATTTGAGAAGTTAGATTTGACATCGATCATCATAATCATCAATCTGCATGAGCCTGTCCATTTTCTCAAAACGGAGGCTTGAGTTATTTTTAGGCCAAAATAAGTTGTCTATAGAGGGAATAGTGTTTGTAATGTCCGAATTAAGGGACTAATAGGCATAAATTTAAAGATGAGAGAATATTATACAAGATGCGTAAATGAGAGACTAATATGGAAAAATCCTAAAATGATGTATTTGTATGTAAAATGCCTCAAATAGACCCATGTGACAAATTTTTATAGTGAAGGACTAATATGCAAAATTTTTAAGATGAGAGATTAAGGTGCATAGTGTATGAGGCAAAGGGCCTAAAAGCAAAATCTTTGAGATGCAGGACTGAAATGCAAAGTGAATGCAATAAATGGAGCTTACATAACAATGAACTAGTTGTTGGGCTATTCTATTACCTTATTCGTTGTCTATTCTGGCTTGTTTGTCTCATTTTCTTCTTGCCTCTCTCATCTTTTTCCTTCTTTCTCCCTCTCTGGACATGAAATCTTGATTTCCAAAAAAAAAGGAGGAAGGAAATTACAAAGGAAGCTACAAGAAGTGGAACAAACGTCTATTGGACTCTACTAGGTTTTAACTAGGCTGATTGCGTTCATAGGCTAAAGCTCAATGAGTCATCTATGTTCGTTATCCATTGGCCCAATAACTTACATGTAAATGATATTCTCCACTAATAAAAATTTCATCCCTAAATTTTTACGTAAAAAGAAAAAAAATAAAAACATTCAACATTTATGGTATACTCAAGTTCCTATAGATTCATTTCTTAACTTCTATAGACCATTTGCTTCTACTACCCATTTTGTTATTATTTTAATACTATAGTAGATGATTGATCACTTCTTACACTTCAAAGGTGAATATCCTTATAGAAAGACATATAGATCAGAAATAGAAATCCGCATCCTTTTGCCGATCTAAATATTCGCGAAGAAATCCAGAATCAACTTAATTAATTGTGTGCTAATATGAAAATATTGATGGAATATGTGAATTCATGATGAACTTCCATAATAATAGAAAGCTCAGAAATAGCAATACTAATATGTTTGAAACCTTATTTTTATTGTCTTTTGCACTTCTTAGATAGAACCCAAGAATAATATAATAATAATAATATATGACTACCTTTCAATCAATAAAAAGATCAAACAGTACAAAAGAAGAATATGTACTTGTAGAATTGCAAACAGAATTAGGTCGCCCAACAATTCTGATAGTAAGTATGTCCTTTTGTTACCAAGATAAGTAAGACCATACATGTAGAATGCTCCAACGAAATCAGCTCTATTTGTAAAAGAATATTCCAAAACTCCACTTAAGAAAAGATAACAGTGAATATGACAATCTTGATTTCTATGGGAACTTGTTTTGCTCTGATTTCCAACACATTATTATCATTAGAGAGTGAAGTATCAGTAGCATCATAGCCATGTTGCAGGGGAAATGCAACCCACGGCTATTTTAATTGTATGTCAAGTCTAATGCATTGGCTTGTCTAAGGTCCTTAGTATGAAATTGTACTTGTTGTGAATATATCATGTCTGTATATAATATGGCCCGTATGTGATTGAGAACGATTTGTTTGACATTTTTGTGAATGGTTTTACCTGTATTATTGTGTTTCTATGTTGTATTGCTGTGGAGTGAATTGATTGAGATTTACGGGTGAATTTTTGAAATATGGCGAATTGTATAAGGTTTAGATATGCTAGTGGATATGAAAATAGAGTGAAGTATGCATTAATATATTATTTGATGTAGATTTAGTATTTATTGATTGATGATTATATGTAAGTTGAGTAGTATGGTTGTGAGTGATTAACATTGTTGATTAACTGATTATATACACACAATTTATCTTACTTTAGAACTGGGTACTCACTGAGATACAACTTATAGTTTCCGCATATCATTTTTATAAATAAGCTTGAGGTTCACCAAGTCAAAATGGCAAGCAAAGATAGCTCTTTTATATTGCAACTAAAGCTTTTCATAGTTGAATTCTATAGTTTATATTTTATAGTTATGAATATTTATACAATTGTGTAATATAGTTGCAACTTAAAAATTTTGGTACTATTTTATATTATTTATCTATAAAATTTTGGTATTCTTTGAAGTTGTTGAAGGGATTATATTTTCTCATATAGATTAATCAAATTTTCGAGGAAATTCCGCTGAATTATCGAGTCATGACATTTATCACAGTACAACCAAGAAAAATCAACTAATATAAATCATTTCAATTATTCATGACATTTTAATAACCACTAAAATAAGCAAATCATTCAAAGGTCAATCATCACACTTGACAAGAATAATATACAACCTTATGTAGCTAAACGATACTCAATTAGTATCATAAAAACTATATTCATCCAACCATCATCAATCACAAGGACTAGTATATGATTTCACTTCCCAACTACACAATCAATTAATCAATTAATTAGATAATCACTATATCAGTCTTTGACTCAATCACATGGCACACACCACTTAAAAATCATAAACTAATATAATCTTTTATAATAACAAATTTAAACAGTATCATGGTATGGCAAGGAACTATATATCTCAAATCTATTCCACCTAACAATAATATACATCATAATCAAGTCTATCAAACTCTCTGGAAGTTATTTGAGGATTGAACTAAGCCTATAAAATATATAACCTAGGTTCTAATACCAAATCCACCTAAAACTATCCCAAATTCTTTCTATCCTTCAAAATATATCCTTAGGATATTTTTCCTTTCCGCCAAGTGAATCGGGTGTATCTTTTGCTCGTGACCATCCAAAACAAGTAGGGATATTTTTCAGTTGATTTTAAGGTGACAGGTGGCAATCCAAGAAAATTCAAAACAAAAACTATGAAGCATGGTCGCAACTTGAAGTTTTAACCACTTTTTCCTGTTCGGGTTTCTCTTCTTCCAACTGGTTAATAATAGCATGGGGTCACTCTCCTTGGTTGGATTAGTCTTTGATCATAGACATAATCAAGAAAGAACTTGGGAGTACCAATATTTTTGGAACATACCGGAAATTCATTCAATAATCCATGTTAAACTTGATTTCGCTCAACTAAGAAAAAACATTTAAAGGGACATTAAAAGTACATGAACCTTGATCAACAAGTTTAGATCAAGGCCCAAAAAGCTTATTCAAAACAGCACTTCATAAAATTAATATACCCAAAACCTAGAATTTTTCTTATTCTACAGCAAAGTAAAATTACAAGGATAGAAAAATAGTTAATTTAGCGCAAGCAAGTAAAAATATAAGTAATTGTCCACTCAATCAAAATCAAGTGTCCCCTTAAAGTGCTCAGAAGTGGTCTTCCCCTATACCTTCAACCTCAATTCAATAGGTCTTACCTTCAATAAAAACACACAACCTCAGGCACAGTTAAGTCCAGCTCGTGCATGTATGTAAATTCACCTAGACTCAAGCTGAAGTACTTCAAATCAAGTGCTACATAGATGAACATCAAACAAGCGAGCAACTTCAAGCAATCCTTTAAGATAAACCTCATCCCTAGGCCAACCCACATAATAAGGATTCGATCAATGACTTTCATTCCAATTGATTTAGGGTATTGGGTTGTTGAAGTACCCTTGAGTCTATCCTCAAGTTAGATAGATGGACCAATAGCCACTGCAAGTACATGTTATGTCTTAATACAAGTGTACATATGCACTTTGAGTATGAATTTGCTCAAGCTCAAACCATGATACTCAGTCTTGACACATCTTTTCAATATTTTTCTCGACTCTCTATTTTTCCATTTTTCTTTCAAGTAATGTCAAGTTTCATGTTCTCACTATACTTAATTGCCAGTTCCACAACCTTATAGATAATTACCAACTTCAATCCCTCACCAAAAAAAGTGCAAGGTGCTTGAATGTAAGTGGGATTAAACTTGCAATCTTTGCTATGTATGTGTTGTTAGGAATATGTCCTAAATCCAATCACATGCAATGTAATTGGTTCTATCTTTATTCTTGAAATATAATTTGAGGAATTTTTTATTTATCACGTACTATGAATCCTTACTATTATGATGAAACCCATAAATTGAGAATTTGATTTTAGGGTTATGATGGGATTACACTAGTAGGATCTAAGATATTATTGATCTTAATTTAAAAATAGTTCCTACTTGTAGGATAATTGAGTAAAGGATCAATGACCCAGTAGGACTAGTACACTTATTACATACCCTAAAACAGAGTACACTTATTACATACCCTAAAACAGAGGGTAACTGATCTAACAGTTACTTGTAAAAAGTCACTAATGTAATAATACATGTGCTTATTATGGAATAAGTTCATTCAACTGATTAGCAAGAGAAAAACCTAATGGAATTTGGAAATAAATGTTGATAGGCTAATTCTCACGTGATAGTATGTATAAGTAACCTTTGGACCTGAGATTATCATAGTACCTTATAATTGTGACGTGTAGCAACCTGTCATGACTATCAGGATAGTGAGGATTTCAATCTAAAGGATCGAACACTTTTCAATGATTAGTTACAGTATAATTTAATTCTTCAGTTATACAATATCCTAAATAAGGTAGGGTGTGGATAAAATGCTAAATCCTAGTACTTATTCTTATGTTTCTAATTCTCAAGTATCAGACTCAATTATGAAACATGGAAACTCCTTTCCAAGAAGAATACAAACACGCATATTATTTTGCCCTCTTTGTCGTGAGTCACCAAGGGATATAGAAAAATTCTGGACGTGACTTTTGAGAAATAGTTTCTCAAATTTTACGAGCAAAACTTAGTGTGGATACAGTGGAGGGCATGCACGTGTATGTTGAGTCGAAATATCGACACCAGAAGGTCTGTCATCAGAGATACTAGTTCATGTAGGCATTGTCAAACATCATTAACTTGAGAATCACAACATAAGGATTAAGTCAAAGTTTTTATAGGCTAATTGTAATTCCAAATTACCTCAAAATGATCGCCGGAATTGGGAATAAAATCTTTTGAATATTAATCTTTTGTTGTGTTATGATTTCTAACAGTGGTATCAGATCCATTTTTTAGTGTAATTCGAAACTTGGTGTTGCTTTGATTGTAATACTGAGTTGTTCAGTGCCTAATTAGTGTTGTGGTCTAAATTCGTGAATTCAATTTTTAATTTACCAAAAGAGTTATAGAATTTGAATATATATGAAGCTATATATTAGATATATTTAAAAAGGCTATTGATTAGGAGAAAGTATTTAGTGGAACGTTTATGTTACATTAGTATCGCTTGTGTGGCATATCCATCAAATAAGAATTCACTGTTTATATAATTATTTCTAATTGGGATTCACCATTTATTAGGTTTATTAATATTTTTTTACTATTTATATATTATTTTCTATTAGGGTTCACATTTATTTAAGGTTTTTTGGAGTGATCATATCACGTCAACATAACTTACGTGGTATATCCGTCTAATCACGAATTGACATGTAATAAATAATTATACAATTATGATTATTAAATCCTAAAAAATATTTTTTAAAAAGTCTTGAATAAACGGTAAATCCTGATTGGAAATAATATATAAATGATAAAAATATTAAAAACATAATAAATGGTCAACCCTAATTGAAAATAATGTATAAATAATGAATTTTTATTGTACGGATACACTACGTACAAGCGTTGCATTTAGTGCTATCCCCTTTCGATAGTTGAATTCTGTCTCCTCCTCGAAACCATGTTAAGTTAATAATAGACATGATGCCAGTTATATTTCTTTCGTTCACAAATGCTTACATTCAAGTCTCCTATTTTTTGGTTTGCAGGTGGAAGTATAAGTTCTGAATCTACCCATGAAAAAGATGGACCGGATGAGACTTTTAAAGATAGGATATAATAATCTTCAATGTGAATAGGTATCTTAAATCCCTCAGCGATTGTTGTGATTTCTGTATATAGAATAGTGGCTGTTAATAGTTTCCAGTCTATTCTGTAAAGGCTATATGGATGAACACCATAGAAACCGTTTGCTAAATATGCATCCGTCAAAGGGATGGAGAATGACTCCTTTTGTTGGGAGGTAAATGCGTTGTATTTGTTTTGCAGAAAATGATAGAGCTAATATCAATATAGTCTGTTCGCAAAGCATAGACGAGTTATGTAATGTCTCCATTGTTAGTTGCATCTATAAATATGTATACATGTTTATTTAATTTGTGAATTTAATTCAAGTTAAAGATGAGTTGCGAAGGAAAAAGGCAAGGCTGAAATCCCTTGATTTTCTCTTGACAAATCTCTTGCCTACTTTTTCTCCACTTCACACGGCATTATTCCACCTCATGCAGCTCTTTCTCTTTGAATTTTCTCCTTAACCCCGTAAATTCTCTCCATACTGAGTGTTCATGCGCTTCTCTCTTTTCTTCAAGCCTCCCTTTTACCGAAGCTTTTTAGCAACCTGTAATGGGTTGCACAAGAATTTTGGCTGCTTACCTTGTGGATGCTTGGAATTTCATAGCGGTTTAAATTCTTTAGTGGAAAAAGTCTTGTATATGTCACGTAGCAGTGCTTATGTAGTGTTACAGACTAATATAATTTAATTATTTTAAAGATTTTTTATTTTTTGGATTTTATAAAAAATGTTAAAAATTGCTTAATTGGTTCACGATGCCATGCAAGTATCACCATATGGTATACTCGTTATGCCGTCAGTGATCTTGCCTTCTTAAAATGTGCCGTGAAGTGGATTGAACCAATTGACATTTGACTGCTCTCAAGTTTTATCTTTGACGAGGGAAAATAGATGTCATTTTTAAGAAAAAGTTGGGTTCTATTAAAATTAGTCCTAAATAAAGACAAACAATTTTTCATGCTTTATTCAACGGAGAATACTCATGAACCATGTGTTGGACTAAGGGAATGAGTAGCAGAGCCATCATTGCAAGGGTCGCTGGATAATCATTATCTGGCCTCTCATGAGATTTCCACTATTCTTAACTCTCGCTCTCCAGAGGATTAGAAATTTTAAGGTAAGGAAAACCGGTACCTAATTAGATTGGTATGTGAACATCGTTTTGATGGAGTGGTTGATCCAGCATAGCACAAGGTCCTTATTGGGCTGCCAAGAGCAGGCAAAAGCACCATAAGAAAACAACTTAAGCGGGTTGATTCACTATTGCTAGATTACAGGGAAAAAAAATTAGGTTACTTTAGATTAGTGAAAAATGATTGGAAATATAATATTTTATGGAAAGAAAAGGCAAATTTGGTATTTTAACTATTTCTTTTTAATTTTACCAAATTGGAACCTACATGTAACTTACAAATACCACCCTTTGAGCTTATAAATTATTTATACATAAATTTCATGAATCCCATAAAATTTTTATGGCCCGCAAAGTTTCGTTGCCTCAAACATGTAACCATATCAGGTTGGTCCACCTGATAGCAGTCCAGTTTCTCCATAGTTCAGTCCAGTCCTTTTTGTAGATTTTCACTTTGGTCCCTCGGATTTGTGTTTCTTTCAAAGCAGTCCCAGATAGGTGAGAGACCTGGAAATCGATTCCATAATTTTTTGAAGTATTTCCCACTCCTGAGTATTTTTAGATCCAATAACAAACCTTCGGCAGTGTTTCAAATCAGTTCAAAGGATTTTATTGCTCTGATAACTTTTTAAAATGCTCAAAATTGGCCCTTGGGATACTTTAAGTCTTTCAAAATAAAGCAAAATTTTTCTAAAATTTTAATTAAGCCCCGAGCGATTTAACTCAATTCACACATTACTACCCAAAATTTCAAATCGATTCTCGACTTCAAGTATTTTAGAAACTTGCCCCAAGTAGAATAAAATGAGTTTGCTTAAATTGATTGATAATTATATTGATCGGCATATAATGATTTGATTACATGTAAATCCAAATAGTATCCGCACGCTCATTAGATCGAGCAGTGGCATGAAAATGCCGTGATTTCAGTAATTGAATTTTTTTTTTTTGGTCGCCAGCCACGGTATCCAAGCAGGCCCCACCAGCGGTGAGATGGCATCTTTCAGCCAACCATACTTGACTAATCCGTTGGTCGCCCCGGGTCGCACGCCTGGCAATGGCGGGTGAGGCTCCCAAGAGGGGTGTCTGCGTACGTGAGGGATTTCAGTAATTGAATTACCCATTACTCCATCGATCTATACCTTGATTACAATAATAATTGAATAAATTAAAATAAGTCTAGAAACACTAGTACTAATATAGATTGTGTCGATTGACTTGTAAGCCTTTCATATGTAATAAAATCCTTGAATCAAAACTCAGGCTCGAAACAGATAAATAAGAATTTAAGTGGTTAGCGCCATAATCCTCAGGGTGAATATTAAGTTCATGATCGGCCTCATAACAGTTCCCTAAATAATTAATAGTGACTTTTTCATATATTTATTCCTAACCACGACATCCAGTGATGATCAACGGAATTTCGATTTGAGGTTGCAACAATAATAATTTCTCTTTCCCGCCTGTCTTTATATTGGCTATCATCGTCTCACAATTCTTTGCATTCCTTTCAAATCTTGACTTCCAAGTCCCGAGTCTTCGCCCGACCTTGACAAAATTGGCAGTCATGGGCCCCTTTTGACCCAACACCATCAGCAGATGAACTGCTTGCTTTCTTCACGCGCAAATACTAATAAATTTCCTTAGGAGACCGAAATTCTTAAGGTCTCTCCAAGGGATGGTTTAGAACCGACGCTTACGTTTCCCACCAGTTTCTGTTTTTCTTCTTCTTCTTCTTCTTTTTTGCAGGCCCACATTAGGAAACACTTCTAGCTGCCCTTTAGAAGGAGAAGACGACATAACAAATTCGCTATATAAATCTCTCTTAGATCTTGACAGGTGTAAAATTTTAATAATTTTCAAAAATCAACTTTATGCGTGCTGAGATCTGAATAATAATTTACACAATAAACTCACTATATATTACACGTTGAATACTTACCCGGAGAAGAGCCTCCTCTTTTAAGAAAAATAATATTCAATTTTGTACAACCTTCTATTTTTCTTTTTTTAAGAAAATAAAATAAATCTCTAAATTAAAATATTTTCATAACATGGATCAGTAGTTAATATATAAAAATATCAAGAAAATTTAAAACATTTTACGAGTAAAAGGTTTAGTACAATTACATAAGTTGTTAATTTTGATATGGTTGTTACATAGGAAATTATTAATTATAAAGTTATTATTTTTATTTGTAATAATATTTTGTAAAATATTTAACTTTTGCATAATGTATCTATTACTATTACTTTAAGGGAGAAGACCCCCTTTTTTGTGTTACCTTTTTCTTTCCAAAAATGTTCTTATCCATATAAATTCAAATATTTCTAACTCTTAGATTGGAACGAAATGAGAGCACGATCGTAAATTTGGCATATATAATTACCCACTTCCCACCTACTTTTCTCCCGCACCTGAAACTTCCATCCTCTTCTATCTTCGAGCTCTTTCTTTCTTTCTAATAGATTTATTTTTAATTGTCACATTTCATTCTTACTCTTTTATCAATGAACTGTACATACAAACTATGAATTCTTCCAATTTCATTTATACAATACACTTTTAGTCAACCTGATGTCATACTATCACATCAGTAATGGTTAACAACGTTAATGAAAAGTTGATAGAATGAATCCAAATTTTTATATTTTGAAAAGTAATGGTACTCAGATATGACATTTTAAAGATTTTGTACTGAAGTATTACATTTCAAAGGTTTCGTATTATTAGGAGAATTGTCCAAAAATCAAACGCATATACTTTCGGAAATCACAAGTAACAGAGAGGCTTCTGTTTGATTACGGACAGCTGGATGCCAATCTGCTTTATTTTTTTGTGTACTTGTATATATAATCAAGATTTTGTACAAATCAGTGTTGAATTGAGAAAATTTATCTCAGGGAAAAACTCGATAGATGAATAAGGAAATAGGAAAAAAAAGTGAAATAAAATAATTTAATAAAAATATAAAATTAAGTGAAATTTATATAAATATTTTAATTTGAAATACGGAAGGAATTTAAATTGGTGATAATGGTTAAATTCAACACTTCGATGCTAAAGCCAAACAAAGATTATGACAAAGAAAGATTATGTTGGGATGTCATGTCATAAGTTAAAACTTGAAAAGTGGTAAATATAGTTTAAGAAATTCATATCTTTCAAATTTTAGGTTAAAAAACTACACTTCTACAAAATGTTTTTACCAGATGCGTAAAAAACCCTAAAAATGAATCGAACATCAAACCAATAATCAATATGATGCTTTTCTATATGGAAGTTAGGATCAAATTAGTCATTTCATATTAAGGGTCGTCGGAGCCCAATTACTCGTTTCAGATTCGGGGTCGCTAATCAGCTACCACGTGTACGAGTTCGGCATCCATGATTGCAGTCGGGCTATCAAAGCAGCAAACCCCTTTTCAATATTATCTGCATGCACTTTCGAGCTGCTTTCTTGATAATTCCGTTTAACCACAAAATTTCCACAAGCCTGAGCAGTACTAAGTCTTCCCATGTGGTACATGGAAACTTGGAGACAGACATTAATTCCTGGAGCGTGTAGAAAAAGGTAGAATAGATTGACAACAAACATTGTATTCTTCACGCAGAAAGAAAAAAGACACATTCGGTAACGTTCCGGGTAATCATCTTTCGCGATTTGTATTTTGCTTGGTTTTTCATCGATGTTCAGTGCCAAGCTTAGGAAACAAAGACAGACACCGGATGCCTGGTCTGTGCTATTTCCTGTCTGTTTTATTGATTCTTGTTTGATACCCACGTTCAAATCGAAGGATTTTTGTGGAAAAAAGCCCTTCAATATAGAGAGCCACGAACATGAGATTTTCACTATCAATCAAAGTGGAGAACACAGTCTAGGTAATTCCCTCTGGATCCTAACGTCCTTGTACACATATCTCCAAAGAGAAAAATCTAGCTGAATCTTATAAGTTTATTATTTCTTGCATGTAAGTTCTACATGTCTCAAAGTGATAAATCAGGTCCTATTTGTTACTTATCGTTACGACATCTAGTTCTCTTCATAACTTGCCATTCCTTTTATACAGATGTGGGTATGACGCTATGAGTTTAGCTTGATGTGTCATTTTTTTCACGTTGATGTGGACAATTTTAATCTGATGTGGAGAAAGGATTTGGAGATATCAATTTTTATGCACATATCAATATAAAAGAGTAATTCTAACTCTTTTAAAAATGGAGAGCACCCTAATATTAAAATTCCCAGTCAAAAATTTAAAATAACACGTCAGACAAAATCAATGCCGTTCCATGTCAGCAGAAAAGTAACCAAGGGAGATGGGAGGGCCGGATGTTTTAACAGTGGGCAACAAATATGAGTCAATATTTTATTTTAAAATATATAAGACTCACTTTTATAAGAAACGATAAATATATAAGATTTTCACCATCTTCTTCTCTTTCTCAATATGCATGTGTTACCGTACACTCTCCTTGGTGTATAAGTATATAGAAATCCGAGTTCAGTTGTTATCAATTTGATTTTCAAAGTCTCTCCGCTTCCCTTTCCCCTTACCTTATACTGCAAAACCGAATTGGTTTTTAAATAAGAAGATTTTCCTAATATGGATTGGTAATAAATATACAGAAAAATAAAATGACTTAAGGCTTTTGACAAGTGTGGCTGATTTAGAAACCTAAAAATCCATGTGCAAGGCCTGTGTCCAATTATTTCCCTTCAGCTTGTAATAATTTAACTACTAGATGCCAACTTGCTTTACAAATTTGTGCGAATGTGTTTATATGTCTCTTTTAATTTATACTTCATTTGAGTCGTGATCGGTGTTTCACTAATGCATTGCTAATGCTACGCCAGTGTTTTTTTTTCTCTCTCTTTTTTATTCCGGATTGTAAGAAAATTATATGATTATGTTTGGTAGGAAGGATAGGAATGGGAAGGATGGAAAATAAGCTCTCTCTTAATTTTGAATTGTTGACTTGTCCTACCGCATGAAACTTCCTATCTCTAAACCACGAAACTTTGAATCTAAAATGTGAAACAAAGTCAGTTAACGCGCAAAGACCGCGTTTGACACGGTCATCAAAGCAGCCTCTGAACTCTTCTGCCTAGCCATCAGCGATCATCAGTCGGACAACGAAACAGCCTCCAATTGTTCTATAAAAGGTCGCCCACTTTCATCAACCTTCTCAAATCGCTGCAAAGAAGACTAGAATCCTCCGAAATGGCTCACAGACCTTCTCCGTACCCAGCAGCTTTCCTGTCTTTGTTCATTCTCATTTCGCTAATATTAGGCTTGGAGGCCGGTGATATTGCTGTCTACTGGGGACAGAATGGGGGCGAGGGCACCTTAGCGGATACTTGCTCGTCAGGAAACTACAAGTACGTAAACATTGCCTTCCTCTCAACCTTCGGGAATGGGCAGACTCCGGCTATTAACCTTGCAGGCCACTGTGACCCGACGAACGGCGGGTGTGCTGGACTCAGCTCCGATATCACGTCCTGCCAGACTCAGGGAATCAAGGTATTGCTCTCCATTGGAGGAGGAGGCGGGAGCTATTCCCTCACTTCAGCCGATGATGCTAGGTAGGTAACTAGAATTTGAATTTATCATAACTGTTTGTTCTAATTAAAAGATTCAATCTTCTTAGATAATAGCACGATTTATTATTTATTATTTAATACTTCACTCACACTTAAGTTTAATTAATTTTGAATGTCTGTTACATAGAATTAATTACCCAAGGAGGAGATAGTGCAAATTCCTTGAGTCAAATCTACTCTAATATATAGTATAATTTGAAGCCGTCATCGCTCTTTATTTAAAATATTAATTTGATTTGACAACAGAATGATTTTATTATTCTTACTTGATACCAGGCAAGTTGCAGATTACTTGTGGAACAATTTCTTGGGGGGACAGTCAACATCTAGGCCGCTAGGGGATGCCGTTCTAGATGGGATCGATTTTGATATCGAGGGAGGGACGACCGAGCACTGGGACGATCTCGCTCAAGACCTATCAGCTTATAGCAGCAGCAGTCAGAAGGTTTATCTGACTGCGGCTCCCCAGTGTCCTTACCCGGATGCCTGGATTGGTGGTGCTCTGCAGACAGGCCTTTTCGACTATGTCTGGGTCCAGTTCTACAACAATCCTCAGTGCGAGTATAGCTCCAGCAATATGGCCAATTTCCAGAGCGCGTGGAATCAGTGGAATACAATCACGGCCACGAACATCTTCCTGGGACTTCCCGCGGCTCAGGATGCAGCAACTAGCGGCTTTATCCCAGCCGATGTCCTCACTTCTACCGTGCTTCCGGCCATAAAGTCGTCCTCAAAATACGGAGGAGTCATGTTGTGGTCACGCTACTATGACATTGAAACCGGCTACAGCTCGGCGATTAAAAGCGCTGTCTGAGATGCGAATGACAGTTCGAGCTCTTTACGTTCATATAACTAAGTGAATAATCAAATATGAGGTTGTCATCTCTGAATAGATTTAGTTTCAATAATCCTCGAGGTGAGGAATTTATAAAGGTGAATCCAAGAGTACGACGTCTTAATGGGTTTTAGTTTATATACGATATCTACTTTTAAACCATCTGATATTTTAGAAATAATGTGTTTTTTCTTCCGGGAAGGTAATGAAAATTTTATCATTACTTAAAAATGAGTATATGAAAAAATGCTCAGGAAAATAAGAAATTACATTATCGTGAACTACAAACGGATCTTCCAAGACTAAATACAAAGTAAGATATATTTGTAAATTAAATCGAATCAGATAATGCTCAGTATAGAAATAACTAGTCGGCTAACCACTAGAATCTTGATCACAACCTCCTACCAATCTGCATGGACAACAGCAAAAACCAAGTTGAGAGGATACTTAAGCAATAATCCATATAGATCTCAGTTTCTTATGCAGAAATTTTTCAATTTCCATACAAAAACCAAAATAAAAGGTGCCTTGAAAAGTACACTACACTCCTCCTCCTCATGACAAAAACCTGTCGCTTCTTATCTCTGGGTTGATTCATGCTAAAGAATTAAAATATTGAATAATATAACGTGTTCTAATTTGAAAGAAAAATGGTTATAATTCAAATAATAATAAAACTATTACAATGCGACTTATTTTATATGGTTGAACACATGTTACTCTTAAATAAAATTCTGAGTTTAAATATTGTGAATAAAGAAAATACACATGGGCATAGCTTTAGCCCAAATTGGTCAACCTGGTCTAAATAAGAGCTAGTGGAACCAACATGAGTTAGTTAACATGATAAAACATCTCTTTTCCTTAATAAAGATTTCGAGTTTGAGTTTTATAAATGAAGAAAGTTCATATTATGAGAGTTTTACCACCTTAATGGGCAGCCCTATCTTGAACTTGGATTAGATGGGGTCCATTGGACTTATGGATATAAGATGGTATATGCCAAATATTAATCTGTTGAGACCTATGGAATTTATGTTTATAAGGTGAATATGTCCATGAAATTTCTATCAAAATAATTCTAATTTAATATCGTGGAGCCCGGCCTAGGAGAAAGTCTTATATGTAACAAGTATTCACGCGGCAGCCCTTACATGCAATGGGTGTGACAAACTAATGAAATTTAGTTATTTATAAGGTTATTTTTAATTTTTAGTTTTATAAAAAAATAATATTAAAATTGAGGAATATTATTAATTTATAAAATCACGTAAGAACTTCCTCAATAGTACACTCGTTACATGTAAGACTATCTCTTGACCTAGGTCCTAGCTTTGCATGGGCCAGCTAACGATAGGTTTAACTAGTATTAGAAGGAAAGCTACCATATCATATCCCTAGAGGACAAGAAAGCCTTAGATGAAGCAGTTATACCATGTGAAATAGCTGATATATGTATCTATGAGGAAAAAGTAAAAGTATTTTGTGATAGCGCACAAAATGCTTAAAATGATGGACTAGTATATAAAATACATAAAGTGATGGGATTATTAGAGTGAGCGACTAATGGGAGTAGTGTTCAAAGTAAGGGACTAATATACAAAATTTTAAAAATGAGACATTAACATGCAAGATGTCTAAAATGAGAGACTAACACGGAAAAATCCTAAAATGATGTATTTGTATTAAAAATGCCTAAAATGGACCCATGTGACAAATTTTTATAGTGAATGACTAATATGCAAATTTTTTATAATGAGTGATTAAGATTAAAAGTGTATAAGGCAAAGGACTTATCCATATAGCTTCCATAACCATGAACTAGTCGTTTGGCTCTTCTATTACCTTATCCGTTGTCTATTCTGACTTGTTCGTCTCGGTTTCTTCTTGCCTTTCTCATCTTTTCCCTTCTTTCTCCTCCCTGGATATGAAATGTCGATTTCCCAAAAAAAGGAGGAAGAAAGGAATAGTAGACAGGTAAGCACAAAGGAAGCTAAAAGCAATGGAACAAAAGGCTAGTGGGCTCTACAAGGCTTTAAATGGGCTGATTCGGTTCATGGGTTAAAGCCCAATGAGTCATCTATGTCCTCTATCCATTGGCCCAATAACTTATATGTAAATGAGAATAATTCACGGTAATCAATATCCCCACTACTAAAATTTCATCCGTAAAATTTTATATGAAAAGAAAAAAATCAAAACATTCAACATTTAGGGTATACTCAAGTTCCTATAAACTCATTTCTTGACTTCTATAAATCATCATGCTACTGCTGCCTATTCTATTATTATTCTAATACTGTAGTAGATGATTAACCACTTCCAGCACTTCAAAGGTGAATACTCATATAGAAAGACATACAGATCATAAATAGAAATCAACATCTTGTTGATATAAATATTTGCAAAGAAATCACAAATCAATTAACTGTATGCTAGTATGAAAATATTGATGGAATATGTGAATTCATGATGAACACCCATAGCAATAGAAAGCCGAAAAATAGTCATACCAATATGTTTTAAATCTTTTTTTTTTACTGTCTTTCATACTTCTAATTACAATATAGAAATCCAAAAGTAGTACAATAACTAGTGCAAGAACTCGTGCTCCGCTGCAAGAAGGTGGATGGTAACAAAATAATTAAGATGATCTATGCTATAAATATCTAAATGCGTTGTAACGACATAGGTACATCTTATGTGGAACAAAATAAGAGCATTTCCATTAAAGTGAGCAATAGTGAAGCTACAACTATTAAATACAATAGATACCTGAATATGCTATGACCAATTGAATATCACCACTAATATAGTAATGTTCTACCAGATTTTATATCAATAACTACGAATATAAGAGTAGTAACACTATATGAAATCCTAGCAATCGAAAAATGAACCACCAAAAGAGTTTGTCTTAGAGAGACAAGTTCGTAAAACGGATTATGTTTAGAAAAGGGGGAAATGCTTTCAATTGGTGTATCTATTTTACTGTTAAGAACTACTCCATTTTTAGTACAATGTAGCATATTTACGTCTACTAATGGATAAAATTTGCTTTGCAAGTAAGGTGCAACCTCAATCAGTAGGCAACAAGATGTCCCCTGACCTATTTAAAAATAATTAGTATATGATAAGCACACCAAAGAGTAGTGGAACTAAATTTCACCAAATAATGTGGAAAATGATTTTACATAGTAAAGACGTAGTTCAATAACAATACATTACCACAACAATATGTTCTTTAAGAAAGCAGGTCTTGAGGAACATGAATTTACCAAAATCAAAGAAGAGAGACTATATCTATTCAAATGAATCACCTATTAAGAAAATGAAAAAAGTATTTGGTTGAAAATTTTGTGAAATAATTGAAAGCAATGATAGTATCTGAGAAAACACTAATGAAACACAACAAAATTATGATAGTCTATTAGTCATGAGAAAGTTAAGTCTAACAATGATAACATAAATCTCTATGCATGAAGAGAGCATATGTGAGAGAGATAATATGCAAGCCGATGTTTTAGAGTATAGAAGCGGCATGGTTTGAAATAAAAGGCTGAGAAGGATGGACATTACATTAACAATCGTAGCTTACGAAAAATAGACATTCCACTAATAAATGTAGAAGAACATACTCTACTAATTACATCAAAATGATAGAAATAGATTGTGTATCTCATAAATGAGAATTTTAGTCCTATTAAATGACTAAAATGCAAGCAGTGGCGTGCACTAATATATGTGCAAGGAGGAATGATTAATATAAAGAAATGCAGTGTTGAAATCAGCCTAATCAGATATGCTGCATAGTGCATAACAAAATCATTTAAAAAGGCTCCAACAATGACAAAGCCTCCAAGTAAGATAGCAAACCAATTCTAAGAACAATATTTGTATATACAATGGTAGAATCGACTATATAAAGTTGTTAATGAATGAGAATTTGTTCTTTCAAGTAGAACATACCTCAAATGTCTTGTGATCTGAACAGAATGTGAGCATGGTAGACATGGCAGAATATGGGGCGATACTGCATATAGATAAGAAGAGAGAGGGGGAGATTTACCAAAGTAAATCTCAGGCAAAAATCAATGCGCATAACATTCACACAATATTCTTCCTACCTGCAACAACTAGAAATGTTAGAAATAAGAAGAGCAAAATTCAGTAGATTCAATTCAGTATATAATATTAGAAGAACAATGAGAGTATTTTTTTTCATAGCACTGAAAACCAAATATTAAGAAGGAATAGATGTAACCAATCAAAGCTAGTTCACACTGTTGCATGGACTGCAATTGTTTAAGTGAAACAATTAAAATAATTGGAGCAACTAAGTTATAGAACTTTAAGATGCTAACAATTCAAATGAAGCCATCAATAAGAGGTCATATAGGAAGATATTGCAATAAGGAACTCAAGATTGAAAAACTAACCGGATAGATACAACTGATTTATCTTAGGGTCAAAGCAGAAATAAGCTGGAATAAGTAGTTCAAGATGAGCAGCCCAACAAATTATTATAAATCATTTCCAATCTACAAAAATTTAGAAGTTAGGAGAAAAAAATAGAAATTGACATGTGGAAATCAATTCAAATGTTATTTCAATATCGGTGTAAATCATAATATTTAACCTTCCAAAAGCCATCCCCAGAATATACATAATAAGAAATAAATGAGAAGATGAGAAAAATGTTTAGGATTAGTTTCTGCAAATTAAGATATGTCCAAATTCGAGGAAAGCAAATCAAGCATTACCTTTCTCCAAGGCTACTATTAAAGGATCTTAAGAGCTATGGTCTTGGCTTTTTGTGATTCTTTAACCCAATATATTTGGAATATATAAAATTAGTAAAATCAAGAAAGAGTTGGATATCAATACAATACTCATATATAGCCCTAAGCACGGAGGAAGTGTAAAATTATAGACTTGTTAAGTATATCAATTTGTTACCAAGATAAGTAAGACCATACATATAGAAGACTCCAAATAAATCAACTCTATCCATAAAAGAATATTCCAAAACTCTATTTAAGAAATGATAACAGTGAATATGAGAATCTTGATTTCTGTAGGATCTTGCTCTGCTTCTGATCCCCAACACATTGTTATCATCGAAGAGCGAAGTATCAATATCATCATAGTCATGTGACAAGGGTAATGCCACCCATAGCTATTTTAATTGTATGTCAAGTATGATGCATTGGCTTGTTTAAGGTCCTTAGTATGAAATTGTACTTGCTATGAATATTGTTGTCTATTTTAATGTGATCTATATGTGATGGAGAACGATTTGTTCAAGTTCTTTGATATGAAACTACATGTTCTGAATGGTTTACTTGTATTAATATGTTTATGTATTGTATCATCATGGATTGAATTGATTTAGATTCACATGTGAAAATATGATGAGAACAGAGTGAGGGATGGATAAATATATTAGTTAATGTGGATTTAGTATTTATTGACTAGTGATTATCTATAAGTTGAGTAGTATGGTTTTGAGTGATTGATTCTATTGATTAATAGAATATATATACACCCACAAGGGGCAGCCCAGGTGGTCGGGCACTGGGAGGTTTTCCAAGACCTTCTGGGTTTGAACGTTTCCTCGTGGGTGGGAGCTTTATACTTCTCGAGCCCATCAAGTTCGTCTGATTTGCTCGGCACATGTGGTTTGCGGGCCATTACGTGTGCCCCAAGGAGAAGATGTTGTAACCATTGCTAGTAGGGTTCGGAATGTGCTCGGATACTCAGTTATAGAAAATAGATTATATACACATAGTTTATTTTACTTCGAAACTGAATACTTACTGAGACATGACTCACACCTTTCGCATGTCAAATTACAAATAAGCTTGATATTTCATCAAGCTAACATGGCGAGCAAAGATGTTTTGACTTGGGGAATCAACTGAAGATTTTTGTAGTTGGATTCTATAGTTTATATTTTGTAGTTATTAATATTTACATAGTTTTGTAATATAGTGGCAACTTAAAAATTTTGGTACTGTTTTATATTATTTGTTTATGAAATTTTTGTATTTTCTGAATTTGTATAAAATGATTATATTTTTCAATATATATTAAGTGAATTCGGGAAAATTCTGGCAAATTTTGGGGAAAATTTTGCTAGATTTTCGGGAAAATTCTATCGAATCTTTGGATAGTGACATTTACCATAGTACAACCAAAAAAATCAATTTGTATAAATTGTTTCAATTATTCATAATATTTTATAATCACTGAAATAAGCAGATCATTCAAAGGTCAATTATCACACTCAACAAGAATCATATACACCATTAAATAGCTAAATGATATTCAATTAGTATCATAGAAATCATACTCCAACCATCATCAATCATAAGGACAAATATGAGATTTCGCACCCCCACTGCATAATCAATTAATCGATTAATTAGACAATCATGATATCACTGCATTGACTCAATCACATGGTTCACACCACTTAAAAATCATAAACTAATACAACAATTTATAATAACAAATTCAAACAATATTATGGCATGGTAAGACACTATATCTCAAATCTATTCCACCTACTAATAATATATATCATAATAAAGTCTATCAAACTCTCCAAAAGTCATTGAGGAACGAACTAAGTCTATAAAATTCATAGCATAGGCTCTAATTCCAAATCCACCTAAAACTATCCAAAAAATTTTCTATCCTTCAAAATATATCTTTAGGTTTTTTTCCTTTTCACTGAGTGAATCAAGTTTATCTTTTGCTCTTAACCATCCCAAAAAAGTTGGAATATTTTTCAATTGATTTCTAGGCCACTAAGACACATGGAAATCTGAGAAAAACTCAAAACTCATAACACAAAACTACACAACATGGTCACGACCTAAAGTTGGAACCCATTTTTTCTACCCAAATTTCCTCTGTTTTCTAACGGGTTTATAATAGCTTTGGGTCCCTCTCCTTGACTTGATTGGTCGTTAATGATGTACATAATTAATAATTAACTCAAAACAAGTATTCTTGGAATATACTCGCAATTCATTAAATAATCCATATTAAATTTGATTTCACTCAACTAGGAAACATTCAAAGGGATATCAAAAGTACATGAATCTTGTGTTAGGAAAGTGTCTTATAAGCCAATTGTATGTTGATGTGATCAGTATAATTTTGGACAATCTTTAATTGATGAATAATAATTAAGGCATTTATTATTATTTATAATATGTTGCATGAATTATGATGAGATCATAAACTAGGTTATTAATTTCAAGGTCATGATGAGATCATGCCAGCAGGACCTAAACTCTAGTAAACCTCAGTTTAAAATTGTTCCTAGTCATAGAATTAGCGAGTTGAATATCAATGATCTGATAAGATTAGTACACTTGTTAGATGCTCTATAATACAGGATAACTGATTTCATGGTTACTTATGAAGAGAAATTAATGTAAGAGCGCAGGTGCAAATTGGGAATAAGTTTATTGAACTGACTCCCTCGATGAATGCCCTAATGAATACTTATATAAATTTTAATAGGCAATTCTTTAGGTGATAGTAGGTGTAAGTGATCCATGGACCAGATATTACTATAACATCTTGTGATTGTCGAGTTGTGTTTTTTGTCTATTCTTTAACCTGACTCTTTGAGATATGTAGAGGATATTACAGATTCAATGAGACTTTTATAGAAATGGGTAGGTAATCAATAAAAGATCAGTTACTCCCAATAAGAGGAGAGAATGTCCTATGTGTTGTACTAAGTGTTGACTCAGAAAATCTCTGGTTAGAGTATCATGAAAGATCAGAAGAGTTTTTTAATATTTGTGATACTAGAGAATTGTGATGCATAAAAATAAGTATTGGTTTGACATTTATCTATATCATAACTTGTTCGGGACATTGTATAATCGAATGATATAAATACACAGAGCTCATCACCAAAGGGTGTTCAATCAATTTGATTGAAATCTTTACTATCCAGATAGTCATGATATGTTGTTAGGCGTTAATATTGACTTGTGGGTCCATTAGATTCAAAGTTAATTAGATAATGTTATTGAAGGAGTTTAATGATATTAATTAATTAGAATAGTTCTAATTAATTGACTATGAACTATTGAACATACTACTGGCTTGATGTGAGCCTCAATGTATCACACACAAAACAGGTAATTTCTCATACGAAAATTTAAATAGTTTAAAGTTTGAATTAGACTATTAAATTATCGATAGTACGATACAAGCTTGTAATAATCACACGTCTGATTTTATAAGGATATTTCAAAATGGATTTAAAGATTTTTAAAAATAATTAAAATAAAATATTATTTATGAATTCCAATAAATATATTCTTAGATATAATGATTTAATTGGATTTATAGAACTCCAATTAGAATATTGTAGATCATTTAAACATTTTTTGATCAATATAAGTATACATCAATATATACATATATGTATTTGGCCGAGTAGAATATCTACATTTGGTCAAATAGGAAATAAACAGTAAATGGCAATTTTTTTATTTGTTTAATTGTGTGTAAATATTTAGATATAGAATTAGAAGGTATCATTGATTATTTTATAAAGAGAAAAGATTGTGAAAGGCTTCTTCTTCGAACTCTAAAGATAGAGCTATTGCCTAGTGAGAATGATAGAAATCAATCAACCAAAAAAGCTTAATACTTGGGATTTTCGAGAGAAGTGTTTTCTTGACCGTTATGAGGATACATGGTGTGGATACCATCGAGGATGTGCATATGTGCATCTAATCGGAGGATTGACCATAATGAAATCCATATCGAAGTTTTTAGATTGTGTCAATGCTGAATGATACGTTTATTCAAAGGATCCAATCAAGGAGGTTTGTGAAGAATGTCTCTGATTCATAAAGGCATTCGGGGACACCATCGAATAAGAGGATTTCAACACAAAGACCGATTCAAAGTCTTTGAAGGCAATCTCTAAATCCCATATTGTATAAATTTTTGGTTAGAACAAAGTGGTCATTAGGGTTTTGGAAAAAAAATTTGTTTTAAAATTTTCATTTCCACTGTATCCCTATTCCTAACATCTTGATCAACAAGTTTAGGCAAAGATCCCAAAAGCTTGTTCAAAACAACACTTTATAAAATTACTTACCCAAAAACCTAGAATTTTCCTCATTCTCATGCAAAGCAAAGCAAGATTACAAGGTTGGAAAAATATTTAATTTAGCACAAACAAGTAAAAATATAAGTAATCATTCACTCAATCTGAATCAAATGTGCCCTTAAAGTTATTATAAGTGGTCTTCCCATATCCTTCCAACCTCAATCCAATTGGCTTTACCTTCAACAGAAACACATAACCTCATGTATAGTTAGGTCCAGCTCATGCATGTTTGTAAATTCACCTAAACTCAAGCTTAAGTACTCCAAATCAAGTGGTATATAGATGAATATCAAATAGCCAAGCAACTTCATGCAATCCTTATGACACAACTCATCTCTTTTGTACTGCTTTTCTATTTATACTTGGCGCACGACTCTTACTGACCTATTCTTGAGCTAGCCCATGTAGTAAGGACTCAATCAATGGCATTCATCCCAATTGATCTAGGGTATTGGGTGTGAAGTACCCTTGAGTCTATCCTTAAGTTAGACAGATGGACAAATAACACTATAAGTACATGTTAGGTCTTAGCACGTATATGTTAGGTCTAGTACAGACATGTGTGCTTTGAGTATGAATTTTCTCAAGCCCAAACTATGATACTCAGAGTCTTGACACATCTTTTCAATATTTTTCTCAACTTTCTCTATTGTTTCCCTTTTTCTTTCAAGTAATGTCAAATTTCATGTTCTCAATATACTTAATTGCCAATGCCACAACCTTATAGACAATCAAAAACTTCAATCTCTCACCTAAACTACAACGTGCATGAATAAAGTGGGATTAGACTTCCAAACACACTTAGCTATCAATCAGCATCTCAAGCAAGACTTAATCTCCTCTCAGGAAAAAATTCAAAGTATTAAACCATTAGATATTGTTGTTGAATAAGGGCACAATAATTCATCATGAGTGGCTTCATGCCCATAAAATTTCTACACTTCTAAAATTCATTATAAACATAATACGACCCCTGAAAACTAAACTAGCAACCAATATGCATGCGACGTAACCTACCTAAATGCAAGAAATCAAACAAATAAACCAAGCACCATAATCTATATGACTCCGGTGAGCTTTTTCTAAATCTATATAAAACATTATCACTAAATTTAGTGTAAGTTATGCAAAGGTTACGTAAAGATAGAATACTCTCCGAGAGTGAAGTGGACATCCCCTAGATTGACTAACTCTTTCAACTTCACTGATTGTTCATTGATCTTCTCTTGTAATCATTGGACTAGCTTTTTTAGTTCTTGATAGGACTGACAATTTTTTACACGACATAATAACCCCACACGACACAGCACGACACAGAGTTAGGCAGGTTCGGGTTGACCCTAAATGAGTTTCATGTCTATGTATCAAACCCATTAACCTTTTTAAACATATTAACTTAAAATTATAATTACAGCACACACATTTAGTTATGCAGGTTAAACATGCCGTGTCGTATTAACCTGATTTTAAACGGGTTATGTTCGTGTTTGAATTTCTAACCTGATTTTTAAACCGATCGTATATGGTTGAGACACTTTTGACACAAACCCGCTTAGACACGGCACATTTAAACACAACACGACACATATTGCCAGGCTTAGTTCTTGATGAAGGAAGCACAGCAATCTTCTATGATAGTCAACCCTTGTGGAATTATTAACCTCATGATTGTAACTCATATGTTCACATGGGCATCTGCTAAACTACATATCGGAAAATTGCTTCATCTATGTTTGTTCAAGTTTGTATCATTTGAAGACTCTAAAGAAATCCATTTATTTAATGAAGGAAGCACAACAATCTTCTATGAAAGCCGACTCTTATGTGGAATCATTAACCACTTAGTTGTAGCTCATAGGTTTCCATGGCCCATGGGCAATTGCAAAGCTACATATAGGAAAATTATTTCATTGATAATTGTCTTGTCATAAATCCATTTGAAGATTCTAAGGAAAAACATTTATTTATTTGCCTTGTCATAGATCCATTTTACATCTGATAATTATTTGTGTTGCTTCCCTTCATAAGCCTTTTTGTCAATATAATCAAACTATCATAAGAGAAATTTTTCACTAGTAGAATTTCGGTACCTCATATAGGATTAGAAATGGGCTAGATAAAGGTCTAAAAATTGCAGCCATAGGAGTTCGCTACCTCATTATAGAATTAATATTCTGTGTAGGTGACATAGCATCCACCTCAACCATCCAACTGCTGGCAGTGTCACCCTCATCCTCCATTAGAAGTTCACCTTCCTAATTTCATTAGCCTGCTCTTCTACCTCCTCAGCTTTAGAAGGGATGTTATCGTCATCAGATACCACCTCTAAAGTCTTGGTGGCTAAATTTAACGTTCTATGTCTTGGAAAAGGGATCACAACCGATTACTTCTAAAAATTTGGATCGTTATCCATTTGCTTCAACCTCATCCTATGGTATTGCTTCACTTTGCAAGATGTTCGTCTTGACTTATTTCATTGCCATTGAATCTTTGATTGACCCCAATATTGCTTGATAATGCTCCATAGGGTCTTGACTTGGTTTCTCAGCTATTTCATTCATCTAAGTCTCCAAGTTGTGCATTTGTGATTGAGTGGCCATCATAAAATTGCACATAGCATCCTCAAATTTGTAAAGGCCATTTAGCATGGGTTATTGTTGAAGTTTTTTTTTAAAAATAATGAAGTTGTTGAGCAAATGGATTGAATTAAATTGATAAATAGTGCAAGAATGATAAATTCATCCTCAAATATGAAGTAATTGATAATCATATGGTTGAGCCTCTTAACATGATCAAACTCTCACAACTGTTGGAGATTAAAAGACATTGGACAAGGTAGAGCTAGAAGGAGAGGATGCAAACGTGTGAGAGAGAGCAAAAAAAGAGAAATTCAAGCTATTATTATCATACTCCAATGCAATGCGTAGCCATACTATCAAGATATTATCAAATAATAGAGAAGTAAATTTGCTTAGAAATAGAGTAGAAGAAATGTTCATCTCATGTAACAAAAGCATATTATGGAGCATGAACATATCAAAAAGAAGAATGTAACACTACAAAAAGATAATGAATGGTATAGACAACGAATTAGCTTCAATTTTGATATTACAAAAGTAAGGAGGAGATCCTAACCGATTGAAAGAAAAGGTGAGAGATAAGAGGGGATATTGATCTAAGGCATTTAAGGGAGGAGGGAGATGCGAAAAGGACAACATGACTGGCTATAGAGGCAGAGGGAAGGAGGTAAGGTCTCCAAGAGAAGAAGCCATAGCAACGACGATGTTGAATATCTTGGTCACCAGTAAGCATTGATTTCTCTTGGAAAAAAATTTAATTTTCAAGGCACATGGCGGAAGTGAGAGCCTAGTGTGAGAAAGCATTGTGGCTTCAGTAAAGGAGGACTTGAGTGCTCGTAGTTTGAAACAGGCTAAGAAGGTTGCAGTGAGAAGTGAAAGGAGGAATGCTGATGGGATTGGTATGGGAGGCAATGGTGATATAGATTGTTGTGAAGCATTGCTAGGAAGATAGAGGAATAGGGTCTTAGGGAAGGAGACGATTCATCAATTGAAGTAGTTAATAACGAATTGAGGCAAGCGGATTATTTGATGATCCCTAGTTCTGAGAGGAATTAAAAATGATGGCAGACGGGTCTAATAATCTGTGCCATAAAATACTAATCTTCGATGAAGAGCATGAATAAATGAGAGGTAAATGGAGGGGAAAGGGAATGTATGGGAAAAGGGAATAGAGGGAAAAAATTATTCCTCATTTGGATGCTTATTTTTAATAGAGGGGAAGGGGAATAGAAGGAAATTTTCACTCAAATTCTCTCTAAAGCCCTCTTTTATTTCACCCCAATTGGGGTTGACCGAGGGTGAAATGAATAATAAAAAGCTCTTTTAAAAGAAAATTACCAAATTAACCTTTACGAAATCAACATAAAATTCTAATCTCATTTTTCTTTTACATAAATTAGAAATATATCATCATCTTTAGATCTATATGTTCTTTAGAATTTATATATATGGAACCCAAATTAAAACATTTATATGAGATTTAATATCTATTATTTATAATAGATTGAGTATTCGGATAACCGATTCTCTAATATAAAATTTCCTTTTAATAAAATTAACTTGATGTATGAATACTCTACTGAGTTTGATATAAACAGCATGGTATATTTTTTAGTTAATTAATTAGTTTTATGGAAAGACGGCTAAATTTTTTTTATCCATTTTCCTTATTATAATAAATTCAAATAAGATAAATACTTTTCTGTCATCCCCTATTTTCCCTTCCCTCCCCTTCCCTTCCATTCACCCCGATCCAAACAAATAGTAAAGTCCATGGAAATTTAGTTTGCAATGATTAGCGATTTCTTTTGTTGTGGAATCCAAAGGGAGATCTCACCTTGGTAGACCTCGTGAACGATTACTATAGTGCCAAATTCATGACAATGGATGACAAGTGGGGCACTCATGGGTGCGTCCTGGGTCATTCAAGGTGATTATCTAGAAATCCGTGAATGAGTATTGGACATTGATTCGCGGATGGCAGAGATTGATGGAGCTGCCATTTGGGTTCGGGTCCCTAGTTTGCCCATGGAAAGTCAAATCGACATTATTCTTGGAAGTATTGGCTACAGCCTTGGTCGTACTCTCAAAATCGATCGGACCACTGTGGCATCGACAGCAGGAAATTTTGCATGTATATGTGTAGAGGTGAAGGTTGATAGACCTTTTAATGCCATCTGTGGAAGTGCATATTCGGATTTACAATGTGGAGTATGAAGGCTTAAAACTATTCTTCAAGTGTGGTCGCATTGGGCACAAGAAAGAGTAGTCTGATTTCACATCGAAGGAAGTCGATGCAAGAAGGAATAGTAAGAAGGAAGGATTGCTGGGGGGAGGAGCCGAACACGACAGAAAGATCCCAGAAAGGGCGCCCGGGAGGCAGTGGCAGGCAGCGGCCAGGTTGGCTTTGGGCCACGGATGAAAGCTCAGGAAAAGGGGCGAAAATCTAAGAACTCTAAAGGAAACTCGAATCATAATCACACGAAGTCAGCAGAAGCCCGGCAATGACTTCCCTAAATGGGATATTTGTTTTGATGCGTAAGGAAGGATTTTAAGCCGAGATTCCCGCTGATAAGGAAGAGGAGTCTCTTGCTGGCGAGGGGACTGGGAAAGATGGGAAGATTACGGTTCAATCAGGCCCTTCTTTCCGACCCAAGGTTTTTAAAAGGCTAAACCCAATGGAAAAGCAATAGAACGGGTAGGCAAGAATGGCCCAAGGAGACAATAGACACAACCAATCATTGGGGCCCAGGTACCTGAAATGGGCTCTGGATCAAATAATGAAGAGGGGCTAAATTTTATGGGCCTAAAGTTGTGCATTGATAATAGGCCATGGAAGCTGGTGGTCTTCTAGAGCTGGGAAAGAGGACATCAGCACAGTATAGAGGGCTCGTTGTTCAAATTACATTCTACTGATAATCCTATCCCACCCATGCACATAGAGAGCAGAAGCCATGAGGAATGCATAATGATAGGCCAAACTTATACCTGACAGATGAGGGGAGGCTTTGAATATATAGCATGATCCAGACCTCGATCCGGATATAATTGTTGTGATCGAAGGGAGTCGAGGTGATATAATGGAGGAGGAAGTTCTCACTCAAAATGTTGACCTTGTCATGGATAACGTTTCTCCAGTTATGGAGAAAAGTGAGATTTCTGGTGGGCAGTTGTTGTCCGATGGTAATTTCTTCCCAAGTTTTTATATTAATGCATGCATTTTTCCTGGAACTGTTGGGGAGTCGGGGATGCTCATTTCATTGGGGTGTTAAGGGAGTGCATCCGAGTTAATCGGATCAGAAATTATAGTAAAAATGGAGCTTCTTATTAGTGGTCAGAGTGCTGAACGGATTGCTCAGAGATTCCAGGAGTTCTTTAAGGTGAAGAAGAAGGTGGAGTTCTCCGGGGAGTTCTCCAAGCTCAAGGATTCTCAGGAGGAATATGGGTTTGGTGGCAAGTGAGGAACGTCTCAGTTACGTATGTAAATATTGACCCACACGGAAATTCATTTTCTTGTAGAATGCGAGGGAGCTTTGGGAGGTGCTTCATTATTTAGCAGGGAGCAAGTGTGAGCAGTAGATGGTTCTAGGGGATCTCAATGAAATTGCAATGGTGGAGAAGAAAAAAGATGGAGCTCCTATGAATTTACTGGCATGCCTAAACTTTAAAGAGATTCTTTATTCATGTGGATTTCTCAACAAGGGAAGCATGGGACCAAAAATGACATGGAGAGGACCTAAACTTGGAATTTAATCAAGAGTCTTTAAAAGACTAGACAGGGCCATTTGTAATGTGGACTTTCGCATGTCCTTTTTGAATGCTGTGGTATGTACCTTATGATCATCATCCAGTTCCTGTGGATTGCCATGAGATTTCCACGCTTGGTAGGATAATGAGCCTATTCTGTTTCCTAGCGGCCTACTAGGGGCATTCTGATTTTCACGAATTTATTTAGGAGACAAGGCAGAAAGACAGAGACTTGCAGGAAAGCTCGGAGAATTTTGGGGACCAGATGAAATGTTGAAACATTGAAGTCTTCGATAATATTGTAGAAGGAAAGCTCAGGTATTTGAAAGATTGAGAGGAGTCTAGCGGTGTGGCCAAAGCAATTAGGATTGAAGGATTACATGTTGTCGATAGGGATTGGATTTTTTATGATGAAGTGCTGAAAACACATGTTACTGAGTACTCCAAGGAGTTTTATCAAGGAGCTCGGGAATTGAATTGGCCGAACACTCCAGCCCTTTCCTGCTCCGATATCAAAGGATGAGGTTCAATTGGCATTATGGAACATATCATCGTTTAAAGCTACCAAGCCGGATGGGTTTTAGGTTTTTTCTTTTACCAATCAAATTGCTCGATCTTAGAAGAGCAAGTTATAAGCATCATAAAGGGCACTATGGAGGAAGGGAAGCTCGCAAGTGCGATCAATAAAACGTTCCTCATTTTTTTTGTAAAGTGGTGCACAAGATTGCGACTGGGACGATTGCAAACTAATTACGAAGCTTTATGTCCTCCTGTATAGGCCTGAACTAGTTGAGTGTTGTTTCATGGCATCACATTCAGGATAATGTAGATGTGGAAAAAGGCATACAATAGCCTATCCTGGGAGTTTATTAATCATAGAATGAGCGGGGTTTAAGAGATTTGAAAGTCAACCACGTATAATTGGGCCCCTTCTCTCTACTTATAATACAACCACAATCATCAGTTTTAAGAGAATCATGGAAAATTATGAATAATAAGGGATTATGGTGTCGTGAGAGAAAGGATTCCGCATGCCCCTATCAGGTTGGACATCATTAGGCTTAAGGTCTATCATTATAGCACAATTTCTGGGATTGAGCTCACATTTGCCCCTAATTTTCCTACAAGCAGGGACGCGGGAAAATGGACCGAGCTATGGCATCCTTAGCATGACATGTGTCTCGGGTTTCTTGTTTGTCTCAAGAGAGCTTAATTCTTTAAACCATTAAAGAAGAAATTATGTTAACAGTATGTAAAAGAAGTCGCAGCCACCTTCTTTTTATGCGCTTGTGTTTAAGAGTTTTGATCAACGATTAGCAACGATCCAATATGAATAAACAGTAGAATCACAATTTGATGCAGGTCATAGGACATTTATTATCTTGATATCTAGATTTGATTTGAGATTTGATAGTTAATATTTTTGGAATTTCTTTAGGATATGTTTAGATATAACTGTATTTAATTAATTTTAAGGACTAAATTAGCTGAGATTTATTTTCTTTTCTTGTAAATATGTAATTAGTAGGTCATATCTATAGACGATTGACATTTATGAAATCTTGAGATTTCTCTCAATTTATTTTTCAATGTCTCGGTATTCTTCATGAATCAATGAGCCTTTGGATTTTACGATACCTGTCCCGCCACACTCACATTGCACCATATTGTTGTCAAGGCCAGATTGATCCTGCGCCATGCTGTCAGGTGGCATATCAACGATACCCAGTTAGATGACGTGATCTATAGAGACAAGATTACGCGATTACGCCAGCAGATGGGCTAGCTAAATAGGTGGCTACCCAAATCAGCAGATGATGATTCTGATCATGTTGAAATTCTTTTTTTCACCATTGAAAATTATTCGCTCGGTGATGTTGCTGATCTTATATTTGATGATCATGGAAATACTATAGCCGAGGAAAATAAATCAAGATAAACAGTAGCTAGCGAAGATCAAGTTTTAAAAAATGCCATGCCCACAAATTTTTCATACTGAGAAATAGTAAGTATCGAAGGTTTTGAGAGTTTGGCGTTGTTCCTTAATGCTTGAAGAAGTTCATCAACTGCCCAAACTACACAAACTGATGTGCCTCCGTTGAGAAAATAACGGTTTGACAACATCATTGATTGGCAAAAATTAATGAAGAAGTTTATATTTGAAGAATTAAAAGAGAGGAAAAGATCAATTTCAAGCAGGAAACAAGAAAGGCAACTCGAATACTGAAGATCAAGAGATCTCCGATGTAGACTCGAGGGCAAGTCCTTCCCAACTAGATGAGAATGATGCAGAAGGTCATAGTGGATTTTTATTATCTTGATATTTAGACATGATTTGAATAGATTATGTTAAGATATTATCGTATTTAATTTAATTAATTTTAAGGAGTAAATTAGTTGAGGTATGTTTTCTTTCCATATTTATATAATTAGTGGGTCATATTTATACACCATTGATATTTGCGAAATATTGAGATTTCTCTCAATTTTTTCCAATTTCTCGGGTTTCTTCGTGAACCAACAATTTTTTAGATTTTGCGATACTTGTCCTACCATGCTTACGCTCATCACTATTGCGATCCTATAATTATTCCTTAACTCCTGGGTCATCATGCTGGCAGTGCTATAATTGTGCATCACCATGGAACTTTAGCGGCACTATGACTTCTCAAAATGATATGTATGAAGACGGTCGTTGAAAAGTAATTATGCTGATAAATCCATATTTCTTTCCCACAGATATTTTCTGAATCCACCTCGGCAGCGGATTGTCATTTTCGATTACCTTCATGAATGATGCACAATTTTAGGATCTGGTTCATTGATCTCAATACCGAATGATTGCTCTTATTCTAGTTATGGAAGGCGCTAGTTGGGATTCTGCTCTTCACTACTGATTACTTTTGGAAGCCTGTGTTATTGATGGAAACTCTGGCTTTCGATGATAGGCAGTGTCCAACGGCATCAAAAGAGGAGCCAAATGCTCAGCTAACAAGATCAAAGGTCTGCTCACTATAGGCCCTGCAGTTGATTAACATTGTCGGGAGTCATAGGGTTTTAACGATGCTATAATTGTGCACTGTCCCTGAATTGCAGAGGTTTTGAGTAGCACTACAATTGTACATTGTTCTTGAGTTGCAGAGATCTTATAATATTAAATGTGCCCTTGAATCACAAACGCCCTATTATTAAAGTAATCATTCTTCAGATGATTGAAGTCCAGTTGTTGAAAGATTCTGATCAGATGATAACAGCCACCACAAAAAAATTGAAAAGGTGGCCTAGAGCATCAGTGGAGGTAAGATTGCTCATCGAACTTTCTTTGCTATCCCCCAATTCAGAAGGCTTTAATTGGTCCACAATGAATGGGCAAAGCTGCATATCTTCATATATCAATTACATTGGCCCCTAGGTATAGGATGATGATTCGTAAGCCTAACAATACATGTCGTGTCGTGTTTAAATAGATTCACGTCAAAAGTTCCTCAACTTATATACAAATCGTTTAATAAATTGGTTAAAAACTTCAAGCATGAACATGATCTATTTAAAATAGGGTTGACACAGCATCGCACATTTAACTCGGATAACTAAATATTTGTGGTATAATTTAACTTAATATGTTCAAGTGAATTAATAGGTTTGACAAATAAATACAAAATTAGGGGAAAAACATTGCGCTCATATTATAATATAGTACAAAATTTTTAAAATATTATAGAATGGTACAAAATCTTTGAAAAGTTAACAGCGATGGTACAAATCATTTTAACTGCTAACGCCATTAGTAATTACTGATGTGGTACATGCATGGCTATTGATGTTGCGTCTATGTGACTACTGACTCAGAAAATTGAATGACGTGGTAATAAAAAAATTCAAAAAAAAGCACCAATGGTACAGAAAGTTTTGTTAATATTACAATATGATACATTATCTTCAAAATATTATAGGATTGTATAGAAATATTTAACGTTGTATTGTTATTTTATTTGTTATAAATTCTAAAGTTTTCAATAGCATGCTATTACTAATATCATTGTCACTATAATCGATATGATATTTAGGATCATAACTACAAGAATCATCATTGGAGTGATCATCACCAGTGACTTATTGTTTTTGATAATATACAAAATGCATATATTAGTAAACTCAAAAATTTCTAATCGGAAAAACTATCTAAAAATCGAGACTAGAACTTTCAAGTCATAATGGCAAAAATAACACCCAATACTTAATTTATGTCACTAGATGGGTTGCAAACAATAATTTTTAACTTAAGTGTTGAGAAGATGACAAAACGGGTAGCCTATTTCTCTCACCTGCGACTATGTAGTCCTTACGAGTAGTTATTATATGGCATTAGCCTCCATACTTTCCAAGGTATGTTGAGATGAAGAAAACTATTGCAAAATCTACTGGTGATGATCAAAACACATGAGAGTATGGGAGGAAAAAAAGGAGATGGATGGGGTCAAGATTTTATTTGCTAGAAAAATATATGAATAATAAAATTTTGAAAATTTTATACTATCCTATAACATTTTCAAAAATTTGTATCATATTGTAATATTAGTCATACTTTTTGTACTATTAGTACATTTTTTCCAAGATTTTTATTACCATGTCCTTCAATTTTCCAAGTTAGCGTATATGTAGGAACCACGTAGGTGCCATATCAGCCATCGCTGATGGCATGAACAAATAATTAACAGTTTCTACTATCGATGTTAACTTTTTAAAAATTTTGTATCATTTTATAACACTTTAAAGATTGTAAACATATTGCAATATTAGTAAAAAAATTTATGCCATTGATACTTTTTCCCCATAAAATTAAATGGGTTTAATCGTGCAATGTCAAGTTACGTGGATTTAACTCATTTATATAAATGGGTTACATTTGTCATTCTGCTTAGAGATGAAACACATTTGGGTTCAAACCGAACCCACATGACTGTATTGTATCATGTCGGGTCATCGAGTTGTGTCAAAAAATGCCAATCCTAATGATCACAAGGATCGGTTCCCATTTGGGAATGTGCCATGGTGTTGTGAGCAATTAAGAGGGCACCCCTGCCTTCAACTTTCTTGAGTTAGTGAAGAAAGTTTGCGCTTCACTGCGGGAATCCCGACCATGGATTTAAATCACGATCAGTGGTTGCATAATGGTTGCATCGTATTCATAACAATTTCGAGTCATCGCAGGAGTCGTGGTTTGAATTTTTTATGCATCCAAAATGAATATATAATATTATCAATGAATATTCACTAAAGAAATGTGATATATGCAGCTTTTCTACACATATAATACCAATATAACTTCATATCAATATACTTTCTGATAAAAAAAGATGATAAAAGTATGTATTTTTAATATCTTTGAGAGAAAAATATGTAAATGTGTATAAAAATATGAACAACGATGTAAATTTGAAAAAAAAAAATGATAGTCGCGACCACAATATTTAGTCTGTTACATTGTTACGGTTCGCGAGGCTCAATGAATTTTTTCCAACACGATATCTGCCCATAACAGTAGCAAAACCTTCCAATACTGTTACGTAACGGCCATGATAGTCAGAACAGACCATTTTTCAAAGCCATAGTCCTGACAGACGTTTAATGACAGTGGCATCTTAAAAATCAGCTTTTTCTTGACGAATATGTTAGTGGCATCCCACAATGTAGCAAAAAATTGTGCGATTATGACGAGATAATCAAGGAATTAAATAGGCTAAATAAATGCTTTGGAAATTGATATAATAACAAAGAAACTGTAATCAATAGATATAATAGCTAAACGATAGAAAATTGAAAAGTGCATGTTTATTATTTTGGTATTATTTTTCATAAATAATGACGATAAGTATAGAATATAGTAACAAAAAGTCAATATTCAGATATTGTTGTTAAATGATAGAAAATCGAGAAACTATATAATGTAGATTAACGACAATTAGCGGTGTCTCTTATCTAGTATGCCAATAATATTGACATTATTTTCCATAAAAGATAGAAAATTTTAAGTTATGTAATCTGAGGGCAGTGAAGTTGCCGCATTCTTTCATTTCTGTACGTGGATAAATCCAGTAGTATTTACTATAAATAGCTGTGATTAATAAAGGGTAAGATGATTAAAAGGTTATCTTAAATATAATTAGGAAATTCATGATCTGTAGCAAGGTTTGATTAGGAAAGTTGTAGGAAAGGTAAATTTTAGATTTTGGCCTGGATATAGGTTTGAAATCAATTTGAGATACAATAGTGATGGGCCCTGTGCCCAAGCCCAAAACACAGGGGCTGCCCATCGCTCAAGATAGCAAAACCCAGAGTGGAGCGCAAGCCATGGGAGCCCATTGCCCAGGGACACAAGGCCAAGAGTGGAGCGCAAGCCATGGGAGCCCATTGCCTAAGGACACAAGGCCAAGAGTGGAGCGCAAGCCACGAAAGGAACCGGTCGAATGACGTGGACGTGTATATCGGCCCACTCACCCCTATATTCCTTTCTTTTCGGACTTGCATTGTACACAACCTATGTTATTTAAATAGTGAACGTACATGAATTAAAAAAAAAAAGCTTCTTCTCTCTTCTGAGCCCCATCTTCATCAACACAATTTCCTTTCTACTCAACAAATTTTGCACTCAATATTTGGCACCGTCTGTGTGAACCGAACAACAACCATGGTTTTGACCCGCAGCAACCGAGGGGTAGCTAGCTCTACCTGCAATTTGCCCCTCCTACCACATGCATTACCTCATAACCCCCAACTTGTGCTAGACCCAGCAGGTGACTTGCCAGTCGACCCTCCCCGTGTTGAACTTGAGCATGATGCACTCCTCAAAACCCTCCCTACCCCACGTGCTAAACTATGGAACAACTCATAGAGCGCTATGTCACCACCCTTGTGGAAGCTGCCATATCAAGGCATTTGAGTGAGTGGCAAGAATGTGTTGGAGACACCGTGGGTGTAGCTCGAGCTAGCCCCCCCTCCCCCAATGGAGGCTATGAGCTCGTGCCTAGCACCTGCTCCCACAGAGGATGATGTCGCCCAGGCTTACAACAATATGACTGCCAGACTAGTGCAGAAACTGGTGGAAGACCGCATCGCTAAGGCCTTGGAAGCAAACAACCGTTATTGGTACGGCCTTCCCGCCGTTGAGGAAGATGTTACCAGCCCTTTCTCTACCGAGATCCAAGTAGTCACCTTGCCCCACAAGTTCAAAGTCCCTCAGATCGCCACTTATGATGGAAAAGCCAACCCATATTAACTCCTTGTTAGGGAGAGGAGTTGTTGATGAAATTCAATGCCTCCTCCCCCCCGGGACGCTTAAAGGTCTTGCCGCAGACTGGTTTTACTCTCTGGGGTCGGGATCCGTTGTCGACTTTGCATTGCTAAAAGAGAAGTACTTAGAGTGCTTCGCAGGCTCCCTTCGAATTAAGCATACTCCAATGGAGCTATTTGGAATGCAGCAATAGGACTGAGAGTCCCTCTACCACTGGTATGAATGTTTTGTTAAGATGGCAGCCAAGGTAGATGTCTTAACACCGAGGGAGAAGATGGTGGCATTCCAACGAGGCTTGAGAGATGATGAATTCATCAAGAATCTAATCATCGACCCACCAAATGACTTCACTGATCTGGCAGCGCACACCAAGCATTTCATGACCATCAAAGAGACCGGCTAGTGATGAAAAGAAGTGAAGTGTAAGGAAGCAGGCAATGGCCAACACGACGAGCGTAGGGCCCGAGACAACAAGCGATAGAAGTTCACCCCGTTGTTAGCCCCGCGAGCCATGGTCCTAGCCGATGGTAAAAAGTGACGCTTGATTAGGACCCCCCTCAAGACCAAGGAAACGCTGGGGCTCGACACGGACAGGTACTGCCGCTATCACAGGGCAGCAGGCCATAATACGAAGGATTGCAAATAGATCAAATTTGAGATTGAGAGGTTAGTCCAAGGAGGACATCTACAGGAGTTTGTTAGGCTCTCACACACCAAGAACACCTAGCGCGGAGATATAGATGTATAGCGCCGACCCCTGGATCGTTAGGAGAGAGGGCGGCTAGCAGCTCGGGACCAACCACCACTAGAAAATTGGGGGATGATACATGTCATCATTGGTGGACACACCACTAAAAGTAAGTGACCAGCCCCTTAAGGTATAGTACCTGGGGCAGGACCTCAGTTACTCAATTACATTCATGGAGAAAGACGTTGAGTTCGTGCCTGCTTCTACGATGGATGAAGCGTTGGTAATTGTTGTCAACATTGGAGGACTAGAGGTGTGAAGGATCCTTGCTGACAATGGAAGCTCCGTCAACGTGTTATATTATGACGCCTTTACGAAGATGGGCTTCGCGAATGCAGCGCTGACCCCAGTCGAGGCACCCCTGATCGGATTTAATGATGGATCGGTTTACCCTCGAGGCACTATCACTCTCCCCTTCATGTTGGGGGCGGGGGACAAGACTTCGTGTTATATGGCCACCTTCCTGGTGGTGGACATCTCTTCAGCCTACAATGCCATAATGGGACGGCCAACGTTGAGTGCCCTTCAAGAAATCCCATCCACATATCATCAAATGCTCAAGTTCCCCACTCCCTGAGGAGCCGGGATGGTCTGCGATAGTCATCAAGTGGCCAAACGGTGCCATATGGCGGTGTTGAAGGAAGCGCGCGTTTGGCCATCCCTCCAGAGAACCAAATTCTACTGAAGAAGCTAAGGCCCTATGCCAGAGGGAGAATTGGAGGAGACCTCCCTCACATCAATGCAGAAAGTCAAAATCGAAGAGGACAGGAGTCTCACTTGTAAGGAAAGTCTGATAGCAGTATTGCGTGAATTTTCTAATGTGTTTGCATGGACGCCTGTAAATATGCCAGGCATCAATCCTGCAATCATTTCCTACTGCCTCGTAATTAATCTGGGTGCAAGACCAGTTATATAGAAGCAACGGCTCATAGGTGCAGAACGGCGCGAGGCCTTTCATGAGGAAGTGATGCGGCTCCTGGCCTCAGATTTCATTGAAGAAGTCCACTTCCAAATGTGGGTTGTGAATGTCGCCTTAGTGTGAACGCCCAACGGTAGCTAGAGGATGTGCATGGACCACACCAACCTCAATAAGGCATGTCCAAAAGACGCCTACCCACTCCCCCAAATTGACCAGTTGGTGGATGCCACGGCCGGCCACGAACTCCTCAGGTTCATGGATGCATATTCGGGATACAACCCGATCATCATGAATCCTGACGACAGGCAGAAGATGGCCTTTTATGAGGGCGACGGCATATACCGTTATCGTGCCATGCCCCTTGGCCTAAAAAATGTAGAGGCCACATATCAACGCTTGGTCAACAGGCTATTCACTACCTAGCTAGGGTCAACCATGGAGGCCTACGTGGACGACATGATTGTTAAGTCCGTGAGGGTAGTGGCGCATGTGAAAAATTTGCAGGCAGCATTTGATGTAATGAGGCGGCCCAACCTCCGACTCAACCCTGAGAAGTGCGCCTTTGGCATGAGGTCTGGAAAATTCTTAGGCTTCATGCTCTCACACCTAGGAATTGAAGTGAAATCCGAGAAAGTCAAGGCTATTAACGACATGAATTCCCTAGCAACGATCAAGGAGGTCTAGCGCCTCACAAGTCATTTGGCGACACTCTTGCATTTCCTCTTGAAAGCAAGGAACAAGTGCTTCCCCTTCTTTCAACAAGTCAAAGCAGGCAAAAATTTTGTATGGACAGAGAGCTGCGAGGAGTCATTCTCACAACTCAAGGCATATCTCAATTCCCCATCTTGTCTAGCGACACCGCTGATGGGGGAAACCCTGAGGCTTTACTCAAGGGTGAGAGAGGTCGTGCTAAGCTCCGTTCTTGTCATGGAGAGAGATAACATACAACGACTGGTGTATTACGTCGATAAGATTATGATTCCAGCGGAACAACACTATATGCTAGTGGAAAAGCTCACCCTGGCAATCATCTTGGCAACGTGAAAACTGAGACCGTACTTCCAAGCACACACCGTTGCCATCCAGATAGACCAACCCGTGAAGTAGGTTATCTGTTAACCAGAATTGTCGAGGAGAATGGTTCAGTGGGCTATCGAACTAAGCGAATTTGATGTTCTTTTCAAGCCAAGGGGAACGATTAAAGCCTAGGCACTGGCTAACTTCATTGCGGAGAACATCGGGCCAGATAGCGCCCAAGCGAAACCTCCGTAGGACGTCTGGGAAGTGCTGACTAACGAGTCTTCCACGAGTTGCGCCGCGAGGGCCGGATGCATGATCATCCCTCCGAGGGGAAAACCACTCACCTACAGTCTTGTACTTTCCTTTCCAGCCACCAACAACGAAGTGGAGTACGAGGCCCTTATCACCGGGCTTATAATAGCGCGAGGAGCGGGAGTGCGACGGGTCCTCACTAAGTGTGACTCCTAGCTCATTGTCGACCAGCTAAACAGTGAATATGATGACAAGGAGGAGAATATGAAGGATGCTTGGAAAGGGCGAGAGAGATAGTCCGCTAGTTCGATAAGGCGGAAATTATACAAGTCCCTAGAGAGGCTAATCATTGGGCAAACCTGCTCAGTAAAACCGTTATTGGACAGGCCTACTCTCCCCTCAATTTCATAGAGTAGTGGCGCATCTTGGAGACATACACGCCGGTGGAGGTGTTGTGTTCCAGAAACGGGGAGCAGTTGGATGACCTCCATTTCCAGGTATTTGGAAGGGGACTACCTTCTCACTGACTCTGTGGAAGCTAGGCATGTCAAGTTGCATGCCACCAGGTATACCCTACTGGATGGTATGCTCTATCGGCACGGTGTCTCCCAACCCTTATTGCGATGCCTTAATAAGCAAGAGGCGAATTATGTGCTCAGGAATTTATGAGGGAATCGCGGGGAGCCACTAAGGAGCAAAGGAGATCTCCCGATTAGCTCTCCGACAGGGCTATTATTGGCCCACTATGATGGAGGATGCTGGAGCTATGGTATGGAACTGCCCAATAGGTCTAGTGTTCGAACGCCGCCCCACTAGCCCTCCTACCGAACCCGCCATGATCTCTCCTTGGCCTTTTGCACAATGGGGGTGGATATATTAGGGTCATTCCCTCTCGCTTTAGCTCAACGCTGCTTCCTATTCGTTGTAGCTGACTACTTTTCCAAGTGGGTCAAAGTAGAAGAATTGCCACAATCATTGACAAGGTAGCTAGGAAGTTCGTGCTAAAGCACGTAGTATACCGCTAGCGTCCCGCGCATCCTCATCTTCAACAATGGGATGCAATTCAAAAGATGAGCCTTCGAGGAGATGTGCTGAGAACTCATTATAGAACAATGGTTCACCTCAGTGGCTCACCTGCAGACAAACGGACGGTTGAGGTCACTAAGCGAACCCTGTTACATGGACTGTGCACACTACTGGTCGATCTTGGTGGATCTTGGGTCGATGAGCTGGATAAGGTGGCAACATTCAATGAGGGGGAAAATGACCGTGCCCGTGGAGAAGACCTGGACCTCATGGAAGAGAGGAGGATGGAGTCCCTCAAAAATATTGACAGGGCAAAACATTCAGTGGCGTGTTACTTCACAAGGTTCGGGCACGACAATCCAGTGTGGGAGACTTGGTCCTCCTTCAACAGAGGTTTTTGCACTAGGACTAGGTGAACAAACTCACTCCCAAGTAGGAAGGTCCACATCACATTGCTGGGATCCCATACCCTGGCACCTACATTTTACAAGACATGGATGGGTGCATGCTACCTCACACCTTCAACGCTGAGGTGCTAAAAAAGTTCTTTTACTAAGATCAATGCGTTGTATCTGCTTTCCAGTCGCTTTTTTGAATGCAATTTGCCTAGGAATATTGATGTGTTGCCTCTACTAAGTCATTCTGCTAATCTTGAGCTGGTAAAAAAAGGACCCCTATTACTCAGGGGCACGCCAAAAGGGTTAAAGACCCCAGCTTTTCTAGGGCAATCTCACAAGACCCCTGCGACCTAGGAGCATGCCAAAGACGTTAAAGACCCCAACTTCTCTGGGGTAATCTCACAAGACCCCTGCGACCTAGGGGCACACCAAAGGCGTTAAAGACCCCAACTTCTCTAGGGCAATCTCACAAGACCCCTGCGACCTAGGGGCACGCCAAAGGTGTTAAAGACCCTATCTTCTCTGGGGCAATCTCACAAGACCTCTACGACTCGAGGCACACCAAAGGGGTTAAAGACTCCATCTTCTCTGGGGCAATCTCACAAGGTCCTTGTGACCCAGGGGCACGCTAAAAGTGTTAATGACCCCAACTCTTTGTGGCATAAGCACAACACTTAAAGACCCCTACGAACTAGGGGCATGCTATGAATGTTGTAGTATAGCGGCCTTGGGAAATGTGGAAGGCATTAAAACCTTAAGCATCATTGTGCCCATCCCACCCTTTGGGGATTGGCGCTAGAGACGCAGCACTACATGAACAACCTTTATCCAGTGCTTGACGTGTGAGTCCTCTATTTACTCATACTGTTCACTTATTGATGTTTAAGGTGCCAAATTACTTGCATCTTTTTAGGTGTCGTATTGCTTAGAATTCTGGTTTACTCATTTGATGAGCGACATAATGTGGAAGCATTACGAGTTGATTCAATAGGACTAATACTCAAAGGGAACCCATGGAAGGAACTTCATTAAGCAATTCCAGCCTGGCAGTTTGTATCCGAATACAATCACTCACTCTCTAGTGAGGAAACGTTGGAATGGACTTCATCTAGCTTATGTAGGTAGTCGAGCCCAGGAATCACTAAAAGATCAATGCTGGGATAAAGGCGCTACAGGTCGTTGCTGACGGACTTGAGGGAGTCTTCCATTGCCTTGCCACTACACAATGCCAGCTCCTGCAAGAAGGCATTGCTAGACTTGAACGCTTCTACCCTTGAAGAAGCTGCTCTCTCTCAATGACCTACTGAGCCTAGAGCTGCTCCTTTCCTGCTCTCTCTGCTCCTAGCTGTTGGTTAAGCTCCTCAGACTCTTTACGCCAGCTAGCTTGGATCCCTTCCCTCTCCGTCCTCTCCCTCCTCTCCGCGTCAAGCTGCCCCCTCAATCTCTACTCCGTCATCACTTATTTCTCCCTCAATTGGGTTCACTTGAGATTTTAAATCTTGGATGCTGGCACACATGCTTCGACGCTGCTTCTGCCAATTGTGCCTCTTTTTGGTCAGTCTTTGGATCTGGCTCTCAAGTCCAGGGATGTTGGAATGCTCTTGCCTCCAAGCGTCAATTAACATTCCAGGTATCATGGCTCCCTGTGATTACCAGAAGTGAGTGACTCCCTTGGGAAGAGCTAAAGAAACACACACTTACCGCCAATGAATGATAGCACATGTAAGAGAACAAGTCTTCCCAATTGTCTATTGATGGGAGCTCTCCCCTGAAGTGCTAGAAGGCGTTGGTAAAGCGTAGCTATGTCTCTACATCATTCAAGAGACCTTCAGTGGGAACGCCTTCCGAGGGAAGGGCTCCTGCATCAAAAATCAATATCAATGATGTATCACGAACAACAGAAGAGAAAACGAGTGTGCCTCTTCAATATGCTCCACATGATCAACGGGTGGTAAGGGATCCATGCTGGGGTCCTCAGGCGGCGTAGGAGACACCTCCACAGGCTCAATTTTTCCCAAAGGACTCAGCCCTGCAGGCTCAGGTGCCATGGGGCGATTCAATGCTGGCACCTCGAAATCCGTGGGCTCTTGAAGCGCTGCAGGAGTTGGGGTGCCAACATGGCTAGGAGTCCTGACCGGAACCTTGTGGTACCACCGGACCAATGCTCCTGCTCCACCGGATTCTGAGGTTGTTTCCTCCTCTAGTGCAACGGAGCCGCTTCTCTTAGCAGGGAAAGATGAGATCACGATTATGCCCTCCTCTTCACTTCGCTTCCTCTTTCGATTCATTTTCAACACTTTCTCCTATACCAACATGTTCTCGAAGATAACAGACCACTCGCTTTTCTCTAGAAAGGAAACGAGAGGGGGTCAGAGATTACCAAAACTTCTTTTGACAATCCGCACATGTCCACATCCACGCTTCACTTCCAAGGAGCCTCGGATATGAGACTATATTGTAGTAAATTCTCATCAGTTATAATGTCCCGAGAGTTGATCTTCACGTTGCGGAACTTCTCAATTTGGACCCTTTCTTCCTTCTTCAAGGACCTCCAGGAATCCCCATCAGGGAACTCATCTTAGGGATCTCGGTGCCATTTCCGGCCCTCGGCATCCCTCATGAAGAAGTACAAGTCCTTCCACCCCAAGTTGGTGGACTTATAGTTCCCCACTAGAGCGCCGTAAAGCTTCTTGTGGCGTGGTTGGAAGTGGAACTAGCCGCCCTCGGATTTCTAGATTAGCAAGTAAAAGAACCTAAACAAAAGCCTACTATATGAGATCTTCGGAATCCTACAGTGGAGGTAGAAGGTGGTCCATACTTGCCAAGATGTGGGTGAGAGCTGCCCCGAGGCCAGGCTATAATACTTCAACATTGCTGCCACCGGCTCCGCCAGAGCCCAACAAAGGCCAACCCTAATCTACTCGGGAAGATTGCAAACTCCCTCGGGTGAGGCTCTGAGGGCTCTTCGCCCTTGATTGGAAATTGAGGGGTGAAATCCACTCCTATCCTCCCTAGTTCTAATACGGCAAGGAATCAAGAAGGAGTAAGTCTATTCTCAAATATTTCCTCACTTGTCATGGTATCAGATGGAGCAAGTTGGTTTAAAGAGGATGCCATTGAGGCTAGAGTTAGAAAGAGAGGAGGGGATCGAAGAAAACTCGAGATGCCAGAGGTGTGAAAGGCAATTTGAAAGCTTTGCTCTTATAATTATGAGGGGAGGTGATCATATGCCTGGGACACGGAAGTAGCGGCGCACCGCCTCTACTGCCCTAGGAGTATGGCACCCTCGATCTCCCTACGGGACACGTGTCACCTCAGGGGCAAACCCCTTTGCCTTCCAAAAGTTCAAATTTCCCGCGCCTGCCAACATGAGAAATTCAGGGGCAAGTGATGGGCCCTGGGCCCAAGCCAAAGACACAAGGGCTGCCCACCACTCAAGATAGCAAAGCCCAGAGTGAAGTGCAAGCCACAGGAGCCCACTGCCCAGGGACACGAGGCCAAGAGTGGAGCGCAAGCCATGGAAGGAACCTGTTGAAGGATGTGGACGTGTAGACCGGCCCACTCACCCCTGTATTCCTTTCTTTTCGGACTTGCATTCTACATGCCCTATGTTATTTATATAGTGAACGTACCTGGAATTAAAAAAAAAAAAGGCTTCTTCTCTTTTCCGAGCCCCATCTTCATCAACACCATTTCCTTTCTACTCAACAAATAGAAAGATGAAATCAACATCGTAAAATATCAAAGGATTTTACTTCATACATGTCGGCATTAGCAAGATATTTTATTTACCTACATACATAATGACAACATGATGCATCCACGTCGATTATAATCCACATAAGATATGCATTCATCAGAACCAAAAATAGATGACACATTAAGTGTATTACACGATAAAAAAAATAGGCTAAACTATTTGTGGAAATCTAAAACTATTCAAATGTACCAATATTGATCCAAAGTTATCAGAAAGGATGAACACAACCAAAGAAAATTGTTCATGTTCTTTCCTTTAAACCAGAGGCAAGAACAGAAGAAATTGGAATGGTATGCCATGGAAAGCATAGATGACTCACCTCTCCTTCATTATTACGTGAAGGCCTAAACCAACTGGAGGGATAGGAGGCTAGGGAGAGCGAGTAGCCGAGTATGAATAAAATGTGGTGAAATGAATATTTATTTCAAACTTGTACCCTAACTTTATGTATTGCTAATTGGAAAGGAACACTCTGATGGCATGGTTCAGCGAAGCAAGATAAACCTTACCTTGGTCACTGAGGTTACGATGTTCCATGCTTACCTTGGTCTTTTATCGTGAGCCGATTGGGTAGCAACTATGGAGAACCAGCTAGGGCATCATTTGTCTTTAGTGCCAAAACTAGGGGTGTGCAGGAAAATCACATCGGGATGAACCAAATCGGAACTGAAATAGAACTGAACTGAATAAAATCAGTTCGACCTGAACTAATTCTATTTCATATAAAAATTAGCTCGGTTAAATTATAAGTTTTATAAATTTAGTAAACCAGTTCGAACCGAATCGAACAGGAATATTTTTAATATTATAATAATAATATAAATGCAAGCCCAGGGTCTGCTTCAGTCCCGCAAGCCCAACAATCAAGCACCCCACGCTTCTACTTCATTCCCAAAAGCCCAATCAATCAAGCACCTCCATGCTTTTGCTTATGCAGCTCTACTTCAATCCTGCAAGCAACAAAACAAGATGGCTAGCAAAAAAACTCTAACTTTTTCTACAGAGAAAAAACGAAAAAGTAGGACCAAATCGAAGCACTTATCAGAGAAAACGTTTCAAGAGCAGCAGTTGACACGTCTTCTTCTTCTTCTTGCATGACCATCGCAGTGGCAGTAGTGGAAGTGGTTTCAAGGGTCGTTGCGTCGATCACAATGGTAGCACCGAGCACCAACCACCACCACCACCACCACCACCTCCTCCTTCTCCTAGTTTCGAGGACAAGGGCTCTGATTGTGATGGTTACTCCTTGTTTTCTTCTTCTAATTTCGAGGGCAGCACGTAGCGAATCGCTGGCAACATGGTTGCTAATCATTGCCAAGATGGTGTTGAATTGATGCTCTGATGGTGGCGACAGCCTCCTTTCGCGATGGTGGCAACCTCCTTTTTTGATGGTGGCAAATCGCTACCCCGATGGTGATAATTTCCTCCTCCTTCTTCTTTTATGATGGTAGAAATCTACACATGATTTAGGCTTTTTACAAAAAGGTTGGCCAAAGTGGGCTGGGCAAGGCTGGCCATACTGTGCCTGGGTGGGCTCACGTGAATGGTAGCATTTTTTAAATTAAAATCAAATTGGTTCAATTCAAATTTGAACCCAAACGAGTTGCTTATGAACTAGTCGGTTTGAACAGGTTAACCCAACTAGTTCAAAACAATCCTATCTTTTTCAAACACCAGATATAGTTTGGATTTGCTGTATCAAACTAAACCGAACTAGTTCTTGTAGGTCAGTTTGGTTTGGAAACTGTTCAGCCCCAAACCGGTTCTTGCACAACCCTAGCCAAAACTATGTTCTTGACTTGAAGATCATGACATGGAACCATAGTTTCATAGATATTGTAGTCCTCAGCATGCTGAGATCATATGTTGTGCCTTAACCTCAGAGAACTAGATGCTATCATTGCTACCTTGGTCATTTTGGAGACTACTGGAATCATAAACCCTAATCAAACGCTTGACCTAATTCTCTCTATAATTTTCTCAATGCAGTTCTCGACATCCCAATGAGGGCATCAAGTTCTACACATTTGGGACTGCGATAATCGAGCCATGATTGTTAATCATTCCAAAGAATGGTATCAATGTTGTGGAGATTTGGAGATCTGAAAGTTGACTTCGCACAATTGAGCTTTTTTCTCTTCTTATAATACAACTACAATAATCACGATTAATCAAATCATAGCAAATCACAAATAATAAGGGATTATTGCGCCTTGAAAGCAAGGATTCGGTCTGCCTCAATTGGGTTGGACCTCTTTAAGCTTAGGGCCTATCAATGTAGTGCATTCTCTGGGGTTAAACCCACAGTGCTTTTTCTGGAGCACCTAAGCCATGCAATCATGGAGTGTGTGACAACTCCTAAACTTCAAGTTTTGTGGAATACTAAAGCAACGAAATCTTTCCCAATAGGTCGAGGCATAAGACAAGGTTATCCCCTTTACCCATATTTATTTGTTTTGTGTATTGAACATTAGAAGTATCTTATTAATGATGCAGTATATAATGGGTCGTTGATTCTGATAAAGGTAGGTAGAAACGAACTTGGTGTATCACATCTATTATTTGTTGCTAACTTGCTTTTTATTTCAGAGGCCTCGACAAGTTAAATGCAAGTCATCAAGGAAGTCATTTAGAGATTTTGTACATCTTCAAGCAAAAAATAAACTCAGCAAAATCCTTGATGTGTTTCTCAAGAAATGTGCCCATTAGGTGCAAAGGGATATACAAGCACGTAGTAAATTTGAGGTTACTAGAGACCTTGGAAGGTATCTCAGGGTGCCCATTATTCATGATCAGGTGATGAGGAGCACTTATTGTCCGGTAATACAGCAAGTAAATCCTCACCTTAATGGGTGGTCGGCTTCAGCACTATCTATGATTGGTTGTGTTACACCTGTGAAGTAGGTCCTCACTGTCACTCATTCATGCACAATACAATCTATAAAGCTAACTAAGCGGATTATGAAGGAGACTGAGCACGCTTAAATAGGAATTTCCTCAAAGGGCATGGAACGGATAGTAAAAAGATTCACCTTGTTTAGTGGAAGACAATAACTCAATCGCCCTCTAGAGGAGGGTTATGTATCCCGAGGTTCTCTGAATGGAATGATGCACTTTTAGTAAAGATCTATTGGGTGCTCTTTTCAAACGATGAAAAGCTATGGGTAAAAATCATGAAGCTTAATTATGATGCTCCAAGATCAATAGTCCCTCCTTTTGAGCTTTGGCTCTAGTGATCGGGCTCCTTAGTGGTTGGCTGTGTGGCTACATGATAATGAAGCCTAAGTTAATTTTGCTATGACACCATTCCCTCTTAGTTCTTGAATTTACCAGTTAGTGCTATTATAGTACAATTCAGAGTTGGCACTGGGATTTTTCCTGGTTTCTTATCTAACAGAGCTTTCTTGAACATAGTCACTTACAAATTCAAGCAGTGGACTAGATCACCCAATATGGAGATTTAGAAAAAGGAATTTTTCCATTAAATAGGCATATGAACTTCTAACTTGTGATTAATGGGACAAAGAGGACACCTTATAGAAGCTTGTGTGGAAATAGACCGACCCTCAAAGGATCCATAACATTCTATGGCATGTATGCCATAGATGTCTTCTAACAAACGGGATGAGAAGTAGGCTTGGCAATTCGTGCCGGCCCGGTGTTTTCGGGTCGGGCTGGCCCAGCACGAAAATGTTACGGGCCATGCTAGCACGGCACAGGGACTCTAATGGCCCGAAATCACTGGGGCCGAGCACGGCACGGGAAGGTATCGGGCCGCACGGCACGGCACGGTGAGCACGAAAACATCAACCAAAATCATTCCATTACACCGCTCAAGATGATCAAATTCCAGATTAACCACCTAAATTTCAGTCAATCAATTGAACCAACAATAATTTTCTGCAAATGATCGAAAAAAAATCATGTCTTTCCCGCGAAAAACCCACTTAGAACTAAATAAAGAGAATATGCATACTTTTTTTTAATTAATTTTGACATAATGGGCTACTAGGCCGGCACGGCACGTTTGTGTCGTGGCCCAGCACACCCAAAAAAATTTTCGTGCCGTGCCGGCCCGGCACGAAAAGCGAACGGCCCGAAATTACCTGGCCCGGGCACGATTTTTTCGTGCCGGGCTCGTGCTGGCCCATCGGGCCGTGCCGAATTTTGCCAGGCCTAATGAGAAGTTAAAGAGGATTTGCATATAATAGAGAATCTTCAATATATGGAGGAGACCAACCCATACTTTGCTCACTATAGACAACAACACAAGAGGGTCACGAAGTGAATGGAGGAATATAGGATAGAAAAAACCGGGTGGCATTCGGTGGGTTATGACCTATATTTTTAGTGCCTCCACACAAGGCCCATATTGTATAGATATACAATGGATGGTGTGTCTAATGATAATCATGAAATGGTTGGGCAGGTTGGTTGATAAGGGACGAAAATGGAAGGTCGCTTCATGGATTTGTGCATTTGGTGGGGATTGCTTTGTCTATGCTTGCTAAACCGTGGGCCATACTGTGAGGACTGGAGTTAGCATGGCTCATCGTGTATAGAATAGTAATTCTAGAGATCGATTCCGAAGTTGTGGATTGAAACCTGAATGTGCAGAATACGTTAAGCAGAATTCTTCTCTTCTTAATGACATTCGGATATTGCTCAAACAGGGCTGAGCAGTGAGCAGTGGTGATACAACATATTTATAGAGAAGGCAACTTTTTTGAGTGGAATGGTTGACTTATCAAGCTTTTTCTTTCCCAATTGGGGTTCATACTTATTTCATGCCCATTAGGGCTATACTTGCTACTATTAAGCAATGCTATTGGGATCACTATGACTCGTCAGTATATTTCTTAAGTTCTTTTACTAACTCAGTTGGAATCAATGAGTTGAAATAGAATTAAAAAATAATTAAATAATTCATAAAAATTGCAAGTATTTTTATATTCGTAAATACTTGGAAAATATTGGATTTGGTTCCCAATTTTCCATGTATTTTTGTTTTTGTCTTAAACCTTTTTCACCAAATTTAATTGTAAAAGTTTTATTTTTTATTTTTGCTTTAAATACTTTATTATTAGAAAATAGATTGCTTAAAATGATTAAAAATAGTTAAATTAATGTTAAACAACACAATGAATGGAATTAGAGGATGAAGAGAAATGGGCAACCGTCAATGAGTCTCTCCTTGGAGTGCGAATCCTTATAGGTGTTAACAACCTTGTAAAAATAGGGATGCAGGTCAACGAGTCCCTTCTCTTCCTTCTTTAGTTTCCTTCAATGTCTCTTTATTCTAATTTTCATCATTTTTTATTTTTTTACAAAATTAAATTTTTAATTATTTTTTATTAATAAAATAGTAATTAGGATTAAAATTGAACCTAATAAAAGATGTTGAAAATTAACTTCAACTCAGAAAGAAGATTTTTAGCAGCTCCTAGCATGTTTTTTCACGATAGTCTTGGGTCCTTTTGGACTTATAAAAAGCTAATCTAATTCTAATCCGATATATTATCTTCTTGTGAAAAAATTTTGCAACATAATTAGTAAACCTGGAGCATTAGCATTGCTAATTAAAAAGTACAATGTTCCAACTAGCCCTCTTTCTTGCTTCTTGAGGTAAGTTCAATCCTCTTTCTAGGGAAGTCTAGTCATATGTAAAAATGTACCTAAACTACAGTGAGGCCTTCCAAAAATGTTTTATCCATAAAATGAAGGGAAACCATGATGATGGTAAATTAACATTCAAACTAGCCAAAATCGCATGGCAAAGTAATCATGTAATGTTTGTGATGACCTTTTGATCTTATCCGAGCATCCAGGGATGGATTTAGGGGGGGGCGCGGGGGGCGATCGCCCCCCCGAGCTCGGGAATTTCATGAGATTCTATGCAAATTTTACTTGATTTTGTCCCCTTTTTATTGAATAATATATAGTTCGCCCCCCCTGAATTCTTCATCTTAATTCCATATAGAGTTTCGCCCCCCCTGTACAAACTTTCTAGATCCGTCCCTGCGAGCATCCTCATCTGGTGCAAATCACATCAAGGAAATATTGGAAAAGTTCTGCTCATGGTCCAGCCAAGAAGTAAATATCATGCAATCACGCCTATTTCCTCCCAAAGAATACCCAACCTCTTGGAAGGCAAGCATCAAGCAAACTCTTGAAATGCGAAAGCTTAGTTCTAATGCCCCATATCTTGGTAACCCCCTCTTTCTTTGGAGGAGAAAGAAAGAATCCTTCTAATTTATGGTTGAGAAGATAAAGAAGAAGCTAGCAGCTTGAAAGTAAAATGCCTTTCTTTGGCTAGAAGCGCCTCACTTGCAAAATACACAATTACCTCTATCCCAATTTATGCCATGTCATTGTTCAAGCTTCCAAACTCGGTCGACAAGAATATTGACTAGTGTACAAAAAGATTTTGGTGGTGGCAGCAACACAAACTCCGGAAATTACTATGCCCTAAAAAACTAGGCTACTTACGTCAACCAAAAAGCCTTGGAGGATTAGGACTCGGGAAAGCAGAGGGTTCAAACAAAGCAATGCTCTCAAAGACAGCTTGGGCACTAATAAGGGAGACAGACAATTTGGCGATGCAAATCTTGAAAGCAAGATATAGCACCTTCCTCTTTACAAAAAATCAAGCATCTTCAATGACCTCACAGGTATGAAAAAGACTCCAATGGTGTAAGAGCAAAATGGAAAGGGGAGCCTGCATCTCCATAAGAAGTGGCACAACCATGTTAGTATGGAATGATCCCTGATCCTTGGTAACCCTAATTTTAAAGCTATTCCAACAAGCAACTTAGTAATAAACCCAACAACAAAGGTACATGACCTAACACTTTCTCAACCCAAATGTTAATCTTTCTTTGCTTAATAATTTGTTTGATGAAACTACGATTGAAAACATCCTAAGAATCCACCTGCTTATAGAGGATAGAGAAGACTCATTCATCTGGACTCCTACTAGATTCGGGAAACATACAGTCAAATCTTTCTATTGGATCGATAGAAATGATAGACTAAATGCTCGGGCATATCCTGATAATGATCATTGGTGAGCATTATGGGGTCTAAATATCAATGAACATCTCAAAGTCCATCTATGGAGAATGGCTAGTGAATTCCTCCCCTAATTTTCACAAGAGAGTGATCCTTGTCGTTGTACAAAACTAGCTCCGATGATTATCAGAACATCTTCAGTAGTTGCATTTTCACTCGCGTTGTTTGGAGGGAATCACTATGGTGCCCAATAGATAGTCCAATTATAACAACTTCCTTGCATGGTGCAATAAAAAGTATTATCCATCCTCCTCATGCACTATCTATGAACATGAACGAGTATCGTCATTTTACTATATTCGATGCCTTACTTATTTATTATCTTTGGAAATGGAGGAATGACACTATTTATGCAAGTAGACAACCGAAGCCATCATGCTTCATCAAGCAAATTAAGCATATTCACATTGAACATTTTTCAACGGTGGAAAGCAGCTCTCTCAGTGATGGAAATCATAAGTTAGCTTGATAGAGGCCTGTCCACCATCAATCGATGAAGATTTGTGTTGATATTGTCTTGCATCAAGCCGGATACTCGTGGGATCCGAAGATCTGTCAGATGAGTGGAAATCATGAAAAAAAAGATTTATTCTATTTTATTCTGATTTCTTGTAATCTCATCCCAAATCAGATTGGGATATGTTCTAGGATATGATTTAGGTAATATCTTATATCTTTTTTTTATTTTGTCAGATCCCTATAAAGAGGGCTGAATAGACTCTTGGGAAAGTAAGAGGAATCTTGTGAGTGATCTTTCTGATAAACTTCTCTGTAACGCTCGAGCGTGAGAACTTAAGAGATTAGGTCGAGATTCTTTTCTAAGCGAGTTGTAACGAAGGCTTGGGTACGGGATCGAGAATCTCTGTGAAGATGTAATCTCTTGTTTTGATCTAGTGAATTGCTTGCTCTGTACCGTTGAGGTTTCCCTCAAGTGAGGGTTTTACCACGTATATCCGGTGTTCGTATTTCTTCTCTTACTTCTCAGTTTTTCCGCTGCGATCACACTTGAAATTTCGACTTCAACAATCGGGCGTAAATCCCAACAAACTGGTATCAGAGCCAATCCCGAAGATGTCGGTGGCGAGGTTTGAGGTAGAGAAGTTTGACGGTTCGAACGACTTTGGATTGTGGCGCGTCAAGATGAAGGCTTTGCTGGTGCAACATGGCCTTGAAGGAGCACTGGATGGAGAAGTTGCGTTAGCCATGACCCTGATGGTTGCCGAAAAGAGATCTATTTGGTGAAGGCTTTGAGCATGATCCAGCTCAGCCTATCAAACAAGGTCCTCCGGGAGGTGTGTGATCAGACTTCGACCCTAGAGTTGTGGCAGAAACTGGAGTCACTGTACATGATAAAGTCCCTGACCAATCGATTATACTTGAAGAAGCGGTTGTATCAGTTGAGGATGAGTGCTGACACACTGGTAGCGACCACGTGGATCTGTTCAATCAGATCATAATGGACCTCCAGTCCATTGATGTAAAGATTGAGGATAAGGATCAAGTTTTGATGCTGTTGTGCTCTCTGTCAAACTCCTACGAGAATTTTGTCGATACGATGCGGTATGGGAGATCGAGCATCACCTTGGATGACGTCAAGGCGGCGTTGAACTCAAAAGAGTTGAATAAGAATGTGATGGAAGGCTCGAGTGGTATGGCTAAAGGGCTTCTTGCAAGGGGCAGATCTAAGAATAGAGGCTGTGGGAGCAGAGGAAAGTTCAAGATGAAATCCCAAGGAAGGTTGATTTGCTGGAACTGCGACTAGGAGAGCCATGTCAAACGAAATTGCCCTAGGAGAAAAGATAAGTAAGCCGAGTCATCAGCAAATGTTGGGGAGCAAGATACAGAGATTGGGATCTTGACAACAATAGCGGATGTGAGAAGGGATGTCGAGAATCTCACAACATCGGGCCATTCAAGTTCAGATTGGGTTCTTGATTCAGGTAGCACATTCCATGTATCTCATGATAAAAATCTGTTTATCACTTACCGTCCAGTTGTAGGTGATAAGATTCGTATGGGAAACGGGCAAACATGTGGAGTTGCCAGGGTTGGAGATGTGAGAATCAAGACATATGATGGGTGTGAGAAAGTTTTAACCGGTGTTCGGCATGTCTCTAAATTTAAAAAGAAATTTGATTTCTCTGGGAACTCTTGATCGGTGCAGGTACAAGTACAAGGCCCTAGGTGGAGTGCTGAAAATCTTGAAGGGAGCTCTCGTAGTCATTAAAGGGGTGCTGCGGGGAGGACTTTATGTCTTGCAGATAAAGGCTGGGACTACGACAGCAGCCAAGTGTGCGACTTCCCAAAAATACTTGGATGATCTCGGGCACGAAAGGGTGAATGCATGCAAGGCATTGTGCACCGTTGGTAAGGCCTCAAAATCCCTCGTGAATAAGCAGATGTCCTTTGATAAACCTGTTGTGGTCGAGCAGTTTAAGGACAGGACCCGAGAGAAGCTGGAGACACCTTGGAGGAAGGTTGAGTCAACGAAGACTCCCGGAACTCAGCCTGTGGTGGTAGGAGTTGGTAAGTCGGGAAGGCCCACAGGGAGGCAACAACTTCTACGAGAGAAAGAGCATGCTCAAGACAGGCAGAGGAAGCAGTCAAGATTGCCTGAAAGTTTCGAGCTTCAGGGGTTGGTAATCTTGGAGAATGCTGAAGCCGTGTTGAATTCGGCTTGTCGATGCGTCAGCTAGAAACCTGCAGGAGTGCTGACGAAGCCCGACACCTCAAATAAGTCTAAAGGGGGTTTGGACTTGAGCTATGTGATAACTCTAGGAAAAATAGAGTTATTTAGTCACTTTTGAATATTAAATAGTTGTGAAATCTCGAATTGAAGTCAATTTTACATTTGTTTTAGTTAGGATGCTCATTGGTCTCCTTTTTGATATTTTCTTGTCCTCATGGTGTTTTGTGATGTTAGGTACTGAGTTGGGATTATTTTGTAGATTTCGAGTTAGTCTGGACCTAAGAAGATGAGAAGGAAATTAAGGATTGCGAGCTATTAGCAATATCATGACATTGTGTCATTACAAATTAGCACAGATTACATTCTGTTCTATTATGTTCCAACTTGTCGCAACATGGTGTCACGACATTCACCTAGAATCTACTGGATACGAGAATATCATGTTTTCTTGACTTGTGAGATACCAAGATCAAGAAGAATCGTTGAGGAATCCTTGAAGATGTCAGAAGAAAATCAAAATATTTCCCTTATATTATTAGAGACACTTTTGGAAACGCAGATTGGGATAGAATATTGTCTTGAGAGATATTAAAAAAGAAAAATATCTCTACTTAAAGGGGGAGAAATTAGAGAAAAAGGCATCTTTTGATCTTGGATCTCTGGGCTGGAAATCGGATCTCTCAACTGAAGACGGAAGGATAGGAAGCAAAAATTCATTGAAGACAAGGAGGAAGATCGAGCCTAAAGATCGAATTCGAGCAGAGATGCCGGATTAGTTTGCATAATTAATTTCTTCCCTTCTTCATTATCAATTGAATGATGTCTTCTCTATTCTTGTCGTTGTTTGGTTTTGTTTTCACCATGAACTAAACATTCCATCCTAAGGTGACCAATGAAACCTAGTTGTTTATTTTAATTTCGTATCTATCTCAATTATGTTCATTGATTGATTGTGTTGCTTATATTTTTACGGTTCTTAATGCAACTTAATTGCCTGATCAACAATTAGGTTGAAGTGGAAATCTAATTGAACTCAAGAGAGGAATATTAGATTAAGTCAGGTAAAATATAACCTAGGTTAATTTGTGTCGAGAGACAGAATTATTCGTGAGAAGGATAGAGATATACTCGATCACCCTAGGTAATCAATTAGGGTTGAAATATAAAGGGCTTTCACGTGATTAACCACCTAGAGATAAAGTAGGTTAGCACGATCTTGAGAGTACGGTCTTACTATAAGCGAGAGCTGTGTAAGGCGAGAATCGAACCCTAGATTAGTAACATTATCAATTAACGACATAAGTAGAGATAGATCGAAATTAGAATAATGACTAGGGGAAGTTGCGATCCTCAGGTTTTCATAATATAAATTATCGTTATTTGATTTCGTTGTTGATTTCTTTTATTCAATTGACTTCACTTTTGATTGTTTGAATAAGGATAATTGTTTTAATTTTAATAATCAGTTGGATTCTGAACTTAGGTCTCTGTGGGTACGATACTCAATCTCATCTTTATTACTTGTTCCGACGCGTACACTTGCGCATTCTAATTCTAAAATCGCAAACAAGTTTTTGGTGCCGTTGCCAAGAACCTAATTTTTCAAAATTTTGATTGATATTAATACCAAGCAAATTGTCCTTAGTTCATTCCTTTTAATTTTGTTTAATTTTCCGTTTTTCAAGTACTACTCATTATATGCGCCGAGCTAGTGGTGGTGATCTTGTTCCTTACAACCCGGAAACGGAAAGAAGCTTTCATCAAAGGTTAAGGGAGCAAAGACAAGCACACATCAGACAAGTTGATATGGAGGAGGGTAGAAGAGAACAACTCCCTCCCGCCGAGGGAGAAGTCTTGGCATGGGAGCCAGAAGCTAATTAGAGGCCTCAACCGCGGACCTTGCGGGATTATGCTCAATCGCAAGTGATGAATCAATCTAGCATAGTGAGGCCGCCCATTGCAGCAAATAATTTTGAAATCAAGCCAGCCATTATCCAGATGCTGCAGACGTCAGCTTCTTTTGGGGGAATGCCAAATGAAGATCCCCACAATCATCCTGCGAGATTTCTGGAGATTTGCGATACTTTCTGATACAACAGAGTCCCAATTGAAGCAGTTCGAATGCGAATTTTCCCTTTTTTCACTAAGGGATAAAGCTAAAGCTTGGTTAAATTCTCTGCCGCTAGGTTCTTGAACACATGGGAGATGGTAACTCAGAAGTTTCTCAGCAAATACTTCCCACCAAGCAAGACCATGAGGCTGAGAAATGACATCACATCATTCCGACAGCACGTTGTTTTCTATATGATGCATGGGAGCGGTTTAAGGAGCTAATGCGTGCATGTACTTATCATGAAATTCCTCAATGGTTACTAATTCAAATTTTTCACAATGGTCTTGCAGATACCATTCGAACAACCGTTGATGCAGCAGTAGGAGGATCCATAATGGGAAAATATGAGACTGAGGCTTATGAGCTACTCGAAGAAATGGCCAACTAATGGCCAGTTGAAAGAGTCTCAACAGGGAGAGGATCAGTAGGAATCCATTCAGTTGATGCGGTCGTGGCATTGACGGCAAAGATTGATGCTTTGTCAAGGGATGTAGCTTCACTCAAAATGCAAGGAGCGAGATCTGGCTACACTCAAGGAGGAGATGTTTATCAGTGTGGAGAGCTTCAAGAATCGGTGAACTTTGTAGGGGAAAATTCAAGGAACAATCCTTACTCGAATATCTACAACCCAGGGTGGCGCAATCATCCGAACTTCTCTTATGCTAACTCCAAGCCGAACCCACTACCAGGATTCCAAGCTCAACACAAATCTAATCCTCCTCCTCCTCCTGATAAATTATCTAGATTAGAGGAAGTCTTGATTAATCTTACTAACACCTCTACTTCAATGTTTCAGATTCAGTCAAGTCAACTCAGGAACTTGGAGGTGCAAGTCGGGCAACTGGCACAGGCATTTAATAATCGCCCTCAAGGCACACTACCAAGTGACATGGAAGTGAACCCAAGAGGTCGAGGGGGAGAGCAAGTAATGGCCATCATGCTCAGAAATGGGCACGAAACCAGGAAAGGAGCAAATCAAGATGCAGAACCAGAGCATGTCGCGACACATGTCGTGACACAGGATAGCAACAACAATCCTTTAGCCATCGAGGAATCTGATGAAACTCAGAAACATGGAGAGAAAAGCTTAGTTAATACTGAGACTGTTGATGCACTAGCTGCTAAGGAAAAATCGTATCCTCCACTCCCATTCCCACAAAGGGCACAACGGTTCAGGGATGAAAATCAATTTCAAAAGTTTGTTAATATTTTCAAGAAATTACATATTAACATCCCTTTTGTAGAAGTATTGGAGCAGATGTCGAAGTACGCAAAGTTCATGAAGGACATTTTATCCAAGAAGCATAAGTTAGGCAACCACGAAATGGTAACCCTTACTGAGGAGGGTAGTGCCATTGTTCAGCGTAAGTTGCCTCCCAAGTTGAAGGATGTTGATACTGTGATTGGTATGATTTATGCATCTATTCCCGACCTAGAATCGTATGTTTTCGGCCATTTCCCATACATTTAGAGGGCAATTGCATATCTTTTCTGTATTTGGATTGAATTGCTATGAATGATAGTTTTCAAAGCTCTACACATGGATTAGATACTGCTGGGAATTATTTGATGTGCAGAGAATGATGAAGACTGGGCTTGTCCGATGCAGCTCCGTTTGTAGAGAATTTCTCCCACTTACTGTATGAGAAATAGGGCAAATAATATATCATCGGAAATCTCATTGAGTCAGGATTCCAATGCATCAAACGGATCTCAATTCAGAGCTGAAACGAAGAAGTTATGGCTGAAAGAAGAAAACTGTGCGCGGAATAGGGGATGGACCGCGGTCCTAGACCGCGGTTTACTGAGGCATTTTTCCTAGACCGCAGTCTTAGGCCGCGGTCTACTGAGAGGAATTCGCCGAAAAAGACTCAGAACACTTGGAAGAATGGTGGGGCCCACAACCTCCTATCCCACACTGATTAAACCAAGAAATGAGTGAGTGCAAATACTTTATATATAGTGGTGTACCCCACAAATAAAAGAGAGATAAATAGAGATACATACATACATACATACATACATACATACATATATATACATATATATAGGGGATACAAGAGTAGAAGAAAAAGGCACCTACTACAACACTAGAAGAGGGACCGCAACAACAATTCGGGAAGTCAGGATTGGGAGATTCGACTCCATTATCTAGAGTTCTTTCTGTCCCTTTTCTTCTGCTTTTCAACATGTTGTCTTCTCTTTTAACTCTTGTAGTTTATTTGAATATGTATAACTAAACCCCTAGAATCCTAGGGGGATCAACGGACCCAATGTTATGTCTTAAGTAAGAGCTCTTATCTTTCACATATATGATTCTGTCGAGGTACGCCTCCTTGGTGTTATTTATGCAAGTTCGTACTTAATGCTTTCTTTTGGCTTGATCACCCACGAGATTGACCTTGAGACCGCGAGGAGCCTCGGGAGAGGAAATCGATGTCATGCTAGAATTTGCATAATCTAGGTTAGCTTATGCCGGAAGGTGAGGTTATTAGTGCGAGCGCATCGGAAGATGGTGAGCACCCTAGATAGCCATTTAGGGTTGGTTTAGTTTGGCCTTTCAACATTAATCGCCTAGGAATAGAGTGAATTAGTGTCTTCCACTTAGGTATATTCGTATGACATCGGAAGGTGCGTATGATGGAAGTGGGGAAACCCTAGAACCCTAGGTTAGTAACATGACATAATTCATCATGTGAAAGAGGATTCTTGCTTAAGACTAGAATTGGTGAAGTTGTGAACCTTAGGAGCTTTTCATCCACTGATTTCCATCTATTTATTTTCTGTCTGTTTGCTTTCTGTCTTTTAATTACTGCATGATTCTCAACTCATCCGATTGACTTGGCTTGGAACGAGTTGTGCCAATTTTAGTGCTTAGCATAAGAGTCCTCGTGGGAACGATACCCTACTCACTCTGTATTACTTGTCTGCGATACCTCTACTTGCGTGCAACATCTTTAAATACGCAACAAAGGACCCAGGTAGCTTTACTATCCCTTATTCTATTGGAACTCAGTTTACTGGTAAGGCTTTGTGCGATCTAGGAGCAAGCATTAACTTGATGCCTTTGTCCACATACAAGCAACTAGGTTTGGGGGAAGTTAAGCCCACCTCGGTCACTTTGCAATTAGCTGATAGGTCATTAGCATTTCCTTATGGAATCATAGAAGATGTTTTAGTTAAGGTTGATAAGTTCATCTTTCTTGCTGATTTCATTGTGCTAGACTGTGAAGAAGATAAAGAGATCCCAATCATCTTTGGTAGACCGTTTCTAGCCACTAGTAGGACATTAATTGATATTGAAAAGGGTGAACTAACCATGAGGGTTAATGATGAGGAGGTAACATTCCATATTTTTCGATCTTTGAAAGACCCTAACAAACCTAATGATTGCTATTTAATTGATGTGGTAAACAGGTCCAGTGATACAATGCTTGAAGATGTTCAACCCGATGATGCATTTGGAGTGGTAATAGATTCAGGACAGCCTCGTGGTAGAGTACGAAAGCAATTGGAACCAACTTTGTTTGCACTTATGAAGTCAACAAAACCTATGAGGTTAAAAACGTCAATGAAGTTGTGCAAATCGCTGAAGGAAGAGCCACTTGATCAAAAGCGGAAAGCATGCCCACAACCCATAAGGGCTCCACCAAAGGCTGGAGAAGAGAAACCGCACAAGCTAGAGGAATTTTGTCACCAAGCATATGAGACTTCAGGGAAGTACAAGGAGAACACGAAAGCACGACACTCCAAAAAGAATTTCAGGCTGAAAATTTACCCTTGGGATACCGCCAGTCAAGACTCCTCAGCAGCACTTCTAAAGGCTTGACAGTGAGACGTCTAGCCAGCGACGTAAAATGTGGCGCTTCTTGGGAGGCAACCCAAGTTCTTTAATTCCACCTAATTATTTATATTTTTTTTTCTCATTGATAGATCTAAGTACATTTTTTTGGTTGCAAAGTTAGTAGGTTCGGGTTGCAGCATTGAAGGAACTAGGAAAGAAGTTTTGCTAATTTTGAAGCAGTGACACTGTGTCATGACATTACATCGTGACACAGTGTCGTTACAAGTGAAAGCCGAGAGCAACCAGAATTAAATCTATGCTGAATTGTCATTACACTATGTCACTACATCATGTTGCGACACAGTGTCATTACTTTTGAAAGTCGAGAGCAATCTGAAAAATAACTGCGGTCAATTGTCGTGACATCTACAAAAACACGAAGACCCACCTGCCTTACACCTCTCACCCAGCCGATCCTCTCATCGCCGCTCTGCTCTTGAACTTGCCTCCAACTGCAACCATCAGGTTTCAACACCACCACAAACCACTCATAGAATCTGGGCAGTATCACTAGTCCTTTCCTTTTCTTTTCCAATTTCTTTTGAACATTGAGGACAATGTTGGGCTTAGGTTTGGGGGTGTTTGCTCTATTTGCTATGTCGTTGGTTGATGTTGACTGGCTTTTGAATGATATTTAGGGCTGAGTTGGAACTATTTAGTTTATTTGATCTAGCTGTCTTGGTTGTTCAACTGATCTGGGTTAGTCTAACTGATTATCTCCTTGCTTAATGAGGATAATTAACACTCTAGCACTCATAGCTCATGTTGATAGGAAGTTGTGAGTTGTGTGGCATTTTTGGCTGGCTGGCACTTTTACTGGAAAGCAGATTTCTCCTAATTTTTCACACACAAAAACTGAGCTTGCTATGTGAGTAATTAAGGACTGTGCATATTGATGTTGAACTGATAAATAAGTAATGTTTGAGAATAAAAAAAAAACAAAAAAGAAAAAAATAAGTGGAAATACAAGCCAAGATGGAGATTTGCTGTGCACACACGAAGAGGTGGAGCCCGTGATTGGGCTGAGCAGAGCAAGCAAATCCAAGTTCGATGGTGATTGGCTAGATACAAGCCAAGGTGGAGATTTGTTGGATTGTCTTGCATCAAGCCGGATACTCGGGGGATCCGAAGATCTGTCAAATGAGTGGAAATCATGAAAAAAGTTTTATTCTGATTTCCTGTAATCTCATCCCAAACCAAATTGGGATATTTTCTAGGATATGATTTATGAAATATCTAATATCTTTTTTTTTTGTGTCAGATCCCTATAAATAGGGCTGAATAGACTCTTGGGAAAGTAAGAGGAATCTTGTGAGTGATCTTTCTGATAAACTTTTCTGCAACGCTCGAACGTGAGAATTTGAGAGATCAGTTTGAGACTCTTTTCTGAGGGGGTTGTAACGAGGGCTTGGGTACGAGATCGAGAATTTATGTGAAGTTGTAATCTCCTGTTTTGATCTAGTGAATTGTTTGCTCTGTACCGTGAAGGTTTCCTTCAAGTAAGAGTTTTATCACATATATCCGGTGTTCGTATTTCTTCTCTTACTTCTCAGTTTTTCCGCTGCGGTCGCACTTGAAATTTCGACATCAACAATCGGGTGTAAATCCCAACAATTTGCGCGGTTGCAACAAGGAGTAATAGGAAATCATGCATTTCTGGAATTGCCATGGACTAGGGGGGAGTCGCAAAGCTTTCATGGTTATACGGCTTTAAGTCCTATTCCCTATTTGCCATAGAAGCTCACGCTGCCTTGCATGCCCTCAATGTTACTTTGGATAGAGAATGAAACAAAATTTGGATTCAAAGCAATGCATTACTAATAGTGAAGTCCATCTCTAATCCATCTACCAATCCTTGGAAAATTAAGAATCAAATTAGTGATATTATTAAGCTCTTATAGATTCACGAATTGGCAGTGCATTTAGATTTCTTGGTCGGATAACCTTCTTTGTGCATGATCTAGATCAGTCAGATTTTCGATCAAATTTTGATTCCTTATGTGTGTTTGAAAGTTATTCCATGTGCAGTGCTCCCTTATTATAAGTAATGAATGAATTTACTTATAAAAAAAGACCCAATGTTCAAACTATGATCGACCTTAGAGCACTACTATAATCTGATCGGGATACTTCTGCTGCAAAATGAGGTAGCGATTCAGTGGACAACTTCAGCAAATTCAAAATCCATCCCGGAGAAGAGCTTCTGTACTAAAACATCGTATAATTACGCGCACACCATGGGAAATAGACATCCAACGTTTGTGTGAATATATAGCAATTAATTTGAACATTTGAATTAATGTAAATTACACCGGAGGGCATTAATCTAGTAATCGGGAGTACTAGAACCACTAATTTAAATTTGTACACCCATGAGACATACACAACTGACTACACATACTATAAAGCTATGAGCGTGTACAACAGTGGAAGGTCTCCCGTATCCCACCGTCCATAAGCTTCTCCATCGGACGGCTGCACAAGGCGCTGACGCCCCTAAAGAAAAGAACTATAATCGCTCGAGACTGGATGTGATCTCCTGCAGTCACCTACACGGCACAGTCATGGACCTTCAGTCTCGTGCTGCCATGTTGCCAAGTGAGGTCTCCACTGTCACAAATTTGAGTCAGGGCGGCCAATTGGGCCAATCCCAGCTTAAAACGGCTTCTGGAGGTACATAAACATGTCCTGCAGCGGCGACAGCTGGCTCCCTCCGCCGAAGTCCACCGCGTCCAAGAACCCACCACCGCTTCCGCCGAAGTCAAGCACCTTTTCCCAATCAGACCGCCACCTGGGCTCGCTCTGCACTTCGCAGGTGAACTCCGGCGACACCACGTGCTCTGAGCAGCTCGAGTCCGTGTGCAGCCTCGGAACCGAGTCAGAATTGTCGAAGTGCATTAAGTCACCCAGCACCGCCCCTGCCATTGGTGGCGGAGGCATGGCGGTGGTCCCGTACCCACCACGGAGGAGTGTGAGGTTGCTCGGCTTTGTATCCTCCAGCTCATCGTAGCTGGCCTCTTTGGGAGGCGAAGCGGCCACCGCCGCCTGTCCCGTCGGCTGTTTCTCGATCAAGCCCTTCTTGTTATATATGCGGCAGAGCACCCAATCGTCGAGCTGCATCAGGATGAAAACCTCCAAGTCAATCGATGCCTGATTTTAATTAAATGATTAATCATAATTCTAAGCAAACGGGCGGCCATGGGATCTGTCTCCGTCGTAAAAGGACCATCACTGCCGTCGGTGCGGCGAGGAAGGAGAGAGAAGGTTTTACGGAATATTTATATTTGTATGCACTAATATTTAGTAACTAATTTATAAGAAAATTCAACCTAATTCAAATTTATTAATTAGAAAAACTCTTTTATTCATAATTTTTTTTTATTTAGAAGATCCGAACTAGGCTAATCATAAAATAAACATCCTTAACCGGAAAGTAAATAATTTACATGTTTGGTCACGGGCAAAACATCATTGGTCTCCAAATTAATTATGTGACCTGCTTTGTTCTTCTTTCGCTTTTGATTTATTAGCACGTTGTTATCGGGCTGTATTGATAGAATGACAGCGAGGTGGTACCACTAAAACAATTGCTAAAGACATGTTAATCACTCGTTTTCGGTCCATATATGGCATGATGTCGTCATCTCAATTATAGCGAAATCATTCTAGAACCCAAAACAAATTACTAAGCTAACTACAGATTTTATCACAATTTTGAGTTCTAATAAATGAAGAAAATTGATACTGAAAATTTTTTTTGATCTGATTTAAATTAAATTAGTTAAAGAAAACTTATACAACTAGCCATTTAGACCAATGTCAATTGGAAAACTCCGTGGGCGGCCTATTTGAGATTGACAAACCTAGCCGCCAGTTAGGCACCGCGTTTCTGGAAAGCGACCCTCAGGGTTAAAATGGTCATTTCAGTCAGCAGTTAATAACGTGGAAAAATCGTTGATTTATTGACAGAATCGGTGCATATATGCACTAAACAAAGCCTGCATTTATAATTTCGTTGAATTAATATAAATTGCATTTTTTAATTAGATGGAAGGATGGCGGATATACCCTCAAGCTATTTTTCTTGCGAGCCGTGCGGTCCACGTCAGCGAGCCGGTATTCGTGCATGATCCAGTTCGTCTTGTCGCCCTTGGGAGCTTTCCCGGCGTAGAACACCAGAGCCTTCTTGATCCCGACGGGTTTCGGATGCCCGATTGGCTTGTCTGCCCCGGTCGCCTTCCAGTACCCTGTTCCGGCAGCCCGGTTTGGCCTTGACCCATTCGGGTACTTCCGGTCCCTCGGCGAGAAGAAGTACCACTCCTTTTCACCGTACAATGCCTTGCCTGAATCCAACCAATAATACATCATAAGAGAGGAGCGTATAAATGAGGAAATTGACACAAGAAAAAGAATGGCATCACACACAGAACCGTTCAGCAAGACCTATCAACGGAGAAGCTGAACGGTTCAGTACCTGGTAGGTCCCAAGGGTCGAGCTTGTAGAGGTCGATCTCGGCGATGATCGGGACAGCGATCGGCTGCGATGCGCACCGGCGGACTAGGTAGTGCATCACGAGCTCCTCGTCCGTCGGATGGAAACGGAACCCTGGAGGTAACTGCAGATCTGCCGCCATCATCTTCTGCGTTTATCTCTCTCTCTCTCTCTCTCTCTCTCTGCCTGGCACAGCGGTGCAACTTTCTTCCTGCTACACTGAAAACCTTACCTCGGTGTCTCTCTCCGTCAGTAGGAAACGGTGACGGCTTCTGAAACTTAAAACGCAAGGGAGGGGAGGGAATATATAGGGGGCGCGAGGAACTCGTGGGCGACGGTGTGGGTGATGACCGCAGCCGAACACGTGGAGGGCATTGAACAGAGGATTGTGAGTGCCTCTGTGGGCCCCAGAGGAGTTTTGTCATGGCTTACGTCAACTGTTTTGGACCGTAGTGCCCCTCTCCCGCCAAATCGGTAATAGGATGGGCCTAGGTATGAAGGTATCGGCGTCGAGGGGGAGGTTTCTGAAGGGGTCGGCAGGGCTGTTTCGTCTTTTTGCAAGTGGGGTAGCGGTTTAATGGCGGGTGTTGGCGACACGTCAGATCTCTGTCTCTCCACGTGGGCAAGTTGACGGTTATCTTGTTCTGCTGATTTTTGGGATCTAATTTTTACAGCATGAGCTAGCAACAATTTTTTGGGATCTAATTATTTACCACAAATTTTTTGTTATATTACACAGTCAATAAGGTACCCTCTATTAGTGTCGATATATTAAGTTAAAATATCTATTTTATCTTCCTCATTTAACATAATAGATAATCTAAATAGCTATGAATTATATGTGCCTTCTAGCGGGTAATTCCAGTGGTAGAGAACTGAAAAGTTAAGTTCGAAATCCAGCGGAAGCACGCTGGAGAGTGAAGATTTTCAACTCTCTTGAACTCATCAGAATTTATCTTGACTTATCCGGTACACATGATTTATAGGCTATTATGTGTGCCCAATGAGAATATTTCGCAACTACCACTAGTCGGACTCGAAAGGTGTTCAGATACCTTAATTTTTTAAAAAAAACCTATGAGTTATATTGGAGTTTTGCTTTCAACCATGAAGGAAGGGTAAAATGGCCAGTGTAATGGAGAATGCTTTCTTTCAAACTTAAAATGTAATATATGATAAATTGTGAGAAAAATGAAAGTTGTTGACCATTTTATATAAAAGAAAAGTTGTTTGTTGTAGAAAATGAAATTCACTGACGGTTCATGGTTATTTGAGCTATATACCCAAAAAAAAGTCATCAATCTTTTTTTTTTCTAAAATGTATCACGTGAACCCGAAACTCAATTTTAAATTTCAACTAATTCAAATTTCAGTCGAATTAGCTAATTAAAGGTAAATTTTTTTTGAATTTACTCCCGTCGAAAGAGTGGACAAGTGACGATGCGGTGAACTAGCTAAACCAAACCTAAAAAATTTCAGCAACTTGTTTCACGTTTCGGGACTGTGTCCTATTCCAATGTATCCTAAAACGTGAGTCAGGTGAAGCACATGGCTGTCGCCAAGGATCAATTATTAATGTACTTGACATAGACCCAACGCCCACTTTGTTCAAGCCTGGGCTCTCGTTTGGGTTTCGCAAAGAAAAAAGAATTACAGAGGTTTACCAAGGGGTAAGTGCAACACTTATTCCTCTTAGAGACCGTTTCAGGAAAAAAAAAATTATTCTGGGGGAAATTCCATGAAAAAAAAATGATGAATTTGAGGGGTAAAATGGAATAATTTAGTTGAATTAGATAAAATCAAGGCAAATATATATACTTTCTCATAAATCTTTTCGAGCTCAAGGGGAGATTGCCCTGCGCACCCTAAATCGATTCAACATTTTCTCTCTGTAATTCTCCATGACCATCCCTTGCGAATCCTCTTCACTCATCAATCCAAACGAGACCCAGGAGTTCACTCTAATGGTTAGGGGAGCAAATCCACTTAGAATCAATCCGCATTTCTGATTTTATTATATCTTACGTGTTTAAATTTGTGTGAATTTCTAGACACTTCACTTCATAAATCCGATATTACATCAATAGTACATAACCTTTTAACCACTTAATACTCTTCTATAATACTAAAAAATTATGACGACATTCTAATATAAAATTTTAGAATAAATAGAAAATAAAATAAATTTAAAAAGATTATGACTGGGATTTGCAAAGCACGGGTAACCTCACCTGGGAACAGTGGTCAGTCAAGGCCCTCTTTTTTTTGTCTATGACTTGGTGTTTAGCGATCTAATAGATCCTGATTAACTTAAGTTTGAACTAAATCGATCCACTAACCAGATAAATCACATCCAATATGAGTTTTTCCCTTTTATGAGGTATGAACTGAAACTTTACTTAAAAAAGAATTATCGAACAATTTTAACTTAAGTCATGTTAATTTCGGCCAGCACCTTCACCAGCCAAATTTGCTACATGCGATGTCGTCCGAGGATGTGCGCCAGATGGAAGGCCCAGATAAACTCGAATTTATTACTGTCTTTTATTGGTATTTTACGGAGAAAGGCTGAGCATTTCGGTCAGCTTTGGTACAATGTATGTGGGCATTACATGTAGTAAGCACACTTGAGCTATATGTTGTACACATCTCAATCATAACCATCCATCGTCTCTGTAGTGATGTAAACATGGAGTGGTTGATGAACGAATTTCTTTAATATAGAAATGCGAATATTCTAATGGATAATCAAAAGGAAAAATGTTGACATTTTTTTAGGAGATAATGTTACCAAAAATTGATCATTCTAGAACCAAACGTACATTTTATATTTGTTGAATTATTAAAGGGTGCCAAATGTGTTATGCAAGCGCTTGACAAATCTACTGATAGACAAAAGCTTTGTCTTCGTGTAATGACATCGTTCTCGACTTAAAATTAAGAGATTATAGATGGATTTAGTTCTTCCCGATGAGACTCTCTAGATCCCTTTATTTCGTTTTCCTTCTATTCGATTCTAATTTTTTTTATACATAGGAAAAAAATTACTTGACAAATCTATACACAGTTATAGGATGGGCTACTGGCCAAGGCTGGTTAGTGGCTATATGAAGTATGATAAGCCTCATAATCGAATTGCTAATCTCCAACTTAACAAACTGATGAATGAAAGTTAGATTCTATTTCGACCAACTAGATGGAATGAGGCATTAGTCGGCAACTTTTTTGACGATCGAACTGTAAATAATATACTAGTCACGCATCTACCAGTTGAATCTTGTGCAGATCAGTACATTTAGGCCCCTAACTCATCCAATAAGCGCACGGTAAGGTCCTTCTACTTATTAGATCATCAGCACGGGTTTGATTTATCAGATAAAAACTTTTCGATCCTGTCTTTGGAACCTTAAAATTCATGAAAAATTAAAACTTCGTATATGGAGAGTGGCTACTGATACTCCACCAGAAGGAACGATCGTATTCCTCATGTGGTTAAAACTCTGATTAATCTGTACATCTTTTCATAGATTGCACTTTCAGTTGCGTTGAATGATGGGAATCTCCTTGGAAGTTATGGTATATGCCCGCTCCCTCCAAAACATCAACGGAATTTAGTAAACTTCATCTGCAACAGGCCTTTTCTTTTTTTTTTTTTCAAACAAGGTCAAAGGAAGCACAGAGGTTTTCCCTCTTCAATGCGCGCGATCCCCGGTTAGTAGTTATAGAATTGGCATGACCAATTTGTAACAATGACAAAAGACCATTAAGTCTTTTGTTAGGATAATTAACAAAATTGGAAAAGAATTATGATTCACTCTGACTTCAAAACGATTGTGGAAGCCATCCACAGTTGGATTTATGCCTCTAAGAAAATGGAAAAATGATAATAGAAGTCCTATGTGTTGATATTTTTTTACAGTTGACTCCTATAAATTTAAAACTTATCATTTTAGTCTTATAAGATCAGTTTCATTATACTTTTAGTCCAAATCGTCAATGTTCCCTTAATGGAATTGTTATCGGTGTGAAATCCACATCAGAAAAATGGTAACTATTTAGACTGCAAGTGTAACGGAACTGATCTTATAAGACTGAATTAGTCATTTTTTAAACTTATAGGACTCAACTGCCAATAACGATAAATATATAAGATTTCTGCTGTAATTATCTCCTTAAAAAAATAGAAACAACATTTTGGATGCTCGATCAAACCTTAAGTATTTCGAGGCCTGGTAGCACATTTGGATACCAATGTTGAGAAATATGGTAGCTCACAACACATGCCAGTGGAGCATTTGATCTTGCCTGCTCTTGTGTTGTAAACCCTACATGCATTTTGTCCTAGTAAACATCTATGTGTGGTCGTGATTTACTCAGCAAAAAGAGAGAGAGGGGAAAAAAAAAACAAAGATGGATCAAAGTGAGACAAAGGCCAAATTCTTTGATGATTCTGTGTGGTTATATAATAAGATTATTATCCCACATGTATTGTACTACAAATTTGTTTATTGAGACATTTATTAGTTTTTTTAATCATAACTTCACGTTAAAATATTTACAAATTGGACAAACAGGTTACTCCCTATTGAATATATTAAAATTTTTACCGAACTTATAAGAAATTGATCTAATATTTAATCTCATTTTTTAAATTGATATGTAGTAGTGGCATACGGGGTCTTCCTAGTACTCACATTATCTTTCTATATGGGAAATTAGTCCCTATAATACTTTCTTTTATACAAGTGTGCATGCGAAGTCAAACGAAACACGAAAATAAGATAGCAGTATTGACGTGATGAAAGGCACTTAGAGATTTATAGCATTAGTGCAAATTGGGAAGATATTGAGCTTAAATATTAAGGAACAGGCTTATAAAAATGTTAAGCCTATATCAGATCGGAAGTTTAATCGACTGGTAAAATTATTTTAACTATTTATATGCTTTCTTTAATTGTGTGGAATTAAACTCTTCAATAGTATATACGCATTTGCATAGATTCTATCAATTTACACTTACCTTACAATTCCGATGGTAAAGGATGGTTTGACTTGGCATCAATAAATATATTTAGATTGTCTAGAAATGCATGAATTATTTCAAAATTCTCAAATCTGCCATAAACTATGTTGAAATCCCAAAAGAAAACATATATGCAAAAAAAAGGTTAAAATAAAAATTAAATAAATTTTTTTTTCAAGTCAGGTAACACCATTTATTGGAGACACTTTATCAAATTATTTAAAATACATGAAAAAATTGAAAAGGAATAAATATTTATACTATGAGATTTTTACATAAAATATAGGATTGAGAGATTTTATATTAAGAGGAAATTTATGCTGAGAGATTTTTAATTTTTAGTACACTAATTTGACTCGAACCAAGAATAGTCAGGCTATGTTGGTTATTCGAAAGAAAAAGTTATTCTTACTTATGCATTTGTATATATAATTTTTTTACATTATTTTTGGAAAGAAACTAAAATTGTGTGTGCAAATTAATAAAATTAATTCATTTTTAGAGTTGATTTTTTTCTTTTAGATTTTTATAAAAAATTTCTAAAATATTGACTTGATTTTATTAATTGGTATCACTACATAGAAAGAATCTTAGAAAATTCTACCTCAAAGTGATATTATGAGAAAGAACCAATTAAGTTATTTTGATTAATAATAATTAAGATAAATGCTTGGGTGATACATTTTAATTTGATAGTTTGTTACAATCTGATTGACATTTTATTCATACCATGCTATGATGTAGGATCACTTAAGAATTTCTCCATCACGTAAGTATTATCACATGGTAACATTGTTTGTTACACACAAGACTCTCTCGCAGTACACATGATTTTGTTTCTTTTTCTAAATAAAGTCTCAAATTTAATTTTATCAATGAAGAACGTTTAAATCATTTGAGTTTTATTTTCTAGTGCATATATTATAATTCAATCTGAATTAGCCGAAGATCTAAGAGACTTTTAAATATTAGAGCATACTAAAAATGATTATTTAAATTTTATATGAATTTTATAAATAACCAAATTATTCAGTTAATATTAATAGATAGGTACTGTCCCTCTTCAGGGAAAAAAAGAAGAAGAAGAAGAAGATAAGGACTGTCACTTTGCAGCGGGTGAGCCGAGGTACCTTCTCCATGCTTTGTGATAGCCAATAGATACCCCGACAAATACATTCTCGCCACGTGTGTGACAGGACCAACTTGTTGGTGAGGGTTTGCCTCTCCGTGACACGTGTCCCAACCAAAGAGGCTGACTTCACGTGTCGACGGGAATGACCTAATCCTGATCCAAACGAAAGATTAACTCTTTTGACCAAATTGCCCCTCCCGTAGTGACGTGGCAGGATGGCGTTCGTTGCACTCCACGACTTACAATTTTATCACGTGGGTCAAATTCTAGGTCACCTAATTAGGTTGGTTGCTCCGATTTGACCCAAAAAAATAATAATAATAAGTGGGATGTCATAAATTCTTTTCGAGGGCCAATCAGTGGCCTGGATTTCCGGGGGAGCTTGAATCTTCTCCATTTCTGGGAGAAAGTCGGAGCCGAGACAGTCGCAGATTTTTCTTTAAAATATTAAATATTGAAATGGAAATTACGGAGATATTAATCCAAAAAACATGAACTTTTGATACACGATTGAATTGTATCACTAGATATAAAACTTACATATACAAATATAAATTTTCAGTGAATAATTAAATTATATTATAAATTATAAAAATTACTTGTCATATCATTTAATTATATGCCAAAATTCATGCTTTTACCAGTAATTTTTATAATTTGTGATGCAATTCATCACACGCTGAAAATTCGCATCTTCATGAACTTTTATCCCAAAATACTGTTGATAAATAGTGAAATAATATGGTCATGATAAATACAGACTCCTCCTTAAAGCCAATCGAAATTGTATTTTTTTATCTAAATCAGTTGAAAAGGTTTGACACATCTCACGAAGGAAGATAGTTTAAAAATTGAAGAGTTTTTCTACACAAGGCATTAATCTGACTCGACTAAATGAGTTAGGACCATAAATTTATGGATATTAAGTGATGCATATCTAAGAACAAAATTCTGACAAAAAAAAAAGAATCTTCTTTTTATAGGTCTTGCAGCAATAAATTTTAGTCAATTTGGGTTGGAAGCTTTTACCGTTGCTGTTGAGGCTCTCTATGGCTCCAAAAGTTGGTGAAAATAATTCGGCATCATTCAATGCATAAATTCCAATCCCTTGCTATTAATTATCACCCACATATCTATTATTATATATGAGAACAAAGATATACAGTTGGTCTCACTTTTAAAGTTCCAAAAAATGTGCCTTTGATAAATAAATCAATGAAAATGATAAATGAGTGAAATTGTAAAATCACTTTTGAGACTATAGCTGCCATTAACTACTATCTAATTTTTTTAATTATATATGTTATTTTTTATTTATGGCAACTGTAAAATATAAGAAAATATGTAGAATAAAAATTATGATTAAATAATTAACTATATATTTAAAAATTCTGTATGTAGCATGGGTTTGTGTATAGTATATTTATACACCTTTCCTCAGTAAAATCAACGTGACCCTCTTGATCAAGTGGTATCATCCCGACACTAAACCAAGAGGTAGTGGAATCATTCTCATTGTATCCATTCATTCCCTCTTTCTTTCATTACCTTTTAGATTATTTTTTCCTTCTTTAGGGTTTCTTTTGTTTTTCTTCCTTTAAATCATTTCCGTTTCTCACACAATTGGTAGTTGGTATAGCCCAGCCACGGGGTCCAGCTGTCACTAATTACGCGAGTCCAGTGCTTAGGACCCCTGTGTTCGTGGAGAGAGAATCTCCACGAGCCAAGCCTAACCGGTGGCTTGTGAACCAAGCGCGCGGGACCCCAAGGCTGGGCTAGGAAAAAAAAAACTCACAGGTCTTAATTAGCCAGAATGTCCCAATTGATGTATTGGGACAGTTGAGCTCATAGAGACAGAACCGATTCCTCTATGAGCTTAGGGGTCTTGGGCACATGCCCTCCTAATGGGTGATTCCATGATCCGTCATCAGGCTTGTCCAGTATTCATGAACTCGACCTTGAGGTCCTAGGCCACCGAGTCATAATTATGATGACAAGATCAAGTTTGGTGAATAAATGACGGGACGAATACATTGAAAATGAAATTTACGTAATGGTAAAATGGCATATTAACGATGCAAAGAGTCAAATTTCATGAAATTTGATGCAGGGATGAACAGGATTAATGATACTTTCAGGATTAATTCAATGTTGATGAGGAAGAATCCAGCCAAAAAAGAGGAAAAAAGAAAATGTTGACGAGGAAGAAATTGGTACATTAAGAATGATATTAACGTACCTGACAAAAGTATGTAAAAACTTAGTAAAAATGAAAAAATTGGCACAACTTTCATCTCTTATCGACGAGAAAGTCTAGTATATTACTGATGCATCGTATCATCACTGTTGATTGATGTCATAAACCAGTAAAAATTAGCCACATTAGCACATTCTTGATAGATAAATTGGACAATAAAATATAAAAAATCTTTAAAACCTTTAAAAATCTAAAAATTTTAAAAGTCCTAAAACTTATATTATATAATAATCCACGTCATTTGCTTAATTTTCTAATTGAAATAAAAAATTTTAGGGGTTTTAATGTTTTATTTTGGTTTTAGTAGTATTTTATTTTTAGAAGTATTTGTATTTATATTTGCTGCCTAATTTGTCTATCAAGAATTTATTGATGAAATTAATTTTTACTAATTTGTGATCTCACTCAACAATGCTGACGATAATATACAAAACTCTTCTCATCAACGGGCAGAATAATCTTATTTACTCTTCCAAGTACAAAAATATTATTAAAAAATCAAAATTTTTTTGGTCGAAATCGAAAAATCAAATTAAATTCCCAAGGAAAAGACAAAGACAGTGGGGTTGGCTTGACTTTTATTCAACATTGTCATGTATAGGCAGTAGGCATCTTGTCCAGATTGAATGTATCCTCTTACTTTTGCCTCACGCCTTTCTTAAATGCTCGATGTTTCTCAGTCCCAAGTCTCTTTCCTTTGAAAGCCGCCTGAGACCATTAAGGTTGGGAAATCTGATGCAGCCAATCGAATTCTGTAGCAGCCTTTTCTTGGCAGAATTCCCCAGTCTGCTTTGTCAGCTGCAGCCATAACTTTGCGGTTTTTCTTTACTCTTAGTCAGTGCTTTTGGATTTTACATTATGTATGTAATGTTTTTTAATTCGTTTACAAAAGAAATTTATAAATAAAAGAAGAAAATTACAAAGTATACTATGTCAAAATTATTTGGTGGTTTCATAAGATTTGTCACATTAATATATTGATAATAGCGATGATAGAGAGATTAAATGTCAAAATAAAAATTCAAATTATTTTAAAACTAACATATTAATCTAGAAAGAAATTAAGAGCCGTGAGGAGTTCTACAGATAATAATTGAGCTAATACTTCTATATCCCAAATTAAGGATTTTTTAGGATGAGTTTATTTTCTCCGAACTCATGGACACACCGCAAAACCATAAAATTCATATAAGTCCGCGTGGAAAACGCATGTGTGAGTGATTTCATTAAAGGCTACACGCTCAAGCATGAATCGAATATTCGAACTCGTGGATTTGTACGTGAGTTACACACACATTCTATCCACTTGAGTTAATACTTAGAAGTTAAATTCGGGATATTGTTACTCCACCAAAGGCCCTTTTTGCTCATCTAGGTTTTATCTTTTACGTTGGGAGGAATTTGCACGGTGAGGAAACTAATTTTAGTGAAGCTTACGCGGTACAATTGTTGCATATGCTCAGCAATTTAATCAAACGATTCATGATTATCGATGTGGATTCAAGGAAATGAATCCAACGCTACACAATCATTTTCCTCAATTGCTTATCAAACCATCTTAGGCTTCCCCTATTTCTTTTTATGGGGTTGATGAGACTCAATAATTTGTAAACCATAATGTTTCCATTTTTGGGAACCATATGTTGAGATACAATATATGTACGAGATTAGATGAATTAATCGTGGGGATTCGTAGGCCATCCCGCATGGATAAACTCAATGATTTCCTCGAAGCCACTCTACTGTTTCAAAATTGTTCGTGAGTCGGTTTTAATGGTTCCTGGTTCGCTGTTGAATTCTCAATCTTCCATATTCAAAATATTTTCTTCTTCGACTTTCCGATTGATATTACAACTCTCAATACCTCACGTGATAACATAATTTACGCTCGTCATGTTTTCACCTAACCCCAACAGCTGAGCTCGAGCCAGATGCTTTCCTCTCGCGCTTCCCCATGACTCGGGCTTTTTATTCCACACTCGAATTTATTAACCATAAGTTCTGCACTTTAACATGAAAAAGGCAGGAATACATATAATAACTTACTCTGATACTATATTAAATTTTCACTTATAAATATTGGAAACATACAAACTGAAAGTTCAAACTACCGTGTAGTGGAAATCCGATCTTATATACTTTTATTATTTTCTTATTATCTTTTTGATGTGAGATTAATATTAATGCATTGAACTATTACATCATGTAAATATTTCAATTGAATATTGTAATTTCCGTGCAAAAAAAAAAAGGCATAAAAAGGATGTGAAAGAGTGGAAGGGTCGTCCTACTCCTGACAATCAATAAGCGATGATCGTGCGCTCTCCGATAAAACCAAGCAATCACATCCTCGGTAAATTGTCACGTGCGTATTTATGTCGCTGTACACCCTAGCCCCTACTTGGACCGCCCTCAGTCTTTCCTTTTCAATTAGTCTCGATGACAACGCATAACGCACGGAAGAAAAATCACTGTTTTCACGCGTATTTTGTAATGCAAAAACCGTGTGTTCCCACTTGCACGACTTTTTGCTCATTAAATACATGCTTTGAATTATACTTTCGGTTCCATGTAAAGTTTAAAAATTGATGCATAATGTTAATATAATAGCAAAAAACTCCGATTTATAATTAAAGGATTTTCAGTTCGATCCTCGTAATAAAGATTACCAACCCCTTATTTATCTTTATTTTACATCGCTATATTAAATTCATAGATTTTCTTTATCACTGAAAATAATTCAAAAATCTGAACTTTTCACCTACTTTACATGGTTTGGGTGTGAAATTGGGTGCGATGCAATTTTATCTGGTAGTCCTGCTCTTACTGGGTCAAGGGATTTTTTTTTTAAACAGATAACAAGGTTAAAAGGTGGCAAAATTTTTAGATGAGTCGAGCTCACGGATAATATCGTAAATTTAACCCATAAATATTTAACATGTAAGGAAATATGTCAAATCATATATGATATTTAATGATGATGTGTTAAATATTTATTGGTAAAGTTTATAGATAATGTGGCGAGCTGAGCTCAATAAAGAATCTCTCTAAAAGGTCATATTTTATAAAATTACGAGTCAGTATTCCATTTGTAAAATTAAAGAAATGCCCGGTGTGCATATTTTTCATTAGAATTTAAAATAAAATAAGGATATTACCATAAAATTATATTTATTTTTAAATATTCTAATTTAATATTTTAAATTATTTTTTACTAATCTAAGATACTCCCCAAATTACTATAGAAAATATTAGTTATTATATAAAAATACTTACCAAATATAATAATTTTATATTATGGTCTATATTTTATATAAAATAATAATTTTTTTATTTAATATAATTTTTTCTGTAATATAATAATACTTAAATAAAATATCTATTTATAATATATTATGACAAATAGAAATAACAAGGAAAAAAATAGAGCCTCCGTACAAATTAATTAGCTGGGCCATCATAGAATATGTCAAAATCATGAATTTTGTTTTTCTTTTACTCTTCAACAAGAAAGTAATGGACAGCGCACTATCGGGGAATCCGAAATTTCTAAGAAGGAGCTTCCCCAAAGTTTTCTGCATGTGAAGACAAATCAATGACACGGATAACATTAAATATTGGACAAAAATTGCAGTTCGTGAAAAATATGCGGCGCCGCACGATGACTTTTATAAAACATGCTTTCAGTGAGCACAAACTATGTCGACCATAGGAGAGAGAAAATATTATGTAATAAATACGTGATAATATTAACATATTATAAAGATTTAATTAATTTTAAAATTTTTAATAAAATTTTAAAATTTAAAAAATAATCTAAAAAATAATTTAATAAATAGCTTATAATTTGATGTTAACACTAACAGTAATATATTTTACCGAGGATCATCTCTGCTTTTTTTTTTTTTTCATTTGTGCCCCTCTCTCCTTCTGCATTCATTCTCGCCACACATTGAGAAGGGACATGTGACTCGAACCCCATCAACAACAACAATAAGATTCGGAAACAATAATGGATAGAATTTCAAGAATGAGAAGACAAGAGTTTGAGTCTCAAACCGTAATCAAGATCTGGAACGAACTAAGACTACAAAGGAAGGAAACATCATGCCACGAGGGGGAGAAGTTTCGGCTGTTTGAAAGTTACGAGATAAACTGGATAAGTTTAGATATTTTTTCAAGAACCAAGAGAGCACAAAGCTTTCAAATATGAAAATGAGCAAGGGTCCTTACAAATTTTCTTGGCTTCCTCCCTTATACAATGGGAGTAAGCATTTAAGAGTGCTAATGCATGGTTTACACATGTAAACAACTTAACAACCCATAATGATCCTGATCACATGGATTAGATATTGATATGCACTTGAGCTTATCTTGGCCTCTACTTTTTCATAATCAGTCCAATGCTCTTCAATTAGTCCATTTAGTATTTCCTTGAAACACTTCGCCCGAAGTCTTGTAACCGGACATCCTGGAAGTGAAAAATGATCCTTTGTAGCTTCAACCTTTAAGTCGATGATTAGCTCCTTGACGTGCATCAATATGAGGGTGAGTAAACAATTAAATGTGTAATATATAATGAGATACTTTTATAAGTTACAGTGTAGATTTTCATATCCGTGAAATTAATTCTTGAAAATTGTGAAAAATTTAAATGTGTTAAGATTCAAGAGAGACTTAGATGAGTTGTACGTTACAAGTTGAATATTTACTGTGACTGCAACCGAAATAGCTGGAAAGTCTATAAATAAATTGTGTGAATATAAAGATGTGTAGACTGCTACCTATTAGGCCAGTGAAAGTCTTTACATAGTATTGGAATAAGTTCCTACGTTGACTAATAACAAGGTTTGGCATGGTCCTTCCGCCAGGTAACCTATCATTAAGCTTATCAGTCTGGGCCAGTACTAGCCGATAAGATATGGTCCGACATCACACATTATCTTATTAAGCCGGTCCTAACTGATGAAACAACATGACATCACACATCATCTTGAATATGTTTGTCATAATCTTAAATTGCAACCCTTAAAACCTAACTGGTGAAATAACATGACTTATACTTGATACTTGACCGGAATAATTGCTCTGAATAACTAACCAGGAGTCAAGACATCTTTTTTGTCGATACTTGCACAGGGAGGATAGCGAACCACCTTGCACACTTCTCCTTTCACGCTCGAACTCATTAACTAGGTCCAGTAATTTTGGGCCTGGCTTAAATCGGGCACACAGTAAGACTATATTTGGGTTAGAGTTATCGGGGCATCTTCTTGTAGCCTGATAATACAAAAAACTACATTGAAAAATATTTAAGAAACACGGTGTTCTCGAATATTGCCCATCTTGTTTAATTAATCTTTTTTCGGTCACGTATGGGTACGTCATCTTATTAGTCTGGTAAAGATTTTGATAAACATTACTATATTTCTACTCTTGAATGGAGAAATGTTTAGGTGAGTTGAGCTTATTGATAATGTGATAAACTTAACTAATGAATGTTTTAATGCGAATCAAGGCACGAATTCGAAGAATTCAACTTATGTTTGTCTTGATCAGATGGAAAGAGTTTAAGTGAGAAATTTCAAGATCATAGGTATGCTAATTGCTACATATATATTCCATGTGCATAAAGAATGGAAGTCAAGAGATGTGAAAAGGGAAAGAGGAGATTAAAGATGGGTAAGAAGAGCAACAAGATAAGAAGAGCAACAAGATAAGGAGCAATATTTACTTTTATCTATCGAATGCATTTATATATTATAATTTAAATACACCAGGAGAGTATATTTTTATTCTTTTAGGAGATATTTTAACTTTTCTGGAATATGCTTAAGGTATCTTTTTGATATATTTAGTGTATTTTTGCCGTAACTGTATGGATTAGGATATATTTACCACTTTTATATTTTCATTAGGAGTCTATAAATACACAAGAGGGGTTATATTGTATTCATTCATTTAAATAATAAATCAATAAGAGTGAGTATATTCTATCTGGTTCTTTTAAAACCTTCAAACTTATTGGAGTCATTTGTGATATTTATCCCGATTTATCAATAAACTCTTTTGAAGTTAGTTGTGGCATCTTTACTACTAAGATTCTTACCTCTCTATAGTAATGAGTTGCGGTTCCACCATTCGAGCTTGATAGTATATGTTCTCGAAGACCTGAATTACATACGGGTTTCGTCTCGTACTGATGATACTCTTATCATACTTGATATTATGTTTCATCATGTCGTTGGTAAGTTCCCATCATATTTGACACGTTTGTAAACATCTCAAATTATGTTTAACATTATATATTATTAATGACTAGAAAAAAGTGATGTGACACTTTATAATAGTTTGTTAAATATTTATTAATTGAATTTACAAATGATAGTCGCAAGTAATGATTGAAATTTCCTTTGATTTCATGATCTATATATAAAAACGTGTAGTTAATTAACTATGTATCATCGTAAAGAAATATAATAATTATAATTAGATTAATCATATTATTGAAGTTAAAATTATCTTTTTTAAAAAAAAATACATATTAATTTCACATATTTCAGTTTAAGCAAATGTAAAATATTTTTGGTCTCATTTTCAAGTTTCAAAAATGCCCTCAATCAAATTTAGTTTTCATAATTTTAGTATATTTATCCATTTTATTTCCCTATTACTTTAAGCAAATCTAAAATAAATTTGGTCTCATCTTCAAGTTCCAAAAATGTCCTCAATCAAATTTAGTTTTCATAATTTTCATAATATCAATATACTTATCCATTTTATTAATTTTTCATATTCTATTAACTATTTTTATAATTCTCTTAATTGTTTTCCATTATTCTCTTAAACATACAACCTCCTTTAACTATTCTTGTGAATCTCCAACTTCATGCAATGTTCGCAACTGTCATAAAAAATCTACTTATTACTAGAAACTCTCCCAATTCCTTGGTTCTATTATATTTATATTTGATATGAACTATTCATTTTTATCTATTGTAAATTAAATTTTATTTCCTTTATCACCGTAAATTTTATAGTAGAATGAATAATTCACAATTTCGTGCATAATACGGGTCACTCTCTAGTTTTAATTAAGATTCCTTCAAGATATAAATATAGCTAACATTGATGCTTGTGCAAGTGTCGCGTGATGCAAGTGTAGAATAAAGCTGGGTGGCATCTGTTCGAAAACTATCTCAAAAATTCTCAATTTATATGCTTTATTTATTACAGAGAGGTTAAGCCTCGTAATAAAGATTGAAATCAATAAGTCATATCTCTGTTGTATGCCTAGGAAATCATCAGATCGTGAAATTGAGAACATGCTGGAGAATTGGAAAATTAAAAGAGGGAGAGGATAAAATATCCACCTTGATCGGACTTACAAGAAGTTCGAGTCGATATCCACTTAAAGTCTTTAAAGTCTAAATCTATAAGCAATGATACCATAGTTCTCTTACATTACAAATTTCAATCCATTGACTATTTGATGAGGATTTATTGCTCAATATCATCTATTACGTGATAATATGTTCACACTTGATATGTGACCTTAAATGCTCGATCTCAACAATTGACCGAGCTGGATGTTGTTTTATACTCCAACAAGAGAAGTGACAACCAAAAAATTTGATGGGAGGCAAAATTTCATAAAAGAGTAATATGATAAATTTAGAATGATGAAATAGTATAATTTAAAAAATGGATAAAATTAAATGAAATCTACATAGTATCTCGTGGATTTTCATTAGTGAAGGTGTTGAGAAGTCAATCACACATCATAGAAATAAGAAGTTGAGATCTTATTTATAACTGGTACTACTACATAATAGGTAAGCTTTTAAGCGGAAACGACCTCAATCTCTTAAAGGCTCAGGTGGATATTCTATGTAACAATTACCGCGTGGACTCTTATCATGCCAAACCCAAGTGTGGAGTGCGTGGCCAGGAAACTCAAATATCGGAAGATAAATACTTAGTTTATGCATTAGGACAGTTGCGTTAAAGGCACAAGGAGTGCAATACGTAATAATGATGAAGTTTAGTTAAGATTTGCTTGACTTGAATAGGATATGGAATAAAGAGAGAAAAAAATCAATGGCAAAATGCCCCTAACTCTAAAAATTAATAAATAACATAAAATAAATTATAAATATAATTGAAAATGTTTACCATAACTAATGAAATATTTTTATTTATAAATGAAAAATGAAAATTTTGTTTTTAAAAATAAATAATAAAAATCATCAATAATTCAAAAAAATAAAAATAAATAAAAGTAAATATTATTATGAATCTATACAATTAAATTATTTAATTATGTCGTATTACAATTTAATTTATTTTGAAATAAATTTACATTAACTTATAATAACATACAATATATTCTAAATTGTCAATAGTATATTTTACAATTTTATTTATATTTTATAAAGATTATTTTAAAATAATAATAAATTATTTAACTTAAAATTAAAAGTAGATAGAATAGTTTTCGTTATGCGGTTGTGGAGTGAGAGAATCTAAATTGTTAATGAAAAAATAGTAGATGTGGAATAAGAAGAGAGAATGATAGAAATTACTATATTTTCCTTAATATGGTGGACTTTATAAAACAACTGCATGTCATAATTTTAATATGTAAATTATGAAAAGATCAAATATGAGAAGCTAAAATAGGACACAAAAATAAACAAACATTTGCATTTAATAGTGTACATATAGATGCTATACAAGAATTTAAAATACTTCTAATAAATAATATAATATTTTTAATTATAAAAATGAAATAATAATGTTTTTCCTTAAGAAATTAATAAATTATATATAAATTTAAATAATTAAAAAAATTTATTCTCATCTAGAAATACTAAATAACAAACATAAAAATAATTTAAAAATAATTCTTAAAAATGACTTCACTTAGAATTAACATGAAAAAAAAAATTTTACAAGAATGTGAACAAAAGTGCACAAAATATTTACAAAGAATCATTCAATACAAATATAATTAAATAGTATACAAAATATTTAACATGCCTATATTTGACATTAATAAATATACACATTCTCATACTAAATTGTCAGAGAAAATATTATATATAGGTACAAGTAAATTATGTAGCACGTGGCATATGTAGAAACTCAGTGTGTTTTGTAACGATGAATATAATTAATTATGAATGTAATTCATAAGTAAAAAGAATTATTAATAAATGTAATATAATGGGAAAAACTCTTACATAGTTTGGTAATATGTAATGCAATTCGCTAGGAATTTGTAATTCATAGTTTTGTAATCAAGAATAGGACATGAATTCATAAGTAATACAACATAAATTATACAAATACCCTTGGATGTGTATAAGTTAACAAGAAGAATATATATGAACTAAAAACTAATAAACAATAAATCTCATTATGATAAATCTAAAATAAAGTTTAAATTTTATAATAGACATATTTTATAGGATAATTGAGATAGTTTGAAATTATTGAAACTAATAACTGTAAAGACAGTGCAGATAAGAATATTCAATACGTATTTGCATCACAAATATATTTTCTTCATACAAAATGATTGAAATTCTAAAAGTAATTAGCAAAATTAAATCCACAAGTATCCATCATTCCAAAAAGTCAAAAGAAAATAAATGAATAAGAAGTCATTTGTTCACAAAACATCAATAACTTCAAGCACTCTACCACATTTTGGACTCCATCTCAACTCCTTGGATTATAGGAATGTCATTCATATGCGAGGAAATCCTTCACTCAGTCTAGATGCTCCTTTAGTTTAGCACCAAAAAACATTAGAACATCATTGGGATATTTTGAGAACTTTCAAGTTGCATGAAACTCTCTCTTCTCTAGTCAAGCTATCAATATCTTTAAGAGCACCGGTAACCTCTTGAATACTATCAGATGATGCCAAAGTATTTGCTAACTTTTCTAAAACATTTTTAAATTCCCTGGCTAATTCTTCACAACATCAACAATGATGTTCACATCATAGCCACTTATTTTCCTTTTCATCCCAATGAAGTACACTCCAATGTTGATGGACATGTGAATGCTCTTCATTATTAATCTCATTAGATTCCTATCCAACTACTGAGTTGACATTTTCCTCCAAATTCTATTTTTGATTTTCCATATCCTTCAATTTTGTCTGAGGATATTTGCCACAGCTTCTGCATCCTTTCCTAGTTTGATCCATATTATTGTCAACTCTTCAAAGTGAGGAAAATGGAGAACTTTAAACTGGGTAGCATCTTTGTGACTCTACGTGAAATAAATTAAAAAAATTATAATAAAGACTCAATAACATAAATTTAAAGATGAAACATTTAGCAGTACATGAAACTGCGCATCTCCACAAGATTACAACCCTAAAGAACAACTTTAAAAAATTGAAATCATCATAATTAACTTTAGAGAAGACCTTTATGTAAAATAACATGTACCTTTAAAAAAACATCCCATACTTCATGCTTAACAGTTACATTTTCCTAGTTGCATCCCACCCAAATCCTAAAGTATGTGGTCCATAGATTAAATCATACACGATACTCCTATCCTTCTATTGTGTCCTCAATCTAGATTCAATGTGTGGCCTCGCTTTTAATCCACATCCTAGCATTTTCTTTTTCAACATTTTTTCAAGTTCTAAAAGTCAGCATTGTAATGACCAGCACTGTACATGTCCACCATACAAGATATGAGTGTGGCAATGTCCGTTGGAATCCACTTTCTCTTCTGTCCCACACTATCTTAAGATAATGGACTTCTGGTCATTTGTAATATAATCATATAGCAGCCATTAAAGGTAAAAAGAGATATTTTAACTAAAAGATTCAACAAGCATCTAAGAGGGAAAAATAAAGAAAATAAAGAACATAATTAGAACCACACAAAAAGGGAAGAGAGAGCTAAACACAGCAGGGTAATCATATCTATATGAAAATATGTCCAGCCAAAAATTATTTCTTCTATGTTTGAAATGCCTTAGTGCAGAGAGACAATAATCAATTCCTCTCAATATTAACCATAGGCAAGGGTAGTGGCTCTCAAAACTAGCAAAATAAAAAACCCAGTATTCTTTTATCTTTAGATACTGAAATATAGATGGTATAAATATGCAAAGAAAGATTATGGGCCAGAACTATTGGAATCCAATAGATCAATGAGAGTCTAACACAACTTGGGAGAAAGAAGATCACGATTCATAAAACTAGATTTATAAAAAGAGAATCCAATAGATCAATGTAGAGTCTAAATTCAAATGAATGAACTGCACTCTCTTGTATTATGAACACTTTCGCTTCAACTCTAGTGGCCTCAAATCTGTCATTAACTATCCCCACTCTTTCATTATCTATAAAATTGTTTGCTAATCCCGAAATACCCTTCCTAATATATCCATGTTTTATCAATTTTACAAACCAAACCAACAAAGATAAATAAAATATCTCTTTATATCTATAGAGATACATTTAATACAAGGATTCACAGTAAAAGAAGAAATGTAACATCTCTTGGTCTCCGAGTGAATAACAAGATTTTGGCTTATTCAATTGAAGCTGCCACCAATGGTTTTTAATCTATCAAATTAGGTTCAAATTGTTTTAATTCAAGAACGAACATGAATTTATTTCAATAATGAAAACCAAAACTCAAATTAGCAATATGCACTAATTCAAATTGGCAAGAGGAAATTCACAAATATGTCATGCATACTCAGGAAAAATTGTACGGGTGGTACATTTCTTTTCTTTTTTTTTTGTTTCACTATGGTACATTTCTTTTTTAAAACTGTTTCATAACAGTGCATTCCGTCGACTCCCACTTGACGTCATCTATTTTTGCTTACGTGTCTCTGACGTGGCCTGTCAAGGTGTCTTTTTTTCCTTACGTGGCATCCCCTTCACCTTCACTGTCCATTTAAGAGCAGGCAACCCTAATCCTATTACCATCTCTAATCTCATTTTCTCTAATTGTCTTCTCATTTCTTGAAACACTCTTCTGCGACTCTCCTTTCTTCGAATCCATCCTTCAAGATCAAATTTGTCTTTCGTAAATGCGACTCATCCTACATTATTGCATCTGATGGAGATGCCGGGGATGGTACTTCCGATGTGCCATTGTCGAGAGATCGCAGTACTAAAAACATCATGGACAGAAGGCAATCTGGATCGAAGTTCATTGGTTGCCGAAATTTCGAGGTAAGAAAAGAGTATATCAAATTTATGGTACATTTCATCTGAAATCAGATTTTTTTAGGGTTTTCTTTTGAATTTGCAGCGTAATGGGGCATGTGGTTTCTTTCAATGGTATGATCCTCCTATGCAAACACGATCTAGGGTAGTGATTGTTGGACTATTACGAAAGATCTCAAGTTTGGAGGCTCAAGTGGCTAAAGGAAGAAGAAAGGAGAAGGCAATGATTATGCTGATTCTACTTTTGATATTTATAACTTTTATTTTCATTTGGATATGTAATTTAGTATTTTACTGTGGATAGAAATTGTCATTTGTCCACGTCTGAGTAGAAGAAGGTAGGCTGCGCATGGGAGATTGGTAGGTTGATGGAGGAAGTGTAGATGGTAGTTTTTGGCATAAAGGGCACTAGAAGTTTGACCCGCTGTAAGATGTTCTAAGTTTGACCCTTTGTAATAGATTCTCCTATGTATATGAATCTTAGTTTATTATTTTTCTTTAACTGAATCTTTATAAGAGTATCATGCTGCAAAAATGAATCATGAGGTACGCTTGCATCACAGCCTCCAAGTTTCAATACAATCTCCAAGTTGCATTTGAACTTTCAAAGCCACTACATACCAACAAAAAGGAGTAGACATGTTTGTGCATCCCAACAATGAGAAAAGCAAAAGCAAAAGCAAAAGCAAAAGATTCTCCACAGAACTTACATATTTATAGATGAGGCATATGTCAATAAATAGGGCAACACTGTCATTTCGTTTCAAAAAACAAAAGAAGCTAAAACACAGAATGCCCTCATCTATTAATTACTTAATGCCCCAGGGGAGGAGGTTGGCTAGAAGATCCAGTGTACTCCAGCAGAAAATAAACAAAAGCATAGATCAGATCAATGAAGGCAAGATACAAAGGAAGCACAGATAAGATCTGAAGGTACCATTGATAACTAACCACATTTGCTTTTCTTCTACTGCAGGCTGAAGTGTGTTGCCCAGATCTAGGCTTTGATGTTGGTCCTTCACTGGTCCCAAGCTAAAAATGTACAATGTTGGTAAATAAATCTGTTATACAAGATATTTATAGAAACTAAACTTGATAAATAGATACTCACAGGTATACTTGCTTGATCTTCAGCTTGGTGTGCAGCCTGGTGTGGTGTTGCTTGATCTTCAACCTGGTGTGGTGTTCCAACTTGAGCAGAAGTGGGCATTTTAGTGGATCTCCTATCACACGTTCTTTTATTATGGCCACGATGTCCACATTTGTTGCATTTCGTTGCTAAGCATCCTTTATTGGTCACAAGACTAATGCCTTCCTCAGTGACAATCTTCAACTGTTCATCGAGACCTTTTCTCCTAACTTTCTTGGGTCTTCCCCTTTTTTGCTTTATCAGAGGAGGTTTGATTGGCTCTTTTCCTGATGGATCGAAGTCATCCATACCCCTTAAAGGGTTTATAATTGGTGCATAAGAGGCCTTAAAATTTTTCAAACTATAGCACTGATCTACGAAGGATTCTGGATTCTTCTTCTCTTGTGTAATACAAGATACTGCATGACAACAAGGTACTCCTGAGAGTTGCCATTTCCTACAACTACATGTTTTTTCTTCCAGGTTGACAATGTAGAATTTTGCTCCAACAGCAACATTGAACTTACTTGCTCCAGCTTCAGTTGGCCAACATTTGGATGCCCATTCCTTGGTTTTCTCAAGCTTATTGAAGATCTTTGGACATATCAAACCTCTGTAATTATGAGCAACTTTCCTCTTCATGCACATTCTTCTCATTAGTTTGGTCCTTATCATCATCTCCAACATTGTCAGAATTGGCTGGTCCCTTGCCTCTAATATGTGCCTATTAAGAAGATTAACATAAATCATTAGTTGCCTATTAAGAAGATAAAACAAGAAGCATTAGTTAACTATAGGTATACCTATTGAAACATTCACAAATGTTATTTAGTAAGGTGTCACACTTTGGAAATTCATTAAAGGGTGACTTTCACCACTCTTAAGGAGGCTTCTGAGCAAGCCATTGCCATGCATTAGTATCAATTTTCTTGATCTCTTCCATGCATCTACTGAACTCTGCTGGGTAAGATGCTTTGCCAAAATAAATCCTTCAATTCTTTCCCCTTCTTGATAGTGTCAACATTGCACAGATTTTTCCAAAGATGTCTGACACAAAACCTATTCTCTGCAAGAGGCATGACATTATCCAAAGCTTGCATCAACCCCTGCAGTTAAAGAATACCATAACTAAGTAGTAAGAAAACTTAACACATTTGGTACATAACCTTTCACAATATGTTTCATAATAGTACATAACAAATTTTGTTTACCTTCTCCCTATTTGCCATGAAAGTCCAACACATTGAATTCTCAATTTCAAGGTCATTGGCCAAGTTGGAAAGGAACCAAGTCCATGATTCAGAGCACTCAATCTCAACAACTGCGTATGCAATAGGGAAGATGCAATCATTCGCATCGATTCCCACTGCAGCAAGAAGCTGTCCACCATACTTGCCCTTCAACCAACATCCATCAAGTCCTATCAAGGGCCTACAACCTTTTAGAAAACCCTTTTTGCAGGCATCTATGCATATATACATCTTTTGAAATATTAAATGATAACATCCAATGAACACAATTGAATGTGGATTTGTCTTCTTCAACTCATCAGCATAGTCCCACAATTTCTCATATTGTTTCTCATCAGAGCTGTGTACTAGATCCAGAGCATATTTCTTTGCCCTCCATAACTTTGTCCCATTAGTAGTAGTTTTGAAGTCAGCCTCTAATTGGTGGGCAAATGATTTCACTGACCATTTAGAATCAGCTCTCAATTGGTCAAAGTAGGTCTCTCTTAACCACTTGTGTGTGATATATCTCGTAGGCAGCTCCTTCCCACATGTATTTTCTTTCAATTGTTTAATCTAGATGGCATTAAACTTATTATTCCATGAAGCCTTCAACAACTACCCATCACAATTCATACACTCAAAGTTGACTCAATTCTTGTTGTTTCTAGCAATAATCACATTCACTTTTTTCAGCATACCATACTGTTTTATTGCCTTTTTGAGAATTTGGGTATTTGTGAACAATATACCCTCTTCAAATTTTGGAGACTTCATGTGTCTATCAGTACTGAAACGAGCCCATTTTGTCCTTCTTATTCCTTCCTCATCACTAGATGCAATACCCTGTAAATCATCATAATCACTTGTTGATAACCTTGTTTAGCATTTTCTGAAGCAGCTTCTTCTTTAGTTGATTGTCTTCTAATAGGTTTTCTTCCTTTTCTTCTTTTAACACTTTGATTATCTTGGGTTGCATGATAAGTCCTCCTAGTGTCATCTTGGGCCACACCTCCTTCTTCTTGGGTTGAGTGAAAAGGCCCATCTTCTTCTTCTTGTTCTGCTTTTTCTTGGATCTTACCTCCTTCTTCTTGGGTTGAGTAAGAAGGCCCATATGGTTCTTCGTGTTGTGCTCCTTCTTGGGCTTGTTCTACTCTTTCTTGGGCCTTACCTCCTTCTTCTTGGGCTGAGTGAAAAGGCCTATCTTGTTCTTCTTGTTCTGCTCCTTCTTCCAAAACAACATCATCAGTTAGATCTATGTCACTCTCATTGAAATCGTCCAACCCAAAGTCATCGGTCCTTCCTTCTTCATCTTCAGTCCTACCTTCTTGGTCCACATGTTCAATGTCATGCTCACTGACGCCTTCAATTTCAGTAGCAGCTACTTCATCCTAAAATTCACTATACCAGCAGAGGCTTCTACTGTTTAAAGGTTTAACAACCTCTTTTCCTTTCCTTTTTGACACACTCTTCAATGGTGGTATTGTGGTCTCCTCTGCCTCCAGTTCTTCAATTACAACAGAAGAGCATATGTATGACTTCTCTTGTTCTTTCTCTTCTTTTTCCACCTCAGAGGCAGACTTTTCCCTTAAATATATATGAACATACCCACCATTCTCAACTGCAGCATTTGCCATTTTTAATACATCATCGTCATTCTTTAGTGGTTTTGCATCCCCTAATCTGTTCACATCTATCACCAAGTAATAGTCCATATATCCTTTGCATCCTAACTTTCTAACATCCTCATCTATGTCTAAAAGACATATGTAATCTCGATTATACCAGTCCCTTAACTTCAAACTACCTCCCTCATAGGAAATAGAAGGCCTCAATTTTACCTCACCACCGTAATGATACTCAATGGTGAAGCTATCAGACCCTTCTCCTACAAACAAAAATGAAATGTGCATCAGGCGGCTATCAAAATCGCCAAATGCACAAGCAAAAGCTCGAAGGAGTATGCATGACAACTGACAAATAAAATCAGTGTAACCCTAAGAAACTATACAATCGTCAATGTTTCCCATCAAATATTATAGGATATGAGATAACTCACCATATACAGGAGGAAAGTCGTAGTCTTTTCTGAACCAAGAGGGACAACTTGAACCACTCGCCGCATTTGTTAGCACGAACTACTTCCTTGCTCCGATTGTGATTAGATTAAGCTCGTCTTTGGAAGGATGAGCAAACGAGATCCACAAACCTCTTACGTCTTAACTTTCTTCATGCTTGCAGATTTTTCCTTTGATTTCTCTTCAAGCTTTGACCTTTTGAGGGAGTTTTTCTCACGGAATGTGAAAGGACGTTTGCTTTGCTTGGTTTTCACTTTTTTTTTTGTTGTTGTTTCCCGCTCTTAAATGGACAGTGAAGGTGAAGGGGATGCCACGTAAGGAAAAAAAGACACCTCAACAGGCCACGTTAGAGACACGTAAGCAAAAATAGACGACGTCAAGCGGGAGTCGACGGAATGCACCTTTATGAAACAGTTTTAAAAAGAAATGTACCATAGTGAAACAAAAAAAAAGTAATGTACCAACATGAAACATCTCCAAAAAGAAATATACCACCCGTGCAATTTTCCCTGCATACTCGTGTATGGCATATTAACTAAGGCAGCAAGTTATATGATATATAAATCTCAAATGTAAATCTCAAAAAGGATAAAGACAACACAAAGATGTAACAAAGGCGGTATAAGATGATCTAATGGGAGAGAATCAATTCGAAATGAATAACTTAAGATAGAAGAGGGGACTGGAGCTACTTAGTTCTTACTTGAAGCACATTGCAACAACCACAATGACAAGCGAGTCTCTCCAAGGTCAAATAATAGAAGGTGTTCTTACTTGAAGGACGGTAGTAGAGAGCGGAAGCAAGAGGGGAGAAATTTGTGTATTAGATGGAAAAATTAGGTCTAGATTTTTGTTTTGTAATTATTCAAATATGGGAAGGATAATATTGGTGTTTCACTCATTTTTTGTCATTGCAGACCACATGTAACCGACATAGAATGAGAACTCCACATTTCTTCATTCGTAATCTTATTTTGGTATGAGTCGAAATTCAACCTGGATCTAAAAAAGATATTATGGGCCTTATTTACAACCAAACAATGTATTGGACTTTACATCTAGAATCCGCTTGTAAATAGAATTACTATTACAAGCTACCAAACGAGTCATTAAGATACTCATGTTCATGTACAAATAAGGGAAAAACATCAACGGTACAAAAACTTTGGCTAAAGTTATGATATGGTAAAAGATGATACAAAATTTTTGAAAAGTTGATACTAATAGAACAAGCCATTCATTATTTGTTAATGTCGTTATCAATTGCTGATATGGTGCCTATGTGGCTCTTACATGATGAATGGGTATCATTATGACATTTGCATGGCTCTTACATGGTCGCTAAGTTGTAAAATTGAATGAAGCAACGATAAAAACCTTGAGTAAAAGGCACCAATGATATGAAAATATGACAAATATTACAATATGTTACAAAATTTTTAAGATGTTATAGAGTAGTATAAAATCTTTAAATATTTATTATTCTTATATATTTTTGCAAATAAAATCTTGTTTCTAGATACCTTCGTTTTCCCTTCCACTCTCTCATGCTAGAAAATTATCAATCAACTTTGTAGCAGTCTTTTCATCTCAACATGCCTCAAAGAGTAAGGAGACTAATGTCGTTATGGTGACTACTCGTAGAGAATTCTTAACATGCCTATCATGGTCACAGATGAGAGAGATGAGTTTCCTACCTTAATGTCTTCCCTATACTTAGGGGACATTTGGTTTGAGTAGTGTTAGATTAGGTGGTAAAGTGGTAAAATTAGATTATATGGAAAGTTTTTATTTTACATAAAAAGTATGCTATTAAATAAAATGGTTATATTTGACAAATATTTTAAATTGTTGGAAATGTTATTGAAAAATAATATTATAATATTTGATATGATTGGAATTGAATATAATTTTACAATAATGCCCGTACTCTAGTTTGGATTTTTAAGAAAAGAAAGGGTAAATTGGGTATCTTAATTTTCATTTAATTTTTAAGAGGTGGGCCAAACCCACATACGTGTATTTGCATGATGTAATCCAACAATTCTTTCTCAAAAGTCCACATTCGTTTTGTTGGGAAAATGAGATGGCATGGCAATGATATTGTAGCTTGGAAATTTTATTTTATAGTTCATTTTACGTCCAAACAATGGGAATCACAATGTAAAATAGTCACTTTTCAATGTGAAGTCTTTAACTTTACATGAAGACAAATACTACCTTAAGTTAAAAATTATTATATTCAACTCATTTGATGACATAAACTAAGTATCGAGTGAATAGTTTTTAAAACAGGATCGAATCGGGAACTTATCAAGACATGGATTGGGGTTCGATGGGTTCAACTGCATTTGTTTATAAAAATAATAAAATTACAAAATTTATTATAATAAATTAAAATGCCTTACATTAGACATTAATTTTGATGTAAGGTTGTTAACTACTGCTCTCTAACTCTATATATGCCACTCATGAACCAAAGTATTAGTAATTCAGTTGGTGTTCAATGAATTTGTATGCAATGAACATTTCTTCACTTAGTTGTAATCAACTATAATCATGTGTTGTTCTTTGAAATTCAAAATACTTGACTCTAACCTAGGAAAAGAATATATAAAAGTAACATATGATAGAACCCCAAATAAAAGCACAGTTCAATTGTTAAACAGAAACAGACATATTAGATAGTAAGTTGGAAAAGGCAAACGAAACCACAAAAGCCGAATAAAGCCTAATAACAATTGACTAGAAACAACAGTAGGTTAACATAATGTCATCATCTTTTGTGCATAAAAGAGAAGATGGGTAAGAACAAAAATTACCAGAAAGCTACCATTTTTAATGGAACTGAGAGATAGATCTACGGAACGACTTTTGAGATGAAAGATTATAATGGTTCATGTTGAGAGAATGGGTGATGGGGAAGTTAAGAAGCAAAGGTGGTGGGGAAGTTAAGAAGCAAAGATGGTGGGGTTAGTGCTGGGAATAGTGCCCTAAATCCAATCACATGTAATGTAATTGGAGCAGTTTTTATTCATGAAATATAAATGAGGCATTCATTTCTATCATATATTGCTTATTTTATGTTGACTATGGTGAAACACATAAATTGATGTTGATTTTAGGATTATGATGAAATCATACCAGTGAGAATTAAAATCGTAGAAACCTTAATTTAAAAATATTCCTAGTCATAGCAACAATGAGTAGGGGATCACTGACCTGGTGAAACTAGTGTTACATGCCTTAAAGTATAGGATAACTTGTGAGCCATAGATCATGGGCCAAGCCCAGTGATATTTTTAGTTCAGATTGGCACAATTTGCTACCTTCTTTTCCACCAACACAATGTCATATGTACATATATGTGTGGCCACCGATCATCCTTTCATTTTCCAGCAAAACAAAAAAAAAACATCAAATAGAGAGCAAAAGAGAGTTGGTGAACAGAGAAGACGACAGGAAGAGGACGAATGAATAGGTAATTGGGGTCTAATTCAAATCAAATCAATTATACTACTCAATATATATATAGTTTAGTATGATTTAGTTAGAATACTATATTTTTACAAGTTTTAATTTGATAGGTGAAAGTCATAGGATAGATAAAAATAGAGTAAATAATGTCTTAGAATAATTTTTGGGATCATTTTTTATATAAACACATATGATATATATCTAGAATTTCATCGTTAATAATATGATAGGAATTGAGAAGATCAAACCTAGACATCTTGGTGGCCCAGCTCACTGAAGACATTGCTCGAAGGAGGGTAATGAGTATTTTTTTATTGTGAAATGATTAATATATAATATATTTTTATATAAATATTTTAGGATTTTATATGATTTGAAATGATAACGAGTGGTTATCTATATGATATATGATATGATAAGTGGTCGAGTACGTGATCAAAGTTTGATTCGTTTGATGCAGACAAGATTATCACACAAGACTCTACCCATATTGAGAAGGACTTGATCTTGGATGTAGGAGGCCCAATGAGAAGAGGGAGAATAAAGGAATGGCAAGATACTATTGGAGCTATAACTAATGGGTTAATAGCTCAAGAAGTTAAAGTTCAAGCTAGCAAGAGACAAAGGGCCATAATCTTAATTGTTGAAGCCCGAACTCAAGCCCAATTGGAGGTGTAAAACCACGATGCAGCCCAAGCCCATCACACTCAATCAGGGAGGAAAATTTAGCCTATAAGACAAAAAAATTCATCTAGAATGAGGCATCCACAAATAAAGGAAGAATATATGAGCATATTACCTTAGTTATCTATGATTTTGAATTTCCATATTTAATTATAGGAAAAATACTATTTTGATAGATTAGTATCAGTATATTTGGAAGCATATGAATAGCCAATTGACCATATAAATAGCCTTCTCTACTCATGTATGGACAGATTAGTTTTTGAATAGAATGTGAAATTGAAGGTGTGTTAATATTTGTGAGGTAAATCTCTCTTTTGCTCTTGTGAAATCTTACTTTTGTCAAACTAACGTATTAATTTGGTGATCCAAGTTTCCCAAAGCTCTCAATTAGTGCCTCAACCTAGGTGAGTCGTTGTGTGGATTGGTTCTGTGTTCGTGGTTAGGCGGTTGTCTAAGTAGCAGGTCACGTTCCCTTTCATTGGTTGGCTATTTGCACCCGTTTGGTTTCGAACCAAATCCCTTTTCCCTTTCAACCTACGCTGTGAGGATCGGGCCACCCCTCGAGTCACGCATCATTGTTGGCCTCCCCTTGTTCTGCAAAGATGTAATAATTTATTTCTTTCTTTATTGAGCTTGAGTAATGTTTTTGGGTGTATTATGTTGATTGAGTAATGTTGACGTATTGATTGAAATGTTGACTGTGTCATATTGAATGGCTTATATGATTGGAGATGATGATAAGTTGTTAAATATATAATTATGTTATGATTGATGGATTCTTAATGAAGACAGGTGATTGAATATGTGATGTCCTTGTAATAGATTGATTGTCTGTATTGTGATTTGGGTGCTATATGAATTGAGGCAAATGATAAGTCATTAAACATATGATTTTGCTATGATGGGTGGATTCTAAATGATGGTAAGTAATGGAATACGTGATAACATTGAAATTGGTTAGATTATTAGTACTGTAAATTGAGTTAAATGATTGATTCTATTTTGTTTGTTGACTCTATTGGGTTGATTATGTGAATGATTAATTCTAGATAAGTGTATTTTATTGATTGTGTGGAATTAATGTGTATTGATTGAGTATAGTCATTGTGACTGCTAAGCCGATGGTGTAGAAATGGACAAAAAAAGGAAAAGATAAGATGAAGAAAATTGGAGAAAGAAATATTTAATTTACCAATGATGTCCCGTGAGGTAACTTACTGTTGGTTTCCAACGAAGTATAAAAGTATGATAATTAAAATTGCTCTTACTGCTTGAAGGTAATGGGTGGCCACGGTAGAGTGTGGTGTATAGATAAAGGGTGCTGAAAGATTGGGAGGAATATTGGTATTGATTATGGCACGGGGTTGTGGTATTGTCAGAGAAAGGTAGTATCAATACTGCCAGAACTCTGTCACAGGGGAAATGTGACCCATGGCTATACTAATTGTTTGTTAAGTCCCGTGCATTGGCTTGTTGAGCTTCCTGATATAGAATTGTACTTGTTTTGGAGGATATTTTCTGTATTGATGTGATTTAAATGTGATTGAGATTGACTTGTTAAAATTCCAATCATGGAAACATGTTTACTGATGAGAGTTGATTGTATGTTATATGTTGTATGTTGATATAGATTGAATCGTCAGAGGATTTTATGTAAATATTTGGCGTATGTTATTCAAATAAGGTTGAGGTATGCTGTTGGATATGAGGATGGATTCAAGGTATGTATAATAATAATACAGATTCAGTATATGTTGATAAATGATTATAAATGAGTTAAATTGTTTTGGCTATAAGAGGATTATAAACGAGTTGAATTTCATGATTGTAAGTGAATTATTTTGTCTACCAATTATATAGAATTCATTTTATTTCAGAATTGAATATTCACTTAGATGTGGCTTACCCCTTCTGCATATTATTTTTACAGATAAGATCCAGGGTCACCAAGTTGACATGACAAGAAGAGGTAGCTTTTTGATAGCGGAGAATTGATTGGAGATTTTGATAGAAATTTATTCTTGATATTTATTCAGTTCTATACAATTATATTGCGACCTAGAAATTTGGCGTAGTTGGTATTTCCTTAACATCTAAAGCAAGTTTTTTTACATAAAATAATTGTATGGAGAAACTCTGTCCAATTTTTAGGTCGTGACAATTTTGGTATCAGAGTATAGGTTATAGATTCATTAGACTCTATTCGATCCCCGACATTTTTGGAGAGTTCGATATTCTGGATTAAGATTTATATTACTATTTGTTTGATGAATGTGTTACTCCTTCGATTTCTTGATATAGTTTGGAGCTTATTATTGCATGACTATATGTTTATATGGTTAAAAGGAAAGAAAATAAATTGATTGATTTGCAGTAAGGTGGAATTGTGAATGTCTGTTTACTTGCCTTTATAGTTAAGAAGTTGGATCTTATGGTTGTGTGAATATTACCAGCATGTGCAAAAAAAGAAAAATTCTTTTTATTGATACACTAGAATATCGTCAATGCTATTCTATTAAATGTATGCGACTAAGTGATTATGTGATTTCAGATACTGGAATTGTGCATTAGCTAGGAATATTTGGGTTTAAAATGTTGCGACTCTATTCTATTTGTCAGATTAATAGTTTATAAAATGGAGCAGTGGGATTCGTGCTTGTTTTTGATGTTATTAGATATTGGTCATTTAATGGGAGATTAATTGATATTTGAGTTTTTGATACTTAAGAATCAATGATGATTAAATGGCATGTGGATGTTAAAAAGAAAGAAAGAAAGAAGAAGAAGAAGAAGTAGTAGTAGGAGAAAGGAGGAACCGTATGTAAAGTAGCAATGATGGGTTAATAATCTTATTACGGTCTATTAATTATTATCTTTAGCTTAAATACAATCGGATATTTTTCCTCCTATTAAGTTTGTGTAGGTAGTTTCGAATTTCTAATATCTAGTATTGTTTTTTATCTAAATTGGTAGAATTAGTAGTATGATCTTCCATGAAATTTATTTCCTTAAATTTAAAGTTGTAATCAGATTTAAATAATTAAATAATCAGCTCTTTTGTTGTTCAGGGTTAGAGTTTATCGGCTAAACATGAAGTGGGTTATCTGTTTTAAATTGTAGGAGTCATGAAATATTAGGAACTGGAGAGTTACAATGCCAAATTAAATAGTTGACAAGTATTTAACTGAATGGAATGAACTGAATTAGTGAGTCATTAGTTTTCAATTTTATGATTTGACAGTAGACAAGGTGTAATGTGGGCTAGTTACAGTTTTTAAGGGAACAGAATAATGAACTTGCTTGGGTCATGAGTATAATATAAGTGAATTAAAAAAAAAAGTAAATAAGCGAATAAAATGCATGAATTAAAGTATAATAAGATAGATAAAAATTATTACTGAGATATATTGAGTTATAATTATTAAAAAATAAATAAATTATTCTTCCCTTCAAGAAAGGGACGTTGAACATGGAGAGAACAAAAACGGAGTAGAATAAGCTCTCAGTAATAGAATCGCAAAATCCGGGAAAAGAAAAATAAAGAAAGGGATTAGAGGATCTGAGAGGAACAATATTAAATTTCAGTTCTTTGATTATTGGTTAGAGCAGAATAGAGAGGAGGAACAGTCGAATGAGGAGCTAGCGTGAAAACTTTGACAGAAGTCTAGCCTTATTCTACTCGATGCAGAGTGTGTCTCGTGCAACGTTCAAGTAATTCAACTGCCTCTCCTCTGTTATTTAGTCTTAGACTTAACTTTAGTTGAGCATAAGTTAGAGAGCGAAAACTCTGTTTGAATCATTGATGGCGGATTTTTGTAGAGTTCTTCTATGCTTGAATTATTTACATCTTTAAATTGCCCATATCCCAAGGAAACTAAAGCATTTTACAGAATTCAATTTCATTGAATGGTTTGAAAGAAATTGCATTTGGAAGTTTTGAAAGTTTAGGATGAATTATGATGTAATATGATTTTTAAATTGTAGTATATACTTTAAGACTTCCGAAGACTCTAAAATCACTTAATTTGAAGTGTCTGTAGATCGAGATACGAGTCTGTGTAGTTAGCCTCTCAAATAACCAATAAATTATTTTCATGGCAAAAGCTAGTCTTTGAGCTATATTTTTGCACTAAATCGTCATGCTTTTAAACTCCCTGTTGTAAACTCCCTGTTGCTTCTAAATTAAAGTTTGTAATACAAGTTTTCTATAGAAACAAAGAACATCAAAACTAGTGGCCTGGGGAGGGAAAACCAACTCCTCAAATTTGGTCGATCATACAGCATAGGACTGGACGTATTTTAACAGAACAAAAATTTTGAAAGATTCGGTTTGGCCTGATATGAACTTTGATTTTAACACTTTTTACGAAGTTGAACTTGTAATTGATTAGTTTTTGGGATTTTTGAGTTATTTTATTTTTATAATTTTTTTTTTGGAAAAACTACTAGTTCTATTGAGTTTGCATGTTATAAAAGTCATCATTGAGATTAGAGACCTTTTATAAATTGACGTATATTCATCATATCAATGAAATAGTTATTAAAAAAGAGGTCATCATCGGCGCAGAACTATTTTATCGTATTAACTTTAGAAATTAGTTATTCAAATTGTTGAAAATATTATTTAAAACCTAATTGGAGAGAATGGTGTATAAATTGTATTTAAGTTTTGATATTTTACATAATTTTCTTAATTTATGAATCTATTTGAAGAATTATTTTAATTTTAAATTTTTTATTAATTATATAGAGAAGTATTTAGACCGTTTGATAAGTTACGATATTAGACATTTTATCAGGTGAGAAATGTTTACAATTGTTTATGATAGTTCATAATATTTCTATAGTAACATATAATCTCGATTATAGGTTTATCTTCTTATTTGGATTGAGATAATCAGCTCTCGGATATGGAATAGTTCAGGTAAGTAACCCGGACCTACTTCTATTGTTGCAAAATTATGAAATATTAATTTATGCATATCATGATTGATGGGATAAAGATATCAGAAGTCCTATATATTTATAAATTCTTATAAGTAAGTCTTAAATATTTCAAGATGATAAATCAAGTCATATATATTGTTCACGTTATATTATCGAGTCTTTTTTGTCACTTACCATTACTTAAACCTAACGTGTGTCAATGTCAGGTCAATGCTATGTTGATACCACGTCATCTTAAAATAATGGTAGATAACATAAAGGACTTAATATTATGATGTAGACAATATACATAGGACTTGATTTATTAATTAGAAATATTTAGAATTTATTTGCAATAATTAACAAATATATAGGACTCTCTGTGTCTTTCTCTCCATAATTTATATTCTTATCTACTATACCCTTGAAAATAAATATTTATTAAAATGGCAGAAAGCATGATTTATGATTTTTAAAAGGAAGATCAAGTATCGAAAGATTATGGAAGTGTAATTTTATAGAAAAATACATAATTCATTTGACGATCGAATTATTAATTTTATGTTTTTTTAACGATAAGTTATCATTATAAATTATGTAAAATTGCTGACAATGGAAATTTATTTGACGGGGTGACCATTTCTATGGAAATGTTGACCGACAAAGAGGAGAAAATCTTTGATGCCACGTTGTTATCACACGGTAGTATCACCATGGTGACACCGTGGTGACACCAGTAAATTAAAATTAATTTAATTATCCTTATGTTTTTTTCGCTTTAGGATTTATAAAAAAAGTCATAGAATTAATTAATTCTGATTTATTGACGTCACTATGTAAGTACTGTCACGTGATAACACCGTATCATAAAAGACTTTTTCGACAAAGAGGCAAGAAGAGTTGGCTAGGAAAATCAAAGGGAGGTTGCAATTTTTGTCTCTCAGTGATGCCGAAGCCAACCTAAAGTCAACTTGCACAAAGACCAGTTGTAGATAGTGTGTACCAAAAGAAGCTAAGAAAGCTTGACATCTCAGGCTAAAACGCGCTCGAAGTGAGGTGGAGCCCATAACAAGCTGAAATAGAGTGGTCGTATGGGGATTTTATACTTGGTTTATGTAATCAGGGTGGAGATTGAATAAGGTTTTTTGCAATATCATAATCCATTTATTTAAGAAATATTTTAGGGAATGTTGACATACTTTATAAGATATCGAATAGAATAAGGTACTATATTTATAAGTATAGATTAATGGAGATGTGTTGCAGCTAAGTGTGACTGTGGGATCTCTGGGGTTGGATGTTTGATCTTTCAGGAATTCTATCAAGATATTCTATTGCATTCATTTGAATATTGTATGTTTAGGGTTTGAGTTCTAATATATTTTTACGTCGAAAGAATGAGCTCATCTTCCCTACCGTGGCATTAGCTAATTGAGAAGCTCCTTCTGACTACATTGTGAATCATCATTAAAGGGCAGTGATTTAACATGCATGAGTTTTATCTCTTATTAAAAGAGCGAGAAAAGAGCTTGATACAAATGATACTACTTTTGCCAATGATGCCACTTTTATCCTATGACCTAGAGGCTCTGATTCCTCATCCGTATAACTCTTTTAAATTTATGTATCTCATTTATATACCAAAAAAAAGAGAAACTACACTCTTATATTGATTAACCCTCAACTTTATTTTTAGAAATGTAGATATATATCATGACTAAGAAAAAAAATTAGCTTCATCTTCTTTTTTTAAAATGAAATATTATAAATTGGAGTCTCTCGGGTTCAAACACACATATAATGTAAAAAGCTAGAAGGATTGACTATCCAACTAATCTTTAGGTACAGTACAAGACTATGACTCTCGATCTGAAACCAAGAGAAGTTTTATTTGATTCTAACTAGTGAGATTTTACGTATCCCTTTATTTCTCTTGTACACTATCCCTTTCTAGCCCAAGCGAATACAAAAGACTAGTTGGGAGAGATTTTTCCTTGCATTCATATATCACATTTCCTTTATACTGATCCAGCATCTATGGAGGCAGAGGAATATCCGCTAAATCCTCTCTGTAAGGAACGGAGTTCAACTCAGTACGCTTGGAATGATCAGCTCCTATCTCCATGTCGGGCTTTGTGGGATCGATGAGGGTGACAACAACATCCCTCCGAAAAGTCAGGTAGATTACAGCAAGAATGTAGACAGCCATGAAGGGGAACACCACCATCCCGATAAACACATTCACAACCTTTGGGAGATTGTTCCCGATCAGCCACTCCACGAATGCCGTGCTGAGATAGTAGATATTGATTCCGATGATTCCCGTGCCCAGAATCCATGAGATAACAATAATCTGGAGTTCGGGAAAAAATATCCGACGATATCGATGAATCTTTATAATGAATTAATAATTAATATGTTCGTGATGAACTGTTAGTGCAGGTCATAAGCAATACTTACGTATATAGAGTTTTTATGAGGCCCCATTTTTGTTGAACTGCTACTGAACTTAAGTAACGGGATGAGAGCAAATGGAAGCTCAAAAGAGAGAATCATCTGCACGAAATGGAGCTCGGTGAATATCACAGTACATATGTACGGCAATGTTTTAAGTGTATATATGAAAAACTTGAATCGATCAATGTACCGATGAGATGATTATGAGCCTTGCAGACCCAGAGGATCCTCCGATAATCGAGACAATTAAACTCGGGGTGATTGCTATGCACCTTGTCATTAGGTTCCTCAACCATTTCTTCATTTTAAGGTCCAAGAAACCCTAGAACAACACCACAAATGTTGTAATTTCCACCTTGAAAATGACATAATTTCGTGAAAGAGGTGAACGTATATTCATCTTCTACCTGCATGATATATTGTCCTGCATAGGTGCCGGTAATGGTGGAGCTTTGACCGGAGGCGAGCAGGGCAATGGCGTAGATGGTTGAACTTGAACGTCCCAGCACATTCTGGAAACAGAAATTTGGAATGAGATTATTCAGCAAGATCATATCCATTTCATGGGGTGGTCCTTTTTTTTATTAGATTTAGCACTCGAACCTTAAGGAGAAAGGAAGCCGAATCAAGAGTTAGGTCGCTGCATCGATCGGCATTCTTGCTCGAGATATTCTCTCCAGAGCAAACTGCTCCGGACACGGAGACAACAGATACATTGATCAGGAACGCCACGAACAGTGCAAATCCACTTTCTACCAGGAAATATCGACATGCATCCTGCAAACAAATGGATGAAAAGCACCAACTCTGATCCCTATTCTTGTTGTTTTGATCCACAAATTCATATATGGAGCATTATGAGATTGTGTCGTAGCTTACATTTACGCCACGGACTGAGCTCGGTACCTTCCGGGAGAGAACGAGAGCCGAGTGGAGGAAAAGGTTGTGGCTGTTAATCAGTGAAACAGAAAGACAGTTGACATCAAAGAAGCAATCAGAAATCTTTCACAAGGTAGAGGAGAAATGTATGGCCGATGGATTCGGGATTCTTACGGCATGACGAGGGCACCCAAGAGTGCAATGGCGTCGCCGGTCGCTCTGTTTCCACCGAGTTTAGGGATGAACATTCCCTTCATCACCTTGGTGGCGGGAGGCTTGACGTAGCTCAGCTCTCCAAAGAAGCATGCAGCCATTACAAAGACCATCATTGCGATCAACAGTTCCAGCTTTCGTATCTAAGAGACAAGCAGAGAACAGAGGGGCATGGAAACTGCCATGAGTTTCCTCGGTACAAAGTTACGAGAATGCTGTTATAGTTTAAGAGTGCGTCTGCCTCTTTAAATGTTTTTCTTTGACATGCATCACGAATATTTATGTTCCTGGTAGCGGCAAAAAAGATTGATGTAGTTAAGGGCATAGTCAAAACTGTGCAACCAGAGGGCCATATGAACATTTAAAGTTAGATTCATGGCAAATTCGAGATTTTGCCATCTGTTTGCTCTTTGATTCTATTCTGATTTCATTCTACACCACCTATTATATGAAATAACGAGTTCTAATTAATCATAGTTCTTAATCCAAACTTTCAAGATTCAAATATACTCAGTTTACTAAAAATAAAACTCTCAATTTTCTGTATTTGTAATTCACTTTATTTATATATATATATATATATATATTCCAGTATAGGCCTAGGGGAATAACATAAGAGGTGCATGCAGCAAATAGGTCTATGGATTCTCACCTGTTGAAATTGAACATACGATCTATTAGTTCCAAATCTAGGGTAATATTACTTAGAAACCCTTTATCACTCGAACCCGAGATATTAAGTACAAAATATACATCAAATTCAAATCTTATTTAAGTGAAAAACATATCAAGCTATCTTACTGACAATGTTAATAAACTATTTAGTTTTTCCAGTTAATAGTTAGCAGTTGGGTTGCTTCAGCTATTACAAAATTGATTTATTTCTACTAAAATGGATCGGTTAAGGTGATAGGACGCCAAATTCCTTTAAATAAGATCTTGGAATCGAGTGTTGCGAATAGAAAAAAATTATTTTAGGAGAGCTTTACCCAGTAGATTTTCCCGCTCGAGTTGGATTAATCAGGGTCTGTTAGATATATGGATACAAGTTGTACATATCGGAAAGAAATTTTGATATGTTTGTACTATATGGTCAATCTCGGGTGCTCTAAGCCCCGGGCAAGCTTTGTCAACTGCCTACAGATTTGAATGAGAAATCTCGAGTTGTTAAGAAATATTAAGAAATAGATAATCAGTCATAACAATGGAATAAAAGAGATACAAAACAAAACGTGCTCCGACAAAAGCATCCTCGTCTATGATGACATCAACAGAGGCTTATCTTTCAATTGAATATCTGGCAATCAAGGAGGAGTGGTTGATTTCCTAAGTAATCAATGACGTCGTCTTAATCGCATGGTTCATGGGATATGTCACGTTTTTTAAAAATATTTCAATTAATTCTTTGAAAACTAGTAGTTGTGATAAGCAGACGATTTCGTTAACTGAAAAAGTATTGCATGTAATAGATATATCACATAATATCGTTTAATCAAAAGGAAATTAAGGAAGGGATCGATGGAAGGAGATAGTTGCAGAAGGGAAATTTTATGTCATTTCAATATCATTTTTTTTATATATTATTGAATAGGATGAACTCTTTCTTTTGATTCCTCTTTGACTTTTGGAATACGCCCAAGATATATAAAGTTTAGTGATAGATTGATTAACCATGCAACAATCACTGCTTTTTCTTTTTTTCTCAGTATACAAAAGAGTCACATAGGTTAGAAGAAATGAAAGAAAGAGGATATAGAAGGGAGATAAAAGTCCCACCAGTAAAATCGAATGGAAAATCACACTAGTGAGATCGAACTCAAGAATTTTAGGATATAAGTTAAAAATGATACCAACTATACCAATTTTTTTAACTAATTTTTGTTAAACTCACCCTTAATTTACCTTTCTACCGTTAAAATCTCTTACCTAGCAAAAAAAAAAAAAACAGTATTTTCTTCCTCTTTCACTCTCTCCTTCCTTGCCAGATAGCAAATAGCTCAACCGTTGTTCTAATTAATTTGTTAATTTTAGGCAATATTTGGGGTGAGAATGCAATGAAATTAAAATCATTATTTAGGTTGAGGCTAATTTAGTAAGTTTAAAAGTGAGACAAATTACTCACCATCCTCCCATATAATAATACTAATACACAATCCACGCTCTGCACAAAAAGTGCCATCGAGAATGGCAATGAATAGAAAATTTGTCGATGTGCATAAATTGAGGTAAATAATAAAGCATGGAAAGTATCATCGAGCATTAAAGGTATCACCATAGCCGAAGACAAATTAAATATGGTAAGAGGAATGACAGTATCAGGTTTTTTGAAGATAGAAGATGGCGGGGAGACAGGAAGATGGAAGGAGCAGTGGTTATTGGCAAAAAATAGAGGTAGAAAGGATAATATAATCATATTTCAAAGCAAATCATTGGATGGATGGACAAATAGTCGAATTGGAGAGGACGACAGTTCTGAAACATCAACAATGAGACCAAAACTGCCTCCTTCTTTGACATAATACTAGATAATATATCTATACTAATATATGTAAATGTTTGTCTATTTTGGTGTCTTTTTTAGTTTTTCATATTTGATTCTTTTACATAATTTACATATTAAAATTTATAACGTACATTTGGTTTATAAAATTCTCCAGACTTAGAATAAAATGCTAATTTCTATCATTTTCTATTCTCACTCCACTTCTACGATCTAAACATCAAAAATCTTTCATTAATAACTTATATTCTCCCTCCTCATAACTGCATAGTAAAAGTATTCTATTTACTTTTAATTATAAGGTAAATAATTTATCATTATTTTAAAAGGACTTTTCTAAAAATGTAAATAAAATTTTAAAATATATTGTTGATAACTTATAATATTATGTCTGTTATTATAAGTTAACATAAATTCATTTCAAATAAATTAAATAGTAATATATTATAAATAAATAATTTAATTATACATATGCATAATAATATCCACATTTAATTAATTTATTTATTTATTTATGTTATGCGCAGAGCACAGGTCAGGCTCCAGGATAGATAAAAGGAGGACCATTTCTTTGATATTTTGTTTAAGTCATCCTTGATTTTTTTCAGTTAAATTACAAAACTACCAAAATCTGTTTTTCCCCCCTTTTCTCTATCATCTTTGGACAAATTCTCCTCCTCTAGCGAGTCATCATCGTACCAACCAGCAATGGTAAAAATGCCAATATAGCCATCTTCGAGCTCCTCCGAATGTCAGACCACACATCCTTCACTTTTTCTCGGGATGATTAGAAGAATATTTTTCGATAATTCCCTCCCATATTGACAATTTTAATTGCTTTTATCTTTTCTTATGTATTTTTTACGTTAACAAAAAGTTTATTCTTTCCGAACCTATGAGCACCTCACAAACTCATGAATTTTAAGTATGTCCATGTACAAAGTGCATGCATGCGGGTGGTCTCACCAAAGACTATGAGCTCAGAGAGGGAATCGAATCTCTATCTACTAATATGCATGTTCTATCTATTTAAGTTAACTCTTGAAATTAATTTTTACGATTTATTAATTCTTGAGAATCAAATTGTCCCATCAATCACAATTAAATTTCAATATATAAACACTAAGCTGCTACCCGTATAAGCACATAATAATAAATTATACAATACTTCCACCCTACTACACATGAATTTTATTCTTTAATAAAAATGATAAAAGAAGTGAATATGTAGTAAATAATTAAAAAATTTTAATTATAATTAATTTTAGAGTATGATTTTTTGATAAATTAAATGTGAAGAATAAGTGATAAATTTACTAAAATTGAGTGATAATGAAAAGGGAAGAAACTTAGTATGAGAAAAATGAATATAAAACAAGAGATGAGAGAAAATGAAAATAAAGAAAGACTATGCAGTTATGTGTTAGTAAATTTACTATCACGCCCTTAATTTTATTAATCTAATGGTATTAAAAATTAAATTTTATATGTTAATGGGTAATTTGGGTAGGTGAAAAAGACACCAAAGAGAAAACCTTCTCCTATATAGATATATAGATATAGATAAAACAATTATATGACCATGTTATTTTATTTTATAACGATATTCTTATAAATATTGTTAATATTTACATAATGTACTATATAAATAAATAAAAATAATTGTACAATTGGAGAAAGGAAATTGACCAGTAATTACAACTTCAAATAATAGTTATAGCTTTAAAATGAGCTCATAACATCAACCATATTCACATTTTTTTAAAAAAATTTATTAGTTAAAGTCTATTTGGCATTTAAGAAAATTTAAAAGTGAGACCTACCCACCCACCCTCATCTCAGATAATAATGCAATATAGATTTACTAAGAATATAATTTGTAAAATAGATATTTGTACACAATTTCATTTGTTAGTATTAAAAATGGTGCTAAATAAGATTCCAGACCCTACCAAGCAATGAAAAAGGAAAATTACTTATTAGAAACGTTAATGTAATTAATAAGAAAAAGGGCACCTTAAGGAATACGAACAACTTCTTATTAGAAGATTAGCTCAATGGTACAAAACTTTTCATAAATGTAATATTTTAATATAAAATTGTCAAAATATAATATTTTGGTACAAAATTTTCTATCGTACCATAGTTTTGTACAAACCATCAACTCTTTACTAGCACCGATAGCCTTGGCCGCTGTGTATGACATTCTGGAGATCTGGGAATTGGTGGAGGAGAGGAATTGATTGGTGAAGGAGATGATTAATTAAGGCTAGGGTTTTGTAAATCTTATATTTTTTATTTAAATGTGTATTTAAAATTTAAACTTTTTAGATTTTTTAGAAAATTTTCTTTACATTTTTTTATTTTTTTATTAATTTGTTGAATTTTTAATTAAATATTGTTATTTAGTTGACACGTCAACAAAAACCACCCCTCAACACTCCGTCAGCAGGCACATTATATTGATATATATCAGCATTTAGCGTGATTTGTAAATAGCTGATGACTTGTATCGAATTGTTACATTTTAAATGTTTTATATTAGAATATTACATTCGTGAAAGATTTTTTTGCTGCAGGACAATTTTCCTTTTCCTTTTCTTTCTTTAACCTAAATTAAAAAAAGAAGTAAAATAACATCGTCACACGTTTGACAATCCGTGCTCGTCCGTCTAACCGCTACTGCCATCACGGTCCCTCTGAATCCGGGAAAGACAATCGACGACAACGTACACCGTACTTATCACAATGCTTATCAAAAAAAAAAAAAAGAGTGACGAACATATTAGAATTGTTATTACTTAATTTAATATCAATTGGGTTATATTATGATAAATAACTTAGAAGGAGACACACAGAGAGATAACTTTTTTAAATGAATAGAATCGTTACCCCAAATCTCTGCAGGCCTAGCAGCAAGAGAGTGCTTAGACCGGTGAGGAGAACTCCGGCCCACGGCGGGATATGGAACAGTATGTTGAGCGCAAAGGCTGTCCCGATCACTGCAACCCACAAAACAACGCGCGCACATGCACAGATATATATATATACATAGATACACACACTAGACACAGACCCGTACTATATACGAAAAAGATAAAAAAAATTGAAATACTGTAGCGAATTCATATAATTATGTTATTTATTTATAATTTATTATAATTTAATTTATTTAAAATTCGTTAACTTATAGTAGTAAAATATGAATATTATAGATATTAAAATTACAGATGCGGAGTGAGATATGAAAATTTGAACGGTTAATGAAAGATCTTTGGTATTAGGATCGTAGATATTTTATCATTAATCTGAAAATTAAATATATGTCATAAATTTTAATATGTAAATCATATTAAGATTGAATATGAAAAATGAAAAGGACGCTAAGCTTCTCACATATTTACATATAATATATATAAATAAATATGTGTATGTATGTATACATATAAACAAAACAAGTACTAGATTTGAGAATTGTATTGAAACCTAATCAAGAAAAGTTGGGATGGGAATGTTCAACGGGAGCAGGTAACGCATTTTATTTCTTAATTCCGAGATGGTGTTAGTACGATTGTACTAAACTCCAATTGGAAAAGCGTGTGTGTAATATCTGTAAAAAAAAGAAATAAAGAATTGTACCTTCAGGTATATCGGCAGCAATAACAGCAACCTCTGCGAGCAGCCACAGGCAGTACTTCACCAGCCTTGGATACTCAACCTTGCACAACTCGGACAAGTGCTTTCCTATTTACGCAAACACGTGCGATTTCCAAGGATTGATCGGTCAACGGATACTTATATTCAGCAGGTGACCAAAGCAGGCAAAAAAAAAATGTATCTCTGAGATTCAGGAAAAAATGAAGAAGAAAAAGAATATTATTCGAGTCTGTATTACCGGTGCTGACTCCGAGATTCGCAGCAAGTGATTGGATGATTAGGGCGAACACCAACCCGATTAGAACGACCCAGAGTAGCTGTAAATGAATTGTTGAGGATGATTGTGATACACCGTTGATACTTACTGATGTGTTTGGTTTGATACAGCTTAGAATTAACATGCAAAGCTGAGTTTATATTACCTCGTATCCGTGATTGGCGCCGGCCTGGAGATCAGTTTCCACTGTAAGAGGGGAGAAGACAATAAGGAAACATAGTGCATGAACTCCATGGCCAGGCTAAACAGCAAGCTAATTCAAGCTCGCAACACATATATAACATTTAAATGCTGTAAATTAGGCTAAATTTCTTCAACAAAAGCCGGAAGACTTTTCTCATGAAGTGAGGGAGAGAGGAATTGGATATGACTTACAGTTTCCTGGATCAATATATGCCATAGAAACAAGGAATCCCGGGCCAACGAATGACAAAAACTTCCTCCATCCAGGTTTCTGATTACACTGGAATCATGAAAATTAGGAAAAGAAAAAGAGAGAAAAAAGGGATGCCTGATTAGTTCTGTATAAAAATTTAAATTACATTAACAGATAACAAACTGAAAGCATTAATCCCTACTTGATAGTTTTGTTCTGATCGAGCCGTGTGGGTGATTTGTGATTCTAGAGACTCGACAACTTCATTATTAGTTATAGGGTGCAATGCTCATGTATGCTGCTTTGCTCAGCTTGAGATTTTATGGATTTTATTAACAGACCTGATCATGGGCATCTTCAGAGTTAAAGTGATTTGCACTATCTTGATTGTCCAGAAATGGTGGAGTCGTGCCCTCGATGTTAACTGCTGCTACCCTCTTGCTTCCCGCTCCGTGAACTGGTTGAGTTATGTTGCTCGGCTGTTGTTCCTCCATGATGTTGCACCTTTAAAGCTCTCCCTGCAAGTGTCTTGGTGGTGCTCATGATCTGGTGGAATGTTAAGCCATATTTATAGTCGGATTTACTCGAAAGACTTTAAGCCCATGCACAGAGAAGACAGCTTCTCCAATATAAATTAAGATGGGAAATGGAACGAACTCCAATAGAGATGGAAGGTCGGCCAATTTCTTTAGTTTCAACTGCTCCCTCCAGTTTACGTCTCTCATATTCCTCTTTTAGAATAAAGAACAACAATTTGTTTTAACATAACTAGAGGTTGACCCGTGTTATGCATGAAATTATTAATTATACATAATATAAAAATTTACGATCACCAAAAAAAAATCATACAATGATCAAAGCAATAAAATTTAATGTTGGAGTAGATGAAAAATAAGTAATTCAAATCAAGTAAGATTGAAGTAGAGCGAGTAATTATGAGAACTTCTCGTGAATAAAGAGGATATTTTATAAAATTGCGAACATTGCAAGAAGTTGAAGATTTTAAAAATGTGAACATGGACTGTATAGTTAAGAGAATCATATAAAATAGTTGAGAAAATTATGGAAATAATTAAAAAAAGTGACAAATTTTTGCTATTAAAATTGTAAATATTGAGTGAGAATGGAGAATCTCAACATTTAACGAGAGATTTTACTACTAAGGTCGTAGATATGGAGTGAGAAAAATTATTGAAATTACTATTTTACTCATATTTTGGAGGATTTTATAAAGTATATACATATCCTAATATTTAAATTAAATTAAGGATAAATATAAAAAAATAAAAAAATACCAAACTTCCCACGGGTTTGCATATAATAGTAAGTATAGATAAAATATGAGGCAGCTGCTCCATCTAAGGATATATTAAAGATTAAAAAAATTGAAAAAGAGTCAATGCATTGAGTTATAGTCTCACCACGGGACTTATATTCTGTGCCTACTCCAAGGGTTAGTCCTCGGATTGTAACTCAAATGTTCGAGGAGTTTTATGGCTTATCTTGGTTAAAACATAGCTGGGCAAAACTAAGTTCTATACTGTAGGAATTTCAGGATATCATTTGGTCTATTAGCAACAATCTTAAGCTTTGACACTCCCTGTAAGATATTTGGGAGTGCCTTTGATTACAACTAGACTTAAAGCTAGAGATTGTGAGGCTTTAATGGACAGAATAAATGCGACGTTTACAGTTGATTAAATCAGTCCTTCACAATATGACTCAATTTTGGTGCTCTCAGTTTATCTTACCTAGGCATGTCATCTGCAGTATTGACAGGATCTGGTTTGTCTTTCTATGGAAAGGTACCATTGCCTTAATCAGAGGTGCAAAGATCAAATGGTCTAAATTGTGTCGCCCTTGTAGTGAAGGCAGTTTAGGATTGAAGGACTTATACTCTGAGGATGAGGCTTGTATCCTTTAACATCTCAAGTTTATCCGACTAATGCTGGGCACTCGTGGATTGCTGGGACATGCATATATTTATTGAAGCATAGATCTATCTGATCTATTTCAGTGTTATCCTCATCTTCATTGTGCTAGGGGTAACTTCTAAGTTGAAAACACATAGCTCAAAAACATATTTCTTGCAAGGTTGGGAATGGTGAATCATATGATTCATGGTCCTCTGCTGGTCCATTGATCTCCTTTTTTCCAAACAGTTGCAACACATTTCCATCTATTGGGTAGTAGGCTAAAGTTTGGAGTGTTTATAGGTCTCCCACTTGAAATTGGACGAGAAGCAGAGATATGTAGATCACTTCCTCTATCCAAACATTGGACAATTCAGTTTTCTTTTCCTCTAATTAAACCTCCGTGGTGCTTAAAGCCTAAGCTTGCTACTATTGTTGCTTGAATGAATTACACAACAAGAGAGTGTGAGAAATTTAAACTAGATAATAAACCCAGGATCATACATATTGAATACGTTAAGAGATCAATTATACTTTATCAGAAGTGTACATGGATCAATTCTAGTATATATGTGATCGGATCAGCCACACTTGATGAATCACGCCCACATCGAACTAAGACCTAAAGCAGATAAATAAACAATGAAACTGAAAGGTACTTCTCGCCCCTTACCTCTCTAAATGGGATGCCAAGATGGTGATGAAAGGATTTCGTAACCGAATAATCCAAATAGTCCCAAGAACATACATACTGAAATCGCTAAGAGATCGTGCATAAAACGTAAAGCAGAAGCGTACCCGGATCCATAGCGGCAGTCGTAGAACTTGATTCCGGGTCTGGATCTTCTAGGTCTGCACGGTACCGCTCAGAGGATGTGGGGTCTCTCTGTTCTCTCACACTGACTAATGGGATATCAGATGAGACGGTTTTATAACGTGTGACCTAGGGACCATAACCCCTTAATTGCACATTAGTGCCTGTTGATTTAGTAATTTCTAATTCCGCCCATCATAGAATCAGAAATTTACTTTTGGTATCTGCACATTAGTTCCCACACTTTTACGAGATGTCATTAAGGCCCATTAATAAATTCAATTAGATCACTTAATCGGGCCAACTATTGAGATAACATAGATACTCGGTCAATGATATGTTGTTGGACCATATTAGTCGGATTAAAAATCCAACAATCTCCCACTTGGGCCAACAAACGTATCCTGAATGACCGTATATCACCGAATTACCTTATGAGCTCAAAATTGTTATCCTGTTCAACAATCTCAACAATCTCGTCCATTGAATGCATCAACAGTAGGACCAAAGCGTTCTTCGTCACAATTATCGCAACTGGAACCATCAATGATCACGTACAGTAATACAATCAACGACATAGATCAAGTGTAGGTGCGCAGCATGGAAATTACATGTTATGTGATCTGAACATGCCTATCTCCAACTGGTCCTCCTTAAACCTTATGGAGATCAAACCTTTTAACTTTATACTGTAATTTCAGAGTGCAAAAGAACTGAAATACTTTATTTCTGCAGAATAATAAATAAATAAAACGTTGCTACAGGCAAATAACATCAGTGTACAAAACTCCCACTAAACCATAATATCATCACATGATATGACACCCATATGAGCAACATGCTCATGAAAGACCATGGGTGCTAAAGCCTTAGTGAGCGGATCCGCTAACATGGAAGCTGTACCAATATGCTCTATAGCCAACTGACTACTCTGAATTCTTTCTTTAACAACTAGGAACTTGATGTCAATATGCTTAGACCTCGAAGAGCTCCTATTGTTATTGGAATACATCACTGCTGACTTATTGTCACAAAATAACTTCAGTGGTCTTTCTATTCCATCAACGATTTGCAGCCCAGTGACAAAATTCCGCAGCCATATTCCATGATTAGATGCTTCGTAGCAAGCTACGAACTCTGCCTCCATTGTTGATGCGGCTACGAGTGTCTGCTTAGCACTCTTCCAGGAGACAGCTCCACCAGCCACCAAATAAACATAACCTGATGTAGATTTGCGGCTGTCTTGACATCCAGCGAAATCAGAGTCTGAATACCCGACGATCTCCAAGTGTTCTGATTTCCTGTATGTGAGCATGTAGTGTTTCGTTCTCTGTAAATACCGCAAGACCCGTTTGGCTGCCTTCCAGTGATCCATGCCAGGATCACTTAAATATCTGCTTAACATTCCAACAATGTACGCAATGTCTGGACGCGTACATACCTGAGCATACATTAGACTCCCAATGATAGACGCATAGGGAATCTTCTGCATTTCTTTTCTCTCAAATTCATTCTTAGGGCACTGACTAAGACTGAACTTATCAGCCTTAGCAACAGGGGCATCAACTGGCTTACAATCCTTCATGCTGAATCTAGCCAGCACCTTATCGATATAGCTCTTTTGTGATAATCCAAGAATACCTCGAGATCGTTCTCGATGAATCTGGATTCCTAATACAAAAGAGGCATCACCAAGATCTTTCATTTCGAATTTCTGTGATAGAAATCTCTTGGTTTCGTGCAGTAAGCCTATATCATTGCATGCCAGTAATATGTCATCAACATACAAAACCAAAAAAATGTACTTACCCCTACTGAACTTATGGTATATACAATCATCGACTAGATTCATCTCAAAACCAAAAGAGATGATAATTTGATGAAACTTGTAATACCATTGACGAGAAGCCTGCTTAAGCCCGTAGATGGATCTCTTCAATTTACAGACCATTTTCTTCGGGTCTCCAACCTCAAAGTTTTCTGGCTGTAACATATAAATTGTTTCATCAATGTCACCATTGAGAAACGCCGTTTTAACATCCATCTGATGTAGCTCGAGATCAAAATGAGCTACAAGTGCCATTATAGTCCTAAAAGAGTCTTTCGAGGAAACCGGAGAGAAAGTCTCTTTATAGTCAATGCCTTCCTTTTGTGTGAAACCCTTAGCGACAAGACGAGCCTTATACCTCTCCACATTGCCTCTAGAATCCCTCTTGGTCTTAAATATCCACTTACAACCAATGGGTTTCGCACCTTCTGGCAATGAGACAAGGTCCCAAACGTCATTGTCCTTCATGGACTTCATCTCTTCATTCATGGCATCGATCCACTTTTGAGAGTTAGAGCTACTCAAGACTTGACGGAAGGTGATCGGATCACCTCCCATCACTCCAATACTATCCTCATGCTCTTGGAGAAATACTATATAATCATTTGGAATTGCACTTCTCCGCTCTCTAGTGGATCTCCTTAATGGCACATGTTCTTGAGGTTGTTGAGTTTGTTCTTCTAGAACATTCTCTTGAGGTTGCAAATCCTCTTGAGGTTGCATGGGGAGTTCTATGACATTGTCAGAAGTAACAATTACAGGAAGAGAAACAGATTCCTCTTCAAAGACAACATCCTTGACTTTCTCTCCCCCCGCAAACTCAACTTCCTCAAAGAACCGGGCATTTCCCGTCTCAAAAATTGATCTGGTAGTGGGATCGTAGAATTTATAGCCCCTAGATCTTTCAGAGTAACCAACAAAATAGCAGCTAACCGTTCTCGAGTCCAGTTTCTTTTCATTTGGCCTATAAGACCTTGCTTCAGCTGGACAACCCCAAATCCGTAAGTGCTTTATACTGGGCTGCTTGCCAGTCCATAGTTCATATGGGGTCTTAGTCACGGCTTTAGATGGTACTCTGTTGAGAATATAAGCTGCGGCCTTAAGTGCCTCTCCCCAGAGGGATTCTGGTAAGGTAGAGTGACTGATCATACTCCTTACCATATCCTTAAGAGTTCGGTTTCTTCTCTCAGCAACACCGTTCATGCTAGGACTGCCCGGCATGGTGTACTGAGGTACGATACCGCATTCCTCTAGGAATCTAGCAAAAGGTCCTGGACGTTGTTCACCCGATCCGTCATATCTACCGTAATATTCACCACCACGATCAGATCTGACGGCTTTAATCCTTTTGCCAAGTTGATTTTCAACTTCGGCCTTAAAATTCTTGAACACATCCAAGGCCTCAGACTTCTCACTAATTAGATACAGGTATCCATATCGAGAATAATCGTCTATGAACGTGATAAAATAATGTTGACCATTCCAAGAAGCCGTAGGAAATGGTCCACAAATATCCGTATGTATCAGTTCCAAAACGTCTGATTTCCGACTGGCACCTGATCTACTTATGTTTGTTTGTTTCCCCTTTATACACTCAACACAGACCTCAAGGTCTCCTAGATTAAGGGGATCGAGAATTCCATTGGAAACAAGCCTCTCGATTCGTTGTTTTGAAATGTGGCCTAAGCGCTTGTGCCATAACTTACCTGAACTCTCATCGGTCAATTTTCGCTTTGTACCCCGTGAACTCGTATGCAAGGATTCATTATATGAGGCAACCGTATCAAGTAAGTAAAGGTTATCATGAAACGATAAAGAACCAGTACCAACGACATTTGAACCATAAAGAAGACGAAATTGATTATTCCCAAAAGAACAAGAATATCCAGATTTGTCCAATAGGGAAACAGAAACCAAATTCCGTCTAAAAAACGGTACCACAAAAATGTCTTCCAAGTCCAAATAACTACCAGTCCTTAATAATAACCTAAACTTGCCTATAGCCTCAACTTCAACCGATTTGCCATCGCCCACATAGATGAATCTTTCAGCATCATTTGGCGTTCGGCAACTCAGGCAACCCTGCATAGACACACTTATGTGAGTAGTAGCACCAGAATCTATCCACCAAGTGTGTCCAGGTACAGAGGTCAAATTAACCTCAGAACAAACGAAAGTGAGAGGTGTACCTTTCTTTGCACGCCAAGCGTGATACCCGGTACAATCCTTCTTCACATGTCCACCTTTCTTGCAGAAGAAACAGGCTGAAGCCTTATCCTCTTCCTTCTGCTGCTTTTTCTGTTGTGGAGCACCCGCAGCTTCCTTATTCTTGGGCCTTTTCTTTCCTTTACCCTTACTCTTGGAGGTCGATGCCAGATGAGCACTTTGTGTCTTGTCCTGCTTCAATCTCTCCTCCTCTTGCACACAGTGAGAAATGAGCTCATTAAGGCTCCACTTCTCCTTTTGACAGTTATAACTGACAGTGAATTGACTGAATTGTGCTGGAAGAGAGATCAAAACCAAATGCACGAGCAAGTCCTCGGACAGCTCTAACTTAAGTGCCTTAAGCTTTGAAGCAAGATTAGACATCTCCATGATGTACTCCCGAATGTTCCCTTTGCCCGTATACCTCATCGAGACAAGCTTTGATAAATGTGTGCTTGTCTCAGCCTTTTCGTTTCTTTCGAAACGCTTCTCAATGGCTTCAAGGAACAGCCTGGCATCTGTCTCCTCAGAGATAGCGCCCCTGAAGGTTTCTGGAATTGCACGCTTCATGATCATCAGGCTCATCCTGTTAGAACGTTCCCACCGCTCAAAGTCCCTCTTTGCCTCAGTGGAACTATCAGCCATAAGAGCGGGTGGTTGTTCTATCCGGAGAGCCAAATCCAAGTCCATGCAACCGAGAACGATCATAATGTTCTCTTTCCAGGCTTTAAAGTTTGTGCCCGTAAGCACAGGGATGGAATTAATTGTAGCAGAAATTGTAGTAGCAGAATTATTAACTGAATCAGAGAACAAACAAAAAATGGAAATTTAATTAGCTCACATATTTAAGTAACAGAATGAATAAAATAACAGCATATCCCATTACGAGATACCCAGCACAACATTGACGTTTCATCTTTGGACGAAAAGGCCAACTTGTAAGTGGTACTCTCGGTGCAGTAATCAAATACTGACAATCAATCCGGCCAAACAGTGAGCCTTCCTTTGGGCCGACTCATGTTCGCATGGAAACCTAAGGATCATCACGTATTTATTACCGCAGGCATATATGAAACTCGGCCAAACAGTGACCTTCCTTTGGGCCGATCACTGCCCGCATGAAATTCCACACACGCAAGCATCTTATATATCCCAAAATTAGATTAATCTACACAAGAGAGCTCACTTTGGCGAGATGTTGCTTCGATCAATCCATCTTAGAATATTAGACATACACAGGCCATTATTCTATTCAAGAAATCGAAATTAATTCGAATAGGGTTATAATTAGGCCTAAATTAAATTGAATTAACCTTGAGCTTAAAAATGGACTAGATAGGCCTAAACCCATTAATTAAAGCAAAATATAAATTAAACCATTACTGAATCATAAGTTTCCTTTATTAAATTAAAGGATTGAATTAAATTCTTAAAGACATGCGTAGATGCATTATAATTATATATATATATATATATATTATATCTATATGTGTGCCCAGTCTGAATTTATTTAACTTCAAAAAATTATGCGGGCCCCGACATTCAACCCATGCCTCAGAAGATTTTTATTTTTATTTTTTTTTTAATATATTGTCTGTACGTGGCCCGCACACAATATGGGCCCCATTTTACCTATTACAAAATGTACGGTTTCTTTAATTTATTATTATTTTTTTTAACAAAATCACAAAAATGCCCCTAAACCGTTACCATTCACTGTCTTCCTCCTTTTCGAAAAAAAAAAAAAATAAAACCAAAGGAAACCCTAGCCGCCGAGATTCAACAAACAGACACCATCGTGTATTCCATGAAGACTGTCCACCGCCAAAGGTCACAAACTTCCTATCACCGCCAATGGCAAGCGAAACAACCGTTGCCTTTATTCATGGCCACACGTCCTTCAGCCAATAAAATAAAATAAAATAAAAATAAAAATAAAAATAATTTCCGATCCTCACGGCCACAGAATGAATCATGCTGATGATCCTTGGCCCGGAAATCATGAAGAACTTGGCCGTCTGAGAGATTTATTAGTGTGTTTTGCCTCTCGTGTTTCTAGTGAAAAATCACAAATTATGAGAACGACCACTCATGTCGCGATCCTAAGCTTTTGATTTTACTCGTGAGCACGTGGTCGTAAACAAAGGGAAAACTGGAATCGGCCATTGAAGGAGCACTCTAATTGATTGGCTAAGTTAAATAGAACCTTGCAAAAGATGAAGCAGAATGAGTACAGATCAATTTCATGGCAGAACGCAAGACCGAAGCAAATCCAATTTCACGGAAAAAAAAAATTGAACCAAATTCTAAATTTTAAGATCCTCAACGATTCAACACGTAGGCTCTGATACCAATTGAAAGGATTTCGTAACCGAATAATCCAAATAGTCCCAAGAACATACATACTGAAATCGCTAAGAGATCGTGCATAAAACGTAAAGCAGAAGCGTACCCGGATCCATAGCGGCAGTCGTAGAACTTGATTCCGGGTCTGGATCTTCTAGGTCTGCACGGTACCGCTCAGAGGATGTGGGGTCTCTCTGTTCTCTCACACTGACTAATGGGATATCAGATGAGACGGTTTTATAACGTGTGACCTAGGGACCATAACCCCTTAATTGCACATTAGTGCCTGTTGATTTAGTAATTTCTAATTCCGCCCATCATAGAATCAGAAATTTACTTTTGGTATCTGCACATTAGTTCCCACACTTTTACGAGATGTCATTAAGGCCCATTAATAAATTCAATTAGATCACTTAATCGGGCCAACTATTGAGATAACATAGATACTCGGTCAATGATATGTTGTTGGACCATATTAGTCGGATTAAAAATCCAACAGGTGACACCCTTTATATACGCTAAGTTAGAGACCTCTTAGAATAAGATTTCCTTATATATCCTTCTATTAAAAGGATATTATTTAACCTTCGGGTATGGAATATCTCACTCAAATACCAAATCAGATATTGTGGCATGAGGGACACTTAAGAGGGATATTTGTTTCCTTATTCAGATATTGGAAATATCCAATGGATAGCTCGAGTTCCATGGCAAAAATTGCTATGTTTCATTTGCAGCGTTCCTTAGATGTCCTTTATCTTCTTGCTTGCTATTCTCAACAGATTAAAGACAAACGACATGATTTGCATACGAGAATCCATAAGCTCCTCACAGCGTGCATTTTGCTCAATGGTTGATGCTTTGCAATCACCTCCTATTCTCTTATCCTGCCATCGGTGCTATGCGGAGACAAATTCTTTATGCTTTGCCAATCAATAGGCCAAGTGGGGATTGGAATACTGAGATTGAATGGGCACTAGTGAGTTGTACAAATATGATTATAAAATATTTCAGTAATATTTTATTGTAATAATCTCGAAGTTCTACGATTCTATCCTATTTTATTCATTACTCCAAATACAAATGCATTGGGGGTCCTAAAAATTGAGCTTGGGTCGAAGAAAATGAAATATTGTGGAGAGCTCCTTCGTGAAAATATCAGCAAGCTAATCATTTGCACTAATGAACTGAATAAAATGAGATGCATTCATGTATAAAATAGTAGTCACTCTCACTATGCTTTGCACGAGCATGAAATATGGGGCTTTTTGTCAAATAAATAGTAAACATTGTCACACTAGAGAGTTGGAGGAATCAGCAATGAAAACCAAGTTCCTGTATTAGTAAGTCAACTCTATAGTTGTGTTGCCATGCTCTTGTTCTCAAATTTTGTATTGGAGCAAGTAACAATACGTTGTTTTTTTCGAGCTCCATGAAATTAAATTGGAATCAGGAAAAACAACAAATCTGTCTATTGACCATCAGTGATTCGGATCGTCGGCTTAGTTAGTGCCCAAGAAGTCATGAAGTATAAAATGTTAATCCTACCAAATACACAGACTCTGGATCACTGTTCCTTTGAGATAAGGCAAATTTGCTTCACAGCCACCCAAAAAGATGTAGAAGACTAGTGCATGCATATATAAGTGACATTTGGCCTGGTGAGTGTTAGATAATGGAGAGGTTCAACAATTTGATGATAAATAGAAGAGTCGGGCATGGTTTTAAAAATCAGATCGGACCTGCCACTCGAACTGGTTTAACTGGGAACTAGCTGTCCTCCTGGTCTGATTCTCCAAATGACTCCATTTTACAATCAAACCCATATGAACCCATTTGAACCAGTCATTTTTTCATAAATCCAGTGAGCCCATACGAACCGTAGGTTGAATTGGCAAACTTGAAAATTGAAAAAATAAAAAAGAAGCAGAAGACGCCCATACCCACAGTCCCACTCGACGAGTTCTCTGCTGTTGTTGTCGTACGTTGTTGGTGATGCTGTGGAGATTTGGAGTTTTCTTAGTTGAAAACTCACTGCATCAAACGAAGTGGAAGAATAAGAGACAGGGAAGTAGAGGGGAGAGATAGAACTAGGGGTGTAAGCGAAAGACTAGAAACTCAAAAATCTGAAAAACTTGAATGGGCCGACCCGAAAATTCTGAATTTTCGGCATCCATTATTTGAACCGGGTGGTTTTCATAAGAGGTGATAACCGGATTGAAAAATTCGGGTCCCGACGGTAAAAACCAGTGGGACCCGGAACTACCCCAAATTAGTATCATGTTTTTATTTTATTTTGTTTCTACCTCTCAGTCTCTCTCTCTCACAGTCTGTCTAAAGTATTATTGAATGTTTGTTGTCTAAAGTAGACTTTTTATTTTGGTTTTATGGTGTTACTTGTTGGCATTCTATTTGTCATTTGAGATTGTTCTTGTTTCTCTTTTGGTTGTGGAATTGGGTGGACATTTTGTTGCTACTTGCTAGTTGCTATGTACTGCTTTCGGTAATTTTTATATTTTGTTGCTGTTTGTTTTATTTTAACTTCTTATTACTTTTTGAATGATGAGCTAATGTTAATTGTTAGATAAATAATGGAAAATTGTCGTATTGAAAGCCGGGACCCGAAAAAACTGAACCGATAGTGGGTGGTTTTCAATTTCCTAAACGGTTTTTGATATGATCTTTTATGCTAAAAAAATTGGACCGATAAGGACCGTGCCCCGATCATTTTCTCAAAAAACCAGACCAAATCGCCCATTTACACCCCTAGATAGAACTGAGGAAGAAAATTGAAAGGGCTGGAATAGTGAATTGAACCAACGGAAAGAATAACTCATGCCTTCACAACTTTCAAGGTTTTGGGAATGAAGACATTTGAGAGAAATTGCCAAATAAATAAAAAAGAGAAAAATGGAAAAGGTGAGAAGTTGGTGAAAGGGTTCAGTGCATTAATTAATTTCACGAAAAAAAAGTCGTTGATTAATATTAACATTAATTATTTTCAATGCATCTTACATTTGAAAGTTTAATGATATTTAATTAATTTAAATTCAAGTAAAATTACATAATTAATAGCTAAAAAAATTTTTCAATTAAAAATTTTCTCATTTAATAAAATTTAAACAACCAACTAAAATGTCTTCTCTCTCTAAAAAAGAAATCCTCTCCCTCTCTCTAAAAATCAAGTCTCCCTCCGTGGAGGTGTCAGCGCCCCTTCAGTGGGTGGATCAATATTCTGGAGATTTTTCCAGTTCCTATCAAATCACTTAATGAAAAACACTCAGTAAAGAGGTATGGTATCCGAGAAGTCTCTCCAACTCAGTCCTTTCCCCTTCCTCTATTTTCTGAGGAGACAAACCCCAACTTTCCTCTTCGCCCTGCAAAGTATTGCTCCTTCTCGGCCTTTCGATTACGCATGGAGCCAAACCCTCATGATCCCCCTATACTAGAAGCCCTTGTCCTGCAATCGACCATGCTGGAAGAAGTTGAGGTTGTAGATCTTCCCTGTGAAGATGATGAAGATTCCATGCATGCCTTCGAGAATGCCCTAATTTTCAAGACCCAAGGATGCCGAAACCCTAGCCATAAGACGACCATCGGCCATCTCAGCAAGATCTGGATCACGAAGAACTCCTTCACTATTTAACCCTCAGGTCAGATGAAAGATACCTTTATCTGCTTGTTCTTCGATAGCTCTGACCTGGAAAGAGTGATTAAGGGGGGCGCATGGTCAGTCTCGGGATACCACCTCCTTTTCAAAAAATGGTCTTTGGGTAAACCTCTGGAGAGTCTTGCTTTCAACACAGTTTTATTATGGGTTCGAATCTGTGGCCTCCCTCCTGAAAACACAAACCGTAAATGCATCCATATAGCTGGGTCAAAAGTAGGGGAGGTTCTAGACTTTGACTCCCGGATTAATCCGCTCCCTATAGTCTTCCAGATCCCAAGAGTGTTAGTCCGGGTCCTAGCTGATAAACCATTATACCCAAGCTTCATATCCTTCCCTAAACAAAGTAACAGTCACAGCTGGATCTACTTCCGATATGAAAAGCTGGCTATTTTCTGCTATAAGTGTGGAAGGATTGGGCATGAAGTCAAAAATTGTCTGTATCCTGAGTTCGAATCTACTCTGAAGCCAAGTCCTTGGATGAGATTTGAATCCAACAGCGAGGTTCCTCTCCCTGTTATTACTCCTTTAAGAACCCAAGTTGTACCTCTTCAAATTGTCTCTCAGAATGTGAACAATGATCCTTTAGATTCCTCTACTGGGAAAGAAGACTCTCTAAAAGAAGGACCATTAGGCAGACATAAAACATGGTCGATATCACAGACAACCCATTTAAAAATCTATCTTTCATCTTTCAAGCTCAGAAGGAGCCCTAGACCGTGGTGTCAGGCTCGAAAGTGGACTCCCCTTTCAGGCCAAGGATCTTTGAATCATGGTTGTTAAACTCTAGAGTCAACTCGTAAACTCGTAAGAGTTTAAGAGTCTACCTCATACAATCGAGTTAACTCGGAGTGGAATCGGAAATTATAGTAAACTCGGTAAACTCGAGAGTCAACTCGGTAAATTCGGTAGAATCGGTAAACTCGTAAGTATCAAATCGTTGAATCGGCGAATCAGACAAAATAATTTTTTGAAGCCCAATAAACCAATTAATTTGTAAAGTTCACTCTTTTAAATGATAAATGAGCTAGGTCCAACCCCTTAAATGGCTAATTGCTAAAAATTTGATCGACATAACCCTTATCATATCTCTTCTTTCATTCAGTCTTCTTCTCAGTAGATTCTACTGCGTTTACCTCACCTGTGCGACTATGCCTGTCCACTGCCCACTACCCTCTACCGAGTCTGCCATTTGGAGATGTCATGTAGAACATAGACTTTTGATTGAACATATTTGAATCTTAATTACTTGAACTTATTTGAATTGAACTTATTTTCTGATTTTTATGGAATGTTTGTGTTATTATGAACATATACAATTATATTTACTTGGTACATAAACTCTACGAATTTACGATATGAGTTTACGTTTCGAGTTTATAAGGACGCTAACGAGTTTACATAAACTCTCGAACTTGACAACCTTGCTTTGAATCCCCTAGCACTGACTCCCTCCCTGTAAATCGCAAGAAGTTAGCCACAAGGAAATCCTCATCTCTCCTGCCATCTAATATCTCATAATCGTCTAGTGAGATGTCGAACATTCTAGACTGCCTCTCATTGCATAAGGAAAGAAAACTTGAAAATTGGGAGAATGGTTAAAGATGATCTCAAAATCGACCTGCTCCAACATATGATTGCATTTCCTAACTCCTCCTCTATCTCCCAATCTGATACTCCTCAATTAGCAGCTCCAACCTCCTCTAGCTTGCTGAATGATATAGATCCAACACTTGAGCAAAACTCATCTGAAACTCCTGACAACATGACGGCCGGGGTGGCAGACCTAATCATGCCCCCCTAGTCACCATGAGCATCCTCTCTTGGAATTGTAGGGGCATAGGAGGAGACCCTATAGTTCGAACTTTAAAGCAGCTCCTCCAAACACACAAACCGTATCTACTCTTTTAGTCAAAAACAAAGGCGAACTCCTAGAAATGTGAGAGGGTAGCAGGGAAATGTGGATTCACCAAGATGCATGTGGTGGATGCAGTGGGCAGAGCAGGGGGCTTATGCTTGCTCTGGCATGACTCCATCGAGGTAACTATTCTTGATTCCAGCAAATATTACATGCATCTATCTATACATCATGTCATGTTACCCTATGATTGGTTTTTAACTTGTGCATATGGACCTTCTTATGAGATTGATAAGCTAGCATTTTGGTTAGACCTCAAAAACATGGTAAACAACCTTGATATGCCTTGGTTACTGATAGGGGACCTAAATGAAATAATGAACTTAGATGAAAAATTTGGAGGTAGAAACATAGGTGCTAGTAGCAGAAACTATCTCGAAAACTTTATAAGTGACACTGGGACGATTGATTTGGGTTTTAGTGGGAATAAATTTACTTGGAGAAATAAAAGACAGGGATTAAGTCATATAAAACAACGTTTAGATAGGGCAATTGCTAATGAACCTTGGAGATTAATTTTCCCTAATGCAAGAGTTCTCCATCTCCTAACTTCTTGTTTAGATCATAATTCTATCCTCCTCAAACTAAATTTAGATAACGTTAAAAAACCATACCCCTTCCGTTTTTTACAAGCCTAGACAAGAGACCCAACCTATAAAGATATCATCAAGGAAGCATGGAACAAACATACTGTAGGATCAAGAGCCTACAGATTCAAGATGAAATTAAAATATGCTAAATCAGCTTTAAAAGAATGGAATATAAATGATTTCAAAAATTGTGATGAACTAATAAAGAAAAAATTAATGGAAATCGAATCCATTGAATGTAGGGAACCATTTGTAAACAATTTAAGGGAAGAAAGACTCCTTCGGACCCAACTGCAAGAATACTTAAAAAGGAAAGAATTGATTTGGCAATAGAAGTCTCGGGAGCTGTAGCTCAAAGAGGGAGATGCAAACTCAAAATTCTTTCATCTCTCCACAATCATAAGAAGGAAGCAAAACTCAATTGAAGCAATAAAAAACAACAGAGACCAATGGCTCTTCAACTATGATGACATCAGTCACTATTTTACCCAAAACTTCAAAAGTCTATTCACCACTACTAACCCCCAATTCCCTGAGGATCTAGAACAATTAGTTCATCCTATTATAACAGAAGAAGAAAATAAGATTTTAAAGGAAATCCCTCAGCAGAAGAAATTGAATCGATATTAAGAACAATGAATTCACTAAAAACTGCCGGTCCAGATGGAATGTCAACTCTGTTCTATAAGGAGAACTGGCCTACTATACAAAATGATCTCGTATGAGCAGTGCAAAGCTTCTTTATAAATGGATTCCTCCTAGAAGAATGGAATGCTACCTTCATCACATTGATCCCCAAGAAACCAGATGCAAATAAATTTGCTAATTACAGGCCAATTAGTCTCACAAACACTTATTATAAAATAATTTCTAAAATTTTGGCTAATAAACTAAAATTAGTCTTACACAAAATAATATCTCCAAATCAAACAGCTTTCATTGAAGGGAGATGGATCAATGAAAATAGCATCCTAGCTCAAGAAATATTACACACGATGAATACTTCTAAATCCAAGAAAGGATGCGCATGTCTAAAAATAGACTCTTCCAAGGCTTTTGATCGTGTCGAGTGGTCCTTCATAAAGTGTATTCTAACTAATCTTGGTTTCAATGATATCTTCATCAACTGGATCTTGCAATGTATACCAACCCCCTCCTACTCTGTTCTGGTCAATGGTAGTCCATCCAATTTTTTTTTATAGCCTCTAGAGGGCTTAGACAAGGGGATCCTTTATCACCTTACCTCTTTATCCTAGTAACGGAAATATTAACAAGAATGTTCAATGTAGCTGAACAGTATAATTTTATAAGAGGAATTAAAATCTCATGAAATAATATCCCTATCAGCCATCTAATGTTTGTAGACGACCTAATGATCTTCATTATAGCAAACAAGTCTGAAGCCAGAAACTACAAATTTATACTTGATCTATTTAATTCATGGAGTGGACTTGAAATAAATGCCCAAAAGTCAGGAATACTCCTTTCAAAATTTGTTCAAGGAAGTGCGGAAGGTGATATAAAACATACCTTAAATCTAAAGAAGCTGAGTAAGGAAACCAAATATCTAGGCAACCCTCTTTTCATTAAACGAAAAAAGGCAGACTCCTTTTGCTTCTTAGTTGATAAAATTCAAAGCAAACCAACTACATGGAGGGCCAAAAATCTCTCCTGGGCTGGTACAACAACACTAATCCAATCTGTACTGAACTCACTATCAACATATCAGATGGCAACATTTAGAGTTCCTCTAAAGATTTGTAAAGAAATGGATAGGAAAACAAGAGATTTCTGGTGGAACAAACACGAAAGTAATGGAAGGTATTTCACATAGTCAGCTGGAATAAAATCTATCAGCCAAAGAAATATGGGGGTCTAGGTTTCAGAATGTTTTCTGAGTTTAACAAAGCTATGCTATCAAAAACCTCTTGGTTCCTATCAACTAACAAAAAAAGCTTAGCTGCCACTACCTTTAAGCAAAAATATGGTATTCCATTAAATCGTAATACCAGACTTAAAGCCCCACCTTCCAATGTTTGGGAGGATATTCAAAGCTGTAATCAAACACTGCATAAGCAATCCTGCATTCAAATTGGTAATGGCACCTCCACTAGGGTCCGGTTAGATCCATGGATCCCCTCAAATTCAGATTTTATGGCTGTTCCTAAATCCCCTTCTGTGCTCATTGATCCCTCTTTAAAGGTAAAAGACTTAATCTGCTCAGATACCAAAACCTGGAAACTGGACAAACTAAACTCTTTGTTCAATGCTGAAACAACCCAAAATATAACTAGAATATATATCCCTCTACACAATAAGGAGGATGATTTCATCTGGATCCCTGATGAAAAAGGAATTCATTCAGTTAAATCATTCTACCTAAAAGATCAAGAGTATCGATTTAGTACAGGAATGGAATCATTTTGGACAAAAATCTGGAAGCTAAAAATTCATAACATATTAAATCTCCATCTTTGGAGAATAGTAAAGGGATGTCTCCCTTGGGCAAACATGGAGGACACGTCCTGTCCTCTTTGTCAAGCCAACTCTATTTCTGCAACTCACCTTTTCACTAATTGTTTATTCCTCAGAATTCCTTGGAGGGAATCTCAATGGAAAGTCTGTAATTTTCCAGCATTAGATATGATAGAATTGATCAAATTTGTAATAGATCCTAGCGACTTCCCACTGGATAGTTATGAAAAGTTACAATTTACTTTATTCAGCACCATATTATTGTATGAGCTGTGGAATCTCATAAACAAAGTACTTTTCTCTGATGAAGTGCCTGATTTGGGTAAATTCTTGCTTTTGGTGAATGACAAATTCATGGAACATGCCAAGATGATTAATTGTAGTGTTGATGCTAGAGTATCTCCCATCTCCAATATGCCTTCTTGCATTTCAAATTCAGTTCCATTGCTTTCAACTAGGTACAATCAATATTCGACCTCTCAAGCCAATATGGGGATAACTATTTTTGTGGATGCTGCTTGGTCCTTGGATAAAAATTGTATTGCAGGGATAACTTTTGAGAATGGAAAGAAGATGGCTTTTTGGACTCAAAAGGTGGATGCTATCTCTCCTAATCAAGTTGAAGCACTTGCTATCCTAATTGCCACAAGAGTAGCAGAGCATCACAAGTGGAGAAGGATTTCAATTTTTTCTGATGCTCAACAGATTGTGCTCGCAGCAAGAGGGAAGCAAAAACCGAAATGGGAATCCCACAATATTCTCCCAGATATTTCTTCTTGTAAACCCTCTTTTGATTCTTGGGGAATTTTTTGGATCCCCAGAACTCACAATTCGCCAGCCCACGATCTGTGTAGGAGTAGTGTTTATCGTACCTCCTACCAGTTACAATACTCAGAAGTATGTGTTCCGTAATAAAATTTAAACAAAAGATGTTATATTATAAGAAGAGACAAGACCACCATCTTTTTAATTTCAAGATTTCATATACCTCATGACTTTATGCTTAATTACGTGAAAATTTCAAAATTTGAAAGATGCTACTTTATTTTCAAAGTTAGATTTATGTTTTGTATTGAACTTATACATTGTGATGATTATATTAAAAAGTTACAATTCCAAACTCATAAATACTAAAGCTACTTTATCTTCTTCTTCTTATTATTATTAGTAGTAGTATTAAACATGCGGCTGAACCTATCGAACCCCTGGTATGAGCCAATAAACCCATACTTTATCCGATTTCTGATCTGGTCCGGTTTTAGAAACTATAGGTTCAAGAAGCGGGGTTGCCATCATGCACAGAGAGCCCAGAGGAGCCTATCGAGGAGGACCACTTATAGTCTAACATTGTGGCGTGATCACAACTCCCAAAACTTATCAGTGTATATTATCCGTGTAAAATTAGTCATGAAAACATACTCCTACTTATACATTATAAATTAATCCCTGTAATGCTAATGTTAGCGTAAGATTCAGTTTGTATGAAGCACAAGATGAAGCGTGTCATTATTAACAAGGAGAAGCATTCATACATCTCATACCATCTTTAAATAAATTATGAAACATTTTTTTATAAAGGAGGCTAATGGGTCTAGCAACATGATGAAGAGCAACGAAACCAAAGAGATGGAAAGTTCACTTGTCAAAAGTAAATATAGAATCTTTTGATCCAAAGTTGAGAAGAAGATATCTTATGTCATGTTATTATTATCTGACAGTGCTTGCACATTTACATAAACTAATAAGATTCCATTACTTTTTAGAAAATTTTTCAATTAAGCTTAAAAACTAAAAAAAATGGCTCTAAAAAAATTGAATTTTATTGGTTTGACGTCGTGACAACATATTATAAAATACTCTCTCCAAGTCGAGACTGATTTGAGTAAATTATTCCTCAATTTATAAACTTTTTTAGGTACAGAGTTCTATCATTTTAATATAATTTCTTCCCAATGATATATTCATTTTATCAATAAATTCCTATGCTTGATCTTTTTTATCCGTCCCGTTGACTTTGCATATAAAAATTATGGCAGAGTAAGTTAAAGTATAAATTAATTCTAAAATTTTTCCACGTTACACAAGCAATATTCCTTTGCGTTAAAAATGTCAATAATTTAATTGGTTCGTACACTTGGTCAACTCGCACGGAATCGAGATTCTCTGTCACTCCTATCAATAACTCGCATTTCTATTCCAATTTTCCATACATGAGCTCTTTTTTCCTTGGGACAAGTAAACTGCTCGTACAAAGCGAAAGCGTGCAAAATTATGTTTCTAAGAGTTCAAATCGAATATTCGCCAGCTTGCTTTTGGACTAGTCTGCTCGTCACACACGTACCACCATTATTGAAAATAAATCTCACATCGAATAATAAATAAAAAGATCATAATTTATAAGAGAGAGAATACTAACGTCCTATTAATTTCAATTTTTGAATTGAACGTGAGCCAACCTCTTATGAGTTATGTGAAAATGTCAACGGTATCAGAGCCCATGTGTGGGCTCAGATCATGACAGGTCTGAGTGTGAAACTAATTAACTGTTAATCCCAAGATCAGAAGGAAAATGTCTGGCTTGCAGTTATTGTCCTCTTGCATGAGTACATAAGAAAAATAGACAAATAAATATAAAATAAATGGTATCAGAGCCCATCTGTGGGCTCAGATCATAACAGGTCTAAGTGTGAAACTCGTGAACCGTTAATCCCAAGATAAAAAAAAAATGTCCGACTTGTAGTTATTGTCCTCTTACTCGAGTACAGAAGAAAAATAGATATATAAATATTAAAAAAAAACTTTGGATTGTGTATATTCGGGTGAGGAACAGTTGGAATTGAAAAATTATTCACTTGCATTTGAGAGATTAGACCATATACGACTCAACTTAAATTAATAGGTTGGTGGCAACACCCTCTTACAAACAAGGTTTTATTCTCCTATCTGCCCGAAGTAGGATTGACTCTTGAATAACAGATCCTCATGTGACAACATGTTCACACATGATACGTACCTTTAAACATCCATCATTAATAACTGATATCGAGCCAAGCATTTTATTTTCCACTAGGCAAATCTTTTCTTCCATCATCGGACTAATATATGAGTCAAACTTTTTCTTCGTATTCAATAAACTGACTACGAGTCGAATATTTTTCTTTTAGTATCGGGGTTAATGGGTCACGAGTTTCATATTTAGGGTTGGTGGGATGTGAGATTACGTGAGAACCTGCTCTAATACTATGTAAAATATCTACTTGGCGCATAAGAGGTTAGACAATGTCAAATCCAAAAGTTTAAGCTAGGAGTGTGCACGAGTATATGGTGGATCCAGAACCGATACAAACCTATCCTATTGGATAGGTTCTGTGTATATTTCAATAAAAATAGGGTAGGTTCTATGTAACAAATAAAGGAACCAGTCTGCTCCAGTTTCGATTCCAGTTACAGCACATAGGATACCCTGAATCGAAACCGAAATCTGTTAACTTATTTGGGCTATTAAATTTAATTGTTCGTACCTTTTTCGTTTGAACTCCAGATTACGAATCGTTTAAACCATTGTGTTCTCACTTGATGGTCTTTCATTTGACATAATAATTATACATATTTGATAAATTTTCATGCCTATAGGATCAATATAATTTAAAATGGGTGATAAATAGTAATTAAGTATAATACAAATATACTTAAAATTACACATATAATAATAATCATGAAAAAAAATATTGAAGTAATCCATATTTTTGAGATAAAAAATAAATAATAAACATATTCTAATAGAGTACCAGGAATCTGTGGTATCTTACAGGTTTTGGATAGGGTCCAATTCCAAGATTAACAGGGTAGGGTTTTGATCAAAAAGTTAGGAGTTGGTCATATATCGAGTAGGATTTGGATATCATGAAAAAAATACAAAGTACCCGGACCCGAACACCCCTAGCTTAAGCTAATTTATTGATAGTATACACCCTCATATAAGCCATGTTTCATTTTCTTATTTAGCCCATGTGAGATTGACTACTTGATAGTAGACAAGATGAGGACGAAAATGTTCGAATTTCACTCTAAATAATATTGCCATAAGAGTCTCTTAAACTTGCGCTTTCATAGACACCGTCGTTTTAGACTATATGAGACTTTTGATGGTGTTACATTGACAGGGCTAATATTAATACTAGTTATTCAGTTCGTCTAATATGTTTATGATTGGATACAAAAACTCGACTATTACATAATAGGGATTGGATATGTCATCGCTATTACTACTCTTCTTTTAATTATAAGAGAAATAGGACGAAGAGACGGAAAGAAAATCATTTATGAAGTTGAGAATAATTTCACACGATAGAGCTGACTCACCTTTTGTTTTTCTCAGCAGCTAACAGACGTCAGGAATTTAAAATCCATCAATTATTAATTTATCCAAATTAGTAGGTATTCGTTGCTTTAATAGTACAGACGTAGGCAAACTAAGATGTCAGTCCCATATTGTAAGGTAGAAATGGCTACTCAGGTTACTGCAGGGTCCATTATTGATATTTCGGAAAGGATTGTCGGTGTATGAGAACCTTGGACTGACGTGTCTCAAGGGGTCCACTGATTGAAGACCTGAAACTGAGAAAAGAAAGTCGAACTGAGGTGAATCCTTCAATTTGTCTCTCTAACGCCCAAGTTAGTCTAAGCAGTATAAGAAAGAGAGACTGTGTGATAAATGAAAAGAGAGAATGTTTACCTTATTGAATGTTTTAAGTATTTATAGGTTATTATAGTAATTATCAAAATTAACTTTTGATTGACTGCTACGTGGCCTTCTAACAATTTTTTTCCGGAGCAGTGTCGCGAGGATTTTGCCCTATCTGCACATTTTCCTTAATAAAAACATATATATATATATATATATATATATATACACACACATATATATATCTGGGCGTGGCATAAATTGAAATGTATCAATAAACTGATGCATTCGTTTTCCATGTTTTCGTCATCATTCCAAATATTCAATTTCGCCTATCATGTTAGTCCATCTGTAACCCGTTGTGATGGTACCTCAGCGGCCTGCAGAAAATAAACTGTAGAGGTTATAAGAAAGATGGAAACGGGTTTAGGGTAAATTATATGAAAACAAATGCATATGTGGAACCACTTACCGTATGCCACATTAATAATATTTTTAAAAAATTAAAAAATCTATTTAAAAAATAAAAATATGAAAAAAAGAGATAACTTTTAAAATTTGTAAAAATTTAAAAATAAATTGAATTAAATTTAGAGTTGCACATATTGCACCACTCATCACACACAATATTAGTAAAACACTGAGAGCAAGTCCAAAATGGAAAACAGAATTTAGAAAGAGGAGGAAGGTAACGAGGATGTGAAGGTGATTTACTGGAGTGATACTGATGAAAGGCAGAATAATTTAGTCATCACAGACTATTTTTGAATTTTTTTATTTTTATGAATTTTATCAGTTCTTTAATTTTTCTTCTATTTAAAAATTTTTTATATAAGTTTTATAAATATTTACCTTGTAAGAAATTATCGAAATTCATTCATTTTTAACAAATTTTTACTAATTCATTTGATCATTTTGAAATTTGTTAATTTTTTGTAAGTTTCACTTAAAAGTTCCAGTACTTTTTATATTTTTATATTTTATATTTTCTATGTATTTATTAAATATTTTGTTTTTAGAATATTTTTAGTAATGTTTAAATTCAAAGTTTGGGTGATTTTAGTTTATTTCTAAACTTTTGAAGTTTTTTACACCTTTGAGTTATTTTCACTTTCTCTACTGATGTTGTAGGTGATTAGTGTTGAGGTGCCTTTATCCGACTTTTTGTTAAAAATTCTTTTTCAAGTTTTCTAGTTTTTATCTTATTTTTATTATTTTTTAATGTTTATAAAATTTCAATAGTTTTTATAAATTCTCTTAGATTTTTCATATATATATTTCATTTTTTAGAATTTCTTATTTTTTAAAATTTTGCTATGTGACATACGGTAAGTCGTGCCGCTGGCGCAACTAATGAAAAATATTAATGGAGCCAGAAATTCATTTATTGTTATGTTACAAAACAAAAATTGGGATAGAATTGAAATTTTTTAATGGTGAAATTTTAAATTGCAACTTTTGCAAGTAGGCTTTCAAAATTAACACTAAATCATAACCCTTTTTAAAATTAGCATTAGTATAAAGGGAGTTTTTGAATTTTTATTAAAATGACATCTATGGGCCTCACATTATTTCAACCCTAATTTCCTCAACTCCTCCCGATCCTTTCTTGCCTCCTTCAACCTCCTCACGTCCAAAGCCCGGGAGCACTCCGACCATCCTTCATCCCGCCATCGTCTCCTTCGACCGTCCCCCCTCCGTCGCCCTCCGATTGTCCTTGATTTGGCTAAAACATCAGCAGTTTTCATCTGGCTCTTGTTTCCAATTGCCAAATTTGAATCCACTTTATATATTCTTTGATTGCTGGAATAGTTCCGAGTTCGATTGTTTATAAACAGGCCCCGATGTTCTATAAAAAGGTCCTGACACATTATACGTAGTTCTCGATACTTTACAAATAAGTCCTGACACATTATATAGAGGTCCTAATACTTTATAATAGGTCATGACACATTCTGCGTATGTCTTTATACTTTATAAATAAGTCTCGAAATATTGTACATAAGTCCAGATAATTTGTCAATTGGTGCCCGACGCATTGTAAATAGGTTCTAATAGTTGATCTGATTGATAGTAGGTCCCGGTTATTTATCAATTGATGAAAGTAGATCCTGATAATTGAAAAATGTTTCATAATCTGTAGGTCGACGGTTCAAAGTTCCAAAATTAGAAATTTTCGTTGTACTTGTGGAATTTAATTTTCCTTACACCAATAGATCTCTCATTAAACCTCAAGAAAATAATAGCTACCTATGTAATATGAATAGGTCCGAGGTGGTTGCTACTGGTCGATGCTATTGCACTGCTGGCTGCAATTGCTGCTCTTGTTGTTCAATTCGAGTAGTTGCTAGTCGATGTTGTTGTATTGCTAGTCGCAATCCTTGCTCCTACCAGTTGATCGGAGCCTTTTTGGAGAGATCGAAATTATCGAACTCTTCATAGTCGTTGCTCTTACTGGTCGATCGCAGTTGCTTCTCCTTCGCCCCCGCTAGTTGGGATCGTAGGCAAAGGAGATGGAGAGAGGCACGAGAGAGAGAGAGACACAGAGAGTTTCAAAATGATCAAGAGGGGAATAATGAGCGGGAGAGAGGGAATGTATTTCAAGATGAGCACGAAGGGAAATGGGCGGGAGCTTTGTGAGCAAGGGCAAAAGAGACAAATGACGTAACATAGTGTTATTTTCAAAATTGATTGTAAAATGACGTCATTGATACAAGATGAGAGAGGAGGGATGCTAATTTGACCAATTAACACAATTGTTTATGTAATTTACTTAAAAATAAAAGGATTTTAGTTTCTATGGAGTTAGCAATATAACCTAACCATTATTAGAGTTCATTGCTAATAGAGGACAAACACATGCAAGACGTTGGAGTTTGGATTGTATAACCGAGAAAAATTGACAACTTCAAGAACATAAACGCTAGAAATTACGTTGTAAAAAATCCTCTCGGTTGAAAAAATCTCCATAGTTGTAAGTAAATTCACTGGATCGTAATCGAAGATTACAACTTTACAATGATAATCCATGTTGTACGCAAGCACGTATTACAACTCTGTTCAGACCTCTCTAGTTCTCATGTTTATACGTTCTCGAGAATATCTCAAAAAGATGACAAAGTCAATCATATTGGTGCATGTCCAAGTTCAGTTATTTATCGACCCAACTGTGACGAAATAAGTTAGAATCTCCGTAATTTTCTCCACTGGAAATATTCTAATTTGACTCGAGATGAAATTTTAAGAAATTAGGAAATATACCAATGTGTGCATATTTTATGCCTCCCTGGAAGATTTCTTTCTCATTCCTTTAGGTCTTCGGGCATTTCAAACTTCCAAATTGCTGCTAAACACCCTCACCGAAATCTCTACCTTTGCATGTGTTGAGTTAATCACCATCAATCTCTGTCTGCTTGCTCTACTAACCCCTTCCAATTGGCTCCATCTCTCTGTGCATGCACCTCTCAAGTTCAAGCTAATATTTTAAGCATTTCTAGGCATCTGATTGGAGCAACGTCAGCGAGTTTATGACGATATTTCATGTCATCTTAAGATGTTTTCTCACATTTTATTTAATCAGTTTCCTAGTCATATCTTGAGTAATTTATGAGCATTTTAAGGTTGTTTGGGGGTACTTCATTAGGCTCTTTGTTGATGCAGGATAAAGTTAGGAGCTCGAGAAGAACCAACAGGCATGAAAGGATAGAGGAATGGCTCGTTACCACACAAGACGCTGTGATCAACTGTCTTGGCTGCTATCAGTTCAGCCACATTGGATTTCAAACTTCTTTTCGAATCAATACGATTTCTGAGAGACTAAGAATGACCTTGTGGGCGCAGTAAAAGCCATAATACGACCGAATTCATTGAATGAATGCGAGAGAATCTTGGAGTGGATTAATGAGAGGAAGTTCTGTCTAGGGTTGCCCTATTCCTGATAACATATCTTAGATAAATAAATAAGTAAATAAAATAATGAAGTTAAAAATTGAAGGGATGGTTATGTACAATTTTATTATTTTAATTCTATTTCTTATAAGTAATAACTATTCTTTATGAGAAAAATGAGATTACTCATTTATCATTTATCCTTTACCCATGATACGTCAGAAATAGTTATTCCGGATAATATTATCAATGCCAATCAAACGTAAGAATAGTTATTTCACATGAACCACGCATGCGCTGAGATTATAGATTATTCATTGAGCAGGGAAGAGACAAGGATGACCTCATAGAATTATGTCACGTGATTAGAAATCTATACGAATGAACAGCGCCCCTGGCACCCTATACTAGACAAATACTTAACCTTGTACAATAAAATACGAGAGTAAGTCTGATGACGAAAGTTAACCACTCCGAACTAGTTAAATCTAACAGTGTCCTAAATGTTAAGATGATGTAAGAAAATTATAATAAAGAGGTAATATTCCCTGGATCTAAGTGTACATCTCAATCAGTTTGTAAGCTTTGGACGCCTCTGTGATTGTTCTTGATCTCATTCTTTAGCCGAAAAACCATCACTTTTACTCATGATAAAGCAGAGACAGTATTGTGTGCCATGAGAATGCACGTGGCGATGTTGGCATAGTGTTATAATTCAACTATTTTAAAACTTTTTTTAATAAAATCCTTAAAAAAATTTAAAAAGAATTAAATTCAATTAATTTTTATATCGGCACTGCTATACGATACACCCGTTACCTACGAGACTTTTCCGGTAAAGCATCGACGTCAACCTTTGTTAAAAGTTGACTTGTAAGTTTATTGATGGAAGCATATGTATTATATTTTTGATTAATTTGGCAATCGAAAAGCTTCCCCACCCTAATTAATTCATTGCCACCTCACTACAAGAAAACAGATTTTAAGTGAGAAAGTATTGAAAACCATTCACATTGAAGATTTCATGCTTAGTGACGAAAAAGTAATATGGTTACTAATGACATATTTGGTCAAATATTTTGAGACAAATTTTAAGAAACTCCCTAATTTCGTATTTCTTGTGAAAAATTATGGACTCGCGACAGGAGAAGCTGTGGCTAAAGTATAATAAAATTGGCTGCAGGCTACGTTTTGGCAGGGGTGTGCATGGGTATAGAGTAGATCCGAAACCAGTAGGAATCTGCATTATTAGGTAAGTTCAGGATAATGAATCAGGGAGCCGGTCGGTTCCTTTTCCAGTTCTAGCATACGGGATATATTTGGAACCGGAACCGAAATTGAAACCTGTTAACTTATTAAACTATTTGAACGCTAATTCACGAACTATTTTAACCATTTATAGTAAACGAAGGTTTCAAGGTCTCTTCCTAAGCCTACCATATCATCAACCCAAAATAGTTAGTTAGGTGGTTTTCTTGCAGTGCTACCACAAATGAGGAACTGGGTTCAAATTTTGTTGCTAATAAGTTGCCGTTTTATGGTTTTTTTTTTTGGGTAAACGCTCTTTGTCTTCTATTGTCTTTGAACCTATGAGATGTTAAACGTATGAGAAGCATCCGCCTACGCCCTTGATCGGCATCCTCCTTTAGTCAGGAAATCTTGGCCGTCCAAGCCACCAGAGAAAGCACAGGTTATTTAGTAATGAACTAAAACTTGAGGTTTTTTTTTTTTTTTTTTCATGGTTCATTTGATTGAATTACATCTAGGCCTGACAATTATTGACACGACACGGTAACCCGATACGACACGACACGGAGTTAGGCGGGTTTGGGTCAAGCCTATTTAGACACGAACCTGTACAGACACGATAAATAAACGTGTTTAACTGGGTTTGAACCTGTATAATACAACACGACATAATTAAACACGTTTATTAAATGTATTAACTATTTTCATACATATATTGACTCATTTAATATATTTATATATGAAAATTTTATGACATAAAATATTACATGCATTACATGATCAATAATTGATTAATCTTGCTTATTTATTATACTAATTATCAATAAATATTATTATTTTAGTAATTACATCATATATTATTAGAGTATAATTACATATTGTCGATATTTTACATTAAATGGGTCAACCCGGTTTAGACATGACCGTTTAGACACGAACCCGTTTAAACACGAAAAATAAATGTATCATATCCAGATCATTGGAGTTTCTAACCCGGATACGTTTAGACACGACACAGTTTGCCAGGCCTAATTTACATCCAATTACAAGCCATCTGAAATTTTTCACAATTTAAATTCACATTTTAAAGCATAATTACTAAAATTGCACAATAATAAAGTGTAATTAAGATAAATTCCATAAAAATATAAATTTACTGTGTTACAAGGATTTGGAAATGTAAACTTTTTAGAAAAGATATTAAATGTTTTTTGCCATAAAAAATAAAAAGATTTGTCGTAAAAATATCCGTCTATCTGAGATATTATCTCATTACCGCTTACATACGATAAATTTTTAAATAATCCTACCCCAACGTGTATCATGAAAAAATACTAATAAGATTATGATAAATTAAAAAATTGATATTAATTTCTCAAGTAATTACTCTAATAATTACTAATTAGATTTATCACGTCACTGTACAACTCAAGACCTCTAAGATTTAAGGGAAAAAATCCCTCGTATAGCTTCTCTTCCTAAATTTTCTCTAAGTTTCTCCGGTTTTCCTTATCCTTCTCCAACTTTTAACTTTACCCAGTTAAAAAATAACTTTTATTTTTAGAAATTCAAATAAAAAAGCAAAAAATATCCGGCACTTCAATCATGTCAGTTTCCTTTCTATATCTTCTCCAACTTTAACATGTGCTCCTTACCCTTCCTCCACGCGAGAAAGTCTCAAATCAAATGGTTATATCCGGTAGGTAGTCCTAGCCATGGTACTAGAATCAGATGGTTCCAGATCGGAATCGTCAGTTCCGATTTCGTGACCCCCTGGAACCGGCCCTGATCAGGGGTAGTTCGGAACCACGGTACCGCCTGGTATCATATTGACTAGTTCGGTTTTTGTTGAAATTAAATAAAATTTAATTTATATAACGAGTTCGTTTTGTAAATTATAGTTGAACTCTTGATATGTGTAAAGTTTTTACAGTTATCAAAGATCAACTTTACATGTGCTAAAATTTTAATGATAATTTATACAACGAACTGATATATATTTTGTATTACACAGTAAGTATTGTGAAGGGGCTGACGCGATTGCAAAAGTGAAAGTAGGGGCTGAGGTGATTGGACGTTGGGCGGGGTAGGTTGCAGGCTAGCCTAGGGGTAGGATGACATGAATTCTTTTTTTAAATTTCCCACTGGATTCGGTTTAGAATCTCTGGTTCACGTTCGGCCTTGAACCTTAAGCCTCACGGTTCAAGGCCGATCCCAGCCTGTTTCGGGCCGGTTTTGACTGGGCCGACCGGGGCCCAAATCCGCGGCCAAGACTACAGGTAGGTAATATTTTTGTGTTATACTCATCCAATCAAGGTTAATTATTTACATATTTACTTAATTAAAATTTACTATTTATTAAGATTTTTCTTATTTCTTTAGTATTTTCTCTAATTTAATAATTATAATAGTATAATTATTGATTTTATGTTAAAATTAAATTGAATATATACATCATGTTAACATTATCACTTCGTACAACTGTTTCGGTGAAGATTTTTCTCCTTCCACTGTCGAAGTTTCCCAATGGCTTCTTTTTGTCCCACTTTCTCCAGTAGTTTCATTTATTTGTGGTATGGTGGGCAGGGAAATGATTTCAGCAGAAGCAACAGGGAAAGATCTAGAGCTTAATAGCGACTTCCTTGACAGAGAATAGTTGGATTACCAAGCGACAAGTCAAGAAAGGAGCAGCCAGTAAGGGCATACCAGAACTCTGAGAGGCATTGACTGTTTAAATCATTGAGTATTTTCTTTTAATGGATTCTAAAAAAAAGCGAAGTTTTGGGTTTCTTTTTTGGCAATATTTTAGCTCAGCAACTGCTGAAGAGGAGGAGGAAGACGGTGAGAAATTCCCAACCCCGGCAGTGGAACCCGGAGAGGAAGATGGCGGAGGAGCTGCGGTAGCTTTCCATCTCAGGAGAGAAGGTGGATGTAGGAAGGCGGCATGAACATAACTCCGATGATTCAGCTTTAGATTGGATCGAGAGAGCAACATCTCGAGGAGGGATTCCGATGGGTACCCATGAGGGTTTGTTTGGTTCTAGAAGCATTGAGAAACTGAGGAGTACCCATGAGGGTTTGTTTGGTTCTAGAAGCATTGAGAAACTGAGGAGTACAGCAATCAAATGAATACCATGTTCGTGTTCCAAATACAGAAGATAAAAATCACGGTTTTCTATTTGCTTTTTTATTTTCATATTTTGCATGGCGGTTATCTAAATATTTTATAAATCATTGACTAACCCAATTTGAGTCAAGTCTATTAATTAAGGGTTATTAAAATAGGTTTTTTTCTATTTATAAAAAATTGAATTTGATATTATTGCTTAAGAGGACCAAGTGCTGAATTACTTGAATCAAAATATTTTGATACTCCATCTATTTGTTCATAATTTGCTTAAATAATTAGTAGTCAAATTTTCTGATTCAATGAAAGAATTAAATGGCGGAATTTCCTATGGCTTAGGTTTGTTGGATTCACATTGAGTTGACCAATCGGAGCTCCAATAATATGATGGATTTTTGAATTGGTTCCTTCATGCAGATTCAAATAAGATGGATCCATTAAAATAAGCATCTTATGATTACTGGATTTTTCATTTAAAATGCTCAAATTTGATATTACACTTGCAAGGACAACATAACCAGTGGACTCCTGCTTTGTTCTTGGAATCACGCTCGAGGGCATCTAGACACTATCCCACGTTTCCAAATCTTGGAACTTCACCTTTCAAACAATCTCATATTGGAGAAGAGGGATTGTGAGGAGTACTAGCACAGCAGGATAATGTTAAGAAGGATGAGCTGCCATGCACCAGATGAAAATTGGTGTTTTGCATTTTTGAATCTTACCGTTAATTACATTTATTGTTCATGTAATCATAATTTCGCTTGTATTACATTATATGAGTGCTGTAAACTTACTGTGTATCCATGTGATTAATTGCACTGTCGAGCACTGTTCGACATAATAAACATGTTGATTCATAAATGGAATGAAAAAACAAAGAATTGATCGAATGATCCATGCTATATTATTATCTATTCTCTTTATAATACGAAAGATTATGATAATCCTACCAATACCGAAATAAAAATTAACCATGATGTCTCTCCGACAATTTTAAAAATTATTAAAGAAAATTAGGGATTTTTAGAAAATCTGTTATGCATTCTGTTTTCCAGTAGATTTTTCACCCGTGCTTCCAACTTTTGTTACAGAAAGAAGAGGTTTTCCATAAACCATGCCATGGCATCCTTCCATAACGGAAGCTATCTCCATCAACTTCCATAACCTTGTCCAACTATAAAATATCACATCCTTCCATGGCATTCTCCTCATCCCTTCCTCCGCTCCTCCCAAACCCTCTCTTCTTCCTTGCGAAAATCACTCCACATTTCCATGAAAATGGAGGCCAGGAATATCCCGAGTCCGATGCTTTTCCTCACCTTCTCCTTCTTCTCCTTGCTGCTCCTCACCCTGGCCGAGGCACGGCAAGTTCGTGGCAGGGCTCCACCACCTCAGCTGCAGATGCTATGCCGCAAGACCTCCTACCCGAAGCTCTGTGCCAGGACTATGGAACAGTTCCTGAACCGAAACTCACCTCTTAATGACCCGATGTTCGTCTTCCGAACCTCTCTCATGGCGGCCGCCGCCGAGGCCCGGAAAGCCATCCACCAGGTCGATCAGCTGGTCGCGTCGGAGAACAATGTAGCAGTGGTCCAGAGCCTCAGGTCCTGCAGGGCCTTCTTCAACGATGCAGTTGAGAATATCCAGTTGGCCATGGACAAAATCCAGTACCGGGACAAATGGACTATCAACGATGCATTCAGTTCTGCCATAAACGCATTCGGCTCGTGTGACGCAGAGTTCACGGGTCCGAGCAAGCTCACCACGACCAATGCAATTGCACGTCACATCATTGATAACTCACTGGCCTTCAGCCAGCTCGTCCAGTGGTGATAATTCGATTGAGATTCCTGATCTACCCGAGTATATTTGATTGATACGTGCCATTAATCTGTTGTTGTTTCTATATCTATACACAATCTTGATCTTGAATAAGATGCAGCCGCGTGAAGTGCGCCATAACATGTTGTAATTGCATTACTAAGTTTTCACGACTATTTGAAAAATTAACTGCGATTGAAACTTTAATTAATCATTTACGTAATCACTTTCTTCATTAATTTTATTGAATTAAAAAACCGTGCGCCTTGTGATCGAAACTTTAATAATTAACCATTTACGTACTCACTTTCTTGATTAATTTGATTGAATAAACAAGTCGTGCACCCTGTGATTGAAACTTTAATAAAACATTTAGGTACTCACTTTCTTCATTAATTTTATTGAATAGAAAATGTCATCCGCCAATTTAAACTGGTTAAATAATTACATGAATTGAAGCAAGTACCAAGCAATTGTATGAAAAGTTTGACAATACAATAACTTCCAATGGTTTCAAGATCAATGAGTGTGGGAAATGTGTATACTTAAAAGAGATAGAAAATAGTCATGTTATTTTATGTCCAGATGTGGATGATATACTCATTCTTGGTAGTGAAGAAAGAATCATCAATTCCACCAAAAACATGTTGAATTTGAGATTTGATGTAATTTTAGGGATTAAGATCATGCATGCATCGGAAGGACTTATATCTAAAGGTGTTCTAGTAACAATATGATCATTCTTATTAAATTTCTAAAGAATTTTGTCCATATGGTGTGACTGATTTAAGACTAGTCCTTTTGATATTCATGTGATTTCAATCCCTAAAATTACATCAGCAAGACCCATGTCTTTCATATTAAATCTCGAATCCAACATGCTCTTGGTGGATTTGATAATTTACTCATCACCACCAACAATGAGTATATCATTCACATATAAACATAATATGATATAACTATTTTTGTCTCTTTTATGTATATGCAGTTGTCACACTCATTGACCTTAAAACCATTGGATACCATTGTAAAATGGGTTGTTTGCCTAAAAAATATGAACTATTCAAGAATCCCCTAATCTACCCTGAACTATTTTTTTACCTAGAAAATCACGAACTATTCAAGAAATCCCTAAGGTAGCACAAACTATTTTTTTTAAGAAAAATCACGAATTATGCTCTACTTTTCCCAATCTACCATGCCATAAATTTCGTTAATTGTTAATATGTTATGTTAATTTTACTATTGTAAAAATGGAATATGATGTGACATCACATGCGACATCTATCTGGTCATAAAAAATCATAAATTATTATCGAATTCTCTATTTTATCATGATGATAGACGTGCAAGTAGATGTTCCTTATTTTTATGATCAGATAGACACCACGTGCAATGTCACCTCAGATTCCCTTTGCATAATCAACAAAATTAATAGTACACATTAGCAAAATTAACGGCGTGGTAGATTAGAAAAATAGAGCATAATTCATTATTTTCTAGGTAAAAAAATAATTCGTGGTAAATTAGAAAATTCTTCAATAGTTCGTATTTTTTGGGTAAAAAATAAATCATGATAAATTAGCAAATTCTTGAACAGTTCATGATTTTTTAGGCAAAGTATCAAACATTTCATACCATTGCTTTGGTACTTGTTTTCATCCATATGTTGATTTAGCCAATTCACAGACTTTGTTTTCATTTCCTTGACCCACAAAACCCTCAGGCTGTTCCATATAAATTTATTCATCCAAGTCATCATTTAAGAAAGTTGTTTTCACATCCACTTGATGTACCTCTATATTATGTAATGCCGCAATTTCAAACATCATCCTAATGTAATTTGTTCTCACAGATAGAGAATAAGTGTCAAAATAGTTAAGGCCTTCTCATTGCTTGTATCCTTTAATCACAAGTCGGGCCTTATACTTATTAATGAGGTCGTTTGCTCTCATTTTCCTTTTAACTAATTTACAGACTTTTTTTTATAATTAAAATTAAAATTGAAAACTAAAATTTATGACACAATGTCTGTTATAATAGTATAATAATATAAAACTAAAAATACTGAATTGACAAAGAAAAGTATAGAAATACAATGATGGCAGAGCAAAATTCAACGTCGAACTTCTATCTCTCGACGAACCAAACAAAAACTAAACACTATCGAAAACAATGCATGACAAAATAGAGAGAGGATAATTTTTTCTCTGAAAATTGTATGCAGTAACCTATGACGAATGGCTCTATCTATAGAGAAGAAGAGAGATTATCATTTAAATGTTCCCACATCCACTTATTATAGAGAAAGAAGATATCCATTTCTTTTTCTCCTTTTTCTCTCTTTTCCTCGATATTCACGTCATCAATCTAAAGACAAAATTTTTTCTTTGTTGTGATCTCAGATGACTTTAGAAAATACTCCTACTATTGCTATTGTAATTACATTGCCACTGTTAAGGCTAAGGGCTCGACATCTACCCTTGCTATACCTCTGGAAGGTTCAATTGCCATGCTTGCTACGGTTCTAGTGAACCATCGTGAAAAACTTGATAAGTTCAATGGGTTGAGTTTCGAGAGGTGGCAGCAAAAGATATTGTTCTATCTAACCACCTTGAATCTTACAAGATTCTTGACTAAGGAAGTTTTGAAGGTTCTGGAGGGGTATCGAATGCCCAGACTTTGCATGCCGTGGAATCCTGGAATCATTTAGAATTCTTGTGGAGAAATTACATTTTGAATGGTATGCACGATTCGCTAAATAATGTATATTGTACATTTAAAATAGCGAAAACCTGTGGAAATCCTTGAAACAGAAATATTAGACAGAGGATGTCAGCATAAGAAAGTTTATAGTCAGACGGTTCCTCAATTATAAAATAGTGGATTATAAAATAGTAATCTAGCAAGTCCAAGAAATTTGGGTGATCTTGCATGAGATTCATTCAAAAGGCATGGTGCTGAGAGAAACCTTTCATGTGTTTGCTATCATTGAGAAATTGCCACCTGATGGAAGGATTTTAAGAACTACCTTAAGCACAAATGAAAGGAGATGACAGAGAATTTGAACGAGTCATTCCTACAGGTGCTAAGGTAAGCATGATGGAGCATGGACAAAGCTTAAATCCCAAAAAGAACAAGACTAAGCTCGGGCAAAAAAGTTTCAAGGAAAATACTTCAACTATGCAAGAAGGGTTATAGGTTTGCGAAACACCGACTTCCGAAAAAGAAGAACCTCGAGACTGAGCATGGTTGATGCCATTGCCTAGGACATGTCGAATATCAACCTATCTGTTGTGGTTTCTAAGATGAATCTGATCGAGTCCAGTCCAAATGATGATGGATTAACATGGGAGCTATTCGGCATACTTGCTCCAATAGGGACCTCTTCACAACCTTTGAGCTAGTTAATGGAGAGAAGATTTTCATGGAAAACTCGGTCTTTTTATTATTAAAGGTCAAGGTAAGGTGGTGCTAAAAATGACTTTTGTGAAACTATTGATTCTGAAGTAACATAGCTATCTAAATTTGTTCAAGAAAGAACATATGTTGATTACGATATCTTTGTAAGAGTCACGACTTTATGCACCATCACCATTTGCAAATTACCATCAATCACCATGATACACGAGTTAGGGATAGTGGAGAGACTCTACTAGTGGACATGTGTGCATCTAGTGAAACTTATAATTTCTGGTAGATCATAGAACCGATACAGTGACATATTATTACGATATTCCAAATTCTTCCTCCATACCAACATAACATCACCTATCTTTGAAGAGTTTGTGTAATCTAGCTCTCTATTAATTTGCATATCAAAGAACATCTACTGATTATGATGTATTTGCTAGCGTTGCGACTTGATGCACCTGTTGAAAAAATGGCACGATTAACATGAATAAACTATGTGAATGAGAAAATTATTCTCATGACATTGGAGGAATTAAATGGGCCAAAATAAATCCATATTGAATATGGGTTAAGATCACTTGCTCTAGAGTGCACAGATGAAGGTCCGTCAAATTGAACCTATGTGCAAGAACTCCTCATTATTCACCGGTCTCCTCCATTCTCTTTTATTCAATTTATCATAATTCAATCATGCCTCGGTGAAAATGAATCTATGTACGAATGATTGAAACTTAATTGCAATGATTGTTAGAAATCATTGGCTATCTTACTTCCTCCATTTACCGGCATCCATACCTGTATATAAAGTATGTGAACGGAGAGCATGGTCGAATAGAAAAAAAAAGGGGGAAAAAGTTCATTTTCCATAGATAAGTTGATTTCGTGCCATTTGACCAATAAATCTTCATTATTCTCTTCAAGTAAAATCACTAGTCATCGGTTGCAGCATACAATCTATTTTCTCGAAAATTATCTCCTCTCTATTTTGTTGTGCATTGTTTTGGTAGTGTTCAATTTAGGTTCAATTTGCCAGGAGATAGAGGTTTGCTACTGACTCCTATCATGTCATCATTGTATCTTAGGAGACAAACATCCACGTATCTTCAACACGACCAAGAGGGGGACGGATTTGTCTTAAAGAAACTGTGATTGCCACAGACCTTAACTTATTCTACCGTTTGTCTTATTAATTACAAATTTAGTATTTTAATTTTATAACTATTATTGTGATATCCACTACCAATATGCCTAGATGGATCTAAAGGGATACATTTTATAACCTGACTTGCCAATGCACCTAGATTAGATTAAAAAGCTACATTTGCTTATCTTATAACCTGAATTGGATCTAAATGCTCTTTTGCATATTCATCTCTTAGATTGGGCTAAGATGCATCTTAATATTACAACATATCTTGTTTTGAGCTGAACTATAACTGAAGATCAAATGGAGTTAGATTATTGAATTAGGCTTAGAAATTGGCAAAGATTACATAAAACATCTAAAGGCCTATGATGTATTTGGATTGGGTCATGAGATCTGATATAATTACTTGGATTTAGGCCCAAAATGAAGCCTAATTCCAGCCCAGCTCTGCTTTGGACGAATTTGTGAATTAGATAATGATATATTTAGGGAAATGGCAGAAAGTATTAGGGGAAAAAATGAGCAAAAAGGCAAAAAGAGTTGTGTAGGGGTATGGTGACACTTGTCTTATAACTCAGCTAACTCTCCTTCGGCAAACAAATATAGCTCACTTTAATCACCATTTGTAGCCATGGAAGCAACCAATATAGAGAGAGAGAGAGAGAGAGAGAGAGAGAGAGATTGGAGGTTGAAGAAGAGATTTGAAAGTCTAGCATAGGTAAGTTGATTTTCCACAGTTTAAACATCAATATTCATTAGCTTTGATATTAGCTAAGATCATTCTTAGCTTAAATAGGTGGTGATTAGTGTATATAAGTTAGTTACAAAATTTACTTCGTTAAATTGGTATAGTAGTATTGTTGTTGATTCAAGGATCAATGGTATTCTAGAGATGTGTTTGAACATGTTTTCAGTATCATTAGCTTGGTGTGATGAATATTTTAATGTGTGTGGTTGAGTTAATGGATCAATGATATCTGCTAATCTGCCATGTTTAAGCTGTTGTGATTACGGATCAATGAGTATAATTAAGTTTAATTAAGCATGATTAGCATGATATTGTATGCTTCATTGTTGTGTTAAGGTTTAATCGGAGTAACTAGAAAGTACCAAGCTTGATTAGTAACATTTGATTACTACACTGGAGAGTTTTATGAGATAGCTTAGGTGGTCATAAGCTGGATTAGCATGATAAGATAAGTTTAATTATTCTTAAGGTGATTAAGCTCTATTAAGCTTGCTGAAGATGATGATCTATTTTGGATGGATATGTGAATGATGTACATTGCTGACATTTCTTTGATTCCCATAAGAGTGAGATATGTTCAATTGGCATGAATGTGCAACATGAATATGCCACATGATCAGCTATAGAAGTGCCTAAGTGATTGAAGCATGCATAGCATGCAAACATATGCATATCCTGCAAGGGACAGATGATATGAATATCCCTCAAGAGGGATGTCCCAGAAGGGATGAATGGCTACTGATAAGTTAGTATATGTTATAAGAACGATGACACGGAAGGTTCCATGAGGAACACAATGATACAATGTGATTCTGGAAGGGATCAATGGACCATTGATTGGTTGGTAATGTTTACGATTACCTGGGAGGGCCCACTAGCCAGTGGGTAACGTGCATGCATTCACAAAACTAATAAATCATTAGATAGTGTTGAGTATTGCACTCACTCATAGTTCCACTAAATTATATGATCTTGCATATTATGTTGTCACCTGTGTAAACCTATATGGTGCCTATAAGTATGAATACTTCTAATGGTTGAATGTTACTTCTATTATGAATTGAAATGATTGTGCCGAATAACTTTCATTGTAGTTGATGGATTTTAATGTTTGAACTATGGATTGTCAATTTACTGAACAATGTAAGTTCACCCTTTGATTTTAACATCTCAGATCATACGAGTTGAAGTTCGAGACTAAGAGCGGCGAATATACCTAGAAGTATTTTTGAAGTTGTTCATTTGGATAGAAGGTACATATAGTGGTCAGCCATTGTGATCCTTTTGGATAGGTTGCTTCAAGGGTCTACATAGGATGTAAGACATGAGTATGGACTACTTAATTTCAAGTCTTATATACATGTAAGTGCAAGTAAAAGAGTTGTAATAGCAATTGAGTTTCTTATGGTATAGTTTGCTCTGAATAATCAAGTACGAATTATTTTAATTGGGCATGAAAGAAATGGATTGATTCAATGCACTATGGTGTTTTAAACGAGTTACACATTTAGACAACCTTATTTGATCGACCATGATTAGTTATGGCCATGAATCAAGCCACGGCTTGATTCGGGTCGTGACAATTATACTGTTGTAGTATGACTTTGCATCATAAATTTTGATTTACAATTTTATTTATTTTTATTGCCATTCGAGATTACATATTATTATACTCCAAACTAACAACATCATTCTCATTTGTAAATTACATGAATCATTATAATGCATGATTCATGAATAAGGGAGAGACTTTATTGATGGATACATGTTCATCCAGTAAAACTCATCATTTTTGGTAAATCACCGAACCAATATAATGACATTTCATTAATCACCTTCTTAACATCGCAACCACCATGGAAGACATACTGATACTAGTCGGATTTTGAAGTGTGCATATGATTCTAGAATTGATAGGAAGAGACATTGAAGTTTTAGAATTTTGCCTAGCAATAAGAACTTTGGCAAAGAAAATACATGAAAACAACAGAGAAAAATGGGAAAACTGTGATTTTTGGACAATAGTTTGAGATTAGAATATGACAGGATAATTGAGGTATTTATAGGAGAGGTAAGCAGTGTTCTACCCTAATAGTACAGAATTTTCGTTTAAATTTTCTTCCTCCCCTTTTAAGAAGGTGAGTAAATGTGATTTTAATGGGTAAATTGGTGTATTTCATTTGGAAAGAGAATCACCAAAGATTTTCTCTAGTTTCCTCAAATTAATTCTTGGAGTTTTATGTGCATAGTAATAGATAGGCATATAGAAGGATTTCTTTCTTACTGAATAAAGCGATCCCAATGAACAACTCAAAGGCAAACGAGGACTATAGTGTAACCCTACTGCACCTGAGTATCATTATCTGCAAACTTATTCTCCAAAATCATTTTACCAATTAATTACAAATAAAATTAAAAAATTTGAAGTGTTTGTAGTAGAAAGATTTGACAAGCAACCAACATTAATGCTCAATTAGAAAATTAAAAGTTAATTTAACAGGGAAAATATCTGAGATATTTTCTCTGAAGGGCACCTAAGCCCAAGGAAAAAATATCTCATATTTTTTTTTTCAATCTAAACCAGTAGTATCTAGAAGTTCAATGGGCTCTAATTAATCCAGTTTGAGCTGGGGGCAAAGGTCTCTCAAAATAATTTTTTCTATTTACATGACTCGAACCTAAGACCTTACTTAAGAAAAAGAGTTGCCATACCACCAAATATCTTGGATTGACATGATAATTATATGTGCTGTTATAGTGTTATTCCTTACTAGCTAAGCTACCATAAATAACCTTGTGCCATGAATTGTTTCATGCAACATTAATTATCATATCTGGAAATAATAGGAAGGTCAGTTACAATATCTATAGTGGTAATGGAAAACAAATTGCTACAACTTTTTGGAAAAACCAGAGCAATTTAATTATCAAATTTTATAATGATTAAAAATTGGGAAATACAGGAACTTTTTATATTGCAGTAAAACTATAGTTTGCGGTAGATTTTCTAAATACATAGAATTGGATAAAATTACAATCCAATAATGTGCAGCATCGCCACATTCTTTTGAAGAATCTGACAATAAACAACAGACAAGAGTCTTGTATATCATGGGATATAATCTCAATATTGATTAATGGTTTTATGAGCTAATAAAAATAAGTTATATTAACAGATTTATAAGAGAGAATTTAAATATTAAAATAAAAATTTAGACCCTAAATAAAAATTTAGAAAATCTTAAAAACTCCTTAAAAAAACCCAGGAAACCATTAAAAACTATTGGAAAAACTCGTGTCTTATAATGTTTGACATCTTTTTTCCCTTCTCACTAATTTATATAGTAGCTTTTAGGTCCATTAGGATTTTTTAGACTTTTATTTAGGTTTTAAGTGTTTTTGTTTTTAGTAAAGGTTTGAATCTATATTATAACGCTTAAATTCTCTCTTACGAATCTATTATGTTATATACAAGACTCTCTATCAATTGTTATTTCCTTTAACACGGAGGAGAAAAAATGGAACTACCTTATCCACCATTTATGCTAAGGGGGTGTTCGGTTTGGTGTAAAATGTTCATTTTCCATGAAAAATGAAAACTTTACATTCTACTTTGTTGTATTTAGATGCAAAATAGGAGGGAATCTTAACTTACCGGGCCAATAAATATTACTAGGTTGGTTGGAAATGGATTATAGGGGAGAAGGCCAGCTTCTGCTTTCCAAGGCAGCAGGTCTTCTTTTCTTGTGGGGCCCACACCAAAAACCCTTCTTTGCCGTTTCATTTCCAAGCAGGACATACCCTTTCGTCCGAATTTATATAAATAGATGGGGGATATTATTGTAAAACTACATTATTTCATATCACATTAAATATTATAATGTTAAATCTTCAATAACTTTTCCACTAATTTAAAATACTTCCCGAGCACAACAAATTTATTTTACAATCCACTTTCCATGTAAAATAACAATTTTCTATGTAATCCAACTTTCTCTCGTAATCTAGGATTACCCGAACCAAACACCCGCATAGTGACTTCTGCAAACATATGATGTTGAGCTTATATACAATGTGGAGGCGCTCATGTCCGTGTTGCGCTGGAAGAAGAGCAAATGATGCCAGTGGAAGAAGACAACGAGGAAATGATTCGCAAATATCTGACGTGGAATATATATATTTTTTGTCATTTATAATATTTATGACTTTGTCTACTGAATCCATATCCTAATAGCGTAAACTAGTGCTTTCAAGAGTTCGTATAAATTATTGTCAGGAACGGATCCGGATGTCCTAATGAGGGGGGAGCGAAATTCACTGGGGAGATAAAAGGATGAATTTTAGGAACGAAATAATTATAGAAAAAATTAGTAAATTCTTAATATAATTTACATGCTTTCATGAGTACCCCGATGTACATCACTTACAGCCAAGAAATTTTTAGACGATCCTACCTCATCACGTGACGTGAGAAAATACTAATAAAGTTGTAATAAATAAACAAATCAGTGTTAATTACCCAAGCAGTTATTTTAATTATTTCTAATTAAAGTAATTTAATTGATTTTTCTCATCAATTTATTATGAGATAAAACTGTTTAAGATTTTATTGATAGCCGTAGTATTACAATTCGGTGCACTTTGTCAATGTTTCCAATGTACCCGTTCAAGCTATGATGAGCCGCGGAGCAAAAGTAAGCAATGGCCTATTTAATAATGGGTTAATTGCAAAAGAAAAGCAGGTTGTTTACTTCATTTCTTAAAAATATCAAACGTTTTAAATTTAAAAAATGAAATTATATAATTTTATTTTATTCTTAAATTAAGTTAAACCTTTCAAGTTTTAAAAATAAATTGAGTAATTTTATTTTATTCTCAAATCAAGTGAAACTCTTCAAATTTTAAAAATAAAAATCTAAAAAATCATATTTTTCATTTATTGATAAAGCGGACTAATATATTAAAATATAAAATGATATCCTTGTGCGATATATTCTACTTGAATTTTTCTTATCACGTACTTACAAAGTGTAAAGGGTGGAGAGTAGCACAACTCTCCCCCCAACTTGCAAGAATAGCACTAGGTTATAAGAAAGTATAAAAATAGCACCAAATTGTGTTATTTGTCAACTTTGCCCTCTATTTGTCTTCTTCCTCCACTTAAATTTTACACTTTCTACCACTTTCCCTCCAAAAACTTTCCCTCCCTCTCTCTTTCCCTCTCTCTCTCCCCCCTTCCCTTCCAGCAGCCACCCAGCCACCCGAGCCGCCCGCCCACCCGAGCCAGGCCAGCCCCAGCCGAGCCCGGCCAGCCCCAGCCCCATCCGGCCGCAACCAAGCCAGCCAGCCAGCTAGCCCCACCCCCAGTCGAGCCCTGCCAGCCCCAATCGGTGCAGCCCAGCCTCCCAGCTGCCCTGCCAGCCCCAGCCACCCACAGCTGGCCACCCCGGTGCCGAGCCGAGCTACTTTTGCTGCTCCCGTCCGTCCACCTTGCTGTCCCAGTAACTCCAGGTAGTCCAGGCCACCTTTGATCACAGCTTCCCTTAGTTAGATTTCATTAAAAATTCGATTTTTCTCCTCAGGTAAATAGGTCCCGACAAGGGAAAAATAGGTCCCGGTAATAGAAAAATAGGTCCCGATAAATAACGCCTTAGTCAGATTTCATTAAGTTTTCTTCTCAGTTAAATAGGTCCCGGCATAGAAAAATAGGTCCCGACAAATAGAAAAATAGGTCCCGATAATAGAAAAATAGGTCCCGAAAAGTAACTAATATATGTTTGCTTTATATGAATGAATAGGTACTATAGAGCGTGTTCGGGTGGTAATTATGTTCAATGGCAAATGGGAGTGCACGGCGGATGGAGGTTCTCGATATATAGGGAATCAAATAAAGTCAAAGGGATTAATTGTCCCAATGAGCATCACATATGATGAATTATATGGAAAGGTGCAATCAATCATTCCTTATGATAGTAGTAGGTCTACGATGGAGTTGCATTCCACAAATATCGGAGGAGGTGGTATTCCATATCAAATGGATGTGGAAAATGATGAAGATTTAGAGTTCGTGCTTAGTGAGAAAAGATATCCATCTCAGATATGTGTGACATTTATTGATCGACGAGATAATGAAGGAGTCCAATAAGGTGGTATTAATGAAATAGGTGATGCGTCTTTCCATGGAAGCAATCAACCTCAAGTAGGCACGCAAGTTGCACCACCATTTCACGAAAACATTGAAGTTGGCGAACTAAGAGATGCACATCACAATGATATAGAAGATACACATGTCCATGGTTTCTCAAATGTAGAAAGAGAACATACCCGAAATGATGGGGTCCCCTTTTCGGAATGTAGTCGCTACAGAGTGCAACATGAGGATGATGTGGTGAGACAGGCAATGGTAATGGGAGATCTTCGTAGCAATGATTCAGAACAGGATGCTGTACAACCATCAGCTAATACAAGTACTGAGTGGCATATACCAGGTGCAGATGGATTTAGATGGCAAGAAGATGTGATGAGTGACATGCCTGAAGAAAATACAGATGTCATTTACAAGGGACAGTTCTTCCCGAATAAGAAAGACATGCAAAGATTACTTGGTCTATATGCTTTGGGACGAAATTTTGAATGGCGAGTCCATAGGTCCAATAAGTCCTTGTTCCATGCAATATGCAAGGAGGCTAATTGCTCATGGAAATTTCATGCCATTCGAATCAATGAAGGTTCTTTTTGGGAGGTTCGAGGGTGGATTGATGAGCACACATGCATGTGTAATGAGGTTCACCGATGCCATCGGCAAGCTAGTGCTAGTATCATTGGAGAGGTAATTGCACCGAGATTGTCTAGTGTTGAAGGAAGAGTAATGAAGCCAAAAGATATCATTGCTGACATGAAGGAGATGTATGGAATCCAAATACTTTACAGTAAGGCACGACAAGCACTAAATTATGCACTCTCTCTTACTTATGGATCTCCTACAGACTCATATCAACTATTGCCATCATACTGTCATGCTTTGCGAGAGGCGAATCCTGGCTCACATACAGACTTGTACATTGACACTGATAATCGTTTCCTATACTTTTTCATGTCTTTCGGGGCAAGCATTAGGGGTTTTCAGCAATACCTTCGACCAATAATTGCTGTTGATGGTACCCATTTAAAAGGACATTATAAAGGCACGATGTTTGTAGCATGTGCCAAGGATGGTAATGACCAAGCATACCCTTTAGCATTTGGGTATGGAGACACAGAAAATATTCATGCGTGGACATGGTTTTTTAGGGCTTTACGTGTGGCTATTGGCGACATTACTGAGTTAATGTTTATTTCAGATCGTAATGCTAGCATCGCAGAAGGCATTCATACAGTCTTCCCAGATGCAGAACATGTTTTGTGTTGCTGGCACATTTCACAAAACCTGATCAAGCAGTTCCATCGAACCGACCTCAAAGACTTTTTTTGGGCAGCGGCAAAGAGTTACATAGTACATGAGTTTGAGAAACACATGGATGAGATCAAGCGAGTGAACTCTCGGTGTTATGATATGCTTATGGAAATAGGACCGCGTAAATGGTCTCGTGTCCACTGCCCCTTACCATGGTACCAATTGATGACAACTAACATTGCAGAATGTCTGAACTCTTGTCTTAGATTTGCACGTTCCTTGCCGGTTACTACTTTGGCTGAGTTCATACGCAATATGACCCAGAGGTGGCATTGTGATAGAAAGAATATTGCATCTAGCTGGACATCTCGTTTAGTGAGCATTCCACATGCCAGGGTGATGAAGATGGATGCTGATACTCATCATATGACGTGCACCGCTGTTGATTGGAATATATTTTTGGTAAGGCAGCGTACATTACAATGGACGGTCGACCTCCAGCAACGGACTTGCACCTGTGAATTTTTTCAACGAGAACGATTACCATGTGGCCATGCTCTTGCTACAACAAGGTTTCCTTTTCTTACATCTAACATTTTTTGCTAATATTATCAATACTAGTTTTAGTTTTAATTACTTCATTTATGAACGGGGGTGGAACATAGATTGGACTACTTTGTATTCCAATTTCTATTTGTCATCTTCCGTGGTTGGTGCATACTCCGAGCCAATCATGCCTGTTGGTGGGCCAACACAATGGGTAATCCCTGATCATTTACGTGCCACGGTCATTCTTCCACCGGAGATGCTACCTCAAGCAGGAAGGCATCGTAGGAGTCGTATTCCTTCTTCGTCAGAGACACGAACTCGGAGGAAGTGCAGACACTGTGGGTCATATACTCACCCATCATCCAACTGTCCAAATAGAGTTGCGGACACAAATCAACCGAGTTCGTCTAACAGCAGTGGTCGCTCATCCGGTAATCGCCGATGCAGTAACTGCCAGCAAACAGGTCACTACAAGCAACGATGTCCAATGAGGGTACGACTCCTTGATAGAGAAGAAGCAGAGACGTGACTTTGTTCTTATATAACATCCAGATCTTATATGTATTTTAATCCTAAACTCAATGTATTTCAATTTTTTGCCATGAATTCTAATTGATACATTGCTCTTATCGGGACCTACTTTTATAGCCGGGACCTATTTAACTGAGACGAAAAATAGAGCTCGCCATGAAATATGACTAAGGCATTGCTATTCGGGACCTATTATACTCTTATCGGGACCTATTTTCCTATTTCCGGGACCTATTTTTATAGCCGGGACCTATTTAACTGAGACGAAAAATAGAGCTCGCCATGAAATCTGACTAAGGCATTGCTATTCGGGACCTATTATACTCTTATCGGGACCTATTTTCACTTTCCGGTACCTATTTTTCATAGCCGGGACCTATTTAACTGAGACGAAAAATAGAGCTCGCCATGAAATCTGACTAAGGCATTGCTATTCGGGACCTATTTTCCACTTACCGGCACCTATTTTTCGTAGCCGGGACCTATTTAACTGAGACGAAAAATAGAGCTCGCCATGAAATCTGACTAAGGCATTTCTCTTCGGGACCTATTATACTCTTATCGGGACTTATTTTCTACTTTCCGGTACCTATTTTTCATAGCCGGGACCTATTTAACTGAGACGAAAAATAGAGTTCGCCATGAAATCTGACTAAGGCATTGCTCTTCGGGACCTATTATACTCTTATCGGGACCTATTTTCCTCTTTCCGGTACCTATTTTTCCTAGCCGGGACCTATTTAACTGAGACGAAAAATAGAGAGTTTCTATCAAAATCTCCCCGACAAAAAACATAACAGAAGAATGACAAATTTCCCAACATAATATAGAATAAACATAATATTTCCCAACAGAATACATTAATATTCAAATAATATACATGAATATCTCAACAAATACATAACTACATTAGTTATGATGATCTGGGTCAGTAAATGGACTAAGACAAGCGGGAGCTTTTGTGCGCTTTCGGGCGCTTTCGGGCCACCATTTTTATTCGCATCTGCTTTCCTGTACCCTGCAGTATGTAAACATTCATATTACAACTATATACCATGTAAGTCATGAAATTTATTACTTATATATCATTTGAATAATATACACCGTTACCTGTGTTGATGAGCGGTGACTAGCAGATGGAACAATCGATGATGGAGCTATTGGATCTAGAGGCTCGGAATAACTGGCAGGTGGAGCACTTGGAGATGCATGTGGGGAGTGACCTGCTGATGGACCTGCTGCAGATGAAGGAGGTTGATACGACGAATGTATAAAGTCCTTCATCTGTTCTATTATCCGAGCCTCAAAGACTCGGATAGCTTCCATCAACCGGTTCTCAGATGCCATAATAGATGCCTTAATTCTTTCTTCTATGGCATCATAGTCATACCGGTATTCCCCCCGGTCACCCCCCTCCTCACCATCACCCTCCTCGGAACCTCCTCCTTCACCGCCTCCTTCACCACCTTCCTCTTCACCATCTTCCTCATCACCACCTTCATCCTCATCATTATGTCCGAAAGGTTGCTGCGGACACAAGTCTTCCACGGATGGAACATCTAAATCCATAAAATATGGCTGCCGACTCTCAAAATCTGTCGGTTCAAGTGAAGTAAATGCTTCCATCTACATATAAATATATAGTTTGATAAATATCACAAATATTCGATATATAGTATTAAAGTAAAAACATTCAACCTACCCGTGAAGTGAAAATGCTCCTAATCATTTTCGTCGATGGACGTCCACTGAAACTCCATCGGCAAATTCTTGGGTGGTCCTCCATTCCCTCACGAGTCCTTGCTTGAGGAAGGACACGCCTCACATCCAAAATCAGCTCAAATACAAGAATCTGAAAAATAATAGTAAATGTATTAAAATACAAATTACATTTAACTAAATTTAATTTATATGAATGTTACATACCTGGAGGACCAACGAAAAGCCAAACAAATTACACTTGATTCCCCCGTGAGCTTGTTCAGGGCTGTGCAGGGATTGGCGGAACATCTTCAATGAGTATCGATAAACAAGATTCCCCCAGGGGAAGAAATCAAATTCATCTAGATTTTCTACTATTCCCCACCACCAATTGGGCACTATTTGTCTCCGATCTGTGCCCCAGATGAATTGTCCAAGTATGAGTAATAAACTCAACTTGACAGCATCAAATTGTCGCCTAAAATTACCCCTGCCCAGCACAGCCCGAATGTCCTCAAAACCAACATCATTTCGTCCAGAAAAATAGCTTCGTTGTACACAATGCAAAGGGGGCTCATATTGATCAACATTTGGAGAATGTCCAAATTTAAGCCCCGAAATGAGGCAAAATTCTCTTCTTGTCATTTTCATTATTCCACCTCGCTCGGATAGGAACCACATTTCATCTCTTGGCCCCCCATGTGCAATTTCTCTGAGCAGTAAATTCACTAAAAGTAATCCACTAAATGACATGTCTCGGTCTATATCCAAAAAATGACCGAGACAACTCTGTCGGAATCTATCCATTTCTACTTGACTGCTCAGTGCATTCTCAATAATCTCCAATACATCCATGTGATTATGCCGATTCAACTTCGGATAGAACCATTCGGCACGAGGAATTCTTAAATTTTGTTCCATCTGCACAAGTAAAATATGTCTCAATTAAGATACTCAATTAATATAAATATAAATCCGAATGAAGAATAAATAGGTCCTGACATAGTTAAATAGGTCCCGGCATAATATAAAAAGATCATTGTAAACTATAAATAGGTCCCTATATAGTATACATAGTCCTGATAAACCAAAACTAAAGTGTAAATCTATTAACTAATACATTCCAATGCACATAATAAATAAGTCTCGCATAGTCAAATAGGTCCTGAAATCAGAAAATAGGTCTCGGTAAGATAAAAATAGGTCCCGGTAAGATAAAAATAGGTCCCGGTAACTAATGTCTTAGTCAAATATCATGACAAACTCAATGTTACTTCTCAGTCAAATAGGTCCCGGTAAGAGAAAATAGGCCCCGATAATAGAAAAATAGGTCCCGACAAGAGAAAAATAGGTCCTAGTAACTAATGTCTTAGTCAGATTTCACGGACTCAATATTCCTTCTCAGTCAAATAGGTCCCGGTAATAGAAAGTAGGTCCCGATAATAGAAAAATAGGTCCCGACAAGAGAAAAATTGGTCCCGGTAACTAATGCCTTAGTAAGATTTCATGAACTCAATGTTCATTCTCAGTCAAATAGGTCCCGGTAAGAGAAAATAGGTCCCGGTAATAGAAAAATAGGTCCCGACAAGTGAAAAATAGGTCCCGGTAACTAATGTCTTAGTTAGATTTCATGAACTCAATGTTCCTTCTCAGTCAAATAGGTCCCGGTAAAACCCTAAATCACACATTCTACTCACAGAACAATCTAATCTAGCATAAGTATGAATCAACCATGAAATTCAATCTACAAACATACCAACCTTTGACTGGGGGGGGGGGGGGGGGGGATTGAGGCCGGGAGCGACTTTGGGAGCAACGGAGAATGGGGGCACGGCGGGATCAAGGCCGAAGGACCTGGGCAGTAGATCGGGGGCCTTGGGCAGCAGCTCGACTCGGGGGCTCGAGCTTGGGCTCGAGGCTCGGCCTGTGGGAGCTCGGGCTCAGGGGGCTCGAGGGGCTCGGGCTCGGGGGGCTCCTCGTTGGGGTTGGGGCTCGAGGGGCTCGGGATCGGGCTCGGGGCTCAATGGCTCGGGCTTGGGGGGCTCGGGCCAGGCTCGGGGCAGGGCCTCCTGCTCGGACTCGGGTCTGGGAGCTCGGGGAGCTCTGGGCAAGGGCTGGGGCTCCGGCTCGGCAGCTCGGGGGCTCGGGTCAAGGGCTCGGTGCTCCGGGGCAAGGGCTCGGTGCTCCGAGGCTCGGGCTCGGCAGTTCGGGTTCGGGCTCGGTGGTCGGGCAAGAGAGAAGGAAGAGAGAGAGTGGTGGAGTTACGAATGAAATGTGTTGGAGAAGGAAGGAGGGAGGAGGAAGGAGGAAGGAAGAAGAAGAAATTAGGGTTTTGGGGAGGGTAGTTTTGCCATTTGAAAAAAAGTGGTTAAAAGGGGAGGTAAATTGGTGCTATTTTTAGCACTACTCATAATATGGTGCTACTTTTGAAATATTATCCCCAAATAGTGCTATTAAAATTAATCCCTCCACTTACAAATTGATAAAATTAGCATAATTTTCATTTAAAATTAAAATAATAATTTTCTCTTAAATTAAGATTAATATTATTATGAGAAAACATTAAGAGAACTTTATATAGGAAATCGTGTAAATTTTTAAAAAAATTCTAACATACTTTATCTCACAATGAAGAAAAAACTTATAATTAGTCCTATTTCATGGTAAAATAAAAGAGCAATTTTAATTTTAAAATATGAAATTTCTAACTTAAATTAGGAATAAAAGAAAAATATGTGATTTTATTTTTTAAATTTAAAGATTTGGCTTAATTTGAGGATGACTTAAAACTATATGATTTTATTTTTGAAATTTGAAATATTTCATTTCTTTGGAGAAAATGAACAAATCTCATACTTTTTATGTAGTTTTTTTTTTTGTTTGCACCACATAATATCTCCGGGCCAGCCGAAACGCACCTCGAGACTAATTTGCGATCGGATCGGGATCCCTCGGAAAATTCCTATTGACCCTCCCAACCTGGGATCACCCATTTGGGGGCCTAGTGAGAGAATCATTATGCCCATCTCAAGTTGGTTTTTATGTAGCTTACCCTTTAATAATTAAAAAAATAAAATTAGACTTGTCTACTATGCGCCATTATACATTCTGCTGCAAATGAGACTGCCAGAGAATATTTTTGATTTTGGATCAACTGTTTGTAATTTTTTGTGGCTGCAAATGAGACTGCCAGCCGACTGATCGATCTACAACGTGGAGAAGAAAAGCATAAAATCAAGGCAAGATGAAAATGTGTATTGTGATTGTAAATGCAGACATATTTCATTTATTAAAAAAAAAACACATAATGTAAGAAATATCTCAATTTATACCACAATTTCATTAACACTATTCAATAGAGTAAAATTTTCAACTTCTTCCTCCATGGCCAATGACCCTCTCCGTCTTCGAATAGTTTGCTATGACCCACACTTTTAGTTCATCCAACAGGTAACATTTACTAATCTCCACAGGCTTGGCTCGTATGCACACCTTCAAATACACAAGCGATGAGATAAACCAAAAAATACAGGGCGGTCGCAAGGTTATTCAGATCTTCAAATGAGAGGATACTGATAGTCTTCATCACAGCTAGACTAGAGGGTGGGATGAAAATCACTTAGGTATCTAGCATATGCATGCATTGATTAACTAAAAAAAATGAAAATAAATAAGTAAAGGATCGTCAAGCATAAGCATCCAAGGACAATCAATGCGCATGGTATCTGGCATATCACTGAATCGACACAATGAGGTCATATTACTGGTCTCACTCATATTGCTGGAGAGCCATTCTTGAAATTCGAGGAAGACTTCTTTAGAATGGGTACATCTGCAGAGATTGTCTATGATGACAGAAGAGAGGAAGGAGTTGCTTGTCATGCGAAGTACCAGGGTAGTCAGTGCTATTTATAGGACAAATGACTTTGTCTTTGTGGTAGAGAATTTTGGTTTAAATTTCTCTAGGAAGGCTAACAAATGTATCACTGATCGGATAAGTCGGTAAAATGAATCCGAAAAAAAAAAAAGAGCACTTTATTTATTTCTAGTTAATTGGATAAGTTGATAGATAACCGAACAGATATCGATGAAATATTGCACATAGCTATAGCATTATATGATTGCATCTGCATAGCATTATCCGCGAGTTCATTCTCAACAATAAATTCAATATCTAGTATACGAATCTACTAATTGCTTTGTATTGTTGTCGTATTAAGCATTGTTAGCTAAACAACCATGAAGAGATTTATACCATGAAACATCTCATGCCAAACTTTTTTGCATGCAGCTTTAATTGTCATACCTGGAAGTAAAAGGAATTGGAGAACTACACCGGAATTTTCTGGACTGTAATAGGATAATAGTGATGTGGTAGATTTTCGAAATAAATTGCAATTCATAACAACATTTAAGTTCCTTTCACCTTCAACTGAAATCAAAAGGAGATTATCGGAAATCCCGAAGAGTTTCGTGTGGGGCTCGTTATTAAATAAACACTTATTCAAAATGGTCCTTGAGTCAAACAAAGTAATTTTGTCTAAGTTTAGAATGTATGCTGGTTAGGACTATATGAGTGATGAGCTTTTTAAGCTCAATGTAATCACAGTTGTCGCACCCCAAAATCAAGTATCTTTGCAGGCTATCTCGGAACATCATGGTTATCAATGAATATGTGAGAGGGGTCGCCACTAATTATTTAACGAACTATTCCTAAGGTTGATCAGAAGCCTATTATTCACCAAGGGAGCATAACACTAATCATCTAGGTTTTTAGTAGTCGGTCTCGAACCAAAATTTGGATCCGGGGTTCTATTACTCTCGAAAGACTCAAGTCAATTAACACACCCTAAATTGGTATCCTAGTATTTCTAAACTTGCATTACTTTGTTCAGCCCAATTCTTGCCTAATCTAAAGTATGGATCAATGGATTGACACAATTTAATAAGCAAAATCACGACCATATCTACATACACCAACATCAGTTGATTCATGAAAAAGACAATTTATTCAACTCGAGGAACAATATGAATAATGTCACAGTTCAATACATCACAAGTCAAGCATGCAAGATACAATCAAATACAACTCAAGATGGATTCACTTTGTAAGCCTAGACCCAAGGCTTAAAGCTAAAGTATAGTTTGAAACAAACCTCAAACAATCACAGAATAAGGCAGCAAATGATAGCTCTAAAACCCGGTATTAAGAGCCTTTGAATGATAAGAATTAAGCACCAGACAATCACCAGATTGCAGTAGACTTTGACAGCCATATAACCCAAAGTTTAGGGGTAAAGCACACTATACATCAACACTACATAACTTATAGCATTTGACAAAGAGTCAGTAGTCCCTTTCTTGACGAGAAATGGTGTCGAAATAAATAAGAATATCAAGTAAAGCTCAGCTAGAATACCAGTCATTAAACAACCTCATTCTTAGTCAAAGAGTATGGAAATCAAGAGAAAATGCCGAGTAAGTGGTTGCTGCAATAACAGATACTTAACAACTCTATTCTCATTGAGTAGAGCAGCGAATTTGTGAGAAAATGCTGAGTAAAGGGGTGCTGCAAGTATGGATGTTAAGCAGCTCTATCTTTTATTGGAAATGCTATCAAGCAAGTGCCACATAACCAAGCAAACAAAGGTTCTATTCACATCAAAAGTGACTTTGAAAGTGTGAGAAATTATCAAGTAAGAAGTTGCTACAGCTATGGATTCTAAGCAGCCTCATTTTTATCGAAATTGTCATGTAGACAAATCGAGAACATGCGGCAAGAAGCAGCAGCAAAGGCAAAAAAAATAGAGCTCTAATCTCCTCAAGAACAACATTGAAAAAGGGAGAAATGATCAAGTAAACTGCTACAGCAACCATGGACACTATACAACCCATTCTCCTTGAAAATGCCAAAAATCAAATGAAAAACTCCCGGCAAAGGGCTGTGAAGCTATGAATTCCAAACAGCCCCATTTCATTAAAGATGCTGCAGAAATCATGGGAAAATATGTAGCAAGGTGCTGCACAATATTCAAGCAAACAAGGCTCTAACCTCCCCAAAATCGATATCAAAAATGGGAGTAATCATTGAATAAAAGCCAGCAGCGACTATAGACTTTAAACAGCCATGTTTCCGACCAAAAATCATCATTACATCTAAGGAAAAACATAACGAGTAATTGCTGCAACAATGGGCAAATAGATGGTTTTATTCTCATTGAAAATGGGATAGAAATCACCTCTTTCCCATTGAAATTGTCATTAAAACCAATAAAAAACAGTGAGCAAGGAGCTGCTGCAACAATAGATAACAAATAGCTCTATTCTCATCAAAGAACGGGGATTGAAATCATGAGAAATCCTCAAGAAATGACCAGCAGCAACCATGAACAATCAGCAAGGGCTCTATTCTCATTGAAAATGACATCAAAATCATGAGGAATCTTTGAGCAACACCCAGCTGGAACGGCAGATATTAAACAGCCCATTCTCCTTCAAAAAGCGGCATTGAAATTCATAGGAGAATCAAGCACGGAGCAACAGCAATCAAGGGAACCATTGAGCCCAATTCTACGGCCAAGGAGTCATTTTAAAAGGAAGAAAAACAGAGAATCAGGAGCTGCTGCAATTAAAGATACTAAACAACCCTAATCCCCTCGAAATCACATTGGAAAGATGGAAAATCATTAAGCGAAGGTGCAGCGGCAATATAGACAGTAAATGGCCAATTTCCCTATTGAAAATGCCATGAAAATTTCAGGAAAACTCTCAACAAAGAGCTGCTACAATGACAAGTAAACAAGGGCTCTAATCTCCTCAAAGCGATATCGAAAATGGGAGAAACCTTGAGCAAAGGAGCTGCAGCAACTATGGACTTTGAGCAGCCTCATTTTTTTTTAATCAAAAATTCATTAAAATCATGGGAAATAATCACATATGGACCAGCTGCAACCACAGAAACAAAATGGCCCCTATTCTTATCGAAATGTCATCGAAATCATGGCAAATAATCGCATAAGAACCAGCTATTTCCCTAGAAATAAAACAGCCCTGTTCTTCTAGAAAATGATATCGAAGTCATGGCAAATAATCGCATGAGAACCAGCTACAACCCTAGAAACAAAATAGCCCTGTTCTTATAGAAAATGGCATTGAAATCATGGCCAATAATCACATATGAACCAGCTACAGCCCCAGAAACAAAACAGCCCCATTCTTAACTGATTCCAGGAGAACCTAGTATTGAATCACTTGAATCAAATCATATTGATACTCCATTGATTATTCACAATTTGCTTAAATAGTTAGTAGTCAAATTTTTTGATTAAATAAAAGAATTAAATAGCTTACAATCATTTATGCATCCGTAGAAAGTTCCAATAATCATATGGCAGAATTGGGCTTAATTTTGTTCGACTCACATTGAGTTGACTAACTAGAGCTCAGATTAGTACGCACAATGGATTTTTGAATTGGTTCCAATATTCAGAATCGAATAAGATGGATCCACTAAAATAAAATTTTTATAATTGCCAGTTCTTTCATTCAAAATATTCAAATTTGAGATTGACAACACAACCGGTGGACTATTGCTTCGTTCTCATAACTTCACCCTTCACAAAATCTCAAAGTGGAGAAGAGGGATTGTAGTAGTACTAGCAGAGCATGATATTATAAAGAAGGATGAGCTCTCATGCACCAGATGAGAATGGGTGTTTTGTATTTTTTATTCTTACTGTAATTACATAAATTGTTCATATAATCATAATTTCTCTTGCATTACATGATATGAGTACTGCAAACTTATTATGTATCTATGTGATTAATTGCATTGTTTGAGCACTGTTCAGCATAGCAAGCATGTTGATTCGTAAATGGAATGAATTGATCGAATTATATACAAGCAAAAATAGAAAGTGTAGATAAATGGAGCATGAATTGAATCGTGAGATTGTACAGAAGTGTAACTACCATGGTGCATGAATGGTATGATAGGTCAATAACAAATATGCCTGATATGTCATCCGCTAAGAACGAAAAATAAAAATTAATAAAGTATTTGATTAAAACGTACGTGTAGTTACATTTTTATTATGATGTAATACGTTGAAGTTTTAAATAGCCTCTACAGCATCGTTTTTCATTTCTTGAAAATGTGTCGAAAGATAAATGTGTGACTGATTCAAGAAATTACGTAATGAACCCTCATATTTATAGACTATTGTAAATAGATGAATATGATAGTAAATATTAATACTACATAATATTATCTCAATTTATTGATAGAAAATCCTAAAAATATAATTAACCTAATGATGGTAACTATAATATTTCATTTCCTATCAATCGTGATCGCTCCGATACTATCTGTTGGGTCTCGAGATATCTCAAAACAAGATGTTGAAATAAGAAATTTAGAAACTTGACATCGGATATATATGGTAAAACCTGTCCATGGACAAAGTGGGAGATTTCACCAGATCAAATTAGGAGATTACAATTTTTTGGAATACCACTAATCTCAAGCCCCATTAATTACAAACCCCACTCAGAAAAGAGACACAACCCGATCTCTCAAGTTCTCACGCCACTAGGAAGTTTATCAAAAAGATCTCTTACTACTCTCTCACACGAGCCCTAAGGCCCGCGGGATTTCACGGCACCGAGGTACTCCTTCACAACTCGTACAAGATCTTATTTATAGATATAAGACCATATCCTATTTGATATCCTAGAAAATATTATTTACACATTTTTCTACATCAAATAGATTACAAGTTCCAAAATATCCTATTCAAATGATAAAATAATATCCCAAAATCTTTCAAATATCCTTAAAGATTCTGTCCAGGATATCTCGTACTTCTAACTACGATCTTGACCGTTGATCGTTGTTCGGTGTTCGCACATATCTCGTATCTTGAATCTAATCTCTAACTTGTTATTCAAATCTTCCGGTCTTTAGGTTCCAGCTTATGTCGAAACATATCCCAACACCTATTATGATAAAAAAAAAAAATCTCTCTTCACTCCCCTTCAAGACAAGCAAGTAGGCAACAAAATGCTAGTCTTGCATGATAAAAACTCCAAGTCCAATTTGAGCTCCTAATCGAGTTTGAGGATGATGACTCACTTTTTGGCTTGAGAACAATAACAGAAAATCGACTCGAGCATCTTTACTTTAGCAATCGTAAAATATAGCTGACTTGAAGGCTTCTTGCCTTCAGAGTTCGAACAAATCAGCTTGAGCCTTTCTTGTTTGGCATTAGAGACGGAAGGAGGTAACCTAAGCTTTCATCACCACACCACCACTTTACGCGATTACCTTGCTCTAATATCATAAAAAATTTAAAATAATATAAGAGAAGGATGATAGAGATACATAAAGAAGATAATCATGGTGGTTATAAGTCAAAGGATGAGATTTTATCAGATTAAATAACTCATCTGATTACATAGATGAATGGCTTATTTATATATAGATAAGGAAAATAAAATAAGTTAGGAAACATGTGAATTGAAATGCCAAAATAATGTCAAAGAGATATTCAAAAATCCTAAAAACATCAACTAACGGATCTTATTTATATGATCTTATTTCTAAATATTTTAGTTTCTAACGAGCTAAAACAGTATCTCTGATACTCCCTCTCAAGATGAATATGGGGTTGCTGGGAAATGTTCATCTTATAATTATCAATTCATCATGATTTCTTAAGTTTGATCCGCCGAGTAATTGTCCATCACTTTAGCTGTACGGCAATGAATAAAAAAGTTTCTTTTACTCTCAAAAGATTAGGCTAATAAATACATGAGTATGGAAGTAAATATTAAATTACATAATATCATCTAAATTTTTAATTCCTCTAAATATAATTAATCAAAATGATTGATACGATCTTATTCTATGATATTTTGTTGTATTATAATAAAACAATATCCCTTTCATATATGTCAATCATATATAGTAATTTGATTTTAAGACATTTGGTCTGACAAAATTTGTTTTGACGTGCACTAAATCTTCACGTTAAATGAAAATCATGGGGGGAAAAAATTCAATAACGGGGAAATCCGATTAAATTTATTAGTAACCGATATACATTCTAGTAACCCACATTTTGCGAGAGAAATTGCTGCATGTTCACGTAAGATCAAGAAGAAGACAAATAACATAGAAATGTGAAGAATGTGTATTTTATTTTATTGTCAATTATCTTTATAATGCGAAAGATTATTATAATTGTACCGACGCTGAAATAAAATTAATCTCAATCAGTGTATCGAGGATAATAAACCATAATCTCTCCGAAAATTTAAAAAACAGTATTGCAGAAAATAAGGAGTTCTAAAAAATCTTTTATACATTCTGTTTTTTCAGTAGTTTTTTCACACGTATTTCCAACTTTTGTTATGACAGAAGAGTTTTCTATAAACCCATACCATGACATCCTTTCATAACCGAAGCTATCTCCATCAACTTCCATAACCGTATCCACCTATAAAATATGACATCCTTCCATGGCATTCTCCTCATCCCTTCCTCCGTTCCTCCCAAACCCTCTCTTCTTCCTTGTGAAAACCACCCCACATTTCCATGAAAATGGAGACCAAGAACATCCGGAGTCCGATGCTTCTCCTCACCTTCTCTTTCTTCTCCTTGCTGCTCCTCACCCTGGCCGAGGCACGACAAGTTCGTGGCAGGGCTCCACCACCTCAGCTGCAGATGCTATGCCGCAAGACCTCCTACCCCAAGCTCTGCGCTGGGACTATGGAACAGTTCCTGAACCGAAACTCGCCTCTTAATGACCCGATGTTTGTCTTCCGAACCTCTGTCATGGCCGCCGCTGCCGAGGCCAGGAAAGCCATCCACCAGGTCGATCGGCTGATCGTGTCGGAGAAAAATGTGGCAGTGATCCAGAGCCTCAGGTCCTGCAGGGGCTTCTTCAATGACGCGGTTGAGAATATCCAGTTGGCTATGGACAAAATCCAGTACCGACACAAATGGACTATCAATGATGCATTCAGTTCTGCCATAAACGCATTCGGCTCGTGTGATGCAGAGTTCATGGGTCCGAGCAAGCTCACCACGACGAATGCAATTGCACGTCACATCATCGATAACTCGCTCGCCTTTAGCCAGCTCGTCCGGTGGTGATAATTCGATTGAGATTTGTGGTCTACCCGAGTATATTTTAATTGATCATTTATGTACACGCTTTCTTCATTAATTCCATTGAATAAAAATAATAAGATCACTCTTCTTAGGGCCATGGAAATTTACGTCTACTGTGGATCCTCTTATATATAAAATTGAGTACCTCCCCGCAACCTTATCGAGCGTGTACCTGAAAACATGAAAGAAAGTCAAATCAAGGGTGAAATGCCGATTTGACTCTTCGACGCTCAAGTCAGTCACTAATAAATATAAGTGTGGAGGTGAGTTTAAGTCATAGAATGCATACATCTATTGGTGTGATTGAGTATTTATAGAGAGAATAGGAACCAAGCATCGGATATTAACTAAAATTATGAAGATATTCATGAGAGATGATCGTGGAACATTAGTTAGGATTATGACAATATTTAGCGAGCTGTAATGGTAAATTGGAATGTAAAAAGATAATTTTATATGTGGTAATTTACTTTCTTATTTTTTAAAAAATAAAACTGTGCTCTCCCGCCGATGGACATCTACTAGGATTTTTTGTGCTAACAAAGACACCTACTAGGATATCTTGCGCTTACAAAAAGTGTGCTTTTATCATATAATTACTTTTGAGACCTCTTTATAAAAATTATTTTTAAAAAAAGTGAACATTCATATATAACATATTTGGAATAAATGAATTTTTTCTATTTAATTGAAAAAAATCATCAACGTTTAATCTATATAAGAATATTTTCAGAAAAAAAGGTCAGTGAGCTTAATTGGCTCGATTGCTAGGTCAATTGTCATCAATTCTATGTACAAGGTTCAAAGCACTTGCCGAGATATAAATTCAATATGGGATTGAAAGTAGTATGGGCTGGTGGTTTTTTTGTAAATAGATGGGCCTCGGTATTTTTAGACTAGTTTTCTCAAGTCTAAAAAATCATACCGAGAAATGATTCGGGTGCAATTTTTTAAGGTCCTGACATTTTAATATAATTAGTTGAATGGAATTTTAATTGAATAATTCAAAATTCTTATGAATTCAATGAAACTTATACATCAAACATATGATCTAAAATATTTATTTGAATGCGATTATATTAATTTTTATTCTAGTATATTAAAAAAACATACTCAGCATCTTTGACATAGGACCAGTCCAGATCTCTCTGTTTTTCTGTTCGGGCCCGACCTTCCCAGGCTTATTTGCCCCCTGAAAAACCGACGGACCTTGTGAAGGTCGAAAAATTCCATTTTTTTTTTCAGTTTTTTTACTTATAACTCTGTCCGGCGACAGTCAATAGGGTTTCAAGTCCGTGTCGCATCTCGCAAGAGAAATGAGAATCCATCGGGAAAAGAAGGAATATTATGGAAGCTGAGATATCTAATGTTGCAACATAATTTACGTCAACCTCATTAGGAATTGCAAAAACCTATTCTTTTTCTCCTCTTTCGATACGAAAGAAGAACACAGGACTAGAAGTGGTTGTAGGAAGTAGGGATAAGGATGCACGGGAAATTTCACCGGTAAGATCGAATCCAGTACTTCTGGGTCGCAAGAAACCTACCCCTTTCTCTTTTTTTTTTTTTTCTTTTTGGCTCGAGAAGAAACCTACCCCTTTCATCAGACAAAATCAGAGACTGGATCTCTCTCATTCCACTAGCTAAAATGGCGCTGTCAATGAATTTCGCCAGCATGCTGCAAATCAGTAAATGTTGTTCATTTCTGTGATTACAACGCACTGAAAGGATATCAGTTGCTTGCACTTTAGCATTGATTCTAATCTAAAGTTAACCCGTTAAAAAGTAAAGGTAGACATAGAAACCATATCACTTGCTTCCCTTGCACTTTGTATCATCCCACTGAGTTCTTCAACCCTTCTTCAGAAATCTGAGCATCCTCGAGCAGCTTGTTAAGCAGCTTCCTCTCGGTCCTCGACTTTCTTAATGCTGTTCACATGACTCCGTAACCTAGAAAAGAATTTCTGTAGCAAACAACAAATTGGTTAATTGGTAATAGGTTAAGAGCTACTATTGCAAGCAAATACTTACCTTCTTGTTCTTGGCATCCTCAATGATTTGTTCAAGAAGATCAACCTCGCCAATCTGGGCAGAACGTGATACACCACAATGCCTCCTCCCTGCCCACTTCCGGTATTATTAATGTGGCATCACTTGCTTCTGCTATGACATCAATATCATCATTGAACCTTGACGATATGGCGCGAATTCTCTTAATTCACATCAGGAGGAGAACCTCAGAAGAGAAAGCCATACCACGGGGCGTAGAATTTGACCATGATGAATTCATGCTTACCATCACCGTGGGAGAAGTTGGGCTGATCGAGTGTCAGCATGAACACCTTCAACTCTGAGTAGAGACCACCCACAATGAAAGGACGACGTGAGCGAAAATGAAAGCAGTCTCGGTCGAGTGCTTTGATAGAAATATCTACAAGCTATAGTCGAGTAGGTACACGGGCAGTCAAAATTGAACGAAACTTGTGCACGAACGAATTCACAATTGATTTCAATATGCTTTATTCGTTGGTAGAATACAAGACCAACAACAGTATGAAGGGCAACTTGATTGTCACAATATAACACTGTCAAGCTCAAGAATGATACACAAAGTGATGAATGTAAGCTGCATAGCCAGTAGCTCATTGATGGTGGCCATCATAGAATGATACTCAACTTGTGCCAATGATCGACAAATTGTAGTTTGCTTCTTTGTCTTCCAAGAAATAGGACTATGTACCTACTAGAGTGACAAAATACTCAGTTATAAAACGTTGAGTCATGGGAAGACAATGTCAATCAGAATTACAATAAGCGGACAACTTCAACCAAGAGTACTTGAGATAAATTTCTTGAGTCAGTGACTACTTATAGTATCTTAATACATGTAAGGCTGCATCCCAATGTCCCTCATGAGGGCTTTACATGAATTGTGATAGAATATACATTGAATAACAGACTCTAGTCTTTTGATTGTAAAATAAACAAGTTGATGCACCAAGCGATGATATCTTCTAGCATCGGATAAAAGAGAGCTTGAGTAATCAAACAACCTATGATTTGCTCCATAACGAAGGTAGAAGATTGTGGCCCCAACATCCCAGACTCTGTAATAACATCCAGACCGTATTTATGTTGACTTAAAAATAATCTGGAGCCAATTTGTGCCCCTTTAATGCCCCAAAAGTACTTCAAGGGTCTTAAATCCTTAACATGAAAGCAATTGCTCATATAATGTTTAAACATGGCAAAAGTCTTAATATTATAATCAACCACTAGCAAGTCGGCAACGTAAATGAAAACAACCAAGAAAACATCACCTTGTCATAAGGTAAATAGAGAATGATCAACATTTGCAAGTCCATACTGAGAATAAGTGTCTTGAGACTTTTCAAAGGCCATATAGTTACTTTCTAAGATGACTCAATTTCATGACGTCATAAGAGAAGAATCTAGTGGCGATGACATAGACACCTCTTCGTCTAAGTCATTTGATGGATTTCTCAACATCTGACTACTATTACAGTCAACAAGCATGAAACTTTTATGAGTTTTGCAACTAGGATTAAATAATGAAAATAAACACCCTCAACATGGGTGAAACCCTTGGCCACCAACCGAGCCTTACAGAATTCTATAGAGCCATCTGCTCGATTCTTAATCTTAAAAACCCACTTACATCCAACTGAACATTTCCAATGAGAAGTTTCTCGATAGTCTGCATGCCATTAAGTTCCAATCCTCGAATTTATTCCGTCATGGCTGCATGCCACTTAAGATCTCATATGAATAACTTATAGGTAGAAATGACATATGATGATTTCAAACACCATTGTAAGATAGAAATGCTCAATAAGACAAGTGCACCAAAGGAATCCCTATCGAGCGAGTGAGCATGGGGGTGGAGAATGAAAACAGATGGTAGTGCGGCAAATATAATCAGATAATCATGGCGGTGCTCTTCATTCTCTACTCAACTTTCTTTGCTGAAGTGTGTCTGTTAGGCCTCTTCAAATTGTTAGGTCCTTTCAGTTTGGACCTCAATCCCAATGGTTTGGGCTATGGATTGCTGGGACTCGCACAGTTCTCCCCCTGAATTGGTGTCTAACCTAATATGCCTGATCCATTTCCTCTCTCATCCGACCTGCCTAGGTCACCTTTTTTGGACATCCTGCTTTGTGCTTTGGACATGTGGCCAATCAGTGCTTTCATTTTTGTGAAGAGGCTATAGCAGCAATTTCTCCTTATCGTAAAAAAACTCTATGATTGAGATTTCTTAAATATGTGTCGTCACTGGTGGAAGAAAAAGCAAACTCATCTTGAACAAGTACAACATGACGAGACATAAATATTTCTTTGGATTGCATATTATATATATATATAAATACCTGATTTTTAACTCAATCAAATCTCATTTCATTCATGTTAATTTCCCATATTTTAATTTTATTTTATTTGAAGTTTTATTTTTTATTTTTTTGAGTAAATTAACAATTTCGTACTCGAGAGATGGATTTTGTATCACTTGGGTCTTTTATAGATTTTTTGCTTCAGTTAACTCCCTCAGAGATGTATTTTACATCAGTGGAGTCCTTAAGTGGGTTTTTGCCTCAATTATACCCTTTTGTTGAATCAATTGGATCTCTCATGACTTCAATTGGATCTATCGTGGCTTTAATTGTGTCCCTCATGACTTCAATTGGGTCCCTCGTCGCTTCAATTAGGTACCTCCATTAAACTGAATACTAACGGTGTGATTATACTATCAATTAAGTCCATCTCTCTATTATTATATTATTAATTAGGTCCATCATAAATTTTTTATTATTTAAATAAATTTTTTTTAATAACGTGACATATTTGAACAATATTTTTAAATAAAAAAATTTAAAAATATAAATATAAATTTTTTAAATTAGAAAAAATTTCAAAAAATTTAGAAAAATTCATCAAAAAGATTATAAAATATAGGAAAACTAAAAAAAAAATTAAAATATATAAAAGAATGAAGACCTTGAAAAATTTTTAAAATTTATGAAAAATATAAAAATTTGAAAATTTTTTATATTTTATAAAAATAAAGATATATAGAAAATAAGGAAAATTGAAAAATTATGTAGAAAAATATAAAAAATTTAATAATATAAATAAAAATTAAAAATATTTTGTTCGAAATATATAAAAATTTTATTTTTTAAAATTAAGAAAAATTAAAATTAAATAAAAAATTTATTAAATTATGACGGGTATAAAAGCTTAAAAAACCAAAAAGCTTTCATAAAATTAAAAAAAATGAAAAATTTTCCAAAATCATGAAAATTTTAAAATTATTCATAAAATTAGAAATTGATTTGAACTTTATAAAAACTGAAAGATTGAGAAGATTCTAAAAATTGTATAAGATATATAGGGGCATGCAACCGAACTAATTCGGGGATAACCGAACCGGAACCGAACTAGTTAGAACCGCTTCTCCTAGAACTAGTTCTATTTTGTTACTTTTTTTTGACGAAAAGTGGTTCGGTTAATTTCTAAGTGTAATTGATGCAGTTAACTGGTTCGAACTGAACTGAATTGGTTTTAATTTAAAAACCAATTCAACTGGTTCGAACCAAACCGAACCGTTTCAAAACCATTTCAATTTGATCCGAACTGATTTTGAACCGAACCGTTCCAAATCCAATTCGGTTCGGTTTGAACTGATTTTAAACAGAATCGAACCTGTTCTTTTAGTTTAGTTTGGTTTGAAACCAGTTCGGTCCCGAACTGATTTTCTGCACACCCCTAGAGATATATATTGCAAACGAAATGGACCAATATTTTACTGTCATAGATGACATAAAGAGATACTTATAGGAATGATAAAAACATTTTAAAATTTTTTGAAACCAGTTCGGCCCGTACTAACCCTGAACCGGCCAGGACCGGTGATGAACCGTAACTAGCCCGGCCCCTCCGGGTTGAGGCCTGGTTACGGGTTGGGTCAGTAAAAATGACCCGTTGAACCGGAACAGGCCCGGACCGTTTGCCACCCCGAACCGAACCGGTCCGTTAAAAAAAAAGAGAAAATATAAGAAAGCCTAGCCACGTGGGCCCCACGCTGCCACCCCACCACCCACCCCTTGACACGTGGGCCCTGCACTGCCACCCCACCCTTACCCCCTGACATGTGGGCTGCACGCTGCCACCCACCCCTGCCACAGGGGCCCCACGCCCCCTTTTCTCTCTACGCCCTTTTTTTTAAAAAACATTATTGTATAATTTATATCATATTTAAAATACTATAAATGCTCAATATATTCACCAATTTAATTCACTCAAATCTTCTAATCTTATCTCTCAATTCCACTCTACTTTGTTAAATCTTTCTCTATTTTTTTATCGTAATTGACGGTACGATTCTTTATCCGAGTTTTCAACTAAAAGATCGATTTATCATCGGATACTTTTTTAAATCAAAATGTCTGTATCTTTTAATTCTATTTAAAAATGAGTAATTCAATTTTTTTAGAAAATGATAAAAATCAAACATACGTTAATCTAATTAATTATATAATATTAAATATAAAAATATAAGCAAAATATGATTAATCCAGTTAGTTAAAATTATCGACTATCGAATCCTAATAATGAAATCTTTCATTTTTATTTTAAAATCGTACATAAAATCATAAATAATATCCTAAAAATTCAAAAAATTTAAAAAAGAAAAAAGAAAATAATTTTGGCTAGTTCAGCCCTGCCCGGACCGAACCATGACCGGACCGCCAATGTGACGGTTCCGGGCCGGGTCACTCGGGACCGAACCGCTGACCTGGACTGGACCGGCCCGTTTGCTTCCCGGTCCGGGTCAGGTCCATCCCAACCGGTTCATAAACCGGCTCGACCCAGACTGGAACCGGCCTAGCTAACAACACTAATTCAAAGGTGATGGGCAAGTATTTTATATCTTATTTTTAAAAAATTGTTTGAATTTTGTAAAATATTTTAGAATATTTTAAAATTATATAAAATTTTTTAGAATATTCTTATGGTATTTCAAAATTTTTAGAATTTTCTAAATATATTTAAAAAATTTTGCAAATTATCTAAATTTTTTTTAGAATTTTTGAAAATTATTTAAAAATTTTTGAAAATTTTCCAATTATTTAAAAAATTCTAGAATTTTTAAAATAACTTTAAATTTTCAAGAATTTTTTAAAATTATTTAAATTTTTAAAAATTGTCTAAAGATCCAAATGATGCAAAACTCATCTTCGAGAGACGAAATTGTAATTATTTCCATCAAAATTATTAGAAAAGTTAACAGAAAATCTCTTAGGGACCTAATTGATATTTTCAGGGACGAAATTGATACTATGAGGAACCTAATTGGTAGTATGAGAGACGAAATTGATATTATGAGGGACGAAATTGATATTATGAGGGACCCAATTGATATCATGAGGAACCCAAATGATGAAAAATGTATCTATGAAGGAGTTAACTGAGGTAAAAAATCTCTGAATGACCCAAGTGATACAAAGTTCATATCTCGAGGACGAAATTGCTAATTTACTCTTATTTTTTTTATTTCATAAAAAGACAGAATTTAAAAAAATGAATGGATAAAAAAACACAAACGGGTGAACAGTGCTATCACTGTTCATCCTCTTCCCCATTTTCCTTCCCTCGTATCCGATTTGCAGGGCTACAGCCATGCCTCTGACGACCTCCGAAACCTCTGTCCCGTTTACGATCATCCCATTGACGGTCAATCTCAGTCTCTCTCTCGTCGATCTCTCTCCATGTCAGATGTTGCCTCAACAACTCGCCTGCCGTGCACGCCTCCTCTGACCTCTGCCAGTGTCATCCGCCGAAGAGCCGCACATCTTGACTTTCCCGAACCTCTCTCCCAGTCATTTTCACTCCCTCTCTCTCTTCGAGCTTTCTCCCTCTACTCCCAGCTGCTGGCCCGAGGTCGCCGGTTAGGGATGTCGTGCACGCCGAAGTTGCTGCTCTGACCCGTGTCAGCCGCCGGTGCCTCACCTGCCCTTTCTCGTCCGGTCTTCTTCCCTGCAGATCTCGTCTCTCCAACCCCTCTCGCTCTCCTCCTAGTTGCTACCCCGAGGTCAACGAGCCGAGTGCCGTGCACGATACCCCTGTCTCAGCCGGCCGGCCATCGCCGGCCTGCGTCAGCCGCCGCCATTGTTGACTTGCTGAGCTTCTCGTACCAGCCTCCGTCAGCTCGCCGCTTCCCGTCACAGTCCTCCGTTTCTTTGATATGTCGTGCATTTCCATTTCTTTTTCCTTATTATTATTATTATTATTATTATTATTATTATTATTATTCTTTTGTTTGTTTCTTCTTTTCAGCCCCTGAAGTTTCGTGCTTGTTACATTTTAGCCCATGCTGGATAATTATCTATAAATATTAAATAGTATTCCATTCATTTGCAAAGGACACACATATTGAACACACATTGAAGAACACTCTTCCACATACTCTCCCACATATTTTCTCATGCAAAACAACCTCTCCATTCATCCGTTCCCATAACACTCATCCACCATACCACATTATATCCTTCATTTCCATCAAGATATAACCTTACCCTCTCCCTCAAATCCTCCACTTGAATTGTCGCACAAATTGAGTAAAAATTCAAGAATACACATTATTATACCAATCTAATCCATCTCCACAATCGGCATCAAGCATGAGTCTGTGCGAATCAATGAGTCCTCCTCATGTCCCAAAGGTGCCTAGGTCCGACATTGAAGTGAGCCCAAGTTCCGCTCACTCTTCGACATCATCATCGTCATCATTACGGCTATAGGTATAACTTATTGATCGAAATTTAGGTTATGTCCTTGAAAATAATTTTATTTTTCTTTTGAAATAAATGTTTTGTGAGAAAAAATAGAAAATACCAAAAATAAAAAGAAAATAAAAAATTAGGATTAATGTTTTCATGAAGAAAAATGGAAACTTGTAAGTTAGTATTTTTAAGAATGAATATATATTGGTCATCTTTCTTAAGAAAATATAAAAATGAAAAAATAAAAAAAAGACTATTTTTTTAGTAAGAAATCGGGGAATGGCTAGAAAATGAATTGTGCAAAAGTCGTGATGATGAAATGAATTGTTCGAGGTCAATTTTCTTTTCTTTTTTCTTTAAATTCTTTCAATTTAGCCTGAACAACATTTTGGAAATTTTTAGATCAGCTCCGGGGTTAATATAGGTTTCGAAGTGGGTCCAAATATTTCCTAAGTTTTAGGGGTCATTTTTTGAAAATATCAAATCGATTCGAAGGTCTTTTATTTAAAATCAATCCAGCTTTATTCCAAACTTTTTAACATTGTTTCAAATGTCATTTATGTGTTTTAGAATAGTCTTGGGTATTGTTAGAGTTTGGGAGTCAGTCTTTGAAATTTTTGGATCATTTTAGGTCGATTCAGGAGTGTTTTGTTGACTTTTTCGAATCAGTCCAGCCTCCATTTTGAATTTTTCAGACCTGTTCCTGATGTATATTGTGTTTTTTAGAGTGGTCTTAGGTGTTGCTAAGGTTTAGGGTGGGTCCCTGAAAATTTGGATCAATACAAGCTCTTTTATCAGCATTTAAAAATCAGTCCAGCCCATTGTCCTAATTTTCCATATCAGTACTGAGTACTTTGTGTGTCTTCAAATAGTCTTAAGTGTTTTTGAGATCTAGGGGATAATCCTAAAAAAATTTTGAAATATTTTGGGGGCAATCTGAGCTTTTTTGAAGGTCCTGAATAATTTAACTCAATTTTTATATTATTCCCCAATTTTTCTTACGATTAACTATCTCGTTCTTAAATAAACAAAAATTTTTCTTGAGGCAAATAAATCCATCGTGCTTGACTTAATCGGTGTAGATGTTGGTGGAGGTATTTTCATTGATTTGTATTGCCTTGATTACATGTGGGGTTGGGAAATGTTAATGTATTTGAGTGAACCAATCTAATTGGGTGGGTAGTAAGAGAGAGGTGGTGATGGATGTATGTAATCTCGATAATAGTGGAATCTGTTTTCTTTCTGTACTTAGATTAGGACAGTTAGTGGCATGTTAGGGTCATGGTACAAATGATCGAATTTCTCTCTGGACCATCGATTCGAGTTTCAATCAGGGAAACAATTGGACAAATTAAAATGTTCAAGCACATAAATGACCTAGACTTAGGGAAGGGTACGAAGTTTGGGTGTATTTTAGCTCTTGAGCTTCAAGATATGTAACAGGGCCTCCGGACTCAAATCTCGATTCCAAGATCGACAAAAACCTAGGTGATTAATATCATAATCACTTAGTGACTTAGGCACCTGAACAGCCTTAATAAACGGTTTAGTGGCGACTTCAATCCAGCCCCAATTTAAAGTCCCAAGCTATACCCGTGCGTGCCTAAACAGATTTCTTTTTCTCAAGTCAGAATTTTCGACGTTCGACAATATACTTCCCATCTTTTCTTTGTTGTAAGGGTATCCAACAAATATGCTCATCCTTTCGTACCATAAGGGCATCCAATAAATAGGCACCTTCAAGATCTCTTGCCAAACTTGTTCTTCATTCAAGATCGATTATATGCATAACAAAGCAATTCGTACACACATCAATGTGAGTAACTTGGCATCTTTCCAAATACAACTGCATATAGACTTTTACTTGTCAACATCTTGGTTGATATAAGTTCGATTAGGTGGGTCGCAGTCAACACACATTGATCCCAAAATTTTACAAGAAGAGACGTCTTCAAAAGAAGTGCTTATGCCACATCTAGAACTCTTTTGAGTTCTTGAACTTGTGGGCTCATCATGCTGACTTTTCTCCTCTTGTTAAGGCACCCATTTTTTCACTTAGTAAGAAGTTGAAGCTATTGAAGGGTGAGCTAAAGGCTTTTAAATAAAGGAACTTCGGTAATACTTTATTGAGAGTCTTTGAGACCCAATAATTATTGAGTCTAGTTTGTTGCAGCACAATAGTTTTCCAAAGTTGGTTGAAAGAGAGATTTTGCTAAACAAGGAATACATTGATCTTCTTGTAGCTGAGGAAGCTCTCTACAGGCAAAATTTTTTTATAAAATATATTTCTCTTGGGGATCATAATACATGATATTTTGATTCATCTTTGAAGGCATGGTGAGCAAAAATACCGTTAAGGCCCTTTTTACTACTGATTGTACAAAGTGTGTGAAGACATTGCTCATGAATCAGTGGGGTTTTATTAGTGCTTGATGGGTTTAACAAACCCTATTCTTTATGGTGGTTCTGTTAAGTAGCTAAATGTTGTGTTGCAACGTAAGGCCCTTTCATTCCAACGTAATTTGCTAATTACTCCAGTCTCAGATGAGGAAATTAAAAGTGCATTATGGAGCATTGACAATAGCAGTGCCGCTGGTCCCGATGGTTATAGCTCCTTTTGCTTTAAAGCCTCATGGAGAATTGTAGATGTGGATTTCATTACTGCAATTAAGAGTTTCTTCAGCAATTCTCAATTTTTGACAGAGATTAATAGCACTAGAATTTCTCTAGTTCCCAAGTTGCCTAATGCCTCTTCCATGACCCAATTTAGGCCAATTTCGTATTATAATATGATTTATAAATGTATTACAAAGCTCCAGGCCAGCATGTTGAATCAAATTTTGCCAAGATTCTTCTTTTTAAACCAGACCACTTTTATTAGTGGCATATCTATCAGAGATAATGTGTTGCTTATACATAAGTTAGTGAAAGGATATCAATGTTGGAAAGCTTGTGAGCCCATGGGCTTCAGCCCAAAAGAAGCACATTGAGCAATTCTAAGCCTAATTGATAAATTTACTGCTTGTTTTCCACCGACCAAAAAAAACCCACATATCTATCTAAACATCAATAAGCTTTTTCCCATTTGTATTGCCAAACCCACCGAAAAGAAGAGATAGAGAAACTGAGAGAAATAGGAAAGAGGGGGATAGAGTCGTAGAAGGTTAAGAAGAAGCACGGACACGGAGAGCTCAAGGAGGCACGAGTAAGGAAAAATAGGATATAAATGAGATTCATTTCAAGTTTAGTAGATTTTATTACTTGGTAGTATATTATGGTTAGTATGATTTGGGTATAAAAATATGGTTGAGAGGATATGTGAAGGTTATGGGGTGATCAAGGTAAAGTAGATAATTCCCTAAAAATAATTATTTTAGTCATTTTGACTTGGTGGAATATATATAAATTATTGAAACTATGTTGTTTTATTTGTAGTATTATTACAAATCGTGATGTTGAACTTGAGCTTGTGGTGGAGGATGTAGTTTATGGTGTAATTAGTGAAAGAGATTGTTCTTATTTAAATTAAGGTCTATATCAAATTGTACAATGGTAGTAATTAGCATGATAATTTAATTTATGGCCTTAAAGATGAATAGTTGCTAAGATATGAGTTTTAAGGTCTAGAAAACTTTAATTTCCTTGAACATGCTAATTAAGTATAGATTTGCATAAGTGAGATTAGCTCTAAAAAGATTGATTTCTCATTATTTATTTGGAATGTAGGTCCATGGATAAATATACTTCTATGATTGCTATGTTTGTCTTTTATTTGTGTTTATACTTGATAGGGACTAAATGAGCAGAAGGCTTGGATTATGATAGATTGGCTCGCGGACCTATTCTTGGAGGATCTTTTGTTGTTGTGAGTATTTTATTCCATTATAAAATAGAGCTATACATATATTAAATATGATACATGTATTAATATAATTGTTAGGCGATATATATATGACATTAATGAATACGAAATATGAGATTTATGGATTGGAAACTAATGAAATATAGCTATTATGATGAGCTATGATTAACTGATTGATGTAGCCATGGGTGTTAAACCGCTGATCCGGCAAGATACAAAATGACCGACCGACTGATCACAGTACCGTCACAACTCTCCGCTAGGTTAATGCTACCCTGTGACTACTTATTATTTGTATTGGATTCTTATATGTATATTTATGAGTATGAGATAAGAGAGATATGGTACATGGATATATGTGTGCATATATATGCATATATCGAAGAATAATATGAGAAACACTATAATGGTAAGAATAGAAATCCATTGCAAATTATGCAACTAAGATATTTAAATGTTTAATATATAGAAGTTATTTTATTTTGGAATGATCACTAAGCCTACAACCCACTCTGTACGATATTTTTTTAACTAAGTAGAAGAAGGACAAGTTGTTTGGAATTGATATTTTGTTCTGAGGGATCTACAGATGGTTACGGTAGTTAGAAGTATACTAGTTTGTAATCTAGTTGAATTATTACAGTTTTGTAATAACCATTGTGACCTAGAAATTGTGGTACAAGTTTATAAATGTTACTTTTGATATTTTTGAAATTATATGTTTAAATTTTGTTGGTGATTTACAAAGGTTTATAACAAGTTATGTTCTTCTGATTTTAGGAATCCAAATTTTAGGGGCAACTTTACCGAATTTTTGGGTTGTGACAAATTTTGGTATTAAAGCATAGGTTATAAATTTTGTAGACTCTAGTTGATCACCGGTAGATTTTTAGTGAGAGTTCAATAGTTTTAGCTATAGTTTATATTACTGTTATATTAAATCAATGTAAAATGTTTTATATAATTTAGAGTTGTTAATGGATGATTAAGTTGTATGATTTTTAGAAGGTGATTGAGTTTGCATTGTAATAAGATTATAATTTTATGATGGATCGGCTGTGCAGTTGGAATGTGAAATTTCATCTTTATTCTTGTGATTGATTTGGGGATGATTACGTAAATATGATTTCTCTTGTGGTGATTTGAATACTATTTTAATATGTGATGGTGCATGTGAATTGTGTGTTAGGTATGAAGAACATCTTTTATGTGATCTTGCTTTTAGAGAGAGAGGAAAATATTGTGGTTGTAAATTAAAGTATGTTGTGAAATATGATTTTAATTGATTGTGCTATTGCCTATCTTAGTATTACTTCTATGAATTCGGTGAAAACGAATATCATTTTCGATTATGGAAGTTGGATATTGGAATTTAAATTAATTATGAGCAAGTGAAATGGGGAGTTCTTTATAATTATGAGTTGAGGGATCAGAAGCATAACAAGTTCCCAAAAACTATCAAGATTGTCGATTTCCATCCTCTAGATTTTCAAGCAGATTTTCTTAAGCTGGAAAGGCTTCTTTGATAGATTAAGTTGATTCAGTTGGTGGTTTTCCATCTGTATATTCTTCAATATCATAGCAACAGTGACTATGTTTATTTCAGAATCTTTGAGTGGCTGATCTAATTCTATTGCAATTCAAGGGGCATGGATATTCTTATTCTGTATTGAATAATCTTGTTGCTGATTCAAAGGTGGTCTTCTATTATTATTAGTGTACTATTCCTAGGTCCCATATTTGCTATTTGGAAGTGTAGAAGATAACAGAAGCAGTTCAAAAATATATTAGATTGACTATTTTGGGGCTTCATCTTGTTATGGGAGTTTATCAAGGATTCTTATGTTCTGTATATACATCTATATCAATTTCCAGTCAACTAGATTTATTCAGGATCTCTACATATAATAGTAGCGAGAAGATATGAATTTCTTTAATTGATATATATATCTTACCATCCGGTACTTAACATTAAATCTCAAGAAATGGTTTATCAACAAGTTATGTTGGACAAACTTACGATATAGTTAGACTGATTATCAGAGTGGCGTAGCGAAAGTGTTGTGATCCATGCAAGTTAAAGGAGCATATGAGAACTTGAGTATGCTCTAAATCTCAAAGTTTTTATCTTTTAGCATCAGATAAGACATTTCAGGGACAAAATTTTAATTAGTGGAGAGGAATTGTGAGCCCATGGACTTCAGCCCAATAAAAGCCCATTGAGCAATCCTAAGCCTAATTGATAGATTTGCTGCATTTTTGTCCACTAGCCAAAAAAAGCCCACATATTTATCTAAACATCAATAAGCTTTCTCCCATTAGTACTGCCCAAACCCAGCAAAAAAGAGAGATAGGGAGACTGAGAGAAATAGGAGAGAGGGGAGATAAAGTCGCAGAAGATGAAGAAGAAGCACAGAGATGGAGAGCTCAGGGGAGGCACGGGTAAGGAAAAATGGGATGTAAATGAGGTTCATTTTAAGTTTAGTAGATTTTATTACTTGATAATATATTATGGTTAGTATGATTTGGGTATAAAAATAAGATCTGGTTGTCTCAATATTTACGAGTATAAGATAAGAGATATATGGTATATGGATATGTGTACATATATATATGTGCATATGCAGGAGAATAATATTAGAAATGCTATAATGGTAAGAACAGGAATCCATTGCAAATTATGCAGCTAAGATATTTAAATATTTAATATATAAAAGTAATTTTATTTTGAAATGATTTACTCACTGAGCCCATAACTCACTTCCTGCGATATTCTTTTCAATTAAGTAGAGGATGGACGAGCTATTTGGAATTGATATTTTGTTCTTAGGGATCTACAAATTGTTATGGTAGATAGAAGCATAGTTTTAAAAACCAGACCGGACTGGCTGGTCCAACCGGTTGAACCTGGAACCTGCGACTAGCCTGGTCCGGTTGCATAGTTAACTCAGTTTACACATTGACTTGGCAGGACCGGGTTGAACCGGGTCGAACTGGGTTAAACCGACTAGTTTTCTATGAATCGACTTGAGCCCATAAGATATTAAATTGTTAATACTTGTATGTTTTAGGTTGTTACATATACTTTATATATTTATTATTTTTTAAATAAATCTGGTTCGACCCATTAGACCCTCGGTCGAACCAGTTGAACTTGGAACCGGTCCCTTGACTGGCTCTCGGTCCGATCTGATTTTTAAAACTATGGTTAGAAGTATACCAATTTGTAATCTAGTTAAATCATTACAATTCTGTAACAACCATTGCTATCCGAAAATTGTTGTACAGTATTATAAATGTTGCTTTTGATATTTTCTGAAATTATAAGTTTGAATTTTGTTGGTGATTTACAAAGGTTTATAACAGGTTACATCCTATTCTCTAGAAAATACTCTTGCAGTTCTCTTGATAAAAACTCCAGCCCATTATCGTTGCAAATAATCTTGACCAATTGATCAATTTGATCTTGACTAAGTTACAAAATCAAATTATAAACCGTCAAGCATATGATTTTTTCTCAATAAATATAATCAGATTCCCATATTGTAATCATCAATCATAGTAAGAAAATATAATGCCCTAGAAATAGAGGTGTCTTGTGCGGACCCCATGATTCATAATGCATGAATTGGAAAAATTATTTACTTTATCCATAATATTTGGAAATTTAGAGGGAGTCAGTTTCATTGCATGGAATATGTCCCAACACTTACGGCACATTTGGTTCACTGGAATAGAATAGAGTGGGAAAAGGAATAGAGAGGAATAAATAAAATGATGAATGAGAATGTCACTGTTTGGTTGAAGAAAATAAAGTGATGTGAAATAGAATTTTTGAAGGTACAAAGACAAAATCGCTCTTACTATATATATATATATAAATATAAAAAAAATAATATTGAAAGCATAGAAAACTAAATTTAAAAAATGAAAAACATAACACATTCGTTTGTCTTCTACCTCCCTTGCCCCTGCATCAGCCACCCCAACCCCTATGAGCCCCCACCAAGCCACCACAACAGAGCTCCCGAACTATCCCGAGCTCCCGAGCCATCCCGAATGGGCAACTAGTAAAGTAGAGAAGAGAAAATTTTCTCTTCTCTCTCTACTCAATAGTCGAATCCGTGACAAAATGAAGGGGCATGGGAAGGCTTGAGAGGTTCGGAGAAAGTATGAGGCAATACAAGAAGGCTCAGAGAATGGTCGGGGGAGACATGGTGCGGCATGGGAGGGGAGACTAATCAGCACGGGAAGGCTCGGAGGAGGCCAGGGTAGGTTCGGCTTGGGGGGGTGGGGTGGGTATGTCGACTACAAGCTGATGGCTTCGGCGGGTGGGCGGTGCAGCGGTGGAGACAGGCAGCAAAGGCGATGGCACGAAATGAAAATTTAATGAACAATTAAGGGCACATACGTAATTTGACCACCTATTCCAGGTGGGAATTCCTATTCTAGGCTGAGGTGGGAGGAATTGGTATTCCTCCTCTATTCCGGGCGGACCCGGTGCAACGACGGAGACAGGCAGCGAGGCAACAGCATGAAATAAAAATTTGATGAACAGTCGAGGGCACATACATAATTTGACCACTTATTTTGGGCTAAGAGGAGTAATAGAAATTCCTCCCACCTCAGCCTGGAATAACTGGTCAAATTACGTATGTGCCCTTGACTTTCAACAAATTTTCGTTTCATGCTATAGCCTCTGCCACCCATCTTCGCCATTGCACTAGCCACCCGCCGTCGCTGTCAACCTGTCGCTGACATACCCAAGCCCCTTGAACCTTCCCAGGCCTCCTCAGAGCCTTCTCGTGCCGGCCTGAGCCTTCCTGTACCAATTCATCTCCCCTCCCATGTCTCCCCTGAGCCTTCCTATACCACCCCATGCCTTCTCCGAACGTCTCGAGCCTTCCTGTGCTCCTTCATTTCGTCACGGATTCGACTATTTTACTTGTTGCTGAGGTGAAGGAATGGAGGAAGGAGAAAGGGGTGGCTCGAGAGTTCGGGATGGCTCTGGAGCTCAGGATGGTTGGGGAGCTCCGATTGTGGTGGTTTGGTGGGGGCTCGTTGGGGTTGGGGCGGTCGCTGGAGGCGAAGGGGGAGGTAGAAAATGTTTTTGCTTTTGTTTTTGTTTTTGTTTGTTTTTGTTTGTTTTTTATTTTTTTATTTTTAATTTTTTTATATTATATACTAAAGGTAATTTTGCCTTTTTACTTTCAAAAATCCTAGTTCATATCACTTTATTCCTTTCAAGCAAACAATAATATTCTCACTCATCATTTTACTTATTCCTCTCTCTATTTCTTTTCTCATTCCATTATATTCTAACTCTATTATATTCCAGCGAATCAAACGTGCTGTTAATCAATTCTTCTTGTAATCATAAATCCTCACCCTTTAATTGAATTTTCCGTGAAGGACGCCCAAGCCTTCGACGCTAGATTTCCTATTCAATCATGCATTAGATGCGACAATAAATTGTGTCGTACGTCGTAAATAGCATACTCTTATTGGAGCTCACCACAACAGCTGCCACGAGCAATTTCACCGTCTGTGATGTTTGCCAACTTGCCTAGACCCCCTTTTTTTTTTGGGTTAAGTTTGGTGCGCTTGAATCAAAAGGGATGAAATATGATGAAGTGAATACTTTAGCCTTCAGTTTATATATTTTACTTAATTGTTTATTTTAGAATTGCTACATGTAATTTTATTAGAATAGATTTTCTTCTCATTTTAATGAAACAGAGATTCCTTGAAATGTTTTTAGAAATATTCATTTCACCACCTCTCACAATTAGATCCCTTCTTATTTTCAAAACAAATATAAAAGGTCACTACTTTTCTTTATTTATTATGCATTTTATTCCATAAATCTCATCCCATTTCATTTCCCTTTCCCTGCATTCTTTCGTATCGCATCAATAGATGAAAATCATCATCCCTCAGCACGACAATATACTGACAGAATAGACTGCCTGAAGCACAGAGGCATCCATGTAGAATTGCCAGCTTGATATTATGTGAAATGTAAAATGGTTAGGACTAAAAGGTCAACTGATCTGTTGGAATGGATGTGTTCATGACATACACATAAGACATGACTAACAAGAATCGAGTTCAATCCGAGAAAATAGGAAATAAATAGAATAGGGAAATGATGAGGAAAACATTTCTAGCTACCCAAAATACAAAGTTAACATGTATACAAAATTGACATGGGACAAATGTGTCATCATAATATTCCCTAATTGTTCCTGATAACAGGAAAATTGGCATAACACTAAACATAGATCTTTGCATAAATTAATTTATGTACTCATTGTAGTGTTGAGCTATTCAAGCCGAGGGTCGACCTAATAATAGGTAGGGGTGTGAGGAAAAAAGCGAAAAATCAAAAACCAGGAAAAAAAAAATCGACCGAGACTGATTAAAAAAAGGGGGGGTTTTTGGGGAACCTACATAAAATTCAGGCGGTCTTCGAGATCATGAAAAACTGGCTTGAGAAAGTTGGCGCCCAACCCAAAAAACTTGCCGGTCCCAAAACCAAATGAAATCATTTGAAAAGTAAAATACCATAATATGAAATTCAACTTATTATTAAATTTGATCAAAGATGAAATTTAATGTTTTATACTTAAATTTTGTTCATATTCATACTATTTAAGTTATTTTATACACCAAATATTTAGAATTAATAGTTTTTTATTTATTGAAATGAATTTTATCTTATAATTTTTTTATTTAATTTATTATTTTATTGAAATTCGTGGCCCAAAAATTGGATTCGCTAATGGTTGGTTTTTCAATTGCTAAATGATTGTCAGTATGATTTTTTACTTAAAAAATATGCTCGAAAAAATTGGGGACCCGACCGTACGGGGAAAAATTGCCCGACCACTTTCATCCTAAACAATAAGGAAGAAAATAAAGTGTCATTTCCATCGAATATTCCAAAATCTTTTTTGAACTAGCATGTACATTTAAATTTACCATATCATATACATTTATAGTAATGCACAAATGATCGTGAGGATTAAGCAGATAAAACTCAGATGCACCATCACATATATTTATATGTATATATATATATATGTATATATTAAAAATACTGATGAGCTCTTCGACTTGGTTTTCCCGACAAAAAGTAGAGTTCGTTCTAGTCTTCCGGTAAGATGCCTCGGGGGCGGATAAATTTTGTCAGCATCTTAATGTCCATGCACACGTGTAGGTAGAGTTTGGAGAACTACTTATCTAACAAACCTAATGGCCGTATAAGTTTTTATTTTGGAAGACTTCTTTTGCTTCATTATTTTTCAATCTCCGATCCCTGACTACACCAATTAAAAAAATCTTAGATGTTCCAATGTCATTGTGATATAATAAGAAAAAATCAATTAAATTGGTATGATTAATAATAATTAAGATATTTGTTTGGATAATTAAAACTAATTTTATTGTATATTATAATTTAATTAATATTTTTTCACGTTACGCAATAAGATATAATCATTTAAGAATGGGTTAATAGCCTATTTAGGCCTGAACTTAGGTCAATTTGTCACTTTTGGTAAGAATTTTTGGGCATGATGCAGAAAGGCACGAACTGTGGAACGTTAGTCCTGTTTAGCGCAAACCAATAAAACTAACGTGACCAACTGATGTGACATGTTAAATTCATGACATGACGAATGACAATCCTACATGACCTTCACACATAGAAAACGAGTGGCTCGATCAGCCAAAGTATCATCTATACCCCTGACGTCCCTCTTGGTAATTAAAAAATTGAAAGACAGAATCGTAATTCAATTTCCTCCCACAAATAGGGTTGTAAATAAAAAACCCAAAACCCGAAAAAATGAAAAATTGAACGAACTCGAGCCAAAAATAGAATTTAGATTCTCAAGATAAATTCAAAACTGTTTTTAAGGTGGAAAAGACTGGATTGGGACATTCGGGCCTCGACTTGAAAAATCTAGCAGGCCCAAAATCGAATTAAAAGTTATTCCGAGGCCTGAATTTCCTGGCATGATTTTTTCCTCCTTAAAAACCATTTTAAATTTATCTTGGGACCCATAAATCCGACTTTTTCGGTTTGGGTTTTCTGGGTCGAGGCCATAACTTTTGGTTCGATTTCGAGCCCCGTTGGGTTTTCCGGATCGGGCCCAAATTTTCTAGTCCAGTTTTTTCCACCTTAAAAGCATTCTTAAATTTATCCCGGAACTCATAAATCTTATTTTTTTTAGTTCGGGTTGTATGCTATTAACCCTTTTATATACTATAATTACAATGGAATTCTTCATGCAGAATTCCGGGCCTGCCGACTTTTTCGGGGTCGGGATTGAATTTTCGGACCCGGTTTTTTCACCTTAAAAACCGTCTTGAATTTATTGTGGTACCCATAAATATGACTTTTTGTTCGGGTTCGATCTTTTTTTTTTTTGTTTTTCGAGTTTCTAGTTTTTTATTTACACCCCTATTTGTGGGAGGAAATAGAATTAAGATTCTGTCCTCCAATTTTTTTAATTACCAAGAGGAATGTCATGGGCATAAATGGTATTTCAGCTGACCGGGCCACTTGTTATCTGTGCGTGAAGGCCATGTAGGATTGCCTTTTGCTACGTCATGAATTTAACGTGCCACATCAGCCTGTCACATTAGTTTTAACGGTTTGTGCTAAACGGTACTAACATTCTATATCTCATGCCTTTCCGGGTCAGGCCAAAAGGCTCGTGCCAAAGTGACAAATTGAAATAAGTTCATGCGTAACTAGGCTATTAACCCTTTAAGAGTTTCTCAGCGCCGATGAACCTCTCTTCTGACCAAAGAAATCGATTAAAGTTCTTGATCGGGCATAATGCAACTCGTTGACGAGGAAGATGCTGCAAACATGACTAATTTGGAGAAAGTTGCTAATTGAAATCATAAAAGTGACTGAATTTTCAGCAAAGTATATATGTATACATAAAGAAGCTTCTTACATTGATCTTTCCTTTTCTTTCCACCTGAGTGTTGATCTATTCCGACGCATTGATCTATACCTGTATATCACGGCCATAAAAGAGCGCCGGGTGCTACTTGACTGTATACTATAAGTAAAACACAAAGCTCTTCCTCAGCCTTTCAAGCAACAGCAATTTCCAAATAAACTGCTTAAAATCGGGAAAGCCTTCAAACTAAAACTGATCGAAATCTATAAGCTCTGTAAAACATTAATCTAGTAGCTTATTTAGCCCATGCCGATAGTTCAATCCAACTCTTGGCAAGAAACCATGGAGCAGGATGAATCAAACCGACTTAGAAGAGTCCGAAGCCAGCCCAATCGGCATCCTGAGCTGGATGAGGTGACGATGGTGACCGGTAAGAGTGGTAAGATGAGATTGAGAGCCTTGGAGATGAGATTGAGAGACTAGGATGTGATTCCAGTGGCGCGCCGTGGATGGGGGATGCTGACTCTCTGGTCGAAGTCGATCGCCTGATGCTCTCCCTTCGCTTCAGACTGGAGCTTGTAGGGATGCACCCGGGTGACATGCAGACAGGCTTGGTGAGCACTGGGAGGATCACTCGCCGTCGCTCAGAGCTAGCCCGTGAGGTGGACCGGCAAAAGCGGCTCTGAGGCTCTTCTTCTTGAGGAAGGAAACGGAACCCAGAAGGAGGCTTCAGCTTCTGGGGTGTTAATGGGGATTCTCTACGCAGAGCTTTGTCTTCTTGGTCACGTCGGTGATGGCTGCTATGGCGACAGTGGCGGTGATCGGTCGGTGTCTTGGGAACACCGGGTCGGATCTCCCACTTGAACGGAACAGCTCCGGGCATCTTGAAAGACTCGTCAACGGTCATCTTCTCCGACTCAGCTAGAGCACTTCGCTATGCATTCAATGTATAAAGCTATATTTATATGGAAGTGGAGAGTTCAAGATGTCATCGTCTCCTCTCAGTTAAAGGCGAGATTGGGGGCAGGACGTTGGGTTTAGGCTGCCGGGTCCATCCTTGTAGTTGACTTTCTCGAGGGATAGCAAGACCAACAAATATTTCTGTTGTTTGGACAGAAAAAGACAAAAATGATTGAAGCGAGAAATTAGTGTATTGGAATAATTTGCACCAAATTTAGAATTGGGAAAGGCAATTTCAAAAGAAGTCAGAGGGATTTTGGATCAGCGCAAGCGCTCTTCACGGGCCTCGTTTCCCATAAAAATTCATAAAACAGGGGAGAAGTTCTGTGCATCTCCGCCCACATGTGCTATCTCTTATTTGAATATTTGCTTTCTTACCAGCACTCATACATTGGATTTCATCAGAACTCTGGAGTTAAATGCGCGTGAATGAGAGTAGTACTAGGATGTGTTATGCTATCTCTTAATTGTTTGAGTTTTTTTTGTAGAATATGCTGGCAAAACTTTAAGACTGCACTGAATGTATGAGTACCAAGTGATTTCTATTTAACAGGACCATCATTTCTCTTCAGGAAACTTCAATGGTCTAAAATAGTGGTAAGGGCCTGTTTGGTTGGGATATAATAGCTATCCCCTTGGTTCACTTGCCTAATGTTTACTTGGAATACGTACATTGACAACAAAAGGGGAATGCTAATCCCACTCTTGGTGATAAATATGTAATCCTTACCGGTAATACAAATAAACTGATGAAATTACCCTTTCCTATTTATTTATTTTACCATTTCTACCACCATATCTTCCTCCTTCCTCTACCCCTCCGCCCGCCTGCTGCCTGCCACCCACCGCCGGAAGCCCACCTCCGATGACAAAAAACCAATTTGGCCGTCCTTGTCGGCTTGTCCCTTGAGCACATGGCTCACCTAACCTCCAGGCAATCCATGCTTCGAGCCAATGGACGCCCCTTTAAATTCCTTTTCCCACAGCTCGTTCCCGAGCACAGCCATCCCGAGCCCTTCCAGCCCCAAACCAGATCTTGACAATAGAGGCCACCTCCATGAATATTCCTTCCTCTGCACCGAGCCTTCCCTTCAGCCCTGAACTACTGGTGCGCCTTTCAGTCCTCAGCCATCTCAAGCCCTTCCATCATCCACCAGGAAGGCCTCCGCTCACGCCATCCTGCTGATTCAACAGCAACGAGTCTCGAGGCGTCACTGTACTTGCCGAAGCTCCGGTGAGCGGGGGTTTCAAATTTTTAATATTATTTTAATATATATCTAATATATATGAGGAACAATTTTATCCTTTTATTTTTACGTACTGTATATTCTATGTCACTTTTATTCTCTCCAACTAAATAAAAACACATTTATTCCATATTCATGTTATTCTGTATCTATTTATTTTCTCTATCTATTATATTTTCCATCAATTTTATTCAAACGAATCAAATGTACCATAAGTGTTAAAAAAGAGACTTTTTGCCCATAACTAATTATGTGTTGTGCTACGGGTAGACATGGCATCGGGTCACTTATGTCCAACATAAGTCAGCTAATTGATATTTCATTTTGCCTATAAATGGAATTTCACTTAAGTTTTTAGGAAAATTTCCATTCTCTTTTAAAATTTCTAACTTATGGTTAAATCAAGTCAATCACCTGATTTAACTTCCTCTTATGTTTTAGTGCTGCATTCAGAGACCTGCGAAAAAGTGGCTACAAAAGGATATATATCATACACATGATATTGAGCAACAATCGTTCTAGTATGTGGCACCCTTCTAATCCTATTACAAACGAGTGTACTCATGAAAAAAGGTTAGCATCTCATGGGCCTACTCCTGGATCAATTTAGGAATTTTAGCGTGAGTTGACTTATCCCTCCAAATCCTTCTAAAACTTAATTTTCCCATCCCTCCAATTTGAGAAAATTTAGAGAGATTGAAATATTTATGATAAATATGCCTTATAATGAAAGTTCTTATTTATATTAAAAATGATAAAATTATCGTGTTAACTTATTACCCCTCTTTGATAATAATACCAATCAATGAATTTGAATAGATATCGTATCCCTCCAAATCTCCCACCTCTCCTTCCCTCCATACTCCTCCAAATCCCCTCTCCTCCTAACGAGAAAGCCTTCAGTGGAGCGGTTATCATTTACATGGTATATCCGCCCAATAAGAATTCACTATTTATATATTAGTTCCAATTAGGATTCATCATTTATTATTTTTTTAATATTTTTTACAATTTATATATTATTTCCAATTAGGATTCATCATTTATTTAAGGTTTTTTTTATAATTTTTTAAAGATTTTTTAGGATTTAATAATCATAATTGCATAATTATTGATTATATGTCAAGTCGTGATTGGACAGGCATATCACGTAAGCGACATTGACCTAATATAACCGCTTCACTGAAGAGTTTCTCTCTCCTAACCCCTCAATCCACACAAACTATAAGAGTATAAAGGGAAAGATTCTAGCCTTATTAAGAAGCCTTGTGTGGACGGCAAGGACTAGTGATTGTCGTTGGGCTCGATTGAGCAGAGCAAAAGCAATGCGAGCCTCAATTCTGAATAGGTTGTCCATTAAATATGTTGGGATGAAAATGGTTCGAGTCATGTCATTGTGTACGAAAACTGTCAGGTTTTTACTTTTTCTGGTCGGTTTTTTCAAGCTCAAAAAATGTTAGGAATCATGGTACAGCGGAAACTAGATTTTTCAAACAATTTCATTTCCAATCCGAGCGGTCACTTTGAGATAATACGAAATTACAAATAAAGAGGATGTTTAGAATCATACATACAAGGACTCTGACTTGGTTCTTGTGTTCTAATCTTCGGGTTGATGCTATTTGATACATTCTCCACAAAATGTTTTTCCGAATAACAAATGTTTCAAGGTCGACCCTTTGACTAGACGCATGCGTACGTGTCCTCCGAGGTATCCAGACCAGGTTGTCTCATATGAAACAGAGAAATTCTTTCTCAAAATTGGCCACTTGGAATTCTCTTTTATTTTTTTCGATCGTCTCTTTGATGCTCGACTAAGACAGAGATTTTTCTTCACTCACACACGCACGGCCCAGAGAATCAATTTTTTTGTTTTTTGGTGTGAAGCATAATAAAACAGTCATCTCACTCCACATTACATGCTTAGCCATCTTTTCTTTAACGTTTTAATTTAAGTAATTAAAATCAAAACGTTTCTTGATTTTATTCAATAAAAAATGTAATTGATTATTAACATAAAGAAAAGATACTGACTTGAATATAAACGGAAATCCACTAGCCGTCTCAAACAAGTAATCGGAACGAATTCCAAAATTCTTGTCACCGGTTATATCATGTAGACAGTCATTCAATTCGAGCAAACTAATTCAAGTCTTACTATATTTTAACTGAATCTAATTCGGTAATTCACACTTATGTGTAACCGAGAATATTTATTTATTATATTTCTACAAATCTATTCAAATATTTAGTATTGTAATAAACATATCAAAAAATAAGGCGTGTGATCGTTTTGAGCTCGTTCATGCTAGCGAAAATTTCAATTGTCATGTCCAAAATTTAAACTATTAAACTTTGGTCATGAGAAAAATCAGTATTACGTATGGCCCATTGGGTTCCACACTAAGCTGGCAACGGGTCTAATAAATACATTCTAATTAATCTTATCAAAACTCTTTAATAAGACAATTCGATTAACTCTCAATCAGAGTTAATTGAATAGACTCACAAGTTAAGATTGACGTTTAGCAACGTGTGACGACTGCTCAGATAGTGACGATTTCAATTTGAAGGATCGAACATCCTTCAATGATTAGTTATCGTATAATTAAATCCTTTAGTTATACAATGTGCCAAATAAGTTAGGGTATGGATAAAATAGACCTCAATACTTGTTCATATGTTTTCAACTCTTAAGTAATGACTCAATTATGAAATATCAGGAACTCCTTTCCAATTTTCATACTATTCTAGGTAGAGATTTCCCGAGTCAATACTTAATAAAATACTTAGAACATTCTCTCATACCATTAAGAGTAACTAATTCCTTATTGATTGCTTACCACTCTATGAAAGTCTCATTGGGCTCATAATATCCTGCACACATCTCAGAGAACTATGCTAAGGAATAGACCAAAAACACAATTTAACAATTAAAAGGTACTATAGTAATCTTAGGTCTAAGGATTATTTGCACCTACTATCAACTGAAGATTAGCATATTGACATTTGTTTCATAATCCATTATGTCATTCTCTACTGAGTCAGTTTAGTGAACTCATTCTATAATGAGCACCTATACTCTTACATTAGTAACTCTTCACAAGTAACTATGAGTTCAATTCCCCTCTATTTTAGAGCATGTAACTAGTATACTAGTCTTACCGGGTCACTGATCTCCTACTCAGTGATCCTATGACTATGAACATTTTTAAATTAAGGTTTTTGAGATTTTAGGTGTCAAGATATGATCTCATCATAACCCTAAAGTCAACCTTAATTTATGGATTTTATCATAGTCATTATGAAATAAGTAGCATATGATGAATAATAAATGCCTCATTTTATATTTCACTAATAAAGATTGCTCAAATTACATCACATGTAATTGAATTTAAGGTGCTATTCCCAACAATCTCCCACTTGTACTAAATCCAATCACCACGATATTTTATACCCCTTGCCTTCTAGGTGGTGATCAATTTGTTGTTTTGCCTAAGGCTTAATGAATGGATCCACAATGTTGTTCCTCGTGTTGACTCGTTCGACACGATATCACCTCTTCCAACAAAATCTTAATTTTAAGTGATACAATGAAATGATTGGAACTCTTCCAACTCATGCCCACTATTCAGGGTGACACTTACGATGAAGTCATTTTACTATTGCAAAGATCTAATTAAAAACTAGAGTCAATATGACCTCCTAGTTTCAAATGTAATCCATTATACATCTGAAAAATTTCTTTAGTACTTCTCAAGTACTTAAGATTATCTTTTCCATGAAGCTCTCCAAGCCAGTCTAAGTTTGACTGATGACCTCCAAGTTATAAGCCATATCAGACCTGGTATGACCCATGTCACATGGAATCTTATCCATCTTTTATCTCTCCTTAGATATCTTAAGTGACACCATCTTGGAGAGAAAAAACACCATGAATCACTGACAAGTAAACGTATTTACTATCTTACATGTTAAACCTCTTTAACATGGTATTTATATACCTAGACTAGAATAAATGAATCATCTTGAGGGATCTATCTTATAGATCTTTATACAAGATGCTTCTCTCAAATCTTTTATTGAGAAGTTATTGGAGAGTTATAATTTTCACCTATTACTTCATTGGTACGTCATTTCCAAGAAAGATGACACGTTTCCACTACCCTTCTTATCATCACAAAATTTATCCTTATTTCAAATAAAGTCAAACTTTTTGACTGTCTCATCAAAATGGATCCACCAAGTCTCAACTTGGAGTTTGACAAGCCTATCATGGACTTAATGACATCTTCCATTTATTGCAATCAACACTCTTGACCATATCATCATATTGTGGATCATCCACATTTAGGAGATCCAAATCTCGGTCATTCTTAATAACCGGATTTAACTTTTGAGATTCTTTGCAAATTCTCATAGATTTACGAGGAGACTTGAGAGATTGTTGTACATGAACTGGTTTTGGGCCAACCTTTGGTTTGATAAGAGATTGTTTGTGGGTCAGCAACTTCATCAAGTTTTACATCTCTTTCACTCCCACTGTCCTAGAAAAACCCTTTTTCCAACAAAGTGTCATATCGGCTGACAATCACCTTTTGTTTAGCAAAAGAGTCAAAGTTAATATTCTAAACCTTTTTTAGAATTATCCACAAACCAACACTATTCTTTCTCGTACCAAATTTTCTCTATATCTAGTAACTTTACATAGGATAAGTGCCTAAAAATTGACTTTTTACCATCCCATATCTCATATGGCGTACTAGATATAGACTTGGTGGAATGTTAATTCAAAGATAGGTGGTTGTTTCTAAAACATATCCCAAAATGAAATGGGGGAGTTGAGTGAAGCAAATAATGGACTGCATCACATAAGATTTTTGCTTCCAACATAGTACGAGGAAGTGTTCATTAGGAAACTATTCCATTTTTTATTAGTTTGCTTGACATGAAGTAAATTGCCATTAATATCCAAGACTATTAAACCATTAAAGACTCTTCTAGTTCCCAACAATCATCCCGTGAATATGAAGCAACAATTGCCTTGAAAAAAATTTATTAGAACGAGGATATAATAACAGTTTATTTAGCTCAATAATTTTTCTCAGAAGTTAATACAAGCAAAAGATTCCTACTACTAATGTAGCAAATTTATTAAAAGATTTCCCCTTCTTAGGGGTTTTCTTTGCCTTCTACTTCAAGGGGCTTTCCACTAGCAAGACCTTACCCCAATCCTTCACATGGTGGGTCTCGTGGTCTTCGACATATTAAGGAGCACGAGTAATGATGCATCCAGCTTGTTCACGTGGAAATTGATAATAAACTGTGAAAATGATTTTGGTAGATATTAGATATTTAATTCCTGACTTAACTCTCCATCCATTGTGAAACCCAATTTCTCTAATTCCCAATCAAATTGATTAATTTGAGGAAATGAGCCTGAACAGGAGCTCCTTCTACTGCCTTGGCTTGGAAGAGCTACTTAGATATCTCATATCTAGCAATTTGACTCTGTTGGCCATACAACTCTTTGAGGCGAAGCAGAATAGATTTGGTATTCATTTTTTCATGCTGCATTTGGAGCTCATTACTCATAAATGCCGGCATGATGCACTGCACTAGAGTGCTATCAACTTGCCACTTTTGATAAGCAACTTTCTCTTCTTGTGTGGCATCTTTTGCTAGGGAAGCAAGATCAGAAGAATCAAGGATATATGAGACTTTGTCCTGGGTGAGGATGATCCTCAAATTCCTTAGCCGGTCCACATAATTCAGCCCGGTGAGTTTGTTAGCATCTAACATGCTTTGAAGCGACAGTAATATAGACATGATGCAAATAATATCTACAATATAAAAACAACATGCATGAGCATATATTCATGAAATATGATGCATGATTATTGAGGTCTTTTGATTAAATCAAGACTCCCACTAAATTTAGCGAATTCCATTGCCCTTCACTTGGAAAACGGGAGACCTCATTGGAAGGTCTCCTAGTGGGTAAAAGGAATTCCTTTTATCCTACCGAAGTCTCGTATGTAACACAACAAACCTCGAATAAGTCCATCGTTAGGTACCTCTTAACCAAGTACATCTCTTGTAACTTCTATTTAATTTTACCTCTAAGATTACTATAGTCTTGTGTGTGCACAACAAACCATAAAATCTTCATTAAATTAACACATCATTCATCTATGTACACGAAAATGAAACTATCCTTAAGTGTAGCTCAATAAGGCAGCAACGTTTAGGTGTATAGTATTATATATCACATATATTTGATAAGGAAGCATCATACCAACTCACTTGATGAGCCTTGTGTGCGCACAACAAACCTACCATGCTCGTTGACACAGTTTGCATCGCATAACAATGGAAGACATGTCTAGTATTCTTACTATCGTAGCCATTTCAACTTAATATTTTTGGAGGGTCTTTATGTAATTATTATATAATTTAACTTCACATGCATAATATAATAAAAAGTGGATAAAATAAAAATGATTATGGACATTCCTATCACTGATACACCTGAGCCATAGGGTGTGTCACTAAAAATCATCCTAGCTATATAGCTCATCAGCATGGGCCCACCACTTGAAGCCTATATTGCCTTCAAGTAACCATCTCCATGGACTTGTCTTGCAACAGCAGGTGCTTGGATCTCCTTCGCCCTAGGCCTAACCTTTGATATAGAAATATTCTTTAATTATATAACAATTATAAAGAAACCGCATTCAGTAGTTGAGGGGAGGTATATCAGGGAGGGAGAAGAGAAATACAACCATGGACTAAAAATTGAGATAAAGGCAGGGGTACCAGGCCGCATTTTCCAAAAAAATATTCATCTATTCATCACATGAATCTAGTTTGTAACCATCCTTTCATGCATGTCATACATAGCATCAAGAAAATTAAATATACTATTATAAAGATTGCTATATAGTTCGAATAATGTTGTGATCGTAAAGTATCATTTCACCTAAAAAATCATTTTTCTGTATATATATATATATATCATATATAATTGGAATTTTGAATTAAGATCAACAATTGATCATAAATTAAAATCAATTAGCGATTAATTAATTTTAATGATATCAATTAGAGTTTGAAAAACCCTAAATTTATTCATACCAATGTCTACAGTTGAAAATTAAAATTCATGGTTAACTATTAATCAGAAGAATAAATTAATTAACAACTTAATTAATAATTCTAAATTTTTAACTTATACACAAAATTATAATTAGGGTTCTTAACTCTTAATGATAGAATTGAATTAATTAGCCACGAATTAATGTCATGATAGAACTTAGGATTACCTAAATTCAAGGTTAATTAATATCCCAATTAATTGGTATGAATTTTAATAATAAAAAAACACCTCTTCTTTTAACATTCAGTTTCTACTTTTAGATATAATTTGTTTTGCTACATTTAACATGGATTTGATTCAGTCCAACTGGATTAGGAAGCACCATCTTTCTCTAAAGTCAGATGAATCGGATTAAGACCTGCATCATTTCCAATTTTTTAATAAAAATAATGGGTGCACATGCACCGAGTTCACTTATCTTGGATGCATGGGCTACAACCCCCTTTTTTCTGTTAAAGGACGAACTAACTCTTGCCATGTCAAAGACATCTTTTATATTATTTTTAATAAATAACTTTCAAAGCATCTTAGGAAGAATGTGTATCAATTGCTACATATCTAATAAAATTATATTTAGAAGCCTATTTCGGAGAGTATGATCCCTAATAAAGTATTATTTAGAAAGACACCAAATTATTCTCATTTATGAGTATTCTTGTCATTATACTATGCTCATAGTTGCACTAAAGATAAATTTGATATTAGATTGCAAAAGTGCATTTTTGTCGGATACCTACGTGGAAAGAAAGGTTGGCGTGTTTACAACCTTGATAGTTGTACAATATTTCTCAAGAGGGATGTGAATTTTATAATCACATTTTTCCTTACTCATCCACTGGGCATGAGGTTCAAATAAATTATTTTAATAGCATGCTATTATATATTGATAATACTCTACCAGTTTAACAAAATTTCTCCAATCACAATAGGTTTCAAGGGAAGTGAGGTGGTTCTATTGAACAACCTAATAAACCATAGATTGGACCACTTCAAGGCAACAAACGGGTCATTCCAACCTAATAAAAAGGGTATTGTGAGTTCAGAATGGCACATCACAAAAAGTAAAGAAGATGGATAAGTGGAACAACGAAAGGTAAATCGGGTGAAGAAGACATATGTTCAATTCGCCAATTATATCGATGATCTCCTCTTATTTTATAATAATTCATGTCATGGTACAATGTTTAAGGAGTATCATCATTGATGCTTTCATATTAAATATCTTGGATCACTCAAATATTTTCTTGGCACGAGGTGACTTGATTAGACTCGAGATTATTCCTAAATCAACAAAAGCATATGCTTGATATTCTCACTGAGATTGTATATTGGGATCACATTTATCTTTTTTTCCAATAGAACAACAACATAAATATTCTATTGATTCGGGAGCTCATATACATGATGCCGGAGCCTATCATCAACTAGTTAGATGACTAATTTATCTTACCATAACAATGCTCGAATTGAATTATTCTATTCACATATGATCTCAGTTCATGCATGATGCTTGGAAAGGACATTGGGGTGTGGTTATGTTGGTACTTCTGTAGAGCAAGCAATCACCAGCACAAAGAATTTTCCTACAACCATCGTCTCTTTGCTCACCAAAATATTGTGACTCTAACTAAGTAAGTTGCCTATTTATTTGATGTTCGATGATTGGATGCATCATTATATTGGAAAGCAGCCGTATATCATTGAAAATAAAGAAGGAAACCATAGTTACACACTCGTCTACAAAAGCTGAATATTGAGTTATGACAGCAACAATTAGTGAATTATTATGGTTACAACGCTCTTATCAATTGATGTCTCAATAAAAGATCATAAGAAGTTGTACTATGATTGTGCGTGGCAAATTTCGAGTCTGCAAATTATAGACAAGAAAAATGAGCGACAAATTAAACTTGTATTGAATTTTGTGGGTACAATTTCTCTAATGAAATTCTATAAAGAAAATATAGAAAAAGGGCATTCTCTGATTCTCTTTTTTGGTTGGTCTCGAATGAGGGCCATCAACTTGTTCTCGATCAAGGAAAGCTGTGGTCCGCTGAGGTGTTTGAGCTTCATCCGGTAGGTCTGATGAAATCCCGATAGAGAAGCCTCAATGGCTTGGTCCCAGTCAAGAGTTAGGTCCATTCAAATCTTGAGAGAGAGAAGCCACGATGGCCTAGTCTCGGTCGGGAGCTGGGTCCGATGAAATCTTGAGAAGGAGAGAAGCCTCAATGGCTTGGTCTCGGTCAAGAGTTGGTGGTGGAATCAACGGGGTTTGGGAGCTTGATCTGTTTGGTCCGGCTTGTGACTCGAGTGAGGGTTGAAGCAGCGTAGTGTTGATCGAGGGCTAGTATTGATAGGGCTTGTAGTTTGATCCAGTGAGTCCATGTAAAGTGTTTTGAGTATCTTCAAGTCGGTAGAGCTTCTTCAGGCTTTGACACCTTCTCTTCTATTTTGTGTGTCAATTTCTGAAGAGCAGCCCACTATTATAGAGAAGGGGAGCTGATGTGTCAATCTGCATGCTTGAATTTGATTAGTTGATCATAATCGATCATGACTGTCCATCATGATTTTATGGATAATCAGATAAGTGAGGCGGCAACATGTGATTGGCTGTAATTTTTTGAGTTCTACAAATGCCCCTTTGAGACTTGCACACAACTTGATTTGATCGAGTGTGATGTGGGCATGTCTCAAAATTTTTTCATCTTCCGCATTTTTTTCAATCAGGAATAATATCAAGAAAGTGGGCACGTCATCATGCAACGTGAGTCTCTGCCTTTTGACAATTAGCTAGCTCACAACTTCATGTAATGTAGATTTAGAAAAATTACACTTTTGGTACAAAACCTATGACCAATATAATGCTTTGGTACAAAATTTTTTTTTGTAACTCTATACTATAAAACATTTTAAAAATGTAATATTTTAGTACAAAAATCGTTAAATTTTCACTAACACCGTTAGTTGAGTGATATGGCAATGTGATGTGGATGATGCGTTAGGTGTTGACGTGAAGATTCAGCTGAAGTAGCATCATAAAGCAAATTTAAATAATAATAAATAAATCAATCAAAATAAGAATTTCAAAAAAATTAATTTTAAAATAAAAAATCCACTTTAAAACACAAAAAATGGAACTGATTTGGAAAATTCGGAATAGGTCTGGATAGATTTTAAAAAATTGATAAAACATCCCAAATCGATATGAAAAGACGCAGAATTTTCAAGGACCGACCCTAAACTTTACCAACACCTAAAACCATCATAAAACGCACAAAACACATCAAAAAATTGAAAAATTTGAAATATGGGCTGGACATATTTTAAAAAATTAAAAAATAACCCAAGTAGATCTGAAACGATCCAGAATCTTCAAGAACCAACCCTTAGACTCTACCAACATGTAAGAACATCCTAAAATACATAAAACATATCATAAATAGAACTGAAAAATTAGGAATAAGTATTGATAGATTTTAGAAGGTCGATAAATGACTAGAATTGATCCAGAATGATCTAAAATTTTCAAGAACCAACCCTAGACTCTAACCTCAGGCCATCCTAAAACACATAAAACATTAAAAATAGAAATGAAAAATTCAGAATATGGGCTGAACATATGTTAGACAGTCAATAAATAACTCCAAATCGATTCGAAATAATTCAGAATTTTCAAGAACCAACTTCAAGACTCTAGCAACACCTAAGACCATCCTAAAACATGCAAAACACATCAGGAACAGAACTAAAAAAATCCATAATAATGGCTGGATAGATTTTATAAAGTCAACAAATTACCTTGAATCGATCCGAAATGATCCAAAATTTTTAAGGACCGATCACTAGACTCTACCAACACCTAAGATCATTCTAAAATACATAAAATACATGAGAGATAGAACTAAAAAATCGGAGAGGGAGAGATGCCGGGAGAGTGGATCGGAGAGGGAGACAAGATCGAGAGAGTGTGGGTCATGGACCGTCATTTTGGGCAACGGTGGTTGGCAGGTGTTACTGCGCTCCCTGTAAAATCATGGGAGACCTGGGAGAATATGAACAATGCCCCAAGCACTGTTTTTTGCCATTCTCTCTTCTTTTTTTTTTTTTTCTAATTTTGAAATTTTATTTTAGTTTTTAGTTAAAATGTAAAATATAAAATAATAAAAATATAAATTAAAAACATAAATTATTTTATTCTAAATTTTTCAGTTTTGTTTCTAATATGTTTTGTGTGTTTTAGGATGGTCTTAGGTATTGATAGAGTCTGAAAGTCGATTCTTGAAAATTCTAGATTGCTTTGAATCAATTCGAAGTCATTTATTGACTTTTTAAAATCTGTTCAGTTCCTACTCTTAATTTTTCAGATCTATTTCTTATGTATTTTCTATGTTTTAGGAAGGATTTAGGTATTGGTAGAGTCTAAAAGTCAGTTCTTGAAAATTCTGAATCGATTCGGGTCATTTATTGACTTTTTAAAATCTATTCAGCACCTATTACAAATTCTTTAGTTCTATTTCTAATGTGTTTTGTCTGTTTCAGGATGATATTAGGTGTTGGTAGAGTTTAGGAGGCGGTTCTTGAAAATTCCAGATTGATTTGGGTCATTTTTTGACCTTTTAAAATCTATTTAGCCCATATTACATTTTTTTTAGGTTTATTTCTAATGTGTTTTGTGCGCTTTAGGATGGTCTTAGGTATTGGTAAAATTAAGGGTTGGTCCTTGAAAATTCTAGATCATTTCGAATCAATTTTGTAAAACCTATCTAGTCTTATTTTTTCGCGCTTTAAAGTGGAATTTTTTATTTTATTTTTATTTTGAAATTATTATTTTTATTTGTTTATTATTTTTATAATTTAAATTTATTTTGTGGTGTCATATCAGCTAAATTTTCACGTCAGCACTTGACGCATAGTCCACATTACATTGCCACATCAGTCCAACTAATAGTGTTAGTGAAAATTTAATGGTTTGAGCCAAAATATTACATTTTAAAAATGTTTTGTAGTACAAAGTTACAAAAAAAAAATTTTATATCAAAACGTTACATTGGTGAAAAATTTTGTACCAACAATGCAATTTTCCCGGATTTTGCCCTCCATGAGTAGGTTTCCCAAATTGGTGAACTTGCCTGCTACTCGTCCTTAGCTAACTATGTTACCCGATTAATTATGAAAGCTTGGTTCCTCTTAATTGGAACGAAAACTTGCAACCGGTGAAGTCAGTGGCTAAGAACTGAAAATGATATCCATGATGGATTTGGTATATATCTTAAAACCTCAAATTGAAACTCATATCTTTGAAGATTTAATTCAAGGCCGTCTTAGAAATCTCGGTCCTAAGCTCCTGAGACTGTAAGCACGCCTGACATCCTCTCGTAATTTCTTCAGAGGAAGCACTTTGAAATCTGGTGACCAGTGGCAGCTATAGCCATTGAGGCAATCAACAGAGACGCCCCCTGCCACCTAACATGGAAAAACTAAAATTTCCATCCTGTATCAGTGGAGAATAACAGCTTCGCTATCGATATCCCCATCGCCCGCAGGTTGAAGAACCGGTACCGCAGAAAGAAGGTGCTTGAATTGCTGTCAACGCGAAAGGAGACATGGCATGATAAAGCTTAGCCGGAGATTTGCCACGAAAATGCTATAGTGGCTCCACCGTTGAGGAAGATTGTCTCCTCATTCCTATAGACTGTCAATAGAGAGATTTTTTTATGTTTCTTTTTTTTTTAATACAGGTCTGAGCCACCATCATGTTGCATACATGGAAGCACCAAGCTGAGTCCACAGACAGAAAATATTCGATGGTGTTCTGGTTCTCCCTCTCAACGGCGATTAATTTCAGCACTATACATAGTCGGGCAAGAGAGCCGACCGGTCGAGGGATAGCGACTCTCCGGGAGGCCAAGTGATTTGTATCAATGTGCAATACAGGACATCTCCTTGTCCTTCCTATATATATATGTGTGTGTATAGCTTTACTTTTGACGTGTATTTGCCTTGCCGTTCATACGTATAAATCTCCATATAATTCACATGCAATCTCCATGCAAACACATGTTTATATTTTTTTTGTCATGCATGCATAATTTTTTTGAGCTGCTCATGTTCAAAAGTAGAAGGAAAGTACACCGACTTGGCCTGTAACTCTTGATTTCATCAGTTTGACTTCACGATACGGTCATCGTTTGGAGTCGACCCGACTTGGTCGATTTAGTTGCAGGATACAGTCGTTGTGTGGAGGATGGGCGCTCATACTGACTTAGCCGGTACTTTCGTTTGGTTGAATTGATCCTACAACTTATTGACAGCTAACTCAACATTGACATGCTTCTCCATTGTCATCAGGAACACACTTCATCACCACTATGAGGAAGACAGTGTTCACACGGACTTAACTTGTAGATCCGTTCGAGGTCAACTAGACTTTTAGTTGACTTGATCCTACGATCTACTCACGGCTAACTTGGTGTCAATCATTTTGGTATCGTGAGGAACTTATTTTGTCGTTGCCATGCAGAAGGCAAGTGCTCGCGCCAACTTAGCTTGTCGGTCCGCTCAGGTCAACTTGACTGTGTCGACTTGATCCTGCAGTCTACTCATGGCTAATTTGGTGTTGGTGCGCTTCAACATCATCGTGTGGACAGCACTTCGCCATTGTCATAAGGAACGCATTTTGCCATCATCGTGAGAGAGGACAAGCGCTCATGCCGACTTAGCCCTTAGGTCTGTTCGGGGTCAACTTAGCTTTTGTTGACTTGACCCTAGGCTTGGCCACAGGCTGGTTTGGGCCCAGAACCTACCCGGTCAAAACCGAATCGAAACAGGTCTAAATCGGAACCGGCCCGAAACCGTCCTCAAACCGTGAAGGTTAAGGTTTAGGGCCGGTTCCAGTGGCCCCAAAACCGGAACGTCGGTTCCTATTCCAAACCGAAACCATTAGTTCCGATTCCAAACCGGAAAAGTTAAAATATATATATTTAAATCCCCCGCCTACCCTACCCTATTTTTTTCACATTTTAAATTTTAAATATATATGATGCAAAATATAAATAAATCCATTATATAAATTACCGTTTAAATCTTGATACATGTAGAGTTAAATATCAATAATTGTATAAATTTTATAAGTGTAAAAATTTAACTATGATTTACACAACAAACTCGTTATATAAATTAAATTTTATTTAATTTTAATAGAAATTAAACAAGTCGGTTCGGAACTGGACATAACTGTGGTTCCGAACCGGAACCGTTCAGTTCCAAAACACCCCTAAACCTTCAATAAGAAGGTTTAGGGCCGGTTCCAAGGGGCCACAGAACTGGAACCATCCGGTTCTGAAACCGTGGCCAGGACTGCTTGACCCTACGGCTTAGTCATGGTTAACTTTGTATTGATGCATTTTACCATTGCCATTTTATGCTATTTTGACTCGACCACCACGACAGCTTGGTAAATGGGACTACAAGTCGACGTATGTCATTCATATCTTTAGTCACGCATTAACTGTGCATTTTTTTTGTGGTTTTATTTAACTGTCACACTTATTCATTTACCTTTTCGTCTAGGTAATATGTAAGAGTAGGACGCACTTGCTGCATGCGACACACACTATAAGAGGTAGATGCACCGCAGGAGGAGGAGACAATGCATTATAGGATGTAGATTGGACACGTCGCAATAGGTGAAGTAGCAATATGTTCCAGAAGCTAGAGAGGACTAGCTATAAAAGCTAGATAGAACCTGCTACACAATGCATGAGAACATGCTACAAGAGGCGACGATGACCCACTATGAGAGTCAATGCATTGCATGCTATGAGAAACGACAAGCTACATGAGGTGATCCACTGTACGCCACAAGAGACATGCCTCGGTGGGGGCAATGTGCCATGTGCTACAGGGGACAATGCGTAGCTGGAAGATATTTTTTTTTTAATAGAGTGATTGACCTCGACCAGTGTAGCCAAGGCTGCCTATGTATCCTTGTAGGGATCAAGTCATAATGTAGTTCATGCAATAGGTTTTTTCTTTGAAATGTGACTGAACCTCAGCTAGTATAATTCAGGTTGCCTGTGTACCCTTGTAAGGGATCAAGTCATAACATAGTTCAATGAAGGGGAGGTTCAGAGATGCTTTACGCATAGTAGCGCTTTAGGAACTTCCCATTGATAGGGCTACTCCGCAAGCCACCTTTGTCGACCAACTTCTAAGCTCCATTCGTGTATACTTCTTTAACGAAGTAGGAGCCATCCCACTTAGGAAGAAAATTATTCCTTGGCGGTGCATGATAACAATGGGTCTTCGCACTGCAAGGGCTAAGTCCCCAACCTGAAATGAGCATATACGAAGATGTTTGTGGAAGGACTTAGACATATGAGCTTGGTAGCATTCGAGACATTGTTGCACATCAAGCATTTTCTCATCTAACGCCTCTAATTCTTGGAGTCGTAACTTTGCATTTTCTTCATTTATGAGCCCTTCTTACACTGCTATTCTCAAAGATGAGATTTGATGCTTCAGTGGGAGAACAACTGTAACCCCGTATACCAGCGAATAAGAAGGGCCCATGTCAGGGCTTGGAATGTCGTCTGATATGCCCACAAAAATTCACCTATCTTCTCACGTTAGTCTCTCTTTGACTTGTCAACTACCTTCTTGAGGAGACTGTAAAGAGTTTCATTGAAGACTTTAGTATTGAAGACTTCAATAAGCACATTCGCTGCTGCATTGTAGGTAGAGGAGTCATACTATTTGAAGCCAAACTTTTTGTAAAGTTTATCCATGGCCTTGTTGTAGAATGGCTTTCCATTGTCGATGATGATGTAACAAGGCATATGATGTAACAAGGCATATGATGTTCCTGTGTATGAAGTTGACTACTGTCTCCTTTTTCACCTCGTAAAATGGATCAGCTTCAGCCCGCTTGGAGAAGTAGTCAGTAGCAGCAAGGATGTATGCATGCCCGCCGAACAACTTTGGTGTTAGTGGTCCGATGGCATCTAAACCTCATGCGTCGAATGGCCATTAGGCAACTGTAGGATTTAGCGGTTTTGGTGGTTGGTGAATAAAGTTTTCATGAACCTAACATGCTTGACATCTCTTTGCATAGTCCATGCAGTTCATCACCATTGTAGGCCAATAGTATCCCATCCTATTGAGTTGGAAGTAGAGTTTCGAACCTGACTGGTGAGCACCACAAACTCCAAAGTGCGACTCCTCTAATGCCTTGGAAGCTTTATCGTCGCCGAGGTACTTTAAGAAGATGCCATTGAAAGATTGCCGGTACAGTGTCCCCTTAAAGTGAATAAATCAAGAAGCACGATGCTTTATGTTAGTTTTATGCTTGTCGTTGTCTAGCAACTTGTTGTATTCCAAGTAATCAATCAGGCATTGTCACCAGCCTTCCTTGTCGATTTCATAGACTGGCATTGCTCTACATTCATAAATACCTTGAGCATTGTCTGCTAGAGGAACAACCCATCTTTTGCATCTCGGGGCCTTCATTTCTTCTCCCATCAAAGTGAGGGCAAGCGCTAAGCAAGCAAGTGCATCAGCTTGCTTAGTTAACTCCCTGGGAACATGTGATAAATGAAATGCTCAAATTACTGAAGGAGTTGGCCAGTATATTTAGTAAACCGGATAAACTCGGGCTTCTTTACCTCGTACATTGAGAGGAGTTGATTCACCACTAGCTTGGAGTCCCTGAAGATTTTAAGCTCAGCAATATTCTTTTGTACTACCATCTCGAGTCCAAAAATTAATGTTTGGTACTAGGCAACATTGTTTGAGCACCCTTCAGTAAGGGTAAAAGCATAAGGCAACATGTCACCTTTCAGAATGATGAAGACGACTCCTCCCCCGCAACATGTCTGCTTGCTGTTCCGTCAAAGTACATTCTTTGGGGTGGTGTTGGCTCCACGAGCATAACATCTTCGTCTGGTAAATCATCCGATAAGTTCATTAGGTAAATCATCGAGGTAAATTATCCAAGAAGTTCCAAGTATCAGAAATCAGATGGTTAGTAAGGAAGTCCACAAGAGCTTGCCCTTTAATTGCCCTTTGAGGCACGTAGACAATTTGGAGGCCTTATAGCAACAATGCCCACTTCCCTACCTGTCCTGAAAAGTCCAAATGGGACATGACATACTTGAGAGGGTTTAACCTTGAGATGAGTCGAACTAAATGTGCCTAAAAAATAATGTTGCAGCTTTAGGACAAAACAAACCAAGGCCAAACATATTTTCTCGATTGGTGCGTAATTAATTTTTGCCATAGCCAAGGCTTGACTCTGGTAATAAAGACCACTCTCCTTCTTCCCCTTGTTTGCTTGTGTGAGGAGGACGCTCAAGAAACGTTCTTGAGTTGAAAGGTAGAGTATGAGCGGTTGACCTGGTAATGGAGCTTGCAATACAGGTGGCTTAAGCAAATATTCCTTTATATATTGGAAAGCATTCTTACAAGCCTTGTCCCATACAAACTCTACATCCTTCTTCATGAGTCGGTTGAAGGGTTCACAATGTCTAGCAAGGTTGGAAAAAAAGCGACGAATGTATGCCAACTTCCCTTTGCAAACTTTTGAGCTCATGAAGGTTCCTTGGCTTAGGCATTTTTAAGATTGCGTCAATCTTTGAAGGATCAATCTCGATTCCAAAATGTCGGATGATGAACCCAAAAAACTTGCCATATGTGACCTTGGAAGCTCACTTCAAAGGGTTCACCTTGAGTTAGTAACGACACAGACGGTTGAACACTTTTCAAAGATCTGTTAAGTGTTCTTCCCTTTTCTTGGACTAGTCATCAACATATCACTCAACCTATTTGTGAAGTATATCATTGAATATTTTCTGCATTGCCATTTTATATGTTGCCCCTGCATTTTTCAATCCAAATGGTATAACTTTGTAGTAGTAAATGCCCTTCAAAGTTGGAAAAGCTGTCAATTCTTTGTCTTCCGAATCCATGCAGATTTGGTTGCAATTGGACATTCCATCCATAAAGGAGAGTGCTTCATGACCGGTTGTTGCATCAACCATGATCTTCACGATGGGCAATGGAAAATCATCCTTAGGTCATGTATTATTGAGGTCACGAAAGTCCACGCAAATGTGGATTTGGCCATTCTTCTTCCCCACCGGCACAATGTTTGCAATCCAGGTAGGGTAAGGGACCTCTCAAATGAACCCCTTCGATCAACTTGTTGATATCAGCTATTATTTCAGGTAACAATTCGGGATGGCACTGTCTCTGTGCTTGTTTGATTGGTCGCACTCCATGTTTGATGGAGAGGTGATGTACTGTGACCTTTAGGTCCAACCCATGGCATCTCTTTGTAGGACCATGCAAAGACATCCCTATATGTGGTGAGAAGTTTGACATATGCGTCTTTCTCTTCTAGACTTAGGCTTGCGCTAAGGAAGATTGGGTGTTGCTCCTCCTTGGTCCCTAAGCTTCTCTTTTCACTCATCGATGGTGGCCCTAAGGCATTTGGGGACTCCTCTACTTCTACCTCTTCAATTTGGTCATCATCAATGTGTTGAATCATGACATGACAAAGACGACATTACACTATCATCTGTGGCTTGACTATGCCCATCATTTGACTTAGTCAATACTGCAACTCTAGTGTTTGCCCTTAATGTCTTGTCGATTGTCACGTCTAACCCCAAGCACCTCTTTATCTAGGATAGGATCACACTTTGAAGAGACTTCATTTCAATGGACAAGGGCTTTGCAAGGGCTTTGCACTCTCGCTCTTCCCCTTCGTCGTCTCAGCAATTTGACCAGTCGACAATGAAGATCCCAACCTTCTTTCAGTCTCCTCAGGGACTTCTCCTAGTCTATCAAACACTGATGATCTCTTGGGCTGTTTGCCTAAGTAATCAACTACGGAAGGTCTTGCCGATGTCGTCGGCTCTTGCTGGTCGACATCCTCTGCAAAGATATACTTTGTAGAGGCCTTCCTATAGGGAAGCGTATGGGCTCAGGTGGAGTATAGCCTAGGCCAACTCACGAGCTTCTAATAGTGTGTCCTTACTCCTTCAATGTAGCCTATGCCTTAGTCAACCCTCGCGTGCTAGATGTGCTGGCACTTGTATTGGACCTTGACAGTGATTTCATGTCTTGGTCATACCCAGCGTTTGCAAGTAACTTGTAAGCATTGGGGTTGAGTCCATCTTGATTCTTCGTAGGCATCAACCCTCGTTTGGTGTGTGGTCCCTGCGATGGCCATTTAAACCATTTTAAGGGAGGACTAGAAGATTTGACTGCTTCAATTTTTGTGATGAGCAGGTTCAGCTCTTCCAAGTCCTTGATCTTCAAGTCATTGTTGCATGTGAAAGGAGACTCGCATTCCTTCCTTTGCCTCTTTGGGACGTACCGTAAGATAGGCATTGGCCTTTTTTCCTTAATGCATGGTTGATCATCTTTCCTAGTGCTTGAGGAGGTATCAAATGTTGTTGCCCTCTCTGTTACCAGCTCTCCTTGTTTCAAGCCTTCAACAACATTAGGTTGTTGCAAATTTTCCTTACCCTTCGAAGGCGACGTGTGTTGTACCCATCCTGTCACTTTGCTTTTGACATAAAATTTTGCATCAGCAAATTGAGCTTCAACTTTCATGAACGGCTTGTCATCTGCTACCACTATTTTCTGGCAGCCATCCTTAATGTACTTAAAGCACTGGTTGGAGGGCACCACTGCATGCTCATGAATCCAAGGGCGACCTAGCATCAAGTTGTAGGTTGTCTTCACGTCTATCATATGGAAGAGCGAGCTTGACTCCATGTCATCTATCAACAAGTCAACTTTCATTTTGTCGATGTCAATCTTGTGAGTGTAGGGCTTGATGTATGCAGTCAATGAGGAGCTACTCACTTGTACCTGGCCCCTGAGTGCTTCTTTGATGATCTCCTCTAGTTCAACTATAGGGATGGAACCATCCGCACTGACATGTAGCATCTTCATGGATAACATTGTCGTGGTGTATGCAGTGGCGATACCAATAGTCTATCCTTATGTAGGAGCAACCCATGAAGTCTCCATTGGAGTTTACACTCTTGGGGTAGCTACAATAGCTCTTGACGCATGCACTTGCCTTGAGGCTTTGTTATGCACTTTGTTTGATTCCTCCATGACCTCAAGCCTACTCTTTAGGTAAGCAGTCTGCAAATCGCGCTCCTAAATAGTCTTCATTAGGCCTTCTATCGTCTTGGCCATGATGGAGACTTGCTCTTCGAGCAATGATGTATTGGTCATCATTGCCAATAGCACTCCCATGTTGAGTGAGCTCTCGACATCAGTAGCCGACATCTAAGGTGAAGGTAGAGTAAAATTGTCACTACTCTGCATGTCTTTAATGTCAATAGCGAGCCCCTCATTTGTAGTATTTTGCTCGTCATGTAGGAAGTGTTGAGGCAGCACTTGCTCAACGAGGTTGGGCACACAAATGTCCACACCCTATCGTACCAAGGTCGATGAGGCACTGGGTAGGCTAGAGCAAAAGATAGGATTGGTCTTCATTGTTACTCCGCCTTGTGTAGTTGTCTCCCCAGCTCTGCTCCTAGTGAGAACCCTTTATTGGGTTTCCACGTTGGAATCTACGACAATATCATTAGCACGGTTCTTGCCCTTCAAGTTGACAATGATGAACTTCATTTGTGTCATAGCAATGTTTGGTGTAGAACTTTGGAAATAAAGACAAGAGGTAGAGAAGGTCCCACTAGGTGTGCCAAAAATTTGTGCATGGCAAATTTCGAGTTTGCAAACTATAGACTAGAAAAATGAGCAACAAATTAAACTTGTGTTGAATTTTGTGGGTACAATTTCTCTAATGAAATTCTATAAAAAAAATACAGAAAAAGGGCATCTTTTGATTCTCTTTTTTTGTTGGTCTCAAACAAGGGCCGTTGGCGTTCTCAATAAAGGAAAGCTGTGGGTTCACTGGGGCTTTTGAGCTTGATCTGACGAGTCCAATAAAATCCCGAGAGGGAAGCCTCAGTGGCTTGGTCTCAATCGAGAGGTGGGTCTGTTGAAATCTTGAGAGAGAGAAGCCTTAATGACTTGGTCTCAATTGAGAGCGACGTCCAATGAAATCTGGAGAGAGAGAAGTCTCAATGGATTGGTCTCAGTTGAGAGTTGGTGGTGGAATCAACAGGGCTTGGGAGCTTGATTCGTTGGGTCCGGCTTGTGACTCAAGTGAGGGTTGAAGCAATGTCGTCTAGATCGAGGGCTAGTATCAATGGGGCTTGTAGGCTTGATCCGGTGGTTCGTGCAAAGTCTTCCAAGCGTCTTCAAGTCGACAGAGCCTCTTCAAGCTTTGGCACATTCTCTTCTGTTATATGTGTCTGTTTCTGATGAGGAGGCCTCTATTTATAGAGGAAGGGAACTGATGTGTCAATCCCTGTGCTTGAATCTGATTGGTTGATCAGAATCGATCGTGACTGTCCATAATGATTTATGGATAATTATCTAATTTTATTTATAGATAATATCCATTTGTGGGGATATTTTTTATCTCTCCAGATTCTAGTAGATAATATCTATTTTTTACTTTAGATAATATCCAATAATTGGAGATATTATGTTTCTTCCAGATTTTCTTTTGATATAATATCCTATAATTATCTGTAAAGGATATTATATGAGATAATATCCGAAAATTATATTTATTTAATTCCAGACAATATCTATTATGTCAATTTGGCACAAATATTTTATTGTAGATTAACAAATATTTCTCAATGGCACATCAAATGTATATACATATTGAGAAAAATTATGAAATTTGATTTATCCAAGATTTTAATACCACATTTAATTTGGCATCTAAAATATTGGATAAGTAAGGTTGTATGGTTGCAATTTTTCGAGTTCTACAATGATAATCAAGCCGCTCTTCACATTGTTGCCAAGCCCATGTCTCATGAGCATACCAATCATATTGAGACTGATTGCCACTTCATTCATGAGCATATTTAGTTTCGGTAAATCATCCCTACTTATGTTTACACAAGACTACAATTGACAAATATTTTTACTAAGGCACTTGGACGAGACTGATTTCACTTTCTTTTCAGCAAGTTCGGAATGTGGAACCTCATTCTCCAACTTGAGGGGCATATTATGGGATTATTCCTAATATATTTGTGCCACATACATATTGTAAATATTTTATTTAGATAGCATGTATGTCAACCTTAATTTGTGGGATTACTTCAAAATTATTTCTTATTTTATATGTAAATGTACATGTATATATTCACACTAAGTTAATTATTTTACAATTCAGCAAAGGAAAGTGATCAGAGTTGGATGAGCAATGATTTCAGAAGCTTAAGGAGAAGAAAAAGGGGCCTGTGGGTTTCGAACTATCAGAGACTTATTTGAAGGGATGTATTTACAATTCTAATGTCGTTAACACTCTTTTCATGCAATGAAGAAATTGATGTTCAAAAGGACAAAACTAAGTTCAGAAAGACCTGATTAATGTTCACAAGACTTAATAATCGACATTTAGTAGAGCCTAATTAATATTTAGGAGGACTGGATTGAATTTCAGAATGATGGTATTGATGTATAAGATAGGAAAATGATGAACTTGATTTGCAATTCTTCTCTCAAAACGTATTAATCTATTTACACAAAAATACATACATATAGGTATAGAAGTATTATAGGCATTTTTTTGGAAGAAAGGTGGATATATGTCTATTACTAAGTCAAAAACTGTTCAGTACAAATATTGGTACTAATATATCTTTGTTTCAAAACCCCAGTAACATCATGAAACAAAATGTTTCTAAGTTTGGCAAATAGGCTATCAAAAAGAAACACATGGTTAGAACATATCAAGTGTTCTCTAGCATAGTTTGCCAAAAAGTCAGCGACTTCATTTGCTTCACGGAAAAAGTGGCTTGCCTTCATCTGTTGGAAACCTTGACACATTTTCTTGCAATCCACAATAATTGGATTTAGAACAAGGTTCTGAGTTGAGCCTCCCACACCATATCAAATAATACTTTCACATCAAGCTCAATCTCAAGGTGTGTTGTACCAAGGAAGGCTACTAATCTCATGTCATCCCTTAAGGCCCATGCCTCAGCTAGAAGGCTATTAGCATCCCCCAAGCAGCTCCCATATACCTTGACACATTGGCCGTTAGAGTTCTAGATAACTCTCCCAGCACCGGCTCAGGGAGGATTTTTTTCTTCATTGAATTTAAACATTTAATTTCATCCATTCTTGGGCTAGACAGTGCCATATGATGTTTACCTCGATTTTGTGTCGAGGTGGGGGCTGTAGTTGGACTGCATAAAATTCTATAGACCTTTCTAAGGCCCTTCTGTGCAGATCATTTTCAATCTGCCCACTTTCAAACATCATTGCATTTCTTTTTTTCCAGAGCATCCAAAGAGCCCATGGAAATACCGCACTCCAAGGTAAACTCAGTGCATGAGTTTCGTATCCTAAATAGTTAGTTCTAATCCAGTAAAAAATCAAGACAGAAGAGTTAAAAGAGGCCTTTTTTTTTTTACTTTGGACTATTTAGTTTACTCCACAACTCATTAGCCACTAGACATTCACGTAAGATATGATTAAGATTCTCTACCTGATTTCCACATAAGTTACACAAGGATGTAATGTCCAAACCTCAATGTTGAAGATGTTCTCCTGTTGGTACATTGTGGTGGCAACAAAGCCATAAGAAGTGGCATACCCAGGGATGAGTTTTGCTTTTCCATATCCATTCCCAAGTATTTGTCTTACACGTTCCATCCTGATTGCGGATAAGTTGGTTGTATACAATCTAGTATGCTAATCTAGTTAAGAATTTTCCATCTAGTGAGTGCTTCCAAACCAGCTTATCACAACCCTCCATCTCAAGACTCCTTGGGATGCTAAGCAAGTTGTTTCTTAACAGTGGAAAAATTTCAAAAGACAAATTTGAAAAATCTCAATCACCTCCTCATTCAACACTTCAGCTACTTTCAGCACTTCTTCCCCCCTGTTCAATGGATGACTAATCAATCTTCTAATTGGTCCACGATTGGTCCAATCCTCAAACCAAAATCTAATCTCCCTACCATTTCCTCTAATCCATCTCTCGCCTAAGGAGCAAAGTTTTTTTCCAACTTCTAGTGCTCTTCTATTTAGACTACTGAAATTACCTCCGCCCCTTCCTCTTTCCTGCTTGAATCTCAAGATCCTAGCCCAAGGTCTCTCATCTTCTCTTGCTTTCAAAGCTAGATTTCCTAACAAAGCTAAGTTTCTCCCTTCAGTTTTGGAAATGCCTAGTCCTCCTTCTTCACTAGTGAGAGTGACTGTGTCCCAATTTACTAGATGCATCATTCTCTTACTGTCAGAGAAACCCCACAAAAAATTCATATTAATCCTATTAATTGTGACACATACCTTTTGCGGGAGGAGAGTGCACTGCATAATGTGTGTCGGAAAGGAGTTGAGCACCGAGTTGATTAGCACAATTCCACCTGCTGCTAACAAAAAGTTTAGATTGCTAATAAGCTAACCTGCCTTTAAATTTGTTAATTAAAAAATTGAATGAAGAAGCATTTGCTGCAAACATCTCCATCAGGAATCCCAAATATTTCCTCAATTCTTTGGTTTCTGAAATGTTAAGACATATGTGACCCTCATACTCATTTCGAGAGCAGTGTTTTCAGAAAACACAACCTTAGATTTCAAAAAATTAATTTTCTGTCTAGATTGGCAGCAAAAATTTTCTAGAACTAATTTGACAGACAAAATGATTTTTTCCTCAACCTCTCTAAAAAAGATTATATCATCTACAAAAAGAAGGTTAGTTACTGCAAAATCTCTCCTTGCCATATTTAAACCTTTCCAATTGCCTTGTCTTACCTCACTCTCAATAAGGCCAAAAGATATTCCATGCATTAGGAAAATGTAGGGAGATATGTGATCACCTTGTCTGATTCCCCTTGATGGGAGGAATTAACTCAACTTTCCTCCATTTAGAATAACTTTTACTCTTGTGGAGGTGACGCAAAGTAAAATCAACTCAGTAAAACCATCTGGGAATTGGAATAACTGGAAATTTTTTTTGATAAAATCCCATTCCAACCTGTCATACACTTTCTTAAGGTCCAACTTAATGATACCATCAATCTCTTAATAATTTTTTAAAAATAATAAGTTTTAAACTATTTTCATGAACATCATTTTAAAAATGTATGTTCAAATGTGTTTTTGCTTTTGTATTGAACATGCATTTTCTTTTAAAAAAAATTGAAACTCATATGTTCAACAAAACTAAAAACTCATGTTGAACATGTGCTTTTAAAATGGCATTCACGAAAATAGTTTAAAATTTATCTTTTTTAATCAGTGAAAAGGAGGGTAGTAGTGAGAGAGACCTAACGACTCCTACTACATAGTGTTCAGGCTTTTATGTTCAATCATAAATATATCAAAAAAATAGGTATTCAGTATTAATTCTGGCCCAATAATGTAGCGCCGCCGAAGCCTGGTATCGTTGAAGAAGCCGATGTGCAGTAAGGCACTGTCAATGTTTCATTTTTTAAGAATTTCCTGTCAAATGGGCTTTTTTGGGTAAATTATACTAGAGGCTAACATGTGTTATGCATAGAAAGAAAAGAAAAATAAATAAAAGTGAATATTATTATGAGTCCATATAATTAAATTATTTAGTTATAATTATTAAACTTTAATTTATTTGAAATGAATTTATGTCACGTTATAATAACAGACAGAGCAAAGTATATTTTATAATTTTATTTACTTTTTTAGAAAATTCGTTTAAAAATAAAGATAAATAGAACTTACAATTAAAAAGCAAATAGAATATTTTTTGTTATGCCGTTATGGGGTGGATGAATCTAAATTATTAATGAAAGATTTTTTTTTCTATTTAGATAGTAGATGTGGAGTAAGAAAATAAAATAATTGAAATTACTATTTTACCCTTGATATTAAGGATTCTATAAAAACAGATATATGCCATAAATTTTAATATCTAAATTATGTAAAGGTGAAATATGGAAAACCTAAAAAGACACCAAAATAAACAAATGTTTCCATATAATTGTATAGATAGAATAGATAAACAAAGCAAGTGATTTGCTCATTTTTTTTAAAAAGTCAAACATCTATAATATAAAAAATAAAATCATATAATTTCATTTTATTTTCAAATAAGCCAAACTCTTGAATTTTCAAAATAAAATCACGTTATTTTCTCTGACTTTTTTTTATAGAAGAAACAAAGTACATGTCTTGTTATACAATTAAACATTTTTTTTCTAGTTTTACGCGTTTTTCGGAGGAAGGTAGCTTCGCCAGGAAGCCAGAGACGTCTCAGTCAGCGCTGGTCAACTTCCAGACTGTCTTTTATCTCGTTCCAAATTCCCATCGGAACGAAGTGCCCCAAACCTCAGAGAGATTTGATCACTGCGATTAGGAAAACTTGGCCAATCTATGACTTTCCTCAAGCCCTCTGCGTTCCACCAGCTCCTCGCCGCCTACGCCTCAATCAAATGGATGCCCTGCCAGAGTTGGAGCTTCCTCCGGTGGCCAGGCCTCGACGGGATCCTCCGGCTCATTGTGATGGCCCTCCTCTGGTCAACCTTCTCTGAGATGCACTTCATCCCTTCCTCCTCCATGTACCCGACACTCCACGTTGGCGACAGAATCATCGTCGAGAAGGTACGCAGATCTTGTTCTCGGTCGTGATACGCTCCCTCTTCCAAGTCACTTGGGATTCAACAATGACTTTAAGAATTGCATTTCTTCGTTTTCATTGTTATCTTATCTTTCTGGCAGTGAATCGCGCCATACCACCTTTATCTTCTTCGGAAAGATAGTTTTTTTTGCCGTGAATCGAGCTATCTACGCTTTATCTCCAAAAAAATTTGACCCAGTGTTTCATGGATGACTGTATCGTAATGCTGCTGTGTGTTCGAAATTTGTCAGTGTGCAATTCTTTTCGTAGCATGCCCAACAGGCAAATGTATAGGCTGTCTAATATAGAGGACGTCCTCGGTTAGTGGACTTATCATGGGCCGTTCAAGTTCTAGTCCTGTTAGGATTACAATGAAAATCTTAAGCATAGCAAAATTTTGTTGGGTTACAGGGCAAAATGTTAGATTATTATACTTGGCAAGTATAATAGGTTGTTTGAGAAAATGGATGATAACATGATATTGGATTACATTTTTTACAGAGTCAAGTGTTTGTGAAAGTAATTGCAATGCAAGAGTCCGCCTCTTTTGATTTAAAGACTATCAATTATGGCCGTAATGTTTTAATTCATGTAATTTTAAATTATAATAGATCTTACCCCCCAAACACTATTATTTCTGGCATAAGGTTTAGATTTTAAGTGGAATATCTGAACTTCACTTCAAACCAAACGCACCCAGTGCAGGGGTACTCATTGCCAGGTCAAGCCAATACCATTGTGAGGATCAGCCTCTGCTAATATATTGAGAGCACCTTGTGGTGTCATTGAAAAGAAATAATAGGCTGTTGACCTTATTATCTTCCGTGTTCAAATCCTCCCTCATTGTGTGCATCCTTGTTTGAGTTACTTTACTTAGTGATTACCTTTACTGTATTAGTGTAGCAGATTCTATCCTAAGACAGCGTGCGATGAGAAAGATAAGCAGAGTGAGATTCTAAAACTGTTTGCAGTAACAAGAATCAGTGTTGGAGATAGAAGTTTCTAACAAACCATCAACATCCTCCTCTGCTATTGGACTCATAACCTTGATTCCTCCATGTCCGAACTTGTGACTGACTCTGAGTGAGAAGGTGGCGGCAGGATCTTATGCCTCAAAATGCCCCTAATCTCAAGTCTATGTAGTCCCAGGTTAAGTGGGGAAGCTGCAAATTGTCGTGATTACCTTTTGGCAAACCTCATAACTGTAAGAGAAGCTTGACAATCATTAGCCCCCTGCACTTTTCTTTCCACTCCATTCTATTCTTGTCCCACCTTCAGTGAGGGTGAGAGGAAAAGGGGGAAGCCTTTCGTCCATTCATCGAATTCGCTTTAATAGGCTGAATCATCAAGGACATGACCGTGCCCCAGCTTTTTCTGTTACAGCTGGATGCCTATCTCTGTGAAAAGGCCAATCAGCTCGGTCTTGGGAAACACTTCACTAGCAAGGGCTGTACATTTTTGTTGCAATACAATGAGGTGGCTCACGAGCTAGGCTAAGTCGGAAAGGCTTTTATGACTTAAGATTCTCTCAGAAGAGAGGAAATCTATGGTCTTCAAGTCTTGAAGATCAAGAGTTTCCTTATAGTGATAAGAGTACGCCAGTTTTTTCTGATGATAATGTAGATTTCAATCTGCAATGCACTTTAGATGTTCAAATCTAATCTAGATTGTCAAACCTTACTGAGTTGCTTCAATTATTGATTCTTGGAAAGCATGTCCTAGGTTGGCTATGAATGCTACCATGTCAAAGTTGGGATTCCTGATAATATTGATAGATCTTGATATGCTCATATCATTACAGGCACTTCACCTGAATCTTTGTGGTTAATCCAGACTTCTGTTATGTTAATGACTATCTTTTGGTTTCCATCTCCTGAATTTTTTCTGTATGCTGCTCCAATCTTTAATTAAGTATGCTGTACTTAAAAAGATGTCTCACATCCTCCACTTTTATTAATTTACAGGCAATGTATTACATCAGAAATCCTGCTGTAAATGACATTGTTACTTTCCGAAATCCAGCACAGGTTCACAGTTTCAGCTAGTGGCAATTTCTACTAACTTCACGTTGCAGTTTTCTTTCTATGCTATTCCTGGTGTTATCAATCATCTTCATTTCATCTCTAGGAACATGAATCGAAGGACAAATTGAAGAAGGATGATATCTTTATCAAGAGGATTGTTGCCAAAGCTGGAGATTGGGTCGAGGTGTTTTAACATCTGAAGATAATTTTTCCAGTCAATTTGTACTATTTTCTCCTATGGATTGTGGTCGGACTTAAATGGAACTTCTTATTTGATGTCTTCAGGTGAAGCATGGGTCACTGTATGTCAATGGAATGGCTCGGGATGAAGATTTTATCATGGAGCGGCCTAGATACTCATCAAGATTAACTGTGAGATCCCAAGTTTTTTTTCTATTGTTCCTTTACATAATAATAAATTGTCGAACAAGATGGATCAGAAACTGCTAGGTCAAAAAACTAGCATAGGGATCCATAATACTTTATGAACTGTCTTAAGGTCAGATCAACAAGAGACATTTCATAGCCGTCTGTGTGGTTTTGATTGATCAAAGGATTCATGATCCACTCACATGCTTGGTCCAGCTTTGATTCTTGTTTTGAGCATATCCAGTACAGTGTAGTCAAAAGCGAGCGCTTCATCGCTTGAGCGCATGAAGCAAAGTGATAGAAGCACTCATCACCTCGGCCAAGCCAAAGCGCACTCTAGGTGCGCTCTCAATGCGCTTTTCTTCTAGGCGCAAAGCGCTCACTTCTACACTTTAGTGAAATTCATCCATTTGGGCTGAATTATTTGCTAGTGGATTGGCCATAGTTGAGCCCACCCACTTTTTACTTGTAAAAATAAAAAAATAAATAAATAAAATAAAAAACAATTAGGACTTTGTTCTCCAACCTTCTTGCAAATTTCATTTGTTTTTATATATTTGTTCTCTCATTTTATTTTGAATTGCTAGTTTGTTTGATGGATTGTGAACTCATTTTGCTATTTTCCTCCTCTAATAGCTAGTTTGTTTGATGGATTATGAACTTTTAGTTTTGAATTGCTAATTTATTGCATGAGAATAGTAGATATAATGCCCTTTTATAAGATGTGCCTTGCTTCAGTCAAGCGAGCGCTTTGCACCTTAGGCAATATGGGACCCTTTGCACCTTGAGTGCGCTTTACGCTTTTGACAACCTTGATCCAGTAATTCCCTGTCTTCAGCTTCACACTGAACATTCATTTACAAATTAATTTCTCGATTTGCAGCACGTGCCCAAGGATCATGTCTACGTGTTGGGTGACAATCGCAACAATAGCTATGACTCGCATATTTGGTTTGTTCTTCTTAGCTTGTCATCTCCTTTGTTCTCTGATTGCCATAATTGAAGAACAAATCATGTGTGTATTACTCTATAATATTATAATGTACCGAACAGTTATGTCGTTGGGCACTGAAACATCCCAATCTAAACCAGGATAGTTCATGATAAACAACAAACTTTACTCTTTCGATAACTTCACTAATTCTTGGGATTTCATTTTTCTTTCTTGGGCTCCTGATCTGTCCACTCACCATTTTCATAATTTTTCCCTTCTGTGAACAGGGGCCCCCTTCCGGTGAAAAACATAGTGGCAAGATTTGTAACATGTTGCTACCGACCTTCAAATCACCGAAGGTGACCATTGTGCTAGAGCTATCCACGAAGAACCCATTGAAGTATATGATTTGAAGCATAGACTTATCTCGAAGATCCACCATGTTTGATGTCTGAAGTCATTAGTCACTTCATAAAGATCTTCATTAGATTGTGTTCTTTGGTTCTTAACCTGAGCATAGAAGCTTGCAGGTTTGTAGAATTACTATTGTATAGGTGCACCATTGAACATCTTGTATTCGGTTCATGATGAAATACCTTGTCTGTCTATTTATTGGGAAGGCTTGCTTTTAAAGTCTCCGGCCGGTGACCGGGCAAGTCAGATGAGGCTTTACCCTTGTTGTATACAACCGGAGAGAGTCTTATATATAAAAGATATATTACGTGACAGTATTTACATTATGTCATAAACAAATAAGATTTAGTAATTTTTAGTTTTTTTATTTTGTTTTTAGTCTTCAAATAAAACATTTGAAATAATGGATCTTATTTTCTTGTGATACTGTGTAAGTATTATTATGTGATACACTCGTTACTCATAATATTGTCACATATTGCAGGATTTCATCTAATACGTTTGATTCAGAGTAAAGGTCGTAAATGATGTGCCTATGGTCCGATGTAGGATTATTGTTGAGTCGTACGATCTAATACCCTTATTTTTCAACATTTTAATAAGTTTTTTTTTGGGTAAATTGCTTGTTGCGCCATATGATATGATGAAATTTTTTACATTGTCATGAACTATAATAATATTGAAAGTTATCACATAATTTATTTGTTTTTTCCAAATTATTATCAGAATTATCGTCAAATATTAACATTAAATTTAATGTGACATGCTGACATAATTTTTTACCCCACGTAAATGCTCTGTCACATGCCATATCATTTTTTTATATATCCCTTCAACATTTCCCTTTTTTTTTTCCTTTTCTAAGCCCGCCCTCACTGCACAAAAAAGTTTTGTTTCTCACCCTTATATATTTGTTCCTCTCCTGTAATATATTCATGTGCTCAATTTCGTTTTCTCGGTATGTGTGGATGAAAGTAAATCAATTGAACCTTGTTAAAATTTTTCAACTTTTAATGTTTCTAATTCTTCTAAATTCTTTAGTCTCGCTCGGTTTATCAAAGTGAGAGAAATAAAGTAACAAGACTAAGAGGGAAAGGAACAGGTGTCTTTTCATTTTATTGGTCAATAGTCAATATCTCTTTATGACCGGACATCCACGTATGATAAACAATCGTGTCAGAATGTCAAATCAAATTTTAATGTCAATTTTTGATAGTGTTAATCCCATGATAATATGAAAAAAAAAAAATGTAATAATTTATACTATTATTAAGAGTGGACTAATACTTGAGGATCCCAACTTGTCGCCAGCCAATACTTGAGGACCTGAAAATTTTTTTCCAACAATTTGATCCCCAAATCCCATTCTGTCTAACACTTGAGGAAATCGTCTTGCTGCCATTAACGGAAGTCTGACGTGGCAGCCGGTGGAGCGACACAGCGTTTCTTTTTGCTGAGGTGGCTCGCCACGTCAGCAAAATTATAATTTAATAGTACAGTAACATTTTAGTTCTTGAATATATATCTTTCTAACACTTAAGGACATCAAAAATTTTTACCATAATCAAAGTTCATAAATTCAAATTTCATCTAAAACTTTGATTTAATTTTCAATCTTTCTAAATAAAAATTGATATGAATATGAATATTGTGCTAACTGCTTACAATTTTATGTCTTTCTAATGCAAGCATATATATCACACTATAATATAAAAGTAAGAACAGGTGTCGTACCTCTTAAACCTAACTTAATTAATGAAATTAATATAATTTTGCATTATTTAAATAATATAAAATATCTTGAATTATATTGTATTGTGAGTGGACCGTTAGCGAAATAGGCGATAGGCTAGACAATATATGTCATATCATGTTTAAGGACATCAAAACGTTTTATTTCCCCTAAAGTTCATAAATTCACATTTCATCAAAAATCTAGTTTACTTGTTATTACAGTCACATTTCTCTATTTATATAATTGATTAATTCCGTTGTTCATAAGACATTAATTAAAAATTCTTTTATACAAAAGGGCTAGATGTATGACATTTGTATATAACAAATTCCTTAACCAAATTCTACTTAACTTATCAGACGCTCATATATTATATTATTTATAGTAGTGGTCCTTACAGGTGGTTGAGCTCGTTTCCACCCAATAACCTAAACTATTAGGTAGTGATATCAAGTTATCTTATAAACATATTATTATTGTCTTATATTATTGATATGGGATCTAACACACTCTCACATGCAACGTGTGAAGGGGATTAACCCGGCTTTGATACCGTGCTAAATTATATGTTGTAATGAGCGAACCATTGGTGAAGTAATATATGAGCCCATGAGAATACAGTAATCTTTGATGGCAACTTAGACTCGTATCTAGTAATCCCTAACTGACATAAGTCAAGTCCGGTCACCTACTAGGCCTAGCAATTTTTGACACAACATGATATGACACGGAGTTAGGCGGGTCCAGGTTGACCCTAAATGAGTTTCGTGTCTATGCGGGTTATACCGGGTTGAAACCATGTAACACGACACTACCCGATTAAAATCGTATATTTATACATTTATGTGTCAAATCCATCAATCCATTTAAAAATATTAAGTTAGAATTATAATTACACCATACACATTTAGTTTACGGGTTAAACGTGTCGTGTTGTGTCAACCATACACAATACACATTACTTAAATAATGCAAAATTATATTAATTTCATTAATTAAGTTAGGTTTATGAGGTATGACACTTGTTCTTACTTTTATATTATACGTGTGATACATACACTTGCATTAGAAAGATATAAAATCGCAAGTAGCTAGCACAACATTCATATTCATATCAATTTTTACTTAGAAAGATTGAAAATTAAATCAAAGTTTTAGATAAAATTTGAATTTATGAAATTTGATTGTGGTAAAAATTTTTGATGTCCTTAAGTGTTAGAAAGATATATATTCAAGGACTAAAATGTTACTGTATTATTAAATTATAATTTTGCTAATGTGGCGACCCCCCTTAGCAAAAAAAAATGCCACGTCGCTCCACCGACTGCCATGTCAAACTTCTGTTAACGGTAGTGAGACGATTTCCTCAAGTGTTAGATGGAATGGGATTTGGGGGATCAAATTGTTGGAAAAAAATTTTCAGGTCCTCAAGTGTTGACTGGTGACAAGTTGGGGTCCTCAAGTGTTAGTCCACTCTACTATTAAAATTCATGATAATGTTAGAAATTTTGTCATATCACATGATATAGTAGGTAGCCCCGGCCACGGTTCAGGAACCGGGAGGTTCCGGTTCCGTGGCCCCCTGGAACCGGCCCTGAACCTTCCTTTGGACGGTTCAGGGGCGGTTCAGAACCGGAAAGTTCCGGTTCCGAACCGCGGTTCCATCCGGTTTTGAACCGGCGGCCCGGAACAGGCGGTTCGGACCCTTACCAGCTGGGGGTTAGGCAATTTTTTTTTTATATCTCTACGGTTCCAGTTTGGAACTGCCGGCCGGTTCCTGGCCGATTCCGGTTTGGAACTTCCGGTTCCCGACCGGTTCCAATTTCGATTCAGAACCGACGGTTCCAGTTTCTAAGGCAGCTGGAACCGGCCCTGAACCTTAGCCCTCATGGTTCGAGGGTGGTTCCGGGCCGGTTCCGGTTTTGGGCGGTTTCGGGCTAGTTCCAGGCCCAAACAGGCCCGTGGCCAGCACTAATAGTAGGTACTTTACCTTTTTTATTATAATATCTTGTCTTGTTGGGCGATGCAAACTTAGGCCTTGTGCACATCATTAATTTTTTGTGGCCAGCTGGACCTAAATTGGTTATTATGTTGGGCCTCAAATTGCCAGATTTGATTCACAATGGTATTTTCCCACTTTCCCTGGGAAATTCAAAATTAAAAACGAAAAAAGAAAGGAATAAAAACATAAAATGATTCTAACTTTCAGCAAATAATTAAATTACATGGTAAAATTATATAACAAATAATAAAAATTACCGATAAATAGATGTAAATTGTACTTCTTTTACCACCATTGATGAGGTGAATTTCAGTTTTTCTATTGAATGTTGGATGTGGACTATCATAATATACGTTAAAGAAGTTATGAAAATCATTAGCAATGCCCAATCCATTCATTATTCTCTCCAAAGGCATTTTCAAAAGCAGACTGACCAGCCTTTACAATTTGTGATGAGCTTTGAGAATCATTAATGATGTCCAATTAACCTATATGACAAGTAGTTGCAGTGAAATTGAAGTTTTATTGTGATTTGAATTTCTCTGATACCACTTGTCAGGTCTTGAGATCTCCCAAGCAAGATTATGACACAAGAAATTAGAAACTTGACAATGGATATGTGTGAAAACACAAAGGGAAACAACATCAAATAAAATAGGAGATACCACTAGATCATATCATAAAATTACAACCATCGGAGATACCAACAATCCCAAACCCCATTACGGCCCTGCTCAAAAAAGAGTCACAAACTTAACCTCTTAAATTCTTATGCCCTTACGTTCGAGAAGTTTATCTAAAACATCTCATATCCAACTCTCTCACCAAGGCCCAAGACCCACTAAATCACACTTTCATAACTCATATAAGACCCTATACATACACACAAGACCTCTTCCTCTTTGAACTTCTAGCAAATATTCACTATATATATTTTCTAAACAAATAAATAAATGAGATTTAGGATATCATATTTAAATAAGGAAATAATATCAAATATGCACAAAGATTTTGTCGAGAATATTCTATAGTTTTAACCCCCGATCTTGATCATTGATAATTGTTCGCACATATCTCATATCTTGAATCTTATCTCTAACTCATTCTTCAGGTCTTTGGTCTTTGAGTTCCGACGTATGGTGAGACATCCCAACAAATCACCACATTGGGTCGCATAATCTAAACACGAATAGTCCTTCCTCAATTATTTTGCCTCAACCCTTCACGAGCTCCACCTCATCTTGTGGATGCTGCTCAAGTCCAAACCAATTTTGGACTTTATTCGAGGCGTCAAGCGCCGTTAGACTCTTATAGGGTTCTAGCTGACCAATCGACAAGCCGAGTTTGACATGATTTTAGCGTTTTCCAAAATCATTCCCCTCAAAGCCCAATTTATCCAAACAATTTTGAGTGCTTGCTCTCCTATCCTGAGAATGTTTTTTCTCTCATAAAAGTTGTTGTTCTCTGAGGGTCTCCCCGACTTACTAATTCCCACCTTCAAAAGTCAAGTTTCAAGAATTTTTGTTTACTGCACCTCTCTCCAAGGTGCCTTCACCCTCTCTCGGATCATGTCATTAAGTAAATATGCACAATGTCTTGCACACATTCACCCCTCGTGCCCAAGATCTTCCGCTACTATCCGGATTGACCAGATTTTTCCTTCTAGTACTCATTCGGGCTATGTAAGACCCACAAAAACCTTAATCATTATCTGTCATAATTCAAAGTCTTGGGGTTTCATGACACCAGGACACACTTTTACAACTCATATAAGATCCTACTATTTGAATTTATAGGAAATATTCTCTACATATATTTTCTAAACAAATAGATAATTAGATCCAGGATATCCTATTCGAGTAAGGAAACAATATCAACAAATTCTTCTTTATATCTACGAAAATTTTGTCCAAGATCTTTTATATTTCCAACCACGATCTTAGCCGTTGATCATTGTTCACACATATATAATATCTTCAATTTTGTATTATTACAGGCTTGGTTTATAATTTGTGATATAATTCGATCATCCGTAAAAGTTTGTATTTTTATATGGGATTTATGTAGTTAGTGATATGACTTAATCGTACACTGAAATTTCGTATGTTTTTAGACTTTTACCAAAAAGAAAAATACGACTAGAATCCAATCTGAACTAAGCGGGGCTACTGCAACAATTGTTGAAGCCCACTGGATAGTTAATCATAGACATTTTCAGAGTCAAATGTGGCCCAAAGTGCCTTATTTACTAACAGGCACTTTCATCATGGCCTGGCCTTTGTGTCCTCAATCCAACTATTGCCAATTCAAACCAATCTACTATCCATTTTTTTCCTTTTTGAGATTACAATCGAGCCTCCTTGACCTGATAGAGAATAATAAAATGGGAAGTATAGGTACAGGAAGTTGAGAGGCACAAGACGTCCTATCGATGTAAATTGAATTCACATAAGAAAAAATGTGTATCAACATCCATAAATTTAAATTTTTATATTTTGGTAATGAACCAATTGACTGTTTGTAAGTCCATTGGAAATTTTACACTGCATTTATCCACATCCATCTCTTAGTAGGAATTTTGAAGTGTATTCGAACTTATCTTTACCTGTAGTTAGCAAGAGAAAATCGAAAGTGCCTAAAACGACCTAGATCCAAGCAAATAAAACCAATCGAACAACCTTCCGAAAAGCAACACGTGACAAATCAACACGTTCATGAACAGACATGGCTAGGGCTTAGCGTGGTTGGGGGATTTGTGGGTGCGTGTACCATGCACATGGGATAATTAGCCTACCAAATTTGATGGTCATAAAGTTCCCAAGTCCTTTTGATAGTGGCACCACAGTAACGCAGCATTGCTATTGTGGAGATAATTATCGCTTCGGATTGCCATAAGTAATTCTATACATTTTTTCTTTTTAACTTAACTCGAGTCCCTATGAAGAGAGGAAATTTATAATTGGGAGAGTTTTATCTTTTAATAGACCGATTCATCTCAAATTTAAATTGTCAGGGTACATCGACCATGCAAATAATAGTTGGTGGACACTGAAAAATTTTTGCTTGTTCTCTAGATCTTAGGAAGTCGAAAATTGCGAGTCAATGACATGGATCCTCCTATTTGTGTCGAGACATCAAATCATCACAAATATCTAACCTTAAACAGTACGAGGCATGTAATATTGCCCACCAAAAACATCTTCGAAGGATATTAGCCCATTGATGGATTTAGAGGAGGGCACAGTGGGCAATCGCCCCATAAAAACTCGGAAAAATCTGTAAAGGTCCATATAAATTTTACAATATTAATCTATACTTTTAAAGAATTATCTTATTCGGCTCCCTTAAAATCCATCCTTTCACTGTCTATTGAGTTTCTCCCCGAACTGGGACTTCTAGATCTGTCTCTCCATTGGCCTAATGTTGTTGCGCATCTTAGCTCTATGAACAGATCAAGGAAGTTTCAGTTCACTATAAAAAGATATTTTTGTTAGGTCACGGAGTGGTTTAGTATAGTTTTAAAGGTCCATTATCTCAAATTAATTAATCGAGATATGCATATGCATAGTACTTCGAATTTGTGCTCAAATTTTATGAGAAACTCTGAAGCAATAGCACCAGTGACTTTAAGAGATGATGGTGCGATTTGATATTTACTCATTGCAGGTTAAGTTGAGCATGGAAATTCATGGTTTTACACGAGTTCGAGTTTAACCTTAATGTAATTCACATTTAAACGGGTCGCGTCCTATAAGATAGGTGAATAAAATTGTTCAAACAATTTGAATTTCTATAATTTGTTTAGACACAATCTAACTCGTTTTATTTGGCTTGTTTAAATGTGTCATAGTATTTTATTTCTCTGGTATAGAGATGAAAATCTACAAAAATGTGGACCATAATCTCTAATTGTTTAAATTGTTTTACTTTAAATTTATAATGTTTTTCACTCTTTCAATAGTGTCATTGATGTGTTTTTTTTTTTTTCATCAAGAGAACATCATTAGTGTTATTGATGTGTTATTTTCGATAATTGTATCAATTGGGCATTGTGCAAATATTACATATATTTATACATGCTTAATTACATAAATTAATCGTGTCGTGTCCATGGTTATCCTAGTAATAACGGGGTCATATTTGAATTTGAAAATTATGACCCTTATCACAGATGAATTGAGTACCAGTCAAGTAGGTCCTTTAATTTTTTTGTTTGCTTTGATATGAAACTGTTTAGATATAATTTACTTATACGCTACATGACATGGAACTACACATGTTTTCAACCGTAATTTAGGAATTCCGCCCATCTTCAGACAAGCCAATGGAGATATGAGCCGAATTAAAACTCACACAGCAGATTGAACAGTGGGTTGTATAAGTCATCGACCATCTCATTTACTCTTTAGACGTGTCCAGTTTCAATCCACGAAATTCTAACCCGAATGGAATCGGATTTTTGTATATGTTGGATGGTTCATACTGCTTTTTTGAAAAGTCAAGGAATAGCAATCTTGGGATTAATTTATAAAAGCATCATTTAAACATAGACCAAGTCCCAATCTAAGAGGTAGTCCTATATTTAATATGTGTATTATGTGATAGTGCTCATAATGTTACTAGAGGATAACATGAGCTATGCACGGAATTATTAATTATGCGTTATATAAAAATTTAAGATGACAAAAAAATAATATAATGATCAAAGCGATAAAATTTAATGTTAGAGCAAGTGAAAAATAAGTAATTCAAATCAAATAAGTAGTAGAATGAGTAATTATGAGAACTTTTGATAAACAAAATATATTTTTGTTATAGAAATTGAGAACGTCATAAGAAGTCGGAGGATTTTAAAAACGTAACATGAATTGTATAATTAAGAGAATTCTAAAAAAACAATTGAGAAAATTGTAAAAACAATTCAAAAAAGTGACAAATTTTTACAGTTAAAATTATAAATATTGAATGATATGGAGTAAGAACGGAGACTCTTAGTAGCTAATGAAAGATTTTTACTGTTAATATCGTAGATATGAAGAGAGAGGAAAATAACTGAAATTATTATTTTACCCATAATCTGGAGGATTTTATAAAGTAATGCATACTATAGATTTTAATATTTAAATTAGATTAAGGATAAATATGAAAAATAAAAAAAGACAACAAACTTCTGACAGGTTTCTATATAATAGTACAGATAATTAATAAAACTTAGGTTTTTTGTAGATTTATTTTTTATTTTTTGAATTTTATAAAAAAATTTAAATAATTGAAATTTATTGGTTTATAATACTATTTAAACACTGTAACGGGTATACTGTATAGGAAACTCTCTTCTATCCTACCTGCCCTCTGAAATATGTTTTTTCTTTCTTAATAACTGCGTGCTCATAATTTCGCAATTTCCGCCCCCAATTTTATCTCAAACAACATGCTGTTGACACCATATAAATATAGCAAAATGCCAAATTTCCACCCTCAGAATTTCAATAAAATTTATAATTGTTACATCGTTTTTTCCCTTTTTGAATTTAATAATATTATGTAACATTTTTGCCTTGAGCAAACGGTTCATACCATTTGCCATCATGGTGATGATGTGGGTGACCTAAACAAGGATGTTTTTCAACGTAATATTCCGCTCCGCCCCACTTGTATGCAATACCTGTAAGTCTCTAACTAATTTAATTCGAGTCAAGTTGATCAATTAATGGGTAAAATTCTTTCAGTATGAGTTTTCTCCATTCCCAAAAATTCAATCCGAAACCTTTACTTAATATGACCAAGTGCTCAACCACTTGAACTAACTCATATTGATTTTCTTAAGATTTTTTTTTTTAATGTACAAGGGAGGCACAAAAGTTTAAAAAGTGAACAAATGGGTATGAGAAGTCCCACTGATAAGAATTGAAATCAATACCTCTTAGTCTTAGGTTGAGAGTGATACATCTGTATCAAATCCCCTTTCTTTTTCAGTATATTTTTAAATAACCAAGAACATCACTACATCAAAAAATAAGAATTGGTATAAGATATTGCTCTTAATTTAAAAATCGAAAGATTTTATATATGATCTTTATTATTAAAACTTCCTATGGCACTTGTTTTTTTTCCATTCTTCTTATCTCCTTTAAGTTATATTAATCTTCTTTGTAATTAAGGAAAAATGAAATTCACGGTGCTAATAGATTCAATCAATGGCCATTTGACCATAGCATTACACAAATCTTTGTACACTTATCATATGCTCCTTATTATCCGAATATATTAATAATGTCAGGTCTTAATTTACCTCTGAATCTGTCTGTTTTGTCAATGTGTGTGACTTTGAGGCTCACAGGCAACTAGGTCAAACGTTCCTCATGTCCTTTCAGTCCTCCTCTACCATTTAGAATTTATGGAAATAGAATTTATGCATTTTTTTCCTTTCTTCTTCCAGAAAATATCTTTTCCTTTTCAGTGTGATGAATTCAGTGACAAGTTGCCCAACTTGGAGAGAATATTACCCGTAACGGATATATTATATGATAGTATTGATATGATATTACAAGATTCAGTCATCTTATAATTTTTTAATAAAATTCTAAAAAATAAAAAACCCTAAAAATAACCCAATCCTTTTAGTTTTTGACACCGCATTAATACTGTCACGTGATATATTTGTTACATATTACACTCTCCACAACTTGACTATGGTGCCGACAATCCTCAATACATGGCCTCTGGCAGTCGTGGGAGATCTACTTTTGACATTTATATCGATGAATTATTGGATCCAATATAAGGCAAATTTCAGATTTTCCACCAAAATTTTATTTACAATGTCGAGTTAAAAATCGATAAAGAAACTTACAATTGCAACGAAATAGTAGCCTTTTCTAAATTTTATTAAGGGAAGAAAAAGCGCGTAGTACAGTTAGTATTACTCTTATTATGTGACTTAGAGATCTTGAGTTCAATCTCACCAGTAGGAGAGAGTATTATATATAACGGGTATACTATATGGCATCGCATATCAATAAAATTCAATTATTTTAAGATTTTTCAAATAAAATCCTAAAAATAAAAAATCTAGAAATAACCTAACTCTATTTATTGTGATACAATCTTAGCACTGTCACGTGGTACACTCATTACATGCAAGACTTTCTCCACCGGCAAGACATCTCATGCCTCTGTCTTATTACCGTTTCCTTCCAACGTCATTTAGAATATTCTATTATATACCTTCCTCTTTGTTCTAATTAATTTTGTTTCTCCGTGTGAGCCTTTCTTACACCAAAATGAAATATCTAATTATATTAATGGAAAGGTACGAATGGATTCCTACAAAGATTTTCAAGGACTTAATTGCCAAATGAATTGCGGGTTAGAAGACCCAGCTACGGTTAGTAATTTGTGAACTTCTACTTATTAAAGATGAAGAGCAAAATTTATGATTTTGTGATTTTTAAGGATAGTTTCTTGGTAGTGAAGGTGCAAAATAAGGCAATCAATATCGGGTTGGAAACAGACCCAAGCCCGCTTGTCTTGAGCCGTGCGCGAGTTGGATCGGAGCTGCCCTAACCGGAGCGGGACGGGACAAGTCGACGGATCCAAGTCTAAATTGCCATTCCTAGATTCAACACATTTTTTTATTAAATAAAATATTAGTTTTGAGTTTTTGTTAATAGAAAAAAATTATAATAAAAAAAATTAACTCTTTAATAGATAGAGGTAGACCGGCTTGGCTTGACATTCACGACTTATTGAACTCATGAATATTGCATGTATGATTGGAAAAAAAGTACAAATACGACAAGATCAAGGACAAGTGTGTCATTCTTATGTACATTTTGACAATAATTGTATCCTAATGTCTTCCTTTAAAATAATGTTAGCTAATACGTACAACGACAATAATTGTAGAAAACGACCAAAACACATGGGGGATCATGTCATGCGAGTCACGGAGTCTATGAAAGGAACTTTGGAATTGAAATTGAAGTTGAAAATTGAAAATTGAAATTAAAGAATTGAACCATTAAACCCATCGCCGCGTCGGGCGCCAATTTGCACCTTCGCGTCGCCGCAGGCAGCAGTGTCAGTCAACCCACATGAGTCTCCTCCGCCACCAAAGACCACCCCTGCCCCAAGGCTGATGCGCCGTGGTCCTCGTCCCTGTCCTAGCGGATCTGTCAACGACACCGTCCCTCTTTGTCGACACCTGTCTTCCCGCTCAAAGGTAGTGGGTGGCCGTGAGCTAAACGACGACGTACCTTCACCCAACACGTAATCCCCCCATCATATTTTTTTAATAATTGATTGACTAATGATTCTCTGAGGGCATATACACACACACACACACATATGCACTAAACGTCGACCCGTGGATTGCATTGGATGCGTCCATTGTATTTTTAATAATTGAGTATTAGTTTTGTATAGATAGCTAATTTTTAAAGAGTGTATAATAAGTAAGTAAATAAAATATATGGGTGATTTTATCACTTTATCCTCATTTTCCTTTTTGATAGTAAAATATATATTTAACAAGGGTATTTTGGAGAATTTAAGAGTGAGATTAACTAATTCCACTTCTCTTAGTAAGAAAATGAGGCACAGTTAAAAAAGGATAGGGAAAAAAAAAAGAAATAAAGAGAGCATGCAAACTTATTCAGTTCAGTGCATCCTTAAGTGAATTTTGAGAACTATCCAATCCTTTTTTTTAAAGCATACACCACCTACACATATAAATATAATGAACCATAATTAATTTAAATTCGAGTAAATTTAGTATATTACAAATTACAGAATAAAAGCTTTGCAATTGTGAATTTTAACAATTTATTAAAACTTCACCTGAGAGAAAGAGGTACAGAAACTCACCCCAACAGACTCGTAGCGGTACAGTTGATCCATAGACCGGCTGCAGAGTCATATACAGAGATTTTCAAAAAAGGAGGGGACGAAAAGCAAATTGAGTTTTTTCTTTTTTTTTTTATGGATGGGAAATTGAGGATTGAGAGTCGGGAGGAGTTGACCGTCAAGAGATGTGGGACGCGGCAACAGGGGCTCAATAATGGACCGCCAGTGTTGACCAGCGAATGAAAATCTCCAAAAGGTCTCTGTGCGGGGCCCACAGAGCGCAGCCTTCTCTTGAGTTGACCGTCTCCCCGCCGTTCAATGGGGCGCGAAATGAATAGTCTAGTCTGGCAGCGGGGACTAGGGGATTTCTGATTGTCAGCATTGCCATTATTCTATTCAAGTGTTCAAAAATGAAATAGCTAAAGATTTGAATTGGATTAATTTACCGAGAGGTTAAATTATTTTAAATATATTACTCATAATTATACCTACACAAAAATTAATAATATTATTAAAAAAATATGAAATAGTTATATATAAAAAGGAAAATATAATGATTAGATTTTTGAAAAAAATAATTTTGATGCTCAAATTTTTTTATCATATTTATATTTGGTCAAAATATCTTCAATTGATTTCAGTTCTCAACTTTTCAGGTATTATTTTATTTTCCTATAAATAATATACAATGTTAAAAAGAAGGTGATTTGGCTTATTAATAACAAAATTATATTTTATTAAAAGTTATTTTTAAAGTGGAGAAACTCTTGATAAAAGAGAAGATAGATAAGTGGAACTCGACTCTAGACCGTTCCTAGAAAGGTCATCAACAATCTCTAATACTATCGGATTTGAGCCTATTTTCCATTGTGGTTTTTCTTTATTTTTAAATTTTTTATTAAAATATATTTTAAATATTTGAAAGTTAAATCACCTTTTAAATATTAATATAATATAAAGGACTAATGTGAACAATATTTAAAAGATTGAGGTTTGAAATCGATCAAAAAAGATTTTGAACAAATATAAACATGATATGAAAGATTGAGGATAAAAATTACCATTCCCCTAATTTTTTTGTAATCAACTATAACATTATTTATTTTATACGGAAGTTTCAATTTCTGATTATTTTGGAGTTTCATTAAATTTTTCATTAAAATAAACCGATTAAGTGACAGAAATAATCATCGTTTGCACCATAACATCTTTAGTAAATGTTCCCAATAACACAACGGTCCTAGTACGACACTTGTATTGGTCGTTTTACATGGACAATTTTCTTATTAATGATACCTAAGGGCTACACAATAATTTATCATTCATCAAACCTTCATTACCTATAAAATAATTTATATATTTTTCTTGCTGGAGACTGTTTTTTATTTTATCCAGTTATAAAAGAATAATTGTATCGCAAAATTTCACTGGTGAGAATTACTTGACAAGTACCGTTACTTCAAACTTTTATTCTCTAGCGGTACACCATGTTGGCTACTTAATAAAACAGCCATTAATTCACTATGTTAACCCTAGCAATCGATTTGTTTTGATGTAATACGAGATTGTATCTTACTGTAATTAGTATTGATTTGCGTTATGTGTTATAGTGATTGGTTATAAAAGTTATTATTATACGGAGTTATATTATTAAAATTAAAAATTTTTTGGTGAAATTTTATTTAAAAATAAATAGAAATTTCGGACTACAGTTATACTATAACCTTTTATCTATATGTATCAATTTTTACCATCAACTTAATATGCTTAAAAAAAATATAATAATTTTACATTTCGACAGGCAATTCAAGAAAATTTTCTATGGTTAAAACTGTTACCGTATTTACAAATTTTCGATAATCTAACAATACTCAAAATAAACACCTTAAGTTTGAACAATTTTGCCATTTACCCACCATTGGTAGGGGTATAAATAAAAAATCGAAAAACTTGATCAACCCAATCCAAAAAGCCGACTTTAGACACTAAATAAATTATGGGTGGTTTTTAGGTTCAAGAAACCTTGCATATAAATTCGTACTTTCATATGAAAAATCCAGTTGAAATCTGAGGCGGATTAGAATCGTGTAAAATAAAATATCGGATTTAATAAATTTATCTTGTTATTGAATTTTTATAATGAAAATGGTTTCTTTTATATTTTCGCACATGAAATTTAGCTCGTTTTTTGTTAATTAGTTTGTTAATATATCAAAATATTTACAATTTTGTAGCTCTCATTTTTTTTATATTGAAAATTGATGCATTTAAAAATTGCAACCATTACTGGGTGGTTTTTCATTACCTAAATAATTCTTAGCATGTATTTTTAGGCTCGAAAAATCAGCACCTGACTGTTTGTGCACATAGAAAAAAACCTACCCGACTCGATCACTTTTACGGTTTCACCACTAACTACTAGAAATTTAGATTTTATCAAGCTCTATGGCTGTCGCGAATTTAAGGGCCAGAAAGTCAAATTCCTTGTCTGATCATCCTGTTCTTTTCTTGGGTCAGTTAGGTTAGCTTCGTCCCTTCGCAAGCATATGATTTAACGGCTACATACCATAGTTTCTTTAGCTCATTAGTCTTCACACGTTATTAAATTAAGATAAAATACTAACGATGTAATTTATTAATTTTTTTTCTGTGCCCACCACTTTTGATCATATAAACCTAGCGAATCATGATTAATTTAGGTTATTGACTAATGGATAAATCTCTATCAATTATAGATTTTGCTCGACACTTTACTTAAGAAAAACATGTCTCGAATCATTTTGTCAAACCAATGGGTTTTAACTTATTAACTCGTTTGTCATTCAATGTCCTTTTTGTCTTGTTAAAGGGGTAACTATATATATATATATATATTAGAAATCGATTCGTGCTACACGCAGAATTGTTAAATATGTAATTGGTTATTAAATTATATTTTTTATTTTATATTTCAATTTTGTATTAATTTTATAACACTTTTAATTTTAAGATAATTTATAATGAATGAAAAATAAAAGTTATAATTAGCAAAAAAATTAGAGAGAAGTTAATAGTAGTTATACTCCTAAAATGATTTTACACTCACTATTTTATCAATTCTTTAATATAATAATAGATATTATATTAAAATAAATTATTCGTTGACGGTGATGATGATGCACAAAGATCCAACAGCAAAATCAGAAGATGATCCTTTAAATTAAGCTATTACACAGCGACATTTCTGTGCTCTTGCTTCACTATTTTCTTCCCTTACCAAGTAGAAAATTGTTCTAGTAAACGCATGTGTCGCTTTCGGAGGTGGGCGAACAACTTCGAATTGTTTCACCCCAACTATTAAATGTAGCTATAACCAATAATAGATCTGGTTAGATAGCAGTGAGTTTGCTCATTGTTTCGAGATACCGTGTTCAAATCTCATTGGGGTTATGGGAAATAATTTCATAAACGACCTAGACTTGTTGCAAGCGGTCCAATTTCGTCGGTCGAGTCTCGTAAATAGAGAAAAATTTTTATTAGAAGAGTTTTATCCTTTAATGTGCTAACTCAGTTTGAAATTTGAATTGGTCAGGTTCTATTCGATTGTTGGATATCATATGGTATGCATTGGAAAAAATAAGGATTATGTACCATTAGTATAGAAGAATTTCTAGAAAAAAAGTGGACACTTTTGTCGTTGGTTTTATTGAATTCTGTGCTTACTTGTCAAATGCCCTCAAATCGCAGGCAAACATTACTAAATTCCGCTATATGTGACTTTTATGAGAAGAATTTTCTCTGCTAAGTCAAAAATACTTGATTAGAAAATGGAAGGTTTAGGGTTTTCTTGGGCAGGTTTGATGAAAGTCATGCACTTTTTGTTTTAAATGATAGTCAAGCGTTCATGTTCTAGTAGCTCAAGCGATCGGGTTGAAAATGAAAGAAAGAAGACACATTTCTTCATGGTAGAAATATCTAAATGAAATAACTAGAATTTTATATCGGGTCTCTTTGTCGAGTAGACCTTCGTTTTGATCTATTTGTGTCTCAAAAATTAAATAATGAAAAGAAATATGCCTTGGTGTAGAACCGGTATTTTACAACAGATTTGAATGAGGAATGAGACTGCATTTATATTAAAGAGATTTAAAAAAAAAAATCTAACTTCTGTATCTCGGACTGATAATAAGTGTAAATCTCATTTCCGACTAATATACACTTTTTTCCTATCTTTACCACTGATATTGAAAAGACTAACATGCCCTTAATTAGTTATGCTGACGTAGTCTTATAAATAAATAGAATTCTATTATTTTTATTTTTTTGCTTTTTAATATTTTCTTAAAATATATTAAAATAATTGAATCTTAATTTATAATGCCACATTAGCACTCTCTGTCCTTTCTCTGCCCCCTCCTAATCCAAGTGCGTATAACAACAAAAGAACCAAACCCAAAACAACGAATGAAACTTTTATGGACTCCCTTGCGGTACACGAACAATCACATTACTTCTTATGTATTGCTCGAGTTTCATCTTTTATCTTTCGGTGATAAAGGAGGTCATTGAAACTAAAAGAGTATCGCAAGAGCAGGGGAAATAAAAAGACACAAAAACTTATATCGGTAAAGATCAAATTCAGAATCTATTAATATGAAACCAAGGAAATATCACTACAGCGAATACCCTTCTGTTGAATTTGATATTTTATTCTAGAAATTATCTTATTTTGTATCCATTCAATTAAAATTTTACTGTTCATTTGTGTCGTATTGAGTTCCACTTACCTCAAACTAAATTTCTAGATTTGTCCCAAAATGGCCTCGCACAACTCTTGCTAATATGCCACGAGAGGTGGCCCTGGTGGTGAGGCTTTGGGAGATTTTCCAAGACCTCTTGGATTCAAATTTTCAGGTGCGCATTTCTCGTGGGTGGGGGTTTTGCAGCGCTCAAATCTGTCAGGTTCGCCTGGCTTACCCGGCGAACATTATTGCGGCCTATGACGTGTGCCCCAAAGGAGGAGGCATTGCAATCACCGTTAGTTGTGCCCGGAAGGCGCTCGGATATACCTCGGTTATCAAAAAAAATTTTCTACCCTAATACATAACATGGAGGGAGTTCTAACTAGATGATCTCGTATCAGCATGATCATGTTTGAATTTTGCGAAAGGAGAAAATCCATACTTAAGATGGTTTTACATTTTAGTGGATCAATCTTATCCGAACCTAAATTAATCGAAGTATATTGAGTTTTCGAGAATGTCTTGAATATCGGTAAAAATAATTCCAAAAATTATTTTGAGAATAATCTAAGAATTCATAAATGGGTTTTCTTCCATTTGCAGGAAACAATTTGTTCTTATAATGGATCCAGAAAGAACCATCCCGGCTGGCCATTTCTGTGAAGGAGAAACTTTGACGGATGGAGCAAGTTGCGTGCAATAATATGAAGAGAATCCCCGAACACTTTTCGGTCCCCATCTTCCTTTTGTCAACACATTGAGGGTAACCGGGGCCCCCCTCTCCCCGTTTTTCTTTTCGTTATTTATTTATTTATTTATACCAAAAAGCCATAAAAGATTTAACTTGTACTGTATTTTTGTGTATATGTTTGCCATGGCGGTAATTTAATACTTCAAAAATTGCTCAAATATTGATCGGTGAAGTCGAAATCTCATGTTCGAATCTTTCTCTGAGTAAAATTGCTTAAAGAGACTCTTTGAACTTTGACCTTAATAAATATCATATTCTTAGACTATACTATGCCTTTGATAATGCGATGTTGACGAGATGAATGTTGCTACTGGCTAACTCTTCTGGTATATATAAAATTTCCCAAGCACTTTTTCGACTCCCCGCGCAAGCATTTTAATTATCTGAACATGCAGTATTCAATTGTTGCCTTTACGTATCCACACGTCAACTTTTGACTAAGATATCTACTTTATCGATCATATTAATTCTATTAATTCGAAGTTATACAGAATTTTGGGCACATGGGACCTGGAAATAATCATTTTCCTTTGACAAGCCGCAGGCACGTGCTCTGAAAATTGGTGCCTTCACTTATTATTATGTACATGTCAACAAAGTACACTATTCACATTGGATAAGGACACCCAGCACGCGTATAAGATTAAGAGATAAGCACCGGCTGTCAAAAGTCTTACAAAATACAACGAAACATGCGTCCGATGTGCTCTACTTAGTGGAAAGATCGACCGAGAGCGATATGATATGCATTTTTACTAAGTAATTAACAGTAAAAAAACAGAAGGAAACGTGCTCCTTTTCCTGTTCGTTATCCTTCTAAACAAGGCAAATGAACATCTATCTACACGCATATTTTGACCCGGACAGCATGACTTAGTTGATTAAGAATGTCCCTAGCCATCGCTTTAGAATGGCAACACTTATCCCATGAAAATTTTCGTGTAATGCATATCGTGAACGGAGCTTTTTGAAATGTGTAAATTGGTTGTGCAGTCTTTGTGCATTCAAAGATGTGCATGCCAAGTAGAGGGGAATTATTATAAAGCAGCAAGATTCTTATCATCGGATATAGGAATAATTGAAGTGGATATATATATATATATATATATATAATGCACGTAGTAATAATCGTCAGCTTTTTGAGAAGATGAATTTGAACCCATCATATTCCTCCTTCTTCATTAATTCTCTCAAGTGTAGGAGAAAGTGTCGTATGTAACCAGCATATACCGTTGTGATTATATGATATTATAAATTAATAGAATTTGATTATTTTTAAGACTTTTTTATTTATAGAATTTTATAGAAAAAATCATAAAATGATTAAATTTTATTGGCTTGTGATACCACATAAGTACAGTCACGTGGTTAGAAGACTCTTGCTAAGAGTAGGCTTGATAAAACATACTCGTAGTATTTAAATGCATTATGCCTAAACAAATTCATATTAAAATATTTTAAAACTATCTAAACCCAACGTTATACAGGTCAAAATTGCCAAACAATAACACATGTTTAATACCAAATTAATAATATTATCATATGACTAACAATTCATGAGACCGAGACTGTTCATTAATAATATTATCATATGACTAACAATGACGAGTTACTCTCGATTATCGACTCCAACAGTAGTGGTCGAACCGGACCGGACAGTAACATCATGAGAGATGCTAGTGGCATGTCGCTTTGAGCGGTTTCACTGCGCAGGTCGAGTTGATGCTCGTGTCTCAATTCTCATTCCTAGATATATTAAAGTGGGGGAGGGGTCCATTTAAAATGCAAAAGCACCATTTAGATATTATCCACTTGAAAGGAAGTTGGAATACGTACACGCACATCTCATGGCTCAACCGCGTTACCTTTAGCTAATTTTTTCATGAGAAATCATATAGGGAGAAAATCTTCGTCGACCCTATCTCATCATATGCTACACGATAGAACCAATGGAGATACAACATATAAGTGATTATTTGTTAATCACTCGTGTAATTGTCTTATTTGTTATTGAATATATTGATTTTATTTTTTCATGTAGAATCGTTTAAATTTTTTGTAATTTTTGGTGATGAATAAGACATGCACTTGGAGGCTTATCGATGAAGATCAACCACCAGCAACAACATGCAATCAAAGGTTCGGCAGCCAAAATTCAGATGAGCCCTACTTCTTTCTTCTTCTTTTTTTTTTCTTTTTTTAATTGTGTGAGAGCAATCCAATTCATAGATTAAATGCATGGCATGCCCATTTGATTAATATATATTGTGAATGCAAGTGGCACGGAAACTGAAATGGAGCGAATGTGACATTGAAGTTTGGAATTGGATACGAACATGTCTGCAGATGCAAATTAATTTTTATACGAAGAAAGAATTGATGAAGCACGAAAATAGCCCACAGTTGTCTTCTCCATGTCACACGTGGACACAACAGACACCCATATCTTCTCATAAATATTAAGGAAAAAAAATTATAAGTTAACATTTTTCATGCTGGCTTTCATGTTTTTTCAATTAGCTTTCTGGTTCCATTGATCGTGTAACAGTTCGTGCCCAAGGGAATTTGAGTGTTAAATAGAGAATATTAAGTCGTCACTTTACTACCAAGGCAATCCCTTAGGTTATCTAATTATGTATTTTATTTCTATTTGTTTGTAATTAAATTTATTTTAAAATTGACAATACTATCGAAATTAAATTTCTTTTAAGATCGATAACACTATCAAACAATAATTTCATTAAGAAAATATGTAAAATATCATTTAAAAATTAAAACATATGAGATTTTTCTTATAATATGCCATATAATTCAAAATTCTATGCAAAAAAAGCATGGATCATATAGACCTAGTTTAAATTAGGATTATTTGCCTAAAAATAACGAAATATTGTCAAATTTTCTATTTTACCACTAACTATTTTTTCGACTAGAAAATTACGGACTATACTTCATATTCTCCAATATACCACGATGTTAATTTTGATCATTAGTTACTAACGTGTAATAATTAATTTTATTGATAGTACAAACGGCGTCTAACATGCCATCATCACTCTCTTTTTGCTTGAAAACTCCTGAATTATCATGGGATTCACTATTCTACCACAGATTACTCTCTTCGCCAAAACCTCACCAAATTATACTCTATTTTCTTATTTACCATGTGCTATTTTTTTCGAAGAAGTTCACGAACTATGTTCCATTTTCCTCATCTAACACAACGTCAATTAGATAAAAGAAAATGATTTATTCCATGAATTTTTCTCTCATGGTATTTGAGGTGCTTTAAATGATATTGCACTCTTACATGCCGCTATACTCTTTTATATTTTCTTATCAAAAAAATATTAATAAATTGTAAACAATATATATATATATATATCTATAAAACATAGGTGAGGCAATATAATGTATAAAATGATTTTTTAACATATCAAAATGAAAAATTATAAGATAAATTTATGAACACAACAAAAATTTCAAAGGGTGAAAAAATTGTTAACTAGTTCAGTCAGCCAGTGAGATGAATAGTACTGTATAAATCTTTAGCATATTGTCATGTACTAACGGTTCAATAGTACTCTCATTATTGGATCAAAGCCTCCTATCCAAAGTATGCTTCCATCCGATGGCGATGTAGTCTGTTTCACTATTCCCTCATTTAAGAGGTAAAAACTTCGTCGTATATTATGTTTATAGGAATAATTCCTTTTAAAAAATATGTGAGGCAATCTAATATATAAACTAGTTTTGCATATCTTATATTAATATTCTTTTAAGAAGAAAATATAAAAGGGTAAGACAACACATAAGAGGCTAATATCAATTAAAGCACATCAAACACCATTGAGAGCAAAATGTAAATAATAATTAGTTCCTTTCATTCAATTGACATTGTGTTATTGACGAAAAAATAGTTCGTGGTAAATAAGGAAAATGGAGTATGATTCGTGAACTTTTTAGCGAAAAGAGCAATTTGTAGTAGAATAGTGAATCCGATAATAATTCGAGATTTTTCAAGTAAAAATAGATGTCACGTATATTATCATGTCAGACACCGTCTGCATTATCTGCAAAATTAACGTTACACATAAGCAAATAAATGGTCAAAATTAATGTCTTCATAGACGGGAAGAACCAAAGTACTATAATTCGTGATTTTCTAGACAAAAAATTAGTTCGTAATAAAATAAAGAATTTAATAATAATTCGTAATTTTTTTGAGCGAATATCCTTTAAAATATTTAAAGACAAAAGTGCTTTTCCCAAGTTGGGGCTCTGTGGAGATTGAGAAAGGTCATCAACCATTTCTCCACCATCCAGGGTGGGAAGCAACCCAACCATTCAAAGATTTCAGCTCTCTCTCACATACACTCACCAACAAGGCCAGAGACTAAAATGGAACCTCCTTTTGACTGATTTTGATTGCCCTCTATTCTCTCCATTTCCATTTAGTCATTTGCTCACTTTAGAGAAAGGTCAGGCCATGCGGGTGTCCTTATACACTAGACGAACTGTTAAAGTACTTGCCTTGTACCAACACGAGGGATGGTTATATAAATTTCTTCGACATTATTTATTTTTTATTAAATTATTTTATTTTATTTTCAAAAAGCTCATTATTTTACTTTTCTTTTAGCTTTTATGAAACTCTGTTCTTCTACAAACGATTTTCTAAAGCTGTCTTTGACCAGCACATGGTCGGCAAAGCGGTTTGGTTATTTTGGCTCTTTAAGCAATATTTTAGATTTATAGATAACAAAAACTATTATAATCATAAGAGTTTTGCTACTTAGTAAATATAATTGATTATGATTTTAACATTCGCTAGTTATTTATAATCTATTAAATTTTTAAATACCAGTTCGTTAAAAAAAAAAAAAGACTCTTTGCTTCTGTTGCAACCCGACAAGCCTGAGCTTTCATAAATGTTCAATCATGCACGGGAACATTAGCTAATAAAACAAAAAGGCATTGTCAGTGGAAGTTTTAGGTCGCTGGTGCTACATAAAGGAATGATTTATAAGGGTAAAATAGTAATTTAACAATATATTCATAATGAAATTATAGAACCCCAGCTTGCTTGAGAAAACCAACAAAGGCCAACCCGACAACAATTTCAATCCCTAAAATGATTTTTTACTAATTAATTAACTAATTTCCGAATTATTGATTTATTCGGTTATAGAATGCCATACGCCTGTATGAAAATACGAGAAAGATGAGATAAAATAGTAGCATAAGTTATATTGAGAGAACCAAACTTGGAATCTTTAAATATATCAGGTCGATGAGAAAGTACTTTATGTAACGAGTTTATCACATTACAGTACCTACGTGATATCACAAACTAATAAAATTCAGTTATTTCTACGATTTTTTTTTAATTTTACGATTTTATAAAAAAATATTAAATTAACTGAATCTTATTAATTCATAACACGATATAAATATTATCACATGATATATCCATTAGGCAGAAAACTTTCCAAGTCGAGAGTAATACTACTAACTACTAACAATTACATAAGACTAATGAACTTATCTGCATGCTCAGCTATCATAGAGCTAGCTATATTCGGTTCACAAAGTTGGTAAATAACGCTAAAGGCAATTGATTTCTTTTTTTTCAGATTGTTTATTTAAAAAGAATATTCGGTCAGGCTAATTTTATTTTTCACGGTAATTAACAATTTCATGCATGCATATAAATAAATATTTAATGCAATATCTCTTCTCTTCAAGATTCCCAGCCGCAGGGAATAACTCTGATTATTGGTGGTGGTCCTCGGTAAGCAGAAACGACGGCGCGAGTTGAAATGATAATCTTTTAGTATCTTTTCGGTGTCCGGTGCTTTGGAGTTTACTAGACCGACTAATATATATTTGAGTCGGGTTGATTTAATTTTACTGAGATAAAATTTCTTATAAATTATGAAAATTTTTAATCATATGACTCGAATATGAGATCTTATCTCAGTAAAAAGTTCCCTCTAAACTACTTGAAATAATTCATATTGGTGATTATAAGTAGTACCGGATAACCTGGCCGGTAACATAATCGATGTGATACAGGTAGCTCAACACGTTATCAGTAGACTCGAATAATAGTCGTTAAGCACACACCATCTTTCTCTCTCTATTTATAATATTCACTTTAATAAAATTGAAAGTTCGTTATAAACGTTTACTCTAAAAGGTTAATATGTTAGATAACGTTATTATCTATTATTTAATATGCCTCCTAGAACTGCATTAGTTTTGAAGGTTTGTTGCATGAAATTAATTAAATAGGAGCTAGTGCATGGGTGATGACTCCAACATGCACTGTAATATCATAATAGAATTAGAAGTTGTCATAATTATTTATTCTAAAAGGTTAACCTGTTATATATATAATAGTATGTTTATTATTTATTATTTAATATACCTTATTAAAATAATAAGATATACATATCTATTGCTGACGTGTCAGATAATTATTAGTCGAGTTTACCACATTAACCATACATTCAACTCAGTTAAGAATCTTTCATGTATATTGCACGTGATGTTCATGTGACTGGGCACGATTATGATTAATTTGCGGTTAAATCCATAGCAGCTATCGAGTTCTCATATGAAAAGGACGAAGTTTTCTGGAACTATCCTCGCACTAGAGTTCAGTTAAACAAGGCAATAAACAGAAGACAGAGGGCAAGCAAGGCTCAGACGAGAACGTCATGGTAGTCAGATGTTCATTGGCTGGACGCAACGTTTTACGTAGAGACATACGTTACGTAACGGTTGATTAGTACATACGACCGGCCAGCTGCCCAAGGAGGAAAAAAATTCTAGCAGTAGCTATCCAATATAGATAAAGGCAAAATATGCCAGGGCAAAATCGTCCTTATACGAGCAGATCTCGATCGTCCCTTGGAAAGGCATGCGATAGCCGATCAACTATCGACTCCAATAAATACTGCAGTAATCCTCTGACACATGTATAAATACTTCAAGTCATTATTACATTTCAGGACAACGCTCTCTTTATTTTTCGATGATAAGAAAGGTCATTGGCCTAGTACAAAGAAAGGAAATAAATATAAATAAATAGACACATAACTCTTACCGTAAAAATCAAACACATAATTTCTATATTATGAATCGGAGTCTTGTCTATAGTGTCACTGCACTAAGACTACGCCCGCTTCTTTCTCTTTGGTTATACCTATATATCGGCCGACTTGAGCGTCTGGGTCAAATCGAACAGCAACCCCAGGCTTGGGTTACCTTCCTGATTTCAAGTACTCAAGACCGACTCAAGACAGATCGGCTCTCAACTGCTCCTAAGATCTCTTCTGCCCCTCTCCTCCATCCACTCCTTGACAAATATGATCTATTTTTATGCTGCATCTTCTTGCCACCCGTGAAAAGAGAACTAATACATGCCAAAGAACCAGAAAAAAGAAAAGAAAATCGTGGATCGGTCAAAGCTTGAGCCTTACTATTCTTAGGTTACATTCGTTGCCGTCAATTTCTGTGGAGAGTGGATGCATAAATTATTTGAAGGATGATGATGATGATAGGTGCGTCATTATCTGAAACCCTGCTAGCCTAAAGAGCTTATCTTTAGGCTCCCACAGGCCGAGCCTCGAGCCCAAGCCCGAGCCCCTGAGTCGAGCTGCTGCCCAAGGCCCCCGATCTACTGCCCAGGTCCTTCGGCCTTGATCCCGCTGTGCCCCCGTTCTCCGTTGCTCCCAAAGTCGCTCCCGGCCTCAATCTCGCCGCCCCCAGTCAAAGGTTGGTATGTTTGTAGATTGAATTTCATGGTTGATTCATACTTATGCTAGATTAGATTGTTCTGTGAGTAGAATGCGTGATTTAGGGTTTTATCGGGACCTATTTTTCTCTTTCCGGGACCTATTTTACTATTACCGGGACCTATTTTCTATGACCGGGACCTATTTGACTGAGAAGGAACATTGAGTTCATGAAATCTGACTAAGACATTAGTTACCGGGACCTATTTTTCTTTTTCCGGGACCTATTTTCTCTTACCGGGACCTATTTGACTGAGAAGGAACATTGAGTTCATGAAATCTGACTAAGGCATTAGTTATTGGGACCTATTTTTCCCTTGTCGGGACCTATTTTTCTATTATCGGGACCTATTTTCTCTTACCAGGACCTATTTGACTGAGAAGGAATATTGAGTCCGTGAACTCTGACTAAGTCATTAGTTACTGGGACCTATTTTTCTCTTGTCGGGACCTATTTTTCTATAACTGGGACCTATTTGACTGAGAAGGAACATTGAGTTTGTCATGATATTTGACTAAGGCATTAGTTGCCGGGACCTATTTTAATCTTACCGGGACCTATTTTTATCTTTCCGGGACCTATTTTCTGATTTCGGGACCTATTTGACTATGCGAGACTTATTTATTATATGCATTGGAAGGTATTAGTTAATAGATTTACACTTTAGTTTTGGTTTATCAGGACTATTTATACTATATAGGGACCTATTTATAGTTTACAATGATCTTTTTATATTATGCCGGGACCTATTTAACTATGTCAGGACCTATTTATTCTTCATTCGGATTTATATTTATATTAATTGAGTATCTTAATTGAGACATATTTTACTTGTGCAGATGGAACGAAATTTAAGAATTCCTCGTGCCGAATGGCTCTATCCGAAGTTGAATCGGCATAATCACATGGATGTATTGGAGATTATTGAGAATGCATTGAGCAGTCGAGTAGAAATGGTGGTGCAACTTGCGTGCCTACTTGAGGTTGATTGCTTCCATGGAAGGACGCATCACCTATTTCATTAATACCAATTTGTTGGACTCCTTCATTATCTCGTCGGTCAATAAATGTCACACATATCTGAGGTGGATATCTTTTCTCACTAAGCACGAACTCTAAATCTTCATCATTTTCCACATCCATTTGATATGGAATACCACCTCCTCCGATATTTGTGGAATGCAACTCCATCGTAGACCTACTACTATCATAAGGAATGATTGATTGCACATTTCCATATAATTCATCATATGTGATGCTCATTGGGACAATTAATCCCTTTGACTTTATTTGACTCCCTATATATCGAGAACCTCCATCCGCCGTGCACTCCCATTTGCCATTGAACATAATTACCACCCGAACACGTTCCATAGTACCTATTCATTCATATAAAGCAAACATATATTAGTTACACTCTACAAAATGTAATATTATCATCTCTCTTCCAATTAGCCTCATTGTTCAAAAATAGAGTTAAATCTGACTAGGCCATTATTTATCGGGACCTATTTTTCTATTATCGGGACCTATTTTTCTATTTGTCGGGACCTATTTTTCTATGCCGGGACCTATTTAACTGAGAAGAAAACTTAATGAAATCTGACTAAGGCGTTATTTATCGGGACCTATTTTTCTATCACCGGGACCTATTTTTCCCTTGTCGGGACCTATTTACCTGAGGAGAAAAATCGAATTTTTAATGAAATCTAACTAAGGGAAGCTGTGATCAAAGGTGGCCTGGACTACCTGGAGTTACTGGGACAACAAGGTGGACGGACGAGAGCAGCAAAAGTAGCTCGGCTCGGCACCGGGGTGGGGGAGCTCGGCTCGGCACCGAGGTGGCCGGCTGTGGGTGGCTGGGGCTGGCGGGGCAGCTGGGAGGCTGGGCAGCTGGCTTGGCCGTGGCCGAATGGGGCTGGGGCTGGCCGGGCTGGGCTGGGGTTGGTCGAGCGGGCTGGGCTGGGGCTGGTCGGGTTGGGCTGGGGCTGGCCTGGCTCGGGTGGGCGGGCGGCCGGGCGGGTGGCCGGGCGGCTGCTGGAAGGGAAGGGGGGAGAGAGAGAGGGAAAGAGAGAGGGAGGGAAAGTTTTTGGAGGGAAAGTGGTAGAAAGTGTAAAATTTAAGTGGAGGAAGAAGACAAATAGAGGGCAAAGTTGACAAATAACACAATTTAGTGCTATTTTTATACTTTCTTATAACCTAGTGCTAGTCTTGCAAGTTGGGGGGAGAGTTGTGCTACTCTCCACCCTTTACACATTTTCAAAAAAGGAGGGGACGAAAAGGAAATTGAGGTTTTTTTTTTTTTTTGATGGATGGGAAATTGAGGATTGAGAGTCGCGAGGAGTTGACCGTCAAGAGATGTGGGACGCGGCAACAGGGGCTCAATAATGGACCGCCAGTGTTGACCAGCGAATGAAACTCTCCAAAAAGTCTCTGTGCGGGGCCCACAGAGCGCAGCCTTCTCTTGAGTTGACCGTCTCCTCTCCGTTCAATGAGGCGGCAAATGAATAGTGTCCAGTCTGGCAGTGGGGACTGGGGGATTTCTGACATTGCCATTATTTCCATTCAAGTGTTCAAAAATGAAATAGCTAAAGATTTACCAAGAGGGGTTGGGCCGAGTGGTAAGCAGCTCGGTGCCGCTTAAGGAGGTCTCGGGTTCGAGACCTCACGTACGCAGACACCCCTCTTGGGAGCCTCACCCGCCATTGCCAGGCGTGCGACCCGGGGCGACCAACGGATTAGTCAAGTATGGTTGGCTGAAAGATGCCATCTCACCGCTGGTGGGGCCTGCTTGGATACCGTGGCTGGCGACCAAAAAAAAAAAAAAAAAAATAGCTAAAGATTTGAATTGGATTAATTTACCGAGAGGTAAAATTATTTCAAATATATTACTCATAATTATACCTATACAAAAATTAATAATATTATTAAAAAATATGAAATGGTTATATATAAAAAGGAAAATATAATGATTAGATTTTTGAAAAAAAATAATTTTGATGCTCAAATTTTTTTTATCATATTTATATTTGATCAAAATCTTTAATTGATTTCAGTTCTCAACTTTTCACGTATTGTTTTACTTTTCTATAAATAATATATAATCTTAAAAAGAAGGGATTTGGCTTATTAATAACAAAATTATATTTTATTAAAATTTATTTTTAAAGTGGAGAAACTCTCGATAAAAGAGAAGATAGGTTGGTGGGACTCGACTCTAGACCGTTCCTAGAAAGGTCATCTACAATCTCTAATACTGTCGGATTTGAGCCTATTTTCCATTGTGGTTTTTCTTTATTTTTAAATTTTTTATTAAAATATATTTTAAATATTTGAAAGTTAAATCACCTTTTAAATATTAATATAATATAAAGGACTAATGTGAACAATATTTAAAAGACTGAGGATTGAAATCGATCAAAAAAGATTTTGAACAAATATAAACATGATATGAAAGATTGAGGATAAAAATTACCATTCCCCTAATTTTTTTGTAATCAACTATAACATTATTTATTTTATATGGAAGTTTCAATTTCTGATTATTTTGGACTTTCATTAAATTTTTCATTAAAATAAACCGATTAAGTGACAGAAATAATCATCGTTTGCACCATAACATCTTTAGTAAATGTTCCCAATAACACAACGGTCCTAGTACGACACTTGTATTGGTCGTTTTACATGGACAATTTTCTTACTAATGATACCTAAGGGCTACACAATAATTTATCATTCATCAACCCTTCATTACCTATAAAATAATTTATATATTTTTCTTGCTGAAGACTGTTTTTTATTTTATCCAGTTATAAAAGAATAATTGTATCGCAAAATTTCACTGGTGAGAATTACGTGACAAGTACCATTACTTCAAACTTTTATTCTCTAGCGGTATACCATGTTGGCTACTTAATAAAACAGCCATTAATTAACTATGTTAACCTGGCAATCGATTTGTTTTGATGTAATACGAGATTGTATCTTACTGTAATTAGTATCGATTTGCGTTATGCGTTATAGTGATTGGTTATAGAAGTTATTATTATACGGAGTTATATTATTTAAAATTAAAAAATTTTTGGTGAAATTTTTATTTAAAAATAAATAGAAATTTCGGACTACAGTTATACTGTAACCTTTTATCTATATGTATCAATTTTTACCATCAACTCAATATGCTTAAAAAAATATAATAATTTTACATTTCGACAGGCAATTCAAGAAAACTTTCTATGGTTAAAACTGTTACAGTATTTACAAGTTTTCGATAATCTAACAATGCTCAAAATAAACACCCTAAGTTTGAACAATTTTGCCATTTACCCACCATTGGTAGGGGTATAAATAAAAAATCGAAAGACTTGATCAACCCGATCCAAAAAGCCGACTTTAGACACTAAATAAATTATGGTTGGTTTTTAGGCTCAAGAAAGGCTGCATATAAATTCACACTTCCATATGAAAAATCCAGTTGAAACCCGACGCCGATCAGAATCGTGTAAAACAAAATATCGGATTTAATAAATTTATCTTGTTATTGAATTTTTATAATGAAAATGGTTTCTTTTATATTTTCGCACATGAAATTTAGCTCGTGTTTATGTTAATTAGTTTATTAATATGTCAAAATATTTACAATTTTGTAACTCTCATTTTTTTTATATTGAAAATTGATGCATTTAAAAATAGCAACCATTACAGGGTGGTTTTTCATTACCTAAATAATTCTTAGTATGTATTTTTAGGCTCGAAAAATCAGCACCCGACTATTTGTGCACACAAAAAAAAAAAACCTACCCGACCCGATCACTTTTACGGTTTCACCGCTAACTACTAGCAATTTAAATTTTATCAAGGGCCAGAAAGTCAAATTCCTTGTCTGATCATCTTGTTCTTTTTTGGGTCGGTTTGGTTAGCTTCGTCCCTTCGCAAGCATATGATTTAACGGCTACATAGCATAGTTTCTTTAGCTCATTAGTCTTCACACGTTATTAAACTAAGATAAAATACTAACGATGTAATTTATTAAATTTTCTGTGTCCACCACTTTTGATCCTGTAAACCCAATCGATCGTGACTAATTTAGGTCATTGACTAATGGATAAATATCTATCAATTATAGACCTTACTCAAAAAAATATGATATAATGCTTTACTTAAGAAAAAGATATCTCGAATCATTTTATCAAACCAGCGGTTGTTGTAATTTATTAACTCGTTCGTAATTCAATGTCCTTTTTGTCTTGTTAAAGGGGGATCTATATATATATATATATATTAGATATCGACTTGTACAATGCACGGAATTGTTAACTATGTAATTGATTATTAAATTATAATTTTTATTTTATATTTCAATTTTGTATTAATTTTTATAACACTTTTATTTTTAAGATAATCTATAATGAATGAAAAATAAAAGTTATAATTAGAAAAAAAAAATTTGAAGAGAAGTTAATAGTAGTTATGTCTTAAAATGATTTTACACTTTCACCATTTTATCAATTTTTTTTGTTTACTTATTAAGGGTAGTTCTGGAATCTCAAAAGTGAGAACTAAACTACCTCCCTTCTTCGATATAACAATAGAATTATTTTAAAATAAATGATTCGTTGACGGTGATGATGATGCACAAAGATCCAACAGCAAAATCAGAAGATGATCCTTTAAATTAAGCTATTACACAGCGACATTTCTGTGCTCTTGCTTCACTATTTTCTTCCCTTACCAAGTAGAAAATTGTTCTAGTAAACGCATGTGTCGCTTTCGGAGGTGGGCGAACAACTTCGAATTCTTTCACCCCAACTATTAAATGTAGCTATAACCAAATAATAGATCGGGTTAGATAGCAATGAGTTTGCTCATTGTTTCGAGATACCGTGTTCAAATCTCATTGGGGTTATGGGAATTAATTTCATAAACGACCTAGACTTGTTGTAAGCGGTCCAATTTCGTCGGTCGAGTCTCGTAAATAGAGAAAACTTTTTATTAGAAGAGTTTTATCCCTTAATGTACTAATTTCAGTTCGAAATTTGAATTAGTTAGGGTCTACTCGATTGTTGGAAATCATATGGTATGCACCGGAAAAAATATGGATTATGTACCATTAGTATAGAAGAATTTCTAGAACTAAAAGTAGACAGTTTTGTCGTTGGTTTTATTGAATTCTTTGCTTGCTTGTCAAATGCCCTCAAATCGCAGGCAAACATTACTAAATTCCGCTATGTATGACTTTTATGAGAAAAATTTTCTGTGGTAAGTAAAAAATACTTGATTAGAAAATGGAAGCTTTAGGGTTTTCTTGGGCAGGTTTGATGAAAGTCATGCACTTTTTGTTTTAAATGATAGTCAAGCGTTCATGTTCTAGTAGCTCAAGCGATCGGGTTGAAAATGAAAGAAAGAAGACACATTTCGTCGTCGTCCAAAGATCTAAATGAAATAACTAGAATTTTATATCGGCTCTCTTTGTCGAGTAGACCTTCGTTTTGATCTATTTGTGTCTCAAAAATTAAATAATGAAAAGAAATATGCCTTGATGTAGAACCGGTATTTTACAACAGATTTGAATGAGGAATGAGACTGCATTTATATTAAAGAGATTAAAAAAAAAAAACCTAACTTCTGACGTAGTGTTGTAAATAAATAGAATTCAATTATTTTTAGATTTTTTAATTTTTAATATTTTATTAAAAATATATTAAAATAGTTGAATATTAATTTATGATACCATATTAGCCCTCTCTCTCATTTTTGTGCCCCTCCTAATCCAAGTGCGTATAACAACAAAAGAACCAAACGCAAAACAACGAATGAAACTTTTATGGACTCCCTTGCGGTACACGAACAATCACATTACTTCTTATGTATTGCTCGAGTTTCATCTTTTATCTTTCGGTGATAAAGGAGGTCATTGAAACTAAAAGAGTATCGCAAGAGCAGGGGAAATAAAAAAATACAAAAAATTACATTGGTAAAGATCAAATTCAGAATCTCTTAATTTTAAATCGAGGAAATATCACCACAGCAAATCCCCTCCTCTTGAATTTGATATTTTATTCTAGAAATTATCTTATTTCGTGTCCATTCAATTAAAATTTTACTCTTCATTTGTGTCGTATTGAGTTCCACTTACCTTAAACTAAATTTCTAGATTTGTTCAAAAATAGCCTCCCACAATTCCCCCTAATATGATACGAGGGGTAGCCCTGGTTGTGGGGTTTTGGGAGCTCTTCCAAGACCTCCTGAGTTTAAATTTCAGAGGTGCATTACTCATAGATGTGGGTTTTATAGCCCTCGAATCCGTCAGGTTCACTTAACTTACCCAGAACACGTGATTTACAGGCTATTGCTTGTGCCATGAGGAGGAGGTATCGCAACCACCGCTAGTCGGGTTTGGAAGGTGCTAGGATACCTCGGTTATTAAAAAAAATTTCTACCCTAATATATAACTTGGGGGGAGTTTCTAACTAGATGAGATGACCTCATATCAGCATGATCATGTTTGAATTTTGCGAAAGGAGAAAATCCATACTTACGATGGTTTTACATTTTAGTGGATCGATCTAATCCAAACCTAAATTAATCAGAACATATTGAGTTTTCGAGAATGTCTTGCAAAGAATGTCTTGTATATCGATAAAAATAATTCCAAAAATTATTTTGAGAATAATCTAAGAATTCATAAATAAGTTTTCTTCCATTTGCGGGAAACAATTTCTTCTTATAATGGATCCGGAAAGAACCATCCCAGCTGGCCATTTCTGTGGAGGAGAAACTTTAATGGATGAAGCAAGTTGCGTGCAATAATATGAAGAGAATCCCCGAACACTTTTCGGTCCCCATCTTCTTTTTGTCAACATATTGAGGGTAACCGGGGCCCCCCCTCTCCCTGCTTTTCTTTTCGTTATTTATTTATTTATTTATTTATTTATACCAAAAAGCCATAAAAGATGTAACTTGTACTGTATTTGTGTGTGTATGTTTGCCATGGCGGTAATTTAATACTTCAAAAATTGCTCAAATATTGATCGGTGAAGTCGAAATCTCATGTTCGAATCTTTTCCCCAGTAAAATTGCTCAAAGAGACTCTTTGAACTTTGACCTTAATAAACATCGTATTCTTATACTATACTATGCCTTTGATAATGCAATGTTGACGAGATGAATGTTGCTACTGGCCAACTCTTCTGGTATATATAAAATTTCCCAAGCACTTTTTCGACTCCCCGCGCAAGCATTTTAATTATCTGAACATGCAATATTCAATTGTTGCCCTTACATTTCCACACGTCAACTTTTGACTAAGATATCTACTTTATCGATCATATTAATTCTATTAATTCGAAGTTATACAGAATTTTGGGCACATGGGACTTGGAAATAATCATTTTCCTTTGACAAACCGAAGGCACGTGCTCTGAAAATTGGTGCCTTCACTTAGTATTATGTACATGTCAACAAAGTACACTATTCACATTGGATAAGGACACCCAGCACGCGTATGAGATTAAGAGATAAGCACCGGCTGTCAAAAGTCTTACAAAATACAACGAAACATGCGTCCGATGTGCTCTACTTAGTGGAAAGATTGACCGAGAGCGATATGATATGCATTTTTAGTACTAAGTAATTAACAGTAAAAAAAACAGAAGGAAACGTGCTCCTTGTCCTGTTCGTTATCCTTCTAAACAAGGCAAATGAACATCTGTCTACACGCATATTTTGACCCGAACAGCATGACTTAGTTGATTACGAATGTCCAGAGCCATCGCTTTAGAATGGCAACACTTATCCCATGAAAGTTTCAGTATTTTAGTATAATGCATATCGTGAACGAAGCTTTTTGAAATGTGTAAATTGGTTGTGCAGTCTTTGTGCATTCAAAGATGTGCATGCCAAGTAGAGAGGAATTATTATAAAGCAACAAGATTCTTATCATCGGATATAGGAATAATTGAAGTGGATATATATATATATATATAATGCACGTAGTAATAATCGTCAGCTTTTTGAGAAGATGAATTTGAACCCATCATATTCCTCCTTCTTCTTCATTAATTCTCTCATGTGTAGGAGAAAGTGTCGCATGTAACTAGCATATCCTGTTGTGATTATATGATATCATAAATTAATATAATTTAATTATTTTTAAGACTTTTTTATTTATAGAATTTTATAGAAAAAATCATAAAATGATTAAATTTTATTGGTTTTTGATACCACATAAGTACAGTCACGTGGTTAGAAGACTCTTTCTAAGAGTAGGCTTGATAAAACATACTCGTAGTATTTAAATGCATTATGTGTAAACAAATTCATATTAAAATATTTTAAAACTGTCTAAATCCAATGTTATACAGGTCAAAATTGCCAAACAATAACACAACATGTTTAATACCAAATTAATAATATTATCATATGACTAACAATTCATGAGACCGAGACTGTTCATTAATAATATTATCATATGACTAACAATGACGAGTTACTCTCGATTATCGACTCCAACAGTAGTGGTCGAACCGGACCGGACAGTAACATCATGAGAGATGCTAGTGGCATGTCGCTTTGAGCGGTTTCACTGCGCAGGTCGAGTTGATGCTCGTGTCTCAATTCTCATTCCTAGATATATTAAAGTGGGGGAGGGGTCCATTTAAAATGCAAAAGTACCATTTAGATATTATCCACTTGAAAGGAAGTTGGAATACGTACACGCACATCTCATGGCTCAACCGCGTTACCTTTGGCTAATTTTTTCATGAGAAATCATATAGGGAGAAAATCTTCGTCGACCCTATCTCATCATATGCTACACGATAGAACCAATGGAGATACAACATATAAGTGATTATTTGTTAATCACTCGTGTAATTGTCTTATTTGTTATTGAATATATTGATTTTATTTTTTCATGTAGAATCGTTTAAATTTGTTGTAATTTTTGGTGATGAATAAGACATGCACTTGGAGGCTTATCGATGAAGATCAACCACCAGCAACAACATGCAATCAAAGGTTCAGCAGCCAAAATTCAGATGAGCCCTACTTCTTTCTTCCTTTTTTTTTTCTTTTTTTAATTGTGTGAGAGCAATCCAATTCATAGATTATATGCATGGCATGCCCATTTGATTAATATATATTGTGAATGCAAGTGGCACAGAAACTGAAATGGAGCGAATGTGACATTGACGTTTGGAATTGGATACGAACATGTCTGCAGATGCAAATTAATTTTTATACGAAGAAAGAATTGATGAAGCATGAAAATTGCCCACAGATGTCTTCTCCATGTCACACGTGGACCCAACAGACACCCATATCTTCTCATAAATATTAAGGAAAAAAAATGATAAGTTAACATTTTTCATGCTGGCTTTCATGTTTTTTCAATTAACTTTCTGGTTCCATTGATCGTGTAACAGTTCGTGCCCAAGGGAATTCGAGTGTTAAATAGAGAATATTAAGTCGTCACTTTACTACCAAGGCAATCCCTTAGGTTATCTGATTATGTATTTTATTTCTATTTGTTTGTGATTAAATTTATTTTAAAATTGACAATACTATCGAAATTAAATTTCTTTTAAGATCGATAATACTATCAAACAATAATTTAATTAAGAAAACATGTAAAATATCATTTAAAAATTAAACCATATGAGAGTTTTCTTATAATCTACCGTATAATTCAAAATTCTATGCAAAAAGCATGGATCATATAGACCTAGTTTAAATTAGGATTATTTGCCTAAAAATCACAAAATATTGTCAAATTTTCTATTTTACCACTAACTATCTTTTCAACTAGAAAATTACGAACTATACTTCATATTCTCCAATATACCACAATGTTAATTTTGATCATTAGTTACTAACGTGTAATATTAATTTTATTGATAGTACATACGACGTCTGACATGTCATCATACACAATATCTCTTTTTGCTTGAAAAATCCTGAATTATCATGGGATTCACTATTCTACCACAGGTTACTCTCTTCGCCAAAAGTTCACCAAATTATACTCCATTTGCTATTTTTCTCGAAGAAGTTCACGAACTATGTTCCATTTCCCTCATCTACCACAACGTCAATTAAATAAAAGAAAATGATTTATTCCATACATTTTTCTCTCATGGTATTTGAGGTGCTTTAAATGATATTGCACTCTTACATACCGCTATTCTCTTTTGTATTATCTTATGAAAAAACATTAATAAAATGTAAACAATATATATAATATATGTGAGACAATATAATGCATAAACTGATTTTTTAACATACCAAAATGAAAAATTATAAGATAAATTTATGAACACAATAAAAATTTCAAAGGGTGAAAAAATTGTTAACTAGTTCAGTCAGCCAGTGAGATGAATAGTACTTTATAAATCTTTAGCATATTGTCATGTACTAACGGTTCAATAGTACTCTCATTGTTGGATCAAAACCTCCATCCAAAGTATGCTTCCATTCGATGGCGATGTAGTCTGTTTCACTATTCCCTCATTTAAGAGGTAAAACTTTGTCGTATATTATGTTTATAGGAATAATTCCTTTTAAAAAATATGTGAGGCAATCTAATATATAAACCAGTTTTGCATATCTTATATTAATATTCTTTTAAGAAGAAAATATAAAAGGGTAAGACAACATATAAGAGGCTAATATCAATTAAATCACATCAAACACCATTGAGAGTAAAATGTAAATACTAATTAGTTCCTTTCATTCAATTGACGTTGTGTTATTGACGAAAAAATAGTTCGTGGTAAATAAGGAAAATGAAGTATGATCCGTGAACTTTTTAGCGAAAAGAGCAATTCAGAGTAGAATAGTGAATCCGATAATAATTTGTGATTTTTCAAGTAAAAATAGATGTCATGTATATTATCATGTCAGACACTGTTTGCGTTATCTGCAAAATTAACGTTACACATGGGCAAATTAATGGTCAAAATTAATGTCTTCATAGACGGGAAGAACCAAAGTACTATAATTCGTGATTTTCTAGACAAAAAATTAGTTCGTGATAAAATAAAGAATTTAATAATAATTCGTAATTTTTTTGAGCGAATATCCTTTAAAATATTTAAAGACAAAAAGTGCTTTTCCCAAGTTGGGGCTCTGTGGAGATTGAGAAAGGTCATCAACCATTTCTTCTCCACCATCCAGGGTGGGAAGCAACCCAACCATTCAAAGATTTCAGCTCTCTCTCACATACACTCACCAACAAGGCCAGAGACTAAAATGGAACCTCCTTTTGACTGATTTTGATTGCCCTCTATTCTCTCCATTTCCATTTAGTCATTTGCTCACTTTAGAGAAAGGTCAGGCCATGCGGGTGTCCTTTCACACTAGACGAACTGTTAAAGTACTTGCCTTGTACCAACACGAGGGATGGTTGTATAAATTTCTTCGACATTATTTATTTTTTATTAAATTAAATTATTTTATTTTCAAAAAGCTCATTATTTTACTTTTCTTTTAGCTTTTATGAAACTCTGTTCTTCTACAAACGATTTTCTAAAGCTGTCTTTGACCAGCACATGGTCGGCAAAGCGGTTTGGTTATTTTGGCTCTTTAAGCAATATTTTAGATTTATAGATAACAAAAACTATTATAATCATAAGAGTTTTGCTACTTAGTAAATATAATTGATTATGATTTTAACATTCGCTAGTTATTTATAATCTATTAAACTTTTAAATATCAGTTCGTTAAAAAAAAAAAAAAGAGTCTTTACTTCTGTTGCAACCCGACAAGCCTGAGCTTTCATAAATGTTCAATCATGCACGGGAACATTAGCTAATAAAACAAAAAGGCATTGTCAGTGGAAGTTTTAGGTCGCTGGTGCTACATAAAGGAATGATTTATAAGGGTAAAATAGTAATTTAACAATATATTCGTAATGAAACTATAGAACCCCAGAAAACCAAAAAAGGCCAACCCGACAACAATTTCAATCCCTAAAATGATTTTTTATTAATTAATTAATTAATTTCCGAATTGTTGATTTATTCGGGTATAGAATGCCATAGGCCCGTATGAAAATACGAGAAAGATGGCATAAAATAGTAGCATAAGTTATATTGAGAGAACCAAATTTGGAATCTTTAAATATATCAAGCCGATGAGAAAGTACTTTATGTAACAAGTATATTACATTGCAGTACCTACGTGATATCATAAACTAATAAAATTCAGTTATTTCTATGATTTTTTTTAATTTTACGATTTTATAAAAAAATATTAAATTAACTGAATCTTATTAATTCATAACACGATATCAATATTATCATATGATATATCCATTACGCAAAAAACTTTCCAAGTCGAGAGTAATACTACTAACTACTAACAATTACATGAGACTAATGAACTGATCTGCATGCTCAGCTATCATAGAGCTATATTCGGTTCACAATGTTGGTGAATAACGCTAAAGGCAATTGCTTTCTTTTTTCTTTTTCAGATTATTTATTTAAAAAGAATCTTAGGTCAGGCTAATTTTATCTTTCACGGTAATTAACAATTTCATGCATGCATATAAATAAATATTTAATGCAATATCTCTCTCTCTTCAAGATTCCCAGCCGCAGGGAATAACTCTGATTATTGGTGGTGGTCCTCAGTGGGCAGAAACGACGGCGCGAGTTGAAATGATAATCTTTTAGTATCTTTTCGATGTCCGGTGCTTTGGAGTTTACGCCACCGACTAATATATATTTATTTGAGTGAGGTTGATTTAATTTTACTGAGATAAAATTTCTTATAAATCATGAAAATTTTAATCATATGACTCGAATATGAGATCTTATCTAAGTAAAAAGTTCTCCCCAAACTACTTGAAATAATTTATATTGGTGATTATAAGTAGTACTGGATTACCTGGCAGGTAACATAATCGATGTGATACAGGTAGCTCGATACGTTATTAGTAAACTCCACCAATAGCTGTTAAGCACATACCGTCTTTCTCTCTCTATTAATAATATTCACTTTAATAAAATTAGAAGTTGTCATAACTGTTTACTCTAAAAGATTAACATGATAGATAATGCTATTATCTATTATTTAATATTCATCCTAGAACTGCATTAGTTTTGAAGGTCTGTTGCGTGAGATTAATTAAATAGGGGCTAGTGCATGCGTTATGACTCGAACATGTACTATGATACTATAATAGAACTAGAAGTCGCCATAACCATTTACTCTAAAAGGTTAATTTGTTATATAACAATATGTTAATTATTTATTAATTAATATACCTTATTAAAGTAATGCGATATATATATATATCAATTACTGACGTGCCAGATAATTATTAGTCGAGCTCACCACATTATCCATACATTCAGCTCAATTAAGAATTTTTTTTTCATGTATATTGCACGTGAAATCTCTACATGTTCATGTGACTGGGCACGAGTATGATTAATTTGCGGTTAAATCCATAGGAGCTATCTAATTCTCATATGAAAAGGACGAAGACTAGAGTTCAGTTAAACAAGGCAATAAAAAGAACACAGAGAGCAAGCAAGGCTCAGACGAGAACGTCATGGTAGTCGGATGTTCATTGGCTGGACGCAACGTTTTCAGTAGAGACATACGTTACGTAACGGTTGATTAGTACATACGACCGGCCAGCTGCCCAAGGAGGAAAAAAATTCTAGTAGTAGCTATCCAATATAGATAAAGGCAAAATATGCCAGGGCAAAATCGTCCTTATACGAGCAGATCTCGACCGTCCCTTTGGAAACGCATGTGATAGCCGATCAACTGTTGACTCCAATAAATACCGCAGTAATCCTCTGACACGCGTATAAATACTTCAAGTAATTATTACATTTCAGGACGACTCTCTCTTTATTTTTCGATGATAAGAAAGGCCATTGGCCTAGTACAAAGAAAGGAAATAAATATAAATAAATAGACACATAACTCTTACAGTAAAAATCAAACACATAATTTCTATATTATGAATCGGAGTCTTGTCTCTAGTGTCACTACACTAAGACTACGTCCTCTTCTTTCTCTTTGGTTATACCTATATATCGGCCGACTTGAGCGTCTAGGTCAAATTTAACAGCAACCCCAGGCTTGGGTTACCTTCCTGATTTCAAGTACTCAAGACCGACTCAAGACAGATCGGCTCTCAACTGCTCCTAAGATCTCTTCTACCCCTCTCCTCCATCCACTCCTTGACAAATATGATCTATTTTTATGCTGCATCTTCTTGCCACCCGTGAAAAGAGAACTAATACATGCCAAAGAACCAGAAAAAAGAAAAGAAAATCGTGGATCGGTCAAAGCTTGAGCCTTACTATTCTTAGGTTACATTCGTTGCCGTCAATTTCTGTGGAGAGTGGATGCATAAATTATTTGAAGGATGATGATGATGATAGGTGCGTCATTATCTGAAACCCTGCTAGCCTAAAGAGCTTATCTTTTTGGAATTTATAATAGTAAATGAGTCCATATGTAAAGATTGGTCCACGATGAAGTTGGAAGAATATAATCGATCGGTCCCCGTCTTTGAACTGAAAAGCTTAAAAGAGGTTCTCAATAATGCTAGATCGATTATGGGCATTCATGGAAAGTTTTATTGCAACGTTTGCGGTTGCTTGTGTCCCCACGTGTGGATGGCCACAGGACTGGCAGTGGAATGCACTTTCCGGATTTAATTTTTCCCGAAAATCATCTTGAAAAGCATTGCGCCAAGTAGATGGAAGTATGGCTACGAAGACGATTGATGGGAGGGAGTCATGAGCCGGGCAAAGCCGGGAGCATATTTTCGTTCTAGAGGATAGTATGTGTAGAATAAGCATATATACAGATGCATACATATTTATTTTTAAATTTTATAAGAAATGAAGGCTCCTAGTCGGGATGAGAATAGTGGGCAAGTCCTACTTACAAGAATCATGTTGGATTTTTCACATCCGACCTATATGATCTAATAATATATCGATTGATTGATTGTCTGCACTGTCCTAATAATTGATCCGATGAAGTGATCCACTTAAATTTAGGTGATGGGTTTTATTATGATGTCTTATAAAAATATGGGGACTAATGTTTAGATATCGCGAAGTAATATCTATTTCTAATTGATGGAATTATGAATTAACAAAAACTCAGACGTTAACATGCAATCGAGGGTAATTATGGTTTCTGGTCGAATTTTATAGACGACTCCTTTGAAATCACACTGCACCTAGAGAGAATTCGTACCATCGCTTATTCGGTTGCATGTCGACCCGGAATAACTAAACCCGGTTCTAAATTCCACAACATTTGCGATGAATGCGCTTTCATCTAAGTTTATACGCTCTATTTTTTATTTCAATACCTATGATCTTGGGAATTATTTGGTTCCAATTTTTTTCAATTGGAATCGGAGCCCAATGTTTTGAATCATCGAGAATTCAGATACTATTAAGTCGGGAGTAAAATTAAGTGTACAATGCTCATTTTCTAAAAAAGCACATATCCCTTGTTTTTTTTTTTCTTTTGGATGAGTAGTCAGCACATGTCCTTAAGAACTCAAATCTATCGTCGAGAAGTGATTGAAGGATGCTTCAGTTTCCCGCTTCTTCTAAAGTTATTCGACAACAGCTGATGTTATTTCAGACTGCTAATGGTATGAGTTCTACGTCTCAGTACAATGATTTTGTGACATTGACAAAAACCTGACAGCATTGGGTAATTTATCTAATTTTTCTCGGTCGCAACGGAGTTAGGTTAGTGATCGAAAACGAGACAGGAGTAAGAGGAAGATAAAAAAAGGGCATATCCATAATATTTTGATATTATATGGAGGACGATTCTGATCGCATCAAGTCCTATTTCTCATCTCCATCGCCCATCAAGGAAGGGGAAAAAACAAAATAAGGGACGACATCATGAAGATGTCCACTAGCAAAGGTAAATTCCTTTAGAGTGAATAAGAGGGAATTACCAAAAAAAAAAAAGAGAATAAGAGGGGTTAGTACACTTTATACTATTATCACCCTGTGATCTAGAAATCCTCAAATCGATTTTATTTGTGAGACTTTCCGTACCCCTTTTATCCCACATTCCTTCTACCCTTTCTAGATCTATATATCTATTCTGTACACTGACAAAATTCCCTTGGAGTCAGCTTGCTCCGCTCATTTTATCCTATCCTATGCGCTTACAAGTGTGCGTACATGACCATGGAGATTAGTCAGGTAAAATTCAAGTACCGTTATATAAGAAATAGCATCCCTCACAGGAGGGAAAAAGGGATAAAAATTCAAGTAATATTGTAATATGAAAACATTGGAAAAAAGGAATTTCACGTCCACTCCGTTCTGATCGAATGGTTTACGGGCTCCCTTTCCGGGGCGCTGGGGATCGAATGATAAGAGTGGAATGGGGTTACCAAGAGGGGTTGGGCCGAGTGGTAAGCAGCTCGGTGCCGCTTAAGGAGGTCTCGGGTTCGAGACCTCACGTACGCAGACACCCCTCTTGGGAGCCTCACCCGCCATTGCCAGGCGTGCGACCCGGGGCGACCAACGGATTAGTCAAGTATGGTTGGCTGAAAGATGCCATCTCACCGCTGGTGGGGCCTGCTTGGATACCGTGGCTGGCGACCAAAAAAAAAGAGTGGAATGGGGTTCTCCAACTATCTGTGGCAATCATTATTTCCCTTTTTATTTAATATTAGTGTACATAAAGCTATCATTTGACCAATTAAACATATAATTTTTTTTATTTATACCACCTATATTCAAAAGTCCAGTGAATTTTAACTAATTCAGTTCAAGACGGACGGGTCCTTTAAGAGACAGAAGCTATCCCAAAGTGAATTCTTTTTATTTACAAGACTTAAACTCTGGTCCCTACTTAAAGTAAATTTTTAAAAATTTTTAATTTAGAACAATTTCTGAATGGAAAAAGTATTTATGATGGAAAACAACGGTAGAATCAATGTGGACAAAATGTGAAAGATTGAGTATGGAAAAAAAAAAGATTTAAAATGAAAAATTTAAAATTATGAAAAGTTGAGAAAAAATATCATTTTCCCTAATGCTAATAAATAATTGATTAATGTCATGAATATTAAACAACAAGAAGAACCGATTCCTTGCGGGGAGCCGATGATGGAGAAGCAACACACGTGCGCACCTCAACCGAAGGACCTCGTTCAAAGAGCAAAAGAGCGACGACATACGTAAATTTATTATTATGATAATATATACGGAAATTCTCTTCTGAATCTTCACTCTACTCTTAAGTATAGTTGGTACTGGTTTCGCCAATGGCCTAAAGATGATGATTTCGATTTTACCAGTGAAATTTCTCATACCCTTTCATCCTTTATTCCTTTTAACTCTTCTATACTCATATCTCTGTTTCATATAAAAAGAATAGATCATCCATGACTAAGAGAAATATTATTGAACAAAGTTTCTTAATAACACTGCATACTTCTTATGCTTTTTTCCTCTTGTGTTCACATGCTAATATCCAAAAATTTAATTGATTTTAACTTGTTAAATTGGTATGAATGGGCTTTGTTAGCGTCTTGTCAGTTAGGTTAGGATGAGAAGGTAAGATTTCATGGCTTAGGTGGAAGATTGCTGTAGTCAAGGTGTTTGAATTCTATATTATTAATACTAGGCCTTGTAAGAAGCAAATCTCGTTTCCACAAAAAATACTAAATTATCTTGTGGTGATACCCTATTCTTTTGTAAATCTAAGATCATTCTTTAGGTGTCACGTGGTGTGGTACACTGTCACGAACTTTAATAATAGTGAAACTTTTTACATTTTTTTATTCATTTTTCTCATATTGTCATGAGAATTAACGCTATCAATATTTCTATTAAAATCTGATGTGTCTCATGATGCACAATTGTTGCACATGGCATGCAACACCATTGAGTCCTTAAAAATGTTAAAAAATTAGAGAAATATGAGAAAAAATTTAAAATATTTAAAAATACATAAATATGTATAACATTTTAAAAACATGAAATTTTTAAAAATAAAAAAGCATATAATTAAATTATTTTGATAATATTATATTAATCATAAATAAAACATATATAAATATATAAATTAATTAAGAAATTAGAAATATTTATAAAAATGGAAACTAATATTTAAATGAAATTATAATATATTTTTAAAATATAAAACTAAAACTAAAAATAAAAATGTAAAATATAAGATAATTCATAAAATAAATGCAAAATTGTAAAGTTTTTACTAAACATAGGAATAAAATTCAAAGTTGGTATTGCATCTAATATCCAATCATATTTAGAATAGCGAATTTGTCAATATTTCTTACAACTCGTGAATTGAGTTGAAAAATTTCAGCTGTAAATATTCACTACATTTCATAGTTGGGTATGATTAGTAACGGATTGAAACTCGATAATAAGTTAAAGGGCAAATTACAAGGATGAAATAAGATAATTCACATAAAATATAAATAAAATTAATAAAATCTGTGGGGAGCATTAAAGGCTTTTCTAGAGTCTGGGGGTGATTGAACTTGCGACTACCTAAATCCATCACTCAATGTGATAGGAAGTTTAAAAGTTTTTGGATCTTATTCAATTGCTATCGAAAAATTTGTCAAATTCGCAGGGATTAACTTGTATCGTCCATGGAACCTTTGATTCCATCCTTATAATATTGAGTTTGCTTTTATTTCTATTTTTGAAATTTTATTTTCAAATTTTAAAATTTTGCGTTTACTTTTTAATTTATCCTATATTTTACATTATTATTATTTTTTATATTATTTTATTTTATTTTAATTTATTCTAAATTTAGTTTCCATTTTTATAAACATTTATATTTTTAATTAATTGTTTGTTTTTATATATTGCATTTATGATTAATATAATATTTATGTATTATTTCTTCAATTATATATTTATTCATTTTTACTATTTTAAAAATATTTTATACATTTTATGTAATTTTTGAATTTCATTAAAATTTCTTTGAAGTTTTCTTTTTTTCCCCTGTTGTTTCAGCATTTTTCAGAATTAATGACATGATTGTCATATGTGTGCCAATTGTGCATCACAAGCCATGTATATGTGCTATATCAGGTTTTAACAAAAAGATTGATGATGTTAGTTCTCATAGCAAAAATAATAATAATAAAGTACTAACAAGTTTCGCTATTTTGAAAATTCACAATAATATAAGAAATTTCATCATATCATGTGACGCAGAGGGCAACTTACACTATTTTTTATCCCAGTAGATATGAGATTTAACACTTCTCTCCTGTGCGTTAAGGATGCAAGCGGCCAACATTAACTTGATTCAATCGTATTTCCATTGAAAGGCTTTTAATTATTAATTTTTTTTTTATAATCGAGGCATTCAAACGCCTTCTGGATCCAACTAGTCAAGACTGCGAGACCTACTCCTTGAGGCGCACACAAAAGCCTGCAAATCACGTGTGTCGGGTGAGTTAGACGAATCTAACTGGCTCGAGAGAGCTATAAAGCCCTCCAACCACAAGAAAATGTGCCTTTGAGGATTGAAACTCATGAGGTCTTGGAGGACCTCCCAAAATTCAACCACCGAACCGCCCCTTGTGGGTGGAAGGTTTTTAATTAATTATCGAGATAATTAGCTCTTGGAATAAATATATATTTTCTCTAGAAAATCATCGCTTGAAACACTAGCCACAAGTTATTTAATGATCCATTCATCATGTAGTGTCATGTCTGATATAGAGACACCGTCTTTGACATCATCAATGAAACTATCCCTACTCAATTTATTTTTCTTTTCCTCTTATCACATTCAAAACTTAGGCATTTCCTTAATAATCGAAGAAAAAAAGTAGAAACGGCTAAATGATATGGTTAATATAGTGACATGACCTTTGATATAAAACTAAAAGCATTATGAATTCTATTGATAAAAATAAATTATGAATTCAATTTTCATGGCAAGATTAACATTTATGATATGCTTATTTTTGAATATGAAAATCCGAATATTACTTAGTGAAGTGATCGATTTTGTTAATACTTTATGGTTTTTTATTAAAATAATAATTTTTTGAGAAAATTACATAAAATAATATATGATTTGCCCCTTCTTTTCAAACAATCAAATTTTTTAAGTTTGAAAAATAAAATTATGTAATTTTATTTTATTCCCATATTAAACTAAACCTTCTAAAATTTGAAAACAAAATCATGTCCTTTCTTGTTGTTTCTAATTTAAGCCATATATTTCTATTTTATTTTATTATTGGATCAGACTAATTTATTTAACCTAACAATAAATACTTAAGTGTGTCTAACGTTTTATACATTTTTCTTTATCGTGGGATAAAGGATATTAGAAATTAATTTATAATAATTTCTTATACATGAAGTTCTCTTAATATTTTCTCATAATTATTGTACGTACATGATAAGAAAAGATCTAGTACAATATGTTGCACAAGCACATAATTTTATATTTTAAGATATTAGTATACATTGTCAATAAATAAAATAATATATTTTTATTTTTCAAATTTAAAAATGTTGACCTAATTTACGAAAAAATAAAATTTTATAGTTTTATTCTTAAATTTAAAATGATTAACTCTTTTTTTGAAAATGAGCAAATAACATTTTTTTTCTTGTTCAATTAACCCTCTTCTGGCCTTTACTCTATGCTGGAAACCTTTTTGGTCTTTTCTTTCCATTATTTGAATCTAATAATTACCTTTTCTATCGTTATTATTAATTTATTATTGCCCACTGCAAGTGGGAGGAAAAGATAGAGAAATAGAGATGTGATGTTGGGTGGTGGAGGATGGGTAAATGTTATAAAGCGGTAGAAAGTCTACTATGTAATAGTATCGTAATGTGACAATATTTATCTTCTATTATCATGTGGGAGAAAAGAAATTAGTTGGTCTTATTTTTGAACTTTTAAAAATATTCTTGATAAATATAATTTTAACCAATAAAAAAAGATAAATGTGGAAGATAAAATCATTCGAATAACCATAACTATCACATAACTACTATCTTATTTTTCATTTCTAATTATATATTTTATTTATTTACTTATTATACAATTTTAAATATTAATCATTATAAAAAATAATCGTCAATTGTCAAAAATAAGAATCTATAATCAATTATGCAATGGATAGTTTCGTACGTAGTACAGATCGACGTCTATTATACTCATATGAATCAATTAAATTAAATTAAATTAAATTATTTTTTATATCAGACTTCATAAAAAACTTAAAAATTATTAAATTTTACCGATCGATATCATCTTACGAGCATTATCAAATGGAGATACGATCGAAAAGACTGGCTCGATAGGTAGGGGGAATGGGTGGTGGAAGGAAAGAGGGAGGAAAGCTCGCTAGAAACCTCGGGGCAGGTAGGTGCAGCTAGAGGCGAAAAGGGTAGTTTGGGTAAAAAATTTATACCGGCACGCAAACTGTAGTGGGGGTCTTTTTGTGGTTACACGAAGACTCGTTATTCACGCGCTCCACTCTCGGGAAGACATTACAATCATTACAGTGGTTTTCAATTATAAAATAAACTCTCCGGTTTAAAAAGGAATAGAAGAAAAATAAAGAAAGAAACTAGCAAAAAATAGAGCCTCAAATATTTGGATCATAGGATCAAAGTGATACTGCTATACTGTTAACATGTCTAGTAGAGGTAGTGTGACATTTTCCCAGTTAAAGAACGACTTGGTTTCGAATATTGTTGACAGAGCACATCCACAGCTCACAATCACTTACAAAATTATGACTCATAAGGAAGGTTTCTAGATATATACCCACTGAACAAAGATAAGACACTCGAGAGACGAAAGTTCTAACAAACCCTCGTACTGAAAGAGCCCGTTCCTAAATTTCCTCATATCTAGATAGTAATTTAAATTACATGTACCACGTGTATGCCAAACATCCGATGCATTTCCGTACACCAAACACATCACAATCGTATCAAATGAGTTCTAATTAATTTTTAGTGACTACCCGAAAGCGGCAGGTACTTGAGACATCTTTGCCCGAGTTTATAGCTCGCGAATCCTACCGGACATGTCCGGTACGTGCTGTGGGTCAGCCATAGTAACATTTTTGAAGTCGGTCGTTGACTTGCGCGTCCAACCCAGCTGCTCACGTGGCTCCCACGCTCTCATGGCGTTGCTGCCTGGCAGAACTCAGCTTCTATATATAACTTCCCCTCCTCTCCCTGAATCTCCATCCCTTTGCCTAAATTTCATCGGCAACTCTCCCTCACGAGAGAGACCCATCTGGCTCCTGAGTTGACTTTTGGGTCAGCTTGGTCCAACTTGAGTCTCGCTGTACCGAGCTCTCTTTCCGTTCCGGTGATAACCGGATCACTTCTGGGAGCTCGACAGAGAAGAAACCCAGCTGCAATTTAATATTTGCGCACGATTGCACGGATTGATTGGCTCGGCCGCTGTCACAGAAGCATAGCTCTGTTTTCGTGTGCTGGGCTTGTGTCGTGAAATTTACTCAAACGGATGGGTCACCAGAACGCAGCAGCTCCCCACGGCCAAGTCTTCAATTTATCTGTCGATATGCCAGAGCAAGGCGCTGGCTCCAAGTGCTTTGACGACGATGGCCGTCTCAAGAGAACTGGTAATTAATTAAGAGACCTGCAGTTTTTAAGCCGGGAGCCAAGAAAGTCGACAATGAATTCCATACAATAGACAGGGCTCTGTTCATGCAATTGAACTTAACAGAAATGACAAACGAGGCTTAGATGTTATTTTAATGATGTCTTGTCTCTTCTTGTGGGTTGCAGGGACGATGTGGACAGCTAGTGCGCACATAATAACAGCTGTGATTGGGTCGGGAGTGCTGTCTCTGGCTTGGGCCACGGCACAGCTGGGCTGGATCGCGGGCCCGGCCGTGTTGTTCCTCTTCTCCTTCGTCACCTACTACACCTCCGCCCTCCTCGCCGCCTGTTACCGTACTGGCGACCCCGTTACCGGCAAGCGCAACTACACTTACATGGATGCCGTCCGGGCAAATCTCGGTAAGAAAATCTCAGTCCGCCGATGAACGTACAGGGCAGTAGTCCAAGTTGTCTTTCATCTTCTTACCAGGGTGGTTTGTTCTGGTGAAACTCTTGCAGGTGGGTTCAAGGTCAAGTTATGTGGGCTGGTTCAGTACCTGAACCTGTTTGGAGTTGCCATTGGCTACACAATTGCTTCCTCCATTAGCATGATGTGAGTGTCTAAGAAGGGAAAAGTCTTATATGTCATATAATGAATATAAATGAATTATTATCTAACATATCAGTAAAAATCATTACAGATATTTGATAGATTACACATATTATTCTGAAAGATAAAACTTATTCATTTGTCCAAAATATAATTAGGGACTAATCCAAAGTTTTCTCTCTGCTGATTCGAACAGGGCGATTAGTAGATCGAACTGCTTCCACAAGAAGGGAGAAAGGAACCCGTGCCATACCAGCAGCAACCCGTACATGATAGCCTTTGGGGTGATCGAGATAATCTTGTCTCAGATACCTGACTTCGACCAGCTGTGGTGGCTCTCCATCCTGGCAGCGGTCATGTCCTTCACTTACTCCACCATCGGCCTTGGCCTCGGGGTTGCCAAGGTTGCCGAGACCGGGAAGTTCAGGGGAAGTCTGACTGGTATCAGCATCGAGACTGTGACTCAGATGCAGAAGATGTGGAGGAGCTTCCAGGCTCTCGGAGACATCGCCTTTGCTTACTCTTACTCCATCATCCTCATCGAAATTCAGGTACGTTAGATTTCCCGATATCAGGTGGATTAATTAATGCGCTTAAAATTTTATGCTGAGGAGAAGTCACTCATCCATTTGCTGAACTTGTTATGGAACAGGACACTATCAGGTCCCCACCATCAGAGGCCAAGACAATGAAGAAGGCAACCTTCGTCAGCGTCGCGGTCACAACCCTCTTCTACATGCTCTGCGGTTGCTTCGGGTATGCTGCTTTCGGGGACATGTCCCCTGGGAATCTGCTCACCGGGTTCGGTTTCTACAACCCGTTTTGGCTCGTCGACATAGCAAACGCTGCCATAGTTATCCACCTTGTGGGCGCATACCAAGTCTACAGCCAGCCCCTCTTTGCATTCATTGAGAAGTTTGCCTCACAGCGGTTCCCGGAGAGCCAGTTCATCACCAAGGAGATTGAGATCCCGGTCCCAGGATTCAAGCCCTACAAGCTGAACCTCTTCAGGCTGATCTGGAGGACGATCTTCGTGATCACCACAACGGTCATTTCCATGCTGCTCCCATTCTTTAACGATGTGGTCGGGCTTCTCGGGGCACTCGGGTTTTGGCCACTCACTGTTTACTTCCCGGTCGAGATGTATATTGTCCAAAAGAAGATCCCAAAGTGGAGCACCAAGTGGCTCTGCCTCAAGATCCTAAGCTTTGCCTGCCTTATCATCACCATCGCGGCTGCGGCCGGCTCCGTTGCCGGTGTCGTGCTCGACCTGAAGTCGTACAAGCCGTTCTCGACCAGCTACTGATCCCCCTGACACGAACTGGAGTTGAAGGAACAAACCAGCAGGAATTTCCGTTTCTTGTTCGAGATTGTAACACTAGCTCCAAGTGGGAAAATCTACTTGTATTTGCTGCAAAAAGATACTTGATATCCCAATATCAGCTTTCACCTATTACAAGATCAAGAAATGGAGGGGCATGTATGAACCTGTTTAGATGTAATTAAGGCGGCTGCTCCTCAACTATCAACTTCAGTTGTAACTTATTTTGTTGGTTGTGGCAATAAATTTGAAAAATCTTTTCAAGAATATATTCTGAAGAATATTTTGGATAGTTATTGTTAAATGAGGTTTTTTGTTGTAACCGACATATCTCTAGAAGATGCATATCATATCTTGTGGGGTACGTTTTGGGTTATAAATATGTATCTTCATGTACTTGGGAGATAAGCCTAAACTATCAGGAGAGTCGTGAGATTAGCGAGTGTCTATTGTGAGAGGGTTGATCTATTGTACTCCATCTGAAATAGTAAAGAACATCTTCTAAGCCTCCTTAGACCGTGGAGTGCAGAACATAGTTGTCTGGGACAACGTATATTGATCGTGTGATTTTCTCTTCCATATTCTCTCGATTAATTATTCATTGCCCGTACAAGTTTGATTCTGATCCTTAATCCCAACATATTTCTTATTTTCCAATGACAAGAATTCATGAGCTTCAAATTGGCTTGTGTTTTTGGCCCCCCACCCCGGCTCCCGCGGTCTGCAAAAGCAAAAGCAAGAGCGAGATATTTCCTGCATTGAAACTACAGAGGCGACTGAGGGGTGACTCCAACATCCGAATTCGCCTAAATTATTATTCAAATCTTGATAAATGCAAAGCTCATATTAAAAATTATGAAAAATTTACACGTGCCAATATTTGCATTATAATTTATGCAATAAATGAGCTGTGTATCGGATATTGGATATTTAGAAAGACAAGCCAAGCATTTTCCACTAGGCTTCAAGGCCTTGGGCCGGTAAAATTGGAATCGCTGTCGGTAGAATGTTTGGTTTCCAAGTGAATTTCGAAACGGAATCTTTGTTTTGTGGAATAGAGGTGAAATATCATCCAATAATATTTGGTTTTATAGTCACCCTTACCAACTCCTCAAAATTTCAACTTTATCCAATAATTCTTTTTAAAATGTAAATTTCTCTTTAGAACGCTATGAAATTTCTTCGATATATAAAATTATAATATTTTACAAAATCTTAAAACTCATTTATATTTATAATTTTATCACAAGCTATTAAAAATTTCTTCACCCTTGTGACATGTAAAGTATTATAAACTTAAAATTGTTTAAAATTAATTTAAATTATATGAAATTGATTTTCAAATAGATTTAATTTTTTTTATCTTTTCATTATAAATGTATATGAATATACATATTTCAAATATAATACATAAGGACATTTTAGTTAGTTCATTTTGTATATTTATATTTCTAATTAAATCTTTGTAGTCATTACTTATTACTGAATAGAAATATTGATTAATTTGACTGTCCTTCAATCCCATTGCTCGTCTATTCTGCTTATCGTCAATTGTTCCACATATTTCATTTCCCACTACCAAACATGATATTATGGAAACATGTCTTATATGTAACAGATATACAACGTCGTAGATATTGCAAGTCATTCACCATTTAACACACATTAGGTAAAATAGTTAGACTCTCTCGCAAACAGGATATCTATCAAATAGTATTCCCATTGCACAGAAGACTCTTGCAAGCAAGATATTCATCATTGGACAATCACTTATTTTATGGGTCAGTTATTGGTGAAGTTATTTCACCAAGTGGCCTCCACACTATGGGTTCACACTTGCAATATACAAAGGTTAATAGAGAGGTATTATCTTATTTAAATGCAACCTGTATGCTATTATCATCTAAAAAGTGCTTCTAGGGACCACGAAGGGGTGTTTTGATCTAAGGACTTTGGCTCGTTTCTAACATGCGATCATGTAGCCATGCCACCTATTCGTCGTGGGATAAGATCTTGAGTTTTACCTAAATAAAAGATCAAATTGATGTGATCGGCTGAATCTGATAGGTCCGTACTCCAAACATGAAAAGGATCTTTAAGAGAGATTCTCCATTTTGTACATAGAACACTCAAAATATGCCTTTTTAAGGAGAAATTTTTAGATGCTCCTACCTCACTACATGATGTTAGAAATATCAATCAGATTATGACAAACGAGTAAATTAATATTAATTAGCAATTGCCTTAATTATTTCTAATCAGAGAAATCTAACTGAAATTTTCCTCTCCATATTACTATGAGGTAAGACCATCCAAAATTTTTTCTAATTTTAAGGCCTATCTTGAGAAAAATGAATATTCAAAAGGAGAAGGTAGCTTGTATTACGCTATTATCGTAAAACAATATGTACGTGATAATATCAGTTAATAAAACTTAGTCATTTTAAAGTTTTTAAAGTATAAAAATTCGAAAAAAACCTTAAAAATAAATGAATAATTTTTTTATTTGATATGATCGCGTAAATATTATCGCATGATTATACCATTTCACAAGATACTTTCTTGCTCCAATGGGACCGACTTGCCGGCAGAAAATTATTAACTAAATCTTTCGAGTCGTTGACTTCAATGTCCAATCAATCAAAATGCCAACTTCTAGTTATGCTAGGAGGGACTGGGAAGCAAAATGAAAATGGAACCTTAGCTTCGTGAGGGCCATCCAAAGTGTGTAAGATCATTGTCTTTTCAGTGGACTATCACCAAAAAGCATCCAATTTTAAATGAAAGCGAACGATCGTACGAGTCGTTCACTTTAATAAATCAGTGGACGGAAATAAGTTATCAGCCTTATCGATTCCAGCAGTATAACCACAGCTCTCTGCAACAAGAGGGGCTAGGGGAAAGAAGGTGCAAAACTCTGTTTTTATGTCTGAGCCACCACCTCAGTTTGTTGGGGGTTGATTGACATCGTATTGAATATGCACTATTTAACCAAAAAAAAAACTCTGTTTTTATGTGAGTTTTTTTTTTGAAGGATTATGCTTTTTATATGAGTTAAAATTTTGTAATCATAACGGGTAAACTTTTATGTTCGAAATTTGAAGCATGTAAAAATTTTCAATTTTAACAAACTTTACAGTTGCTTTATTCATGTTGAGAAATAATCCTATATATATATATATTAAAAACTAAAATTTGATTTATGAGATATTTAGTTACCACTACTTAATAGTTTAAACTTTTTGTGTATATTTGCCTAACATCTTGCAGGTCCAATGAAAATTTTACACGGCATCAGAATTAATAATGTAGCTCATACCTCACGAGTGTAGAACTCATAGTGAATTAAGTCCGAGGCCAGAAGAAAAATATACGATTCGTGGTCGGTTTATCGAATATGGAAAATGAAGGAAAACTCCTATCAGTTACTAGCCTGGGGACGAAAAATAAAATACATCTTGTGGTCATTTGTCTTGCCCCCATGTAGACAATAAAAATTTCTGACTCGAAATTAGTTTTTTAAAGCAGATGTTTAAAGAGAAGTGGCCAGGTGTAGACCGCTTTGCCACATATGGGTGGATGGTGAGAAAGGTCTTATATCATACAGTTAAGAGATTAAAACAACGTTGGTAAGAAAAGTAAGTCATCGATTAATGTCTTAGACTTTTAAATATAAGTTGTCCAGTGTAAATTTTTCTACTCTTGCATCAATTAATTTCCCGAACTATTCTAATAGATACACCATACCTCTGAGGACACATGCACAGGTGGGAGCGTGGATTTGCCCGGACTTGTGACTTTGCAGGGTGTCCATGACTAGTCGGGCCCATAGCCCAGATACCTCTCATCGTTAAAATATATATACACACACCATACAAAAAAAATCATACATTTCCACCTATAAACCTATTTCAAATTTATTTAATCCCAGATGTTGTGGTATCTCGTCTATGATAACAAGCCCTGTACACTGCCTTTCTTCTCTAAGGTTTGATTTTAATTGATGCTCAAATTTATTATTTCCAAGATTTTCCGAGTTACTACTGACAATCAATACCAGCGAAATGGTCTGAAAAAAATATCCTAGACATCCTTTCCCTTCCATGAAATAATTTTATTTTCCTTGTATAGGAATTTTTTTTATTTAAACCAGTGATATCCGGAAGTCCGATACACTTGACTGATCCAGTTTGAGTTAGAAGGGCTCACCGAGAAGTAAATAAAGCTTCTTGCAACGTATTACTTATAGTTAGCTCATGATATTTTATTTACCAATATTAACAAAAGGTGAAACATAATTTTCTTGACCATGAGATGTTTTCTTCATTCATTGATTAATTAATTAATTAATTCCTTTATCGAAAATTATCTTTAAAATCTTGAAAACATTTTAAATAGTCTGGTCCGATGCATGGACTAAACATCGAAGTCGAACATCTAAATCTGGAAATTATAAAGAAACAAAATGATGATAATCACCACCAAGGCCACTGAGATGGACCTGGCTCTAGCAGCAGAATGGGAAAAGCTGGAAAAGAAAAATGGGCTAGGAAAACTTGCGCCGGCGGTGGTAGAGGAGTAGGGCGGCCGCCGCCGGATGCCGGAGGTGGTGGCGGCAGATGGTGGTGGGCCCAGTGTATCATAACCATAGAATAATGCTAAAGACGAGCTTTAAAAAATAAAAATAAAGCACCTATTTTGAAGTCTAAGCCCCCTTCGTTAATGGGTTTGGCAAAGTAGAATTTAATTTCCAAGAAGTTTCCTTCCATGTTTAAACTAGTATTACCGATACCTATGAGGTGGTGATCCAGTACGTGCCATATAATATTGAAACATTCGTGTTCAACCGTGAATATATCAGATAAACTGAACAAAACATGCTAACCATGGCTCCGTTAACATAGCATCACAAAAGAACTTATAGCTCGAGAAACCGGTGTCTGCTGAATCAACATTCAAATAGGTACTTCTATTAATTTTGCTTAGAGGGGAATCGAACTGGGAATCTCCATTTTACCAAACTGTATGGGAGCACGTTTTGGACGATTGGGGACACTGCCCTTAGTGGTGGAATAGTAATAATAATAGTTCAATCTTTGACAAACCTTTGTTCATAATTAGTTGAGGAATATAGAGAAATTGAGAGGAATCTCCAAGGACCAGGGATCTAAAAGATATTCCCACTAACGGGAGAAATTACTAATTAGATTAGACAAACGAGTAAATTAATATTAATCAATTGAACAGCTACTTTAATTATTACTAACTATATTAACCAATCGAACAATTACCTTAATTATTAAAATGCGAGAGATTTAAAATTTTTTTCACTAATGGGCACCGAGATTCACTTTACACGAAGTCATGATTGGGTAAAGACGGCGGAAATTAATTGTGATTTTTAGACCAAGTCTGCCGGCCCGGAGGACGCGTGAAAAGCATCCCAGTTAATTCTTCATAATTGCGACACGGAATAAAAGAAACTATTATTTCACAATTTGACCAAAATGGCTCTTTATAAGCATACGATCCTTAATTACAAATTTAGCATATTTTGGAATTGGTAGGAAAATACTACAAGAAATAGTTATATTAACTAGAGAAATTTACGAGAGAAAAAATCAAGAAAATCTCTCACATCAAGTTTTCCACGGATTTGCGAGCGAGTTGTGAGAAAGAGTTTTCTCTTCAAGTTATGAGAACTTTATGGGAAATCGCAAGGGAGTGCCAAGGGGCATTCACAGGGATGGCCAACTAAGATGATCCTAGGGCACACAACTTCTCTCGGCTTATCTGCATATTCGGTTCTGTGCTCTTCATGCTATTTGATCGATTGCTCATATCTTGGAGTTATGTAATCTCCTTATACATCTCTCGATATAATAAAAAGGTACTTGTTTAATGAGTCAAACCACCAAATATTTTGACGATTTACAAGGAAAGCCGAGTGGGTGGTACCCGTAATTAGATATGTAGGTTGATTGACTATCAATTGATACTCCTCATAAATAATCCCACCTTCAATGCAAGTTAATTTAGGCTATGCTATCTCGATATCATGGCGAATTTTCCTCTCAAATTCATCAAGATTACCTATCTATTCTAATTAGTGATCCGACAGTTATAAACTATTAAAAATGAGAATAGCATACATTACTTCATTCAACCACATTCCAAAAGGAGTAGAACGCGAATTTAGAAATTTTATCTAAATTCCATAGATCTCTCCCTAGGAAACTAGGAACCGGTTCATGCTTCAAATAAAACGTACCGGAGTGAGAGTTGAGTATATCATAAATCGAATATAAAAAGAAGGGCGAAATTAGAGCTCTAAGTGATGGTAGAAGCCGAATCACTTGATTAAACCTCAAACAATCTTCAGATTGGTTCTCTTTTCTTTCTTCTTAGAGCAGAGTGCCTTTTCTTTGCTCTCGGACAACTGGAAACTTACTCTGTAGAATTAAACTGAAGGTAAAAGTATCTGTATGCTGCTGCCAGAGTTGAGCTTATATAAATATATAAATATATAAATATTAGAGAATATCTCAACCCTAAGTATCTTCCGTCGCTCCACGTTCTCTTCAGATGGACTTCTTGACACTCCTCAATTAAGTTAGAAAAATCATCTAGGTCAAGTTTTGGGCCCTTGGAAACTCATGCAAGTCCAAAAAACTCCCAGGCTTTGATCCTGCTTGCATGGTTTACGATGACCTCTTTCTATTTTCCTGTGTTCTTGCTCTATTGCTAGCATGTGATTCCTCAACCTTGGGCTCCATCTCTTAGTCCCATCTTGGCTTTCCACAGCTTCTGTGCTCAATGGGAAAAACTGAAGAAGCATCAAAATGCACACCAAAACCTTTGCTGTCATTTAAATGATCATTAAAGCCCAAACTCTATGAACAGTAATACGAAAACATTTGAAAAAAAGAGAGAAAAAAACCGCTTAAAACTCAATGGCTAATCCCAAACTGTTTGTAACATAACATTTATTTAATTAACAATGATCCTACTAAAAGCTTATGGCATGTTTGTTAGCAAGGTATGTAATTGATAGGAAATGTAATTCATAAGGAAATGAATTGACAAGTAATAGATGGAGTACATAATATTAATATCTTTTCATAGTTTGGTAGAGTGTAATGAATTATTGTAATAAATCAAAAATAAAATATTACAAGATTAAAAAGACAAAGATATCCTATTTACATAACAATATTATTGACTCATTTGTTGAAGATAAGACAAATTTATTATACATAAAAATTGCATATAATATAAACAATTAGCAACCAAAATTTGGAATAATTATTTGCTTAAATTTTAATAAGAAAATTAATTAATAGTCTTTAATTTATATTAAGTTTAAAAATAAAAATAATAACAATATAAGAAATAGAAAATAACATATTTAAACATGTGAGAGTGCGGCTAATTGGGTGGTAAATGTTTGAAATTTTATTATGATATGAGTGGTAAACTCAATAATTAAGCATTTAATTTAGTTTTGGACCATCTGAGATTGAATAGAGGCCCAATCCGTAATCCACATTATGACCTCTCGTCCCAACCAAACCCAGTAATAGGCCCGGAACAAGAAGTCCAATTCCTTACTACCAAACAAGGTGTTTGGAGTCAGTTGATGGGTTTTTTAGGGTGAAGGAGAGATATGATGGCCCAGTATATTGTTTAAAGGCTTGCCCTTTTTTTTTTAATCAAGAATTCAACATGAAGAGACCTTCAGTCACGTAGTGAGATATATTATTATTTATGCTATGTTGTCAATTGCTTCATTACGTGACTAGCCGATTCAGCAAATGGATGTGAAAAACTCCTTGCATCATGGGATTGTAAATAATAGGTACCTCGGGAGGCCTATCGGATCGGGAGTTCCTCGGTCGGGCGGTGGATAGCTCAACGGGTTTGTCGTCTCCGGCGGGTGTCCTACAAGAAGCCAAGTCTAGGGATGGCTCCCTGGCAAGGCCCTCCAATGCTTAAATTAGAATCGAATATGAGTGGAAGAGAAGAAAGGAATGTGTGTAGGGTTTGAGTGATTTTATCTTTACCTGACCCCAAAAGATCTCATTTAGAGGTCTCATTTGTACAGAGGGATGACATCAATTTGCCTATCACGTGCCTCCACGGGGGGCTTCTCTTATCTGAACCGTCATTATGCCATCTTTCTTCATTTTTTGAGTAATCAGTTGGCCTCAATAAGCTGAAAATCATGGGCACTATCAAAGAATTCTATTGTGCATAAAAACCAATCAAAGTGAAAGGAAAAAAACCCTGTAAGCACCCGCATGACATCAAGAGAATGACATTTCCAATATCCACGCTATACGATGCTTTAAGTTGTATTTTTTGGGGCCAGTCACTCCCTTTTTAACTCCAACACCTACTGGTAAAATCATTCCCATGCAACTACAATTCATTTGACCTTATTAAACTAGAATAATGATTATGTGCAGATATATATACACATACACATGTATGACCGCATATCTATGTCTAACACCAACACCCCCAAACAAAAATAATATGCATTTTATGTTGATATGTCATGCAAATATGCATGAACTACAGTAAAACTAAACATAGTGAAAATACCTCATGATGGGATCACAGTGACCAAACCCTGGCGATTGTTTACCAAAAACGCAGGTCTTCGTAAAGTCGTAAGACCACGTATGGGGGTTGATGCTTGCCCACTGCCAGAAGGTTACCATCTACACAATAGCCTCTTAGAAACAATGGAGGGATTTGGATTGACATTTACATGTCTATATGGACAATTTCTATTGAGTGCAAACGTGCAACATGATTTGTTAAAGCTATGCTGTTAAATTGACATTATATTTCAATAAGAATTACACTAACACTTGCGATTTAATTTTGAAAGCACCTTGCAGAAGTAAGAACAGCCAGGCACTCTCTTCTGTATAACCTGCATCCACACGAATATAGATCATCTGGTCATGAAAAACTTATAATGCCACCCCAGCCAAATAGGGGAAACGAGACCTCATGAGTCAACTTGCCGTCCTCATTGGAACATGAACTTAAAAATTTTGTACAAACAACAATCATGGTTAGGTCATGAATACAAGGAAACTTCCCATCAACCTTGTTGCGCTTCCTAAATCCGATCAAGAACTAACAGTATTTTCATTTTTTAGGCAACTTTAGTCTCTCAATATGCAATCTAGATTTTATTTTCTCATTTACCAAGACCCAAGTTCTTTGCTTTGCATCTCGAATGAGCTGATTTCCATTGCCGATTCTTACATAACTTCAACTTTTTACGAGTATTGGAAACAAGTAGGGTATTGAAAATAATTCTAGTACTTGTCGGCACAATCTGAGAAACTGAGAACTGCATGTACGATACAAACAAATAGATTTTACATATTCATCGTTGCCTATCGCCACTCTCCTTGGAACATAGGATTTCTCGGCATCTGTTCCTTGCTGAGGAGCAGCTGACATGGACGTTTCATCATCTACAGCAAATATCATAACAATATACAATCTAATGACCACTTGAATGTTGCCCAATTGAAAATTTCAGAGTGGCAAAGAAGCTTAAGAAGTGTTTGAACTCCACGGCTGTCAGTCTTTATAAGCTCTTGAGTAGACAGTAACTAAGAAGTGGATCGGTTGAGGTGATGTGGCATTTCTTTCTCTTAAGAAAGTCTCATATTTAAGTTTTGTAAATGGAGAAAATTCAGCTTATAATAGTTTAATTCCTTAATGGGTGCACCGAAATCAAATTAAATTAGTTAGGATCTAGTAAATTTTTGTATACCCGTGGTACATGTAAAAAACCAAACAATAGTCACAAAACATAAGGATTGACAAAAGCTACCAGTTAACAAACCAACCTATCATGGAATACGAAGGGATTTTAAACTGTCCAACTAAATTTGAACCACAATTTTTGTCATATGATGCGAATTTTCCGGGTCATGATTTACGACAGCATGAACTGAACCAGAACTGGAGAATAATCGTGCCGGGCACGGCTTAGCCCATGCTAGTTATGCATCGAACCAATCACGATTCGGTCCCCATAATATGTTTTCTATTTTTAATTATTAATACAATTCTACTTTAAATTATACTTGACATTTGATTTATTTTATTTTTACATTTAATTATTATTAAATGCATACTGTATTAACTTTTATTCAAAAAATTTCTTGAATGATTATTATATAAGCAAAGCCTCTCCTACTTCCTTTTGATGTTACCAATATGGGATAGAAGTATTTGAACAAATGACATCATAAGGTGTGTAAAAATTTAAAACTCAAACTGAACTTTCAAACCGCACCGAATCAGACCAAAATCAAACTTACTAATGGTTCGGTTTTTTACCGAGAAGTGGTACAGGTAATTACTTGATACATTTGGTTCGATTAATTATGATTCACTGAACCATTTTCTAATTAAAAATAAAATAAAATAAAAAATTGAAAGGTACAATTTTAAACTAGAATATTTATTTAATTAGATTTTTTAGTGGCTTGATTCAATTAATTTCAAAAAGAACCAAAACTATATTTTATCTATTGAATTACGTTTATTTATATAAAAATTAGTTAAGAATTTTATACTAATTTAGACAAGTACAAATTGTAAAATCCTTGACAATCATTGACTTCTTAAACTATATTAGAATTTTGATAGTGCTACGTTACGGAACTAGTGTTAGTACTGGTTATTTAGTTCGTCTAATATATTCATATTTAAACATGAAAATTCTAATGCTACATAATGAGGTGGCTGGATTGCCACTACTACTACCCTCCTTTTACCTATCAAAAACCACAAATTGTAAAATCCAGTTAATAGTTAATCAAATTGTTCGAACTTGTTTTAGATAATTCAGTTTCTTCCTCCTGAAGTGGTTACCATTCAAATCCTATATTGTCAAACCAAACTGAACCATGAATACCACTGGACATCATCATCCTCCCCATTCTTTGTCCCACGTTACCCATGTAAAGAAAGTGATCCAAAGAAGATCTCTTTACAGAGTAAAGGTTTAAGATAGTTTTAACCAATTTAATGGTTTATTGATGGGCCTATTTATCAATGGCAGTGGTTGAGCTTGAGTTCTTTAATACCCACCCCGATTGTCATTGGTTTTGGCAGTTACGAACCGAATTGGCCCAATTAATAATACTATTATTTAGTATCTAAAAATTCAATATGCTCTATTTAATTCACATTCAAACTTGATTAGTTGTATAATAAGTAAATCTCTCCCTATCATGGCATGGGTTAATACGGATTTTGAGCTAATTAATTTGATAAGAAATCAACCATTTCTCTGAAATTTCAGGATTTGGCAGTTGATATTTTGAATATCCCAAATTTGTGTTAACCTGAACAAACAACTCCGTTCCTTAATTTCTATTTTTGTTATAATATGAAAGTTTTAAATTAATAGATTTTAATACCCAACTGTCTTAAATTTCAAGATTTTAGAACTCCTCCCGTCATAGGTATCTTTCAAAGGAATCACGTGCCATTCATTTTCCAAGATTACGACTATTCTTTTGTTCTTCAATTTTGCTCAAGAGGATAGCTTTTGCTAATTTTTGACCTCGCATACATTTTATATTTAAAAATAATACAATATATGGATAATAGACGTAAACTCATTTCAGTCAACCATTTTTTCCGGTCAACCTTTCAAAGGTCATATTTGAAACTTCCACAGGGAACAGCAGCCATATTTGATGCAGTTGCGGGCCCCAATCAAAGCCTATAAAAAATGTCAGCATTTCCTCACTCAACCGCTTTGAAACTTCTACGACTTGAAGGAAGAGCCAACACCAAAGCCATGAGAAATCTCCGACCTTCGATCTCATCCACGTTCCTAATCCTGTTCCTGGTCGATACATTCGTTGATTCCGTCTCTCCCTCCCCTTCATGTCCCATAGATTTCAGCTACGTCCAGACGTTCCCATGGGACAAGTCCCTGTGCCGCTCCGGCGCCGATGGGTGTTGCCAGACGCTGTTGAGCCTGTTTGGGATGGGCCTCGCCCAGAACCTGAAAGACACCTCGATGTTCCAGCTCCCCAACCTGACAGTTTCCTCGTACTGCTTGTCTGACTTCAGGGCGAACCTTAACCTTGTGTCGATCCAGCCATCCCTTGTCCCACTGTGCTTCCAGAACTCGACACAGTTCGCAGCCAATGCGTCGTATTGTGATGGCATAATGACGGTTCAGGACTGGAGAGAGAGGGTACTATGAATCACATATACTTTCAATTTCTCTCTTCCATTATAATTTATTCTGTTCTTTCGTTTTCTCGGGTCGCGATTTTGGCAAGAGAGAGCGCCCATTTCATGGGCACTATATCCAGGTTGGATATTTACGTTGAAGCCAACAACTACAATTTTACAGAGATATATCGATCTAAGATAGTCCACCTTGCCAACAATTCCGGTTCCAAAGTTTTCGGATTCCTATGAATTTTTCAGCCAACTTCAACCAGCGATTTCAATATTATCTAACAATTTTTATTTACGTGATGTATTTCAATATGTACTTTCCTCAACTTCGATATTTTATTTAAGTGATTTCTCAGATCTCGAACTAATTTTGCCCGACAGGTTGGGCCCAATAGCCCTCTCGACACATCTTGCAAGGGCGACCTAACTGGGTCTCGGTGCAGCCCGTGCGTCAACGCAGGGATGCAAGTGAATACTCAACTCTTGGCCTTAGACCCGAATTCAACTAAGTGCTTCTACTTTGCTGTCTTGTATGCCGCTGGAATTGTCAATGAGTTTGGTCCAAAGGATTCCAGGACAGCCTATTGTGTCCTCGGGTTGCCAATAGCTCAAAGGACGAGCAATTCATTAGGCTCTTTTGGCCACAAGAACCTGTTGAGTCTAGCCATTGCATTTCTGGGTGCTCTCACCGGTGTTCTGGTCGTCCTCGGGGTCGTGATCTTGTACAGAAACCACAAAAGAAAGAAGAGGCAGAGTACCCAGCATGAAGAATACGTGAATAGCTTCCGGGACGAGATGTTGCCAAACACCGGAGCCAAATGGTTCAAGATATCGGAGCTTGAACGAGCCACAAACAGGTTTTCACAGACGAATATGATTGGTCAGGGTGCGAATGGGATCGTGTACCGGGGAACTCTCTCTGATGGCACCATGATTGCAGTGAAACAGATTCTTGATCTGGAGTCGAAAGGGGATGAGGAGTTCTCGAACGAGGTCCAGATAGTCAGCAGGATAAGGCACCGGAATCTCCTATCCCTTCGAGGCTGCTGTATCACAAGCGATGATTTCCAGGGTAAGAGGAGATTTCTCGTTTACGATTACATGCCGAATGGAAGCCTCAACGATAACTTGTTCCGTGGGGTAAGCAATCTAGCTTGGCCAGTGCGTAAAAGCATAATCTTGGATGTTGCTAAAGGGATTGCTTACTTGCACTACGGGATCAAGCCGGCCATTTATCATCGTGACATAAAGTCCTCGAACATTCTCCTCGACACGGATATGAAGGCCCGGGTTTCTGACTTCGGACTGGTCAAGCAGAGCCAAGAAGGCCAATCACATCTTACCACAAGAGTTGCTGGAACTTACGGGTACCTCGCACCAGAATATGCGCTCTACGGGCAACTCACTGAGAAGAGCGATGTTTACAGTTTCGGAATCGTGATCCTCGAGATCATGAGCGGAAGGAGGGTGCTCGACACCTCGAGCTCTTCGGTTCTTCTGATCACCGACTGGGCCTGGACGCATGTGAAGTCGAGAAATGTGGAGAGAGTCTTCCATGAGTCAATAAGGGAAGAAGGACCCAGAGGGATCATGGAGAGGTTTGTGCTTGTGGGCGTTCTGTGTGCTCACGCGATGGTTGCCTTAAGACCTACCATTGCTGAGGCTATAAGGATGCTAGAGGGAGACATCGACATACCAAGATTGCCCGATCGGCCATTGCCACTGGGTCACGAGTCATTCAAGTCTTCTCTGAGTTACAGTATTACATCTGAGTGAGAGCATATCATCAAACTCGAGTGCTAGTACGAAACAAATAGAAAATCAGAACTGGGCTCGGGATTGTTTAAAGTATGCTGTACACTGACTTGTGACTGACAAGCGAAGCATCCCTCAAAATCAATTCTCTCACATTTCTTGCCTCAAATAATCAGGCACTCTTCAGAACAATTCAGTTTTCAGGCAGAGAATGGAAAAGTAGCCCAAGGGAAATCGGTACTTCGTCCATTAACAGCATCTTGGGAAAGGGGGCTTTTAGCAACATTTCCATATGATTATCAAAATGAGACATGCAAGTTCAACTAAACAATGATGGTAGTGCTCAGGATCTCGGTTCAGGTAATAACTGATAAACCTCACTGTAACTGAAATTTCGAGAACAAAACGACCAAAATCATTCTAATGCTACTCATACTGAACTCAGTGCCTCTTGGATTTTGATTCACTTTTAGAAAGCAACAATCCCGAGATCTTGTTAACCTCGTACAGCAGTCCAGCAGAGAATAAAAAGCTGCAATGAAGAAGCAGGACATAATATCAGTGTATTTCAGCAATTAATTGCATTCAGAAGCCATGGGGCTTGACATTTTATCCATTCCACAGTCAGCATAACCTCATTTGAGGTTTCAACCGAAAAGCGACAAGATTTCAAAATTGATTTGGACTTCTCACAAGTATCTATCAAACAGCAATTCCCACTCTCCTTCAATAGCTCAAAATGAAAGCATGCACATCACAGATTGAAGGTCTTGCCTAAATAATAGTTCCCAGAAATTAATTGAGTATTTAATTCAAATCTCCTGGTACATTGATCAATAAATTTAGGAAGGGTAGTTGATATGTTATGTCTGAATTTTTCAACTATTGTTACTAAAGGGATTCATATTCAAGAGACAACCGCAAGGAGCCGTGCCATATCTTAGATGGATTTCATAGATAAAACAACAATTTTTTCAGTAATAAAAGGCTCATAAACCATAACTGCACTTCATAAATTTCATGCCAAACAATCTTGAGATGTACAACTTAATAGTGTAATTAATTCGAGCATTATAAGAGAAAAAGTTGAAAGTGCCAAAATCAGCAGGACTTGTGAAAAATGCATTGACAATAGTAATTGACTTAGAATCATAAAGCAGTTTATCTGACAAACTGAGCAGTGAGCAAAACTATACAGTGTTACTCCCTTACCATGTGGTAATGCACACGCGATGAACCGTGCTAGCAGCAATCAGAGCTATTGCTTCAGCTAATATGACTGCAGGTCAGAATAAATAACCTGTGAAAAGAAAATCTTGCATCTGTTCCTACTCAAATTATGCTGCTACTCAGATAACCCATATTTACAAGTCTATAAACAAAACTGTTGCAGATTACTATACTTCTGCAGTAAGCACCAAAATAAAAATGATCAATTTAAGGTGTATCGAGAACCACATCTCAGAGATTGATGACATGGGAAAAACATCAGAGAGGACTAACAACATTAATAAGCAAATGGTTATGCAGAAGCAGTTTATTCACCTGCACCCCAACCGGTTCTCACGCCGCTTGCCTCCTGAAAATTACCTATGAACTGAAAAGACATTCGACCAAGTGCCAACATCAATGGGAGATCATCGTAAACAGCAAATGGGAAAAAAAAAGTTCCTTCTTCCATTAGATTTGCTCAATACAGAGGGTCATGGCAGTCAATGGCACAATTAAGTAATGGGTAAGAAATTGTTGGGCAGAGGGTAAGAGAGCAGAGCTCACCGTAACGGAGACGAGGAACAGGAGAGAGCTGGTGAAGCCTCCGAGGATCGTGAACCATTCTGACGAGGCCAACTTCCCCCTGTAGACTTCTTGAAGTGAGAGGATCACAGTGAACAGAAGAAAGGAGTAGAGCATTGAGCTCCCGGGTCCAGCCATTGACTTACAGAACGGATATGGAAAGAAAAGCATTTCAGAGTCAGAATCAACACCAAATTTAAGCAGCAACAAGGGACAGAGATCAATTGGGAGCAATCGTCCACAGTGTGAACATTGCAATAATAGCAAAATCTAATCACCCGCTAATTAGGGCAGAGAAACCAACAAACTAAAAAATCATGAAGGTGAAGATCGTCACCTATTTCGGTCGAGATGGGGCAATATGCAGCGGGCAGGGGAGACGAGTGATGCTGCAGATCGGAGATCGCTGCCTCAGAAGTCTAAACAAAGAGGTTGAGGAAGGGGATAAATGTGAGGGACGAAAGGCGTGGATAAATGGGTCGGGCTTAGAAGATGTTTGAAGATGGGAAGTATTTACACTTATTTTGGCTCGGAAAGTAACTGAATATAAACATTAGAAAAATCAAGCAAATGCGTGTTCATATCAGATCTGATATAATATTTGAGATTAAAATTAATAATTCAATTGCATTGATCATAGGATAAATTCAAAGTCATTGTGAAAAATATCAAACTAATTTCAATTTGATATATTTTGAACTCTGAGATTTGATTTACAGAAAAAGATATAATTTTTAAGTAAAATTAGCTGAATATATTATATTAATGTATTTTGACCAGTTTTATTTAAAAATTACATCTAATTAATAAAAGGTTCAAATTAAGTAATATTAATATCATTTAGATTCTAACTCATGAGCGATTAAAAAAATAGAACATAACTTCAAGGTTGTTGGGGATAAGCTAAGAAAAGGGGAAACCTCAACAGCGAATAACGGCGAGGAGTAGGAAACAGGCGACAGAGCTCACTGGTGGAAGGGAGAAACTCTCGGCGGACAGAAGCAGTACGGGAAGCCATTGGATACGCAAGTGTCCTCCTCGTCGGGATCGTACAACCAGCTGAGGACCGACCACTTACGCAATTACCAGTAACACAGCTCCTTCCTGATTCCGCTCATCTCCACACTCACCTTCGGCCGATTCCTCTGCCCAAAAATCGAGTTTGCCCTCACTGTTCTATCCCAAGTCCTCCTCCTTGAGCCTTTCTAGCGTTAGCGGTCCAGCACCAAACTGGGTCTGAGCCTCCGTGACTCCTGTGTCCCGCCGTTCCTCTCCAAGCCCACAGTCCCATTCCACGAACGCCTCCTCTAACCCAAAATACCACCGGTCAGAGTTCAATCCCAAGCTCGCCTCCATCACTGCTGCTCTCCGATCCCCACACCAAGCCTCCCATGTGGTTCATCGGCGTCAACCCATAGCACATCCCACACTTCCAAGCCACTCCATTCATCTCGGGCCCGACTTCACTATTGCCGCCAAGTTAGCTTTCTGTCCGAATCATCCTGAGTCCCAGAGCTACCTTCGTCTCTTAGCTCACATGATCAGTTAATCGGTTTTCTGTTGTGTAACTAATTTGTGTGACTCTTGTACATAAAAGACTCCTCTATAAATACAAAGTGAGCTGGCTCAAGAGAGTATTGAGCTCAGAAAATATTTCTCATACGCTGTCCATTCTTGCTCTGTTTTTCTGCCCTATTGTTTCTCTCTCTACTCTATTCTTGTCCATCTCCCTTCTCTGTTGTTCAACTACAAAGATAACATGGTATCAGAGCATTAGCTCCAGCACTGTGAACTCTGATTCCAAATCTTCATGGCGACAAGCAATCAAGGTCGGGCCTCTGGAAACGAAAGTCGGAATGAAGGATCTACAAAGCAATTTGCTCAAACGGATATCCATAGTCCATTCTTCCTGCACAACGGTGATCATCTAGGTCTAATTCTCGTTTCACATATTCTCACTAGTCCAAACTACAATACTTGGAGCAGAGCTATGAAGATGGCTCTGAATGCGAAAAATAAACTCGGTTTTGTTTATAACACATTTACAAAACCTGCTGCAAACGATCCTAACTATTTGGTCGAGATGCAATCGTATGGTGACTTCTTGGTTGTTGAATGTTGTTTCAAAGAAGATTGTAGACAACCTTTTGTACCTCGATTCTGCTAAGGATGTGTGGGATGGCCTCCATGATCAGTTTAGACAAAGCAATATACCACGAATTTTCCAGATCAAGCAAAACCTAATGAATTTGTCTCAAGGATCCTTGGATGTCAACACTCATTTCACTCGGCTTAAGATTTTATAGGATGAATTGAAAAATTATCAGCCAATTGCAAGCTATGAATGTGGAGGAATGCGAGCTTGGACAGAACATCTAGATCAAGAGTATGTTATATAGTTCTTGATGGGACTAAACGATTCGTATGCGGGAGTTCGTGCTCAAATACTCATGCTCGATCCACTGCCCTTTGTGTCAAAGGTGTTCAATCTAGTTGTTCAAGAGGAACGACAATGCTGCATCGGTTCGATTGGCTTAACTCTATCCAATTCTCTTGCATTCTCAGTCGAAACAACGATGACAACTCCAACGAGGGAGATAGCTGCCTTTTCTGGTGGTGGAGGTAGGGGAAGACGTGATAGGCCCATTTGTGCACATTGTGGAGTCACGGGCCATAGGTTGGTAAATGCTATCGACTACATGGGTTTCCTCCGAGTTATTAAGCGCAATCAAGTTATCAGTCAAAGCCCAAACCCATGGCTGGATCCAGTATCCATCAAAGAGGCCCAGGACAGTTTCAATCAACTGTTGCAACAACGGTAGCTTCTTCCTCATCTCCTTCTTTGCCTAAGAAAGCTTTTACTACTGAATAGGTCTAGCAAATGATTGCGTACCTGAGCACGTAGCTCCATAACCAGGCAATCCATCAATCTGATGAGCCAATGGCTTCCATTGAGGCAACCTCTACTCCATCCTTTATTTCTCATCTTTGTGGTATGATTTTGTCATATTCTCTCACTTCTTCCAGCCTCATGCTTTCAAAATCTTTCTGGATATTTGATAGTAGTGCCACCAATCATGTTTGCTGCGATCGTGCATTGTTTGAGCATCTTGAACCAGTTTCCCATACACTTTCGAATGGATTTTGTCTCAAAATTGAACAAGTTGGATCAGTCAAATTGATAGAACACCTTACTTTGAAGAATGTGTTTTACATTCCTTCTTTTCATTTTAACTTGATTAGCATTAGTGCTCTCCTCTCTACCCATATTGTTTCAATCTCAGTTCAAGACAATACATGCTTGATTTAGGACTTGGCTCAGGGAAAGATGATTGAGAAGCGTAGTCTACATCACAACCTATTCATTCTCGACACATCATTGTCTCCTTCTGTCTTTGTTTCTACTTTTGTATGTTCATTGTCAACAAAAGCCAAGTGCACATTTGGCATAATCGTCTGGGACATCTAGCTCATGTAAAACTCCATTTGCTTTGTAATGAATTGTCCTTGCCTAAGTCCTCTTTCACAGTTACATATTGTGTTGTATGTCATAAAGCCAAGTAGAAACATCTTCCTTTTCCCTCAAACAATAATAGAACCTCTAATCCTTTTGATCTCATTCATATGGACACCTAGGGTCCTTTCCAGGTTCCAACAATCGAAGGTCATCACTATTTTCTTACCTTGGTCGATGATCATACTAGAACTACTTGGGTTTATCTTATGCATTCTAAATCCGATGTCCTTCATTTATTTCTGAGCTTTTATAGTTTTATCCTTACTCAGTTCAGTACACCTATTAAAGGAGTTCCTTTAGATAATGCTCTAGAACTTGCCTTCTCTGATTTCTTTAGCTCCAAGGGCATTGTGTCTTTTCGCTCTTGTGTGGACACACTAGAGCAAAATGTTGTTGTTGAACGAAAACATCAACACTTGTTGAATGTTGCTTGAGCTTTTCTATTCCAGTCAGGAGTTCCTTTACATTTCTAGGATGATTGTGTTCAAGCAGCTTTTCATGTCATTAACAGACTACCTTCTCCTCTTTTGTCCAATAAGAGTCCTTTCGAACTTTTGTATAACAAGAAGCCAGTCTATTCCCATCGCAGGACATTTGGCTGCCTATGTTATGCTTTGACTACTCCTCAATACAGATCTAAGTTTGATCCCAGAGCCAGGGCCTGTATCCTTCTTAGATATCCACATGGTTTTAAGGGGTATAAACTCTTAGACCTTGAAACCAATAAGATCTTCACTTCTCGACATGTTCAGTTTCATGAGCTCCTCTTTCCTTTTGCCTCTACTGATCTGACAAGTTGTCAGATGGAGTGTTTTCCTGATCGAGTCATCCCTTCTTCCATTTCTAATTCTGCAGTTCCTGTCTCTATTCCATCTTTTTCTGACTGTAACCCTACACATGCTTCTGTGTCACCACAAATTACTCCTCCTGCCTCCCTTCCTATCACTACAACATCTACTTCTCGACCATAGAGAACTCATAAAACTCCTACTTACCTTCAAGACTACTATTGTTCTTCTATTTCCTCTTTGCCTTCTTCGACACCATATCCCATTTCTAATTATATCTGTTATAATAAATTGGCACCTCATTACAATCAATATATTCATGCCATTTCTTCTCACATTGATCCTATCACCTTTGAAGAAGCCAAGGTTCATCAGATTTGGTAGAATGCTATGGCTATTGAGTTGTAGGCTCTTGATCAAAATAACACCTGGACAGTGGTTCCTCTTCTTCTTGGTAAACGAGCTATTGGCTGTAAGTGGGTTTACAAAACAATATTTCATCTAGATGGAAGCATTGAAAGACATAAATCTCATCTAGTAGCTAAAGGATACACTCAGCAGAATGGTATTGATTATCTAGGAACATTTTCCCCTCTGGCTAAATTGGTTATTGTCAAACTCCTTCTCTCCCTCGCAGCTATTCAGGGATGGTCATTAGACCAACTTGATGTTACTAATGCATTCCTTCATGGGGATCTCGATGATGAAGTGTACATGATTCTCCCTATTGGATATTGTGATAGCAAGGGGGAGTCTTATCCACCAAACTTTGTCTGATGACTTCACAAGTCAATTTATGGACTGAAGCAGGCTTCGAGATAGTGGTTTACTAAGTTATCTACTGCTCTCTCTACTGAAGGATTCACCCAATCACAATCAAATCACTCCTTATTCATTAGAGGATCTACTAATTCTTCTTTCATTGCTTTACTAGTCTACATTGACGACATGATCATAGCTAGAAATGATGTTCGAGCAGTAGGACAGCTAAAGACATCCTTAAATAGAAGATTTAAGATGAAAGATCTTGGTCCTTTGAGGTACTTTCTGGGACTTGAAGTGGGTCATAGCAAAGCAGGCATTACACTCTGTCAACGGATGTATGCTCTGGAATTGTTGTCGGTTTTAGGGCAGCTAGGTAGTAAGCTAGTCTCAGTCCCAATGGAACCATATGCGAAACTGTCTCAATTAGGTGGTGATTTACTTGAAGATCCCTCCAGTTATCGAAAGTTAATTGGAAGGCTCATCTATCTGACTATTTCCAGACCTAATCTGAGCTGAGTTAGTTCATGGTTGCACCAAGAACTACTCATATGATGGCTGCAAGAAGAGTTGTACAATATATCAAAAATTCACCTAGACAAGGACTCTTCTTCTCTTCAAGCTCCTCTTTGCAATTAAAAGCTTTTACAGATGCTGATTGGGCGAGCTCTCTAGACTCTCGACAATTAGTGACAAGATTCTGCATTTACATGGGATCATCTCTGATCTCTTGGAAGTCAAAGAAACAACATGTTGTGTCATGGTCTTCTGTAGAAGCAGAATATAGGGTGATGGCAAACACGAGTTGCAAGATTGTATGGATTCTAGGATTATTGAAATACTTGAGGATTGTTCATCGGGGGGCCAGTCTTCCTTTATTGTGACAGTCAAGCAGCCTTTCATACAGCAACGAACCAGATGTTCCATGAACGGACTAAACACATAGAATTGGACTGTCATTTTGTTAGGGAAAAGATCAAAGAAGGGAGCTTGAGGACAATGCATGTGTCGAGCGAAAATCAGCTTGCTAATCTGCTTACTAAGTTGTTGCAGCCAAAACAATTTAAATTATTATTGGGCAAGATGGGAGTATGCAACATGTACTCTCCATCTTGAGGGGGAGTCTTTGCTCACATAATCAATTAATCGGTTTTCTGTTGTGTAACTAACTTGTGTGACTCTTGTACATAAAAGACTCCTCTATAAATACAAAGTGAGCTGGCTCAAGAGAGTATTGAGCTTAGAAAATATTTCTCATACACCATCAATTCTTGTTCTATTTTTCTGCGCTATTGTTTCTCTATCTACTCTGTTCTCGTCCATCTCCTTTCTTTGTTGTTCAACTACAAATATAACATCGTCATGTCCCTGTTTAATCCATCATCCCACCGAGCCCCGTCTTGGAACTCATGCTCTGGTAAGGCAGGTATAAAACATTTTTCTGCTCCTTTCCTTTGGTGTAGATGGGCATCGATGGTGTGTCTATGGTTGGTTGGTTGCCCATTGATTATTGAAATGGTGTTTGGATTTTGATTGTGATTGTTCTGAAGTACTGTGTGGATATTTGAGTAATATGAGTGTGATAGAAGTTGTTTTATTTCTGATAGCTGTGAATTCGTTGGGATGTTTGGTTGCTAAAATAGTGTCTTGCTCTCTAATTGTGGTGATGGTGCTGGTTGTGTTAGGAGATTTGTTTGTTGATTGTGTGCTCGGGGGGAGGCCATGCAGCACTAAACTCAATTTTCTTTATGACCATTACCACACTAATCCAATGACTGGCTGTTGGTCATTGCTCGATGATTTCTCACAATTTCAATAGTATTTTCAATGAGGATAGAGCCCTTATCAATTTAATTTTGCAGCAACCTTTTGCTTAGAGTTTTCTCTTGATTTTCATGACATTTTTCAATGGAAATGAGCCTGTTTATTATCTGCTGTTATAGTTGGTCTTTATTTGATGATCTCTTATGATTTTGACACCATTTTCAACGAGAACTGAGCAGTTTAATATATGTTATTAGAGAAACTTTTTGCTGCATATTTTCCATTGATTTACATGGCATCTTTTATAGAAAATGAACCTGTATATTGGCTGTAGTTGCAGGAACACTTTGTTCGATGATTTCTCCCATTTCCAGCATCGCTTGTGAGGAGCTTAGAGCTTGAGTTTTCTGGTCATTGCAGCTGCCCTTTGCAGGGAACTTTTCTTTTGTTTTCACGGTATTTTGAATAGGAAATGGCCTGCATAGAGTCCAAGGTTTCTGCTGATTCTCTGCCCAATGATTTCTCATATTTTCAATGCAACTGTGAGAGGAATAGGGCTGTTGAACTATTGGCCATTGCGGCAGCACTTTGTTCTCTTTTTTTGTCTTTTAATTGAGTCTTTTGGTGTAGAATAGGGCTGAATGGTTCCCTTTGCTGCTGCTGATTCTTTACCCAATGATTTCTCATATTTTCAACGCCACTGTGAGGGGAATAGGGCTGTTGAACTATCGGCCATTGCAGCAGCACTTTTTTCTCTGTTTTTCGTCCTTTTAATGAGTCCTTTGGTGTAGAATCGAGCTGAATGGTTCCCTTTGTTGCTGCTGCTTCTTTACTCAATGATTTTCCTTGTTTTTGATGCATTTTCGAGGGAAATAGGGCCATTCACCATCTATTATTGCAACAGATCTTTCCCGAGCATTTTCCATTGCTTGATTATTTTAATAGGAAAAAGGGTTGTTTGGTGTCCATAGTTGTAGCAGCCCTTTTGCTTGATGATTTCGCCCATTTTTTATAGTATTTTCTTGGAGAGTAGAGCCTTAATTTAAGCTTGCCACTAGTGTTTTGATGTTGGTTTTTAATGTATTTTAGCCTCTAAACTTTGGGATCATATGGCTGTCAAAAGCTATTGCAAATTGGTGATTGTTTGGTGTTTGTTTTTTACCATTTCTAGGAGCTAAATTTCGTGTTTAAGGCTGCCATTCGCTTCTACCTCTTCATGGTTGTTTAATGCATGTTTATTCTTGCTTTTCGGCTTCATACTTCAGGCTTAGGGCTGTCATATGCTGCTACATTTTTTATGGTTGTTTGAGAATTGTCACTAGCCATCCCCTAGCTCCTAATCTCAGGTTTAATGTTTTGCTTATTACTGTGATGCATGTGGGTGGAATAGTGTTGGTTTCACGTTCTTTAGCTCATAGTGTCAGAGTTCCAGTTTGCCTTCTCATGTTTAACATTTTGTGGGTGATCAGTGTATATTCCCACAACTCTTTAGCTTCTAGTTTCATGTTTAAGTTTACTAACACATATCAAACCTTCTTGACTGACTTTTGTTACCATTCGTGCCTTGAATATTAGTTTCAAATTTTAAGAAACTCATTTTAGTCCAGCATTTCAAGCAATTTGCATATTAGTCCCTCATCTTGCTAGTTTTACACTTTGGCTTCTTATTGTATGGATTTCACATTTTAATCCACTATTTTGTTATTTTTATAGTCTGTTCCTTCACCTCATGAGCTTTACATTCTAATCCGTTATTTTTGTGAGCTTCACTAGTTGGTCCCTCATCTCATGGCATTTTGCCTATCAGTCCTATATCTTAAATACTTCGAACTTTAGTTCTTCCATCTTAGGAAATTTGTATTTTGGTCCTTCACTCAAGACACTTTGCATAGTGACCTCTCATCATAGGATCTTTATGCACTACCAGACCCAGGATTTTTAGTTTATCGATTTGTCGCACACTTTGGAATTTTGCGGGCTAGTCCTTAAAAGATTGAATTGTGTGTTCCTGGTCTAGGTGGGGATAGGGGATTTCATCGTCTTTGAGCACACAATTGTAATCCGGTGGATAGAGAGAGAGATGATGAATATCTGTAATGTGAACATAGTGGAACCATATACTTTCCTACACTTATATTATGACAAATAGTAGCATGATTAGGGCACATGGCATGATGAGCTTCACTAGCATGACGAGCTCACACTCATAGATGGATTGGGGATACCGGGCATTAATTGGTTATCAAGCCGATTGGGACTCATCCGGAAACTTATCAACTTTTTGGAATAAGGCACATGTTGTCTTGGTGACTGATCGAACTGATATGGCTCTAGTGCTAACTTGAAGAAGTTCGAGCGGTCAATTAAATCCACTATCACTAGAATGATAATGATGTTAAACTAACAAATTGATCATTTTCAACAAAGTCCGCGAGAGTTTTAAATTTGCTATTTCTAACCCCATCTACTCTACTCTTCCTCTCTCTCATCATTTCCAACATTCTCTCAATACACATAAACACACATGCCCTCCTCTCTCTACTCTTCTTCCCCTTCTCTCCCATTTCTACCGCTCTCAACACACATACACATATCTTCCCAATCTACTCCTCTTTCCCCCTCCATCACTCCTACCTCTTCTCTCACACACATTCTTCCCAACCTCTCTCCTTCCCATCCACTCTTTTTCCCTCCCTTCTCTGTCATTCTCACCCTTTTCTCAACACACATGCACACACATCTTTCCCGACCCTCCCTCCCTCTCCCTCTACCTCTACCTCCCTCCGGCTCTCTCTCTCTCGCTCTTCCTCCTTTCACTCCCTCCCCACATCACTTTCACCCTTCTCTCTATCTCACATCACTCTCACCTCTCTCTATCTCCTCCTCAATATACATCCATACGCATCATTTTCACCTTTCTCTCTCCATTATTCTCATTTCTCTCTCTCTCTCTCTCTCTCCCCCAATTACTATCACCTCTCTCTCCCAATCATTCTCACTTCTCTCTTTAGCCTACATCATTCACACCTCTACACGCCGCCGCCCCCCCCCCCCCCCCCCCCCCCCCCAATACACATGCACACACATTATTCTTATATTTTTTATCCCATCAGGTCCATTTCTCTTTCTTTCCCAGTCACTACCACCTCTCTCTTATGAAAGGGTAAAGAGATTAAGATATAAATTGCATAAATGCTTGATGGGTGCTCCAAGGGCATCTATCAAGGACAGGATGGTCTATTTACTCTTTTATAATTGTTCAGTTGTAATGGCTTGTCGTCCAACAGCCATACAATTTTCTTTACGAGGCCAGTTAGGTCCATGAGACCGATATCAATTATCATGGGCTGACATATTTATTCCTTTCCAACAACAAAAATAGAAATTCTGCAAATTGCTTACAGCATTCTCTTAAATATACATAGGCAATGGGTTAAAGTGAATTTCTGTTTACAGGGTAATTGTCCTCACTTCTACTTCGAAAGCTTTGCTCTGGTATATGGTAGATTTAAAACCGATAATAGGATAGACTTTAAGTAAATTTCAATGAAATTCGGATAAATTCCAAACAATAAATTGTTAAACTGGTCCACTCCCATTCCATCACACAGAGTACCCGTGGAGCTTGTGTAACACGTTTAGACACCATGGAGAGCAGGCGAATGTGCTCTCTCTATTAATTTTAAAGGTGAAATAGATAGTTTGGTTTTTTTTTTTTTCGTTTCCAAAACTATCTTTTATTCTAATTTAGTTATACGATAGTTTTAAGAAATTTATTGTCAATTCATCTATTTCAAAACAATTACTTCACCCACTATCCTTTTTTTTTTCACGGTGATTTTTATGCTAAAAATATGTATAGATGTCTCCACAACCGCAATTATCTGAAGTTATTCCTTATCAGAATGTCATTCTACAATCATATTGTAGTACATTTGATCATTCTAAAAGCCTTGTTTTAAGGAAGTAGGTTATTCGATTAATTTGTTTAATTCACATATAACAATATTTTTATCTTTTCCAATTGCATTCTACAATATTTACCGTGCGATCATTCGCTAGTTTACCAAAATGCGGTGCAAGAATTCTTCGACCAAGATGTCTGCAAATCTGATGCCATACCATCGCGATTAAGTGACTATTGGATGAAAAAGCATCTCATGGAACCGTTAGATTGATAACACTCTCTCCTTCCCTCTCACATAACCTCCGTCAAGCTTCGTAAAATTTTCCACTTGAGTTGGAGAATATCACGGGCTCGTCCCCAACTCCTGACAATAGTGAGAGATGAGGAAAGGAGAAGTAGACGACGAATGGGAAATCCTTACAAAGAAAATCTTTTTTTTTTTTTTTTCACATCAATAGTATCTGGCGGCATCACAACCAAGTAATCCACCGGACGGTACATTACAATCGAAACAGCTCTAGCAAAATCGCAATCTCTGATAAGAGTATACTTGCTTTATGCTAACAGAGAGAACATCAGGTCCTCCCAAGATTCACCTCCAGAGTCACAAATCCCAATCCTTTTCCGGACCACAATGAACTTTATGCAAATTTATAATTACGAAAATAATTGAGAATACTTGTCCGAGTAAAACCCGGGTAAGCTGCATTCATCGCCACTTATTTCTACAGGACGTCCAATGTAATTCGATTCCATTCTTCACCAGAAGACCGGAAAAGCTTATGGGGCAAAACATGGTGGACCAGCCTTTAACTTGTCGGGTAACTCACTGGTTCCAGTAAGAATCATTACTTTGTGTACCAGCCTTAGGGTTAGAAGATTTTCTGTGGTCTGTTTAATACACAATCTGTACAGTAATTACACAAACCTCAGAGAGCTTTCTGATCGAGTCTCTCATTCCAATTCAGGCACCGAATCAAGCTGCGAAACCAGTCCCCTGTTTGGTCGGACTTGTTGACCGTGGGAAGCGGGTGCTGGCTCATTGAGATTCGGACAGAATCTCCCCTCGAGAGCTGCTGCCTTCTCATGCCGTCAAATGATACCCATGCATTGCTCCGTGTTTCCTCTGGAATCTGCAGGAACAGAAAGCCCAATTACCAGATATCAAAAGGCTTGTCTTAACAGAAAGCAGCAAGAGAGAGGAAACTGGAAGCCGTTTAAGAACAGATATCAAAATTTGGTTATGCAACCATTCTTTGGTTAACCATCTTGAAAACTATTTTTGAAACAAAATTTTTGTTGAGAACTAAATCCCTCATTGGAAAGATAATAAAAGGAATTATTATATAAGAGAAGAATTGGTTACCACCACCGATAAGTTTAGTCTTAAGTGAACATGGCCTCTCACCTCTTATAGGTCTAGTGGTAATTTTATAATTTTCACTGTAAGTTTTTCAGAGACGATCTTTTGGCCTTCATACTCTGGCCCAATTCATCATAATACCTGACTAAACCGAACCAAAGCATAATTTCCTAATCACCATTCTCTGAGAAATGCTAGCACCTCCAGCCACATTGGATTATACTCATAGTTTGCTTACCTTCAACTCGAGACGTGCAGAATCAGGAAGAATGACAGGTCTGAAAGAGAGGGAGTGCGGGCAAATTGGGGTGAACAGCATACACGGAACATTTGGGTGCACCTGAATTTGCAAGTTCATGTTAGGAAAACACCAACACTGCTAAGAAAATTGCTTACAGTTTCAGCAATTATTTTGGTGCTTTCTTCGTAACTAGAAGCTGAAAAAAAAGAACAGAACTACCCAAAAGATCTGATCAAAAATCACTCAGCACAACACAAAAATAAATCATTATCAGGCGCATAAACTGAGAATTCAAAAGTAAAGAACCATCAGTATACCATAGAACCTCCTGCAGCTGTTGAGTAAGCAGTACTTCCTGTGGGTGTGGCTACTATAACTCCATCTCCTTGCACCTAGACCGAAAAAGACAAGATAGAATCATTAGACCATACTTCTTCCATTATCTTCTATTCTAAAGTTCACTTATCACTTGAACTTCTCAATTTGTGAAAAAGCATTTTTATAAACAGACCTTAGTAATAAGAAGGTCATGCTCATAGCATTCTATTTTGGAGAGATATGGGTTGGACCCTCGATCGACCACAACCTCATTCAGCACATCAAATACTTTCCCGGGCATCGCTCTCCCATTGCGGAAAATTTCACAGCGTAGGCGCATTCTAAGAGTTATATAAACACCATCTACTGTGTTATTTCCATGGATGACTTGTCTCAAATCCTTCCTGTAATCTTCAAACTGGATAAGTTACAAAGACAAAAGAGTCAAACATCCAACATCTCCCATTTTGGAAATAAATATCTAACTTCTCATTAAACAAACACAGGTATTAAAACTTGCCCAAGAGATGGACATAGTCGAGTGGTTAAAACTTAAAATTGACGCATTCCGTAAGCCTTTTTTGGAAAATTGTGGAAATAACATGAGGTTTGAAGAGGCCTGGACTGACTTGGTTCATGGACTTACACGGTGTTCAATGGTTTGAGCTTAGCTACTGAAAATCATACCAAAAAGAGAAGACAGGAGGTAAAACTTACTGCATGGGAAGCGAGAAACCCTAGCGACCCCAGATTGAATGAAACCACAGGGGGGACAGCGCCTCTAAATAAGTTTGATGCATGTAATATTACGCCATCTCCTCCCAAACAAGCCACAAAATCAACCCTATCATGAAGATCACTACATGATACAGGAACCAACAAAGGTAAGTAGCTGGTCACAAACTAACAGAGAATTTATTAATAAATGGTCATTTTACTTTGGCTAAGTTGCCCGCTGCCTCACATGGTATCACGAAATTCTTTACATTATCATGAACTTGAATAATGGTGAAAATTATAACGTAATTTATTCAAATTTTTCCTCATATTGTCATAAAGACTAACACCATCAACATTTCCATTGAACTCTGACATGGCAAGCTACTCGTTATGCATAATTGGCACACATATGACATGCTACCTTATTAATTCCTTAAAAATGCCGGAAAATTACAGAAAAATAAAAAATTTAAAAAATTCAAAAATAGATCAAATATAGAAATATTTTTAAGATAATTTGAAATTTTTAAAAATAAAAATAAATATAATTAAATAAAAAATAATATATATAAATACTATATTAATCATAAAAATGCATATTAATAAATAAAATAAAATATAAAAATATAAAAATGGATCCATCCTTTAACTCTATTGAGTTTCAATTTGGAACTAAAATAAATTAGAAAATGGAAACTAAATTTATACAAAATTAAAATAAAACTCAAAACATATAAAAAATAAAATTAAAATATAAAATACAGGAAAAATTAATAAAATAAATTTCAATTTTTTTAAAAATTATAAAATAGAAATAAAAATTCAAATTCAATATTAGATCTTATATCTGATTATATTTAGAATAGCAAAATAATCAAAATTTCTTGCAACAAGCAAATTGAGTTGGAAAATTTCAATAATAAATGTTTCTTATCTTCCGCAGTTGGATATGATTAGGAACAGATCTAACCTCAATAGATGGTTAAATAACAGATTTCAAAGGGGTTATATAAGATAATTCACAGAAAATATACACAAAATTTGTAAAATTTGTATGTAGTATTAAAATTTTAAATTTATTTTATTAAATTTCCATATACTTTACAAATTTATTTTTATTTCTTAAAATTATTTATTTATTCGTATTATTTATAATTAATATAATATTTATCAAATAATTTTATTTAATTATATATTTATTTTATATTTTAAAACTTCAAGTTATTTAAAAAATTAACGATATGTCGCACCATATGTGTGCCAACTGTGCATCATCTATTTTAATGAAAGTATTGACGGCCCTAGTTCTCATTACAATATAAGGAAAAATGAATAAAATACGTGACAAGTTCATGTTAGTGTAGGCAATTTATTATACTAATCTTTTCAACAATTACCTTGTATCTTGACTATAAAATGTTTGAATAAATCCAAACCCAGGGATTCGAGCAAGAATGTCATGAACCTCTGGTTCAACCAGAACATTCATCTTCTCCTGGTGATACAAGAAAGATGCAACCTACAGAAGAAATTCGAAATGGTCATATCAGACAAATATTACAACAGGATATAGAAATTCAAATCACTTCAAACATTTTAGATGTGTTCACATTTACCGGTTGACAACAATATTGTGCTATTTTACAAGCAATAGGACAGAGAAGTGAGATTCTTCTAAAACCACCTGATTATTTAAAAGAGAGGCTGGATATCACTCATTAAACATAAGAACAATAATGCAATATCAACATACCCTTTCCTTTCTAGGAAAGAATTAAGAACATGCAATTTCATGCTAAAAAATTTCCTAAGGGTAGAAGCATTCAAGCAGTTCTAAGTTAAATATATACCAATAGTTCCAAAGCACACATGGTTTATTTTACTTCATGAAAACTGTGAGATCTGCAACAGAACCTGAGAAATGAACAAATCCCACTTCTTTCTACAATTTAAGTCTCCAACTTCATCAGAGTTTATCTGAAGACATCAATGTAAATTATTAACACTACCTCAAATTATAATACTAGCTTATCCCAAACAACATTAGATACGATAAAATTTCAAGTATTACCTCTTTAGTTTCTTCCATGAGTTGAGACCCAAGCTTTTTCAACAACAAAACAGTCTTTGGGGTAGATTTCCACATAAGCATCTGTTGCTGTGTACTGGGGTGGGTAAAGGCCAAGGACGCCTCAGTAACCTTCTCACGGGTGCAAGAGAAGCCATCTGTCCTGACCAAAAACATCTCTGCTTTCTTCCTCGACTGCACTCTCACCACACCAGTTGCAGAAGCACACATATTCCCTTCGAGTTCCCTGAAACCATCATCACCTAAAACTACAGAAGAGGTTGTTCCCTTTCTTTCCTGATCTTGAACAGTTACCTTTGTGAGATTCTCAGCTGTGTCATAGCCTCCTTTGATGGGTGCATTAGGAATCGCCAAATTGATCCTATCTTTTTCAACAAACCTATTGACATAGCCCTCCTTACCACTGCCAACAGGTCTCCCATTCAGACTTGGAGATGGATTCTTGCCTGCAAGGGATCCATTAGAATTTCTTGCATCAACGGAAAGTATCTTTTGATTAGTAGGTCTGGAATTGTTACTCTTCTGGGTTGCTTCCTTATTTTTATGCTGTAAACTGAAATATGTCACAGGTGAGATGCTTCTGCTTTTGAGGAAACTTGACATCTCCCTCCGTGAGAAAACATTGGCAGGAGGTATCTGAGCTCTCATAGGGTCAATGCCTGGGAAATTATTTTGAGATCTCACCACATTACTATCTGGCTCCAAACCTGCAGTTCCTCCAAATGACTTTTTACCATTGTGAACCCCTCCAACACTCTCCTTTGAGATGACAGGGTTGCCCACTTTCTCAAGCAATTTTCCATCTTCTTCTTGTGGGAATACACTACCATCTAAGATTAACGATGCAGTTGAATTGTCCAGCTCATTAGTAGCTATTTCCTCTGAATCCACTGCAGTGGAGACAAGTTGATCAGAAAGCCTACTCGTGTACTGCCTCCATCGGGAGACCATAGCAGAAGTTCTCCAAACCCCCTCCCTACTATGGAGATACAAAGGCTTCTTCCGACAATCAGCCACCAATGCTGCAAACTTCTCCACCTGCTCCATCGTAGGAGCAGTCCCCACCTCCACAGGGAGCCGAACCAATTCAATCTTTTCACTCATAATAGCCTCATCTAGGACCTCTTGGTAAAATCTATCCTTCACCAACTCTGCTCTGAGATCTACAACAGTCTTAAAGCCTTCCTTTATCAACCATTTCAGGCCCTCTTCTGTCACCTGTCCACCCTTCCAAAATGCAACCTCGGGGTCCTCAGTAACCATGTCTTCCTTTGATGTGGACAGGTAAACGGGTCTCCAATTAGCGAGCAGCATATGAGGAGGACTCCCATCACCACGAGCAAAGCCCGTATCATAACAAACGTTCTTAAGTCTCTGCAATTTTCTCCATACTTCAAGGTTTCGATCGTCACCATCACTAGGTATTAAAAAATCCTCTAGTGCCACATGCAAGCTCTCACAACATCGTTTCATCTCATTCCTGAAAATGGCGAGCGGAGGAAGATTATCCTCTGTCATGCTTACATCTTCTGAATGGAATAAATTTTTCGAAATGGTGGTTCTTCCTGAGAGAACATCCTCCCTTCCTTTGTTCAGTAGAGATATTATGCATCCCAGGACAGAGACTATCTTGTCTTCTAGCAATGGTCTTTCATCAGAGGGATAGTCATATGGTACCGTGCATTCTCCAGTGAAGGGATTGCACAGTGTGTCCATCAATGCAGCATGAAGCCCTTCGGCTGCTCGGAAAATTCGGCAGTAGGCTTCAACCTCCGCGATGTCCCCAGGGACTGGGCCAATCCAATGGGACTGTGATACGTCATGGGAGTTGACAAACTTCTAACCCAAATAAAACAGTGTCAACTTTGAGTTTTACCCACCAATTTGATGAGGAAAAAGATAATCAAAACAGGCGTCCATCCATAGCATAATTTTTTCCCAGAAAAACTGCTAATGAGAAGATGTAAGACATCAACTGCTAGCCAATTGACTTGCAGGGACAATATCAAGATCAATATATCAGTACAATTGACGTAATGATTTACCAGACAGATTTGAGCTTTTCAAAATTTGCATCGTTTGCAAAAGATCCAACAGAAAGAAAGCAGTTCTTTTTTATTGTTGAAGGCAATTTCGTGGCTTTCTTTTTGATTGTCTGCAACGATAAATAAGAATTTCAATACTGCAATGAAGCACAAACTTCTCAGCTGCTAAAGCATTTCAGCCCCGATTCCTCCAAGAACAATCATACTCAACGATCATCTCCTCAACTGATAAGCTAATGCATAGCTAAAACCCAAAATCGAACTCAGACACGATTTCCTTTATAAATGCTTCACTACCCACCTCTCAAATTAAGCGATAAATTCGGAAGAAAGAAATGAGCACAGCTCAGTTTGGAAGCCCTAATCTTGGGCAGAGAATTCCCATCGATCTCCAACATAGTTGAAGAGCAGAAGTGAACAGAGTAAATCTGAAAGCAGCAGGACATACGCATACACCAACCTGAGAGTCCAACCGGAAGTTCGAAGAGAACGGCTTCGATGTTTCCGCCCTAACGGCGAAACTGATCCGCTTGTTGAAAGAAATCAGACACCCGTACCCGAGAATCCGCCCTGGCAGCAGATTCAACCCCAGAGGGCGAAAATGGCAGACCGGCGGGAGCGGCCGGTTCATGTCCAAGACGACCCCCAGGTGGCGCGTGAAGAAGCAGCATGCCACCATGCGCGTGAACTATCTTCAGGAGATATAGAGAACCAGCAGAAATTCTTTCTTTCAAATTGATCTCTTATTGGGTTTTATGGGCTCAGCATGACATTGCGAGATCTGCTTCATGTAATAAGATTAACCAATGGATATGGAATTTGATGGGGATAAACTGCTGATGGGGACAACGGTGGATATCCTTGGGAGTGTGGTTTTGGCAGGTGGTGGCGGTGGATGAGTGGCTGTGGGGGGTTTTCGGCTAAGCTTTTCTTTGTCTCTTTCGTTACTCGTGTCTCTCATTGGGCCCTGCAAGAGTTTCTTTGATTTTGACAGACATTGCGTTCTCGGATCAAATTCCTGTCTGCAGCTGCAGCATGTTTTCCAGCTTCTTCTCCGCCCACACTGTGAAATTTACATGACTGGTCATGAGTTTTGGATACAAATACTAAAGTATTTTTATAAAGTATAAACTAAATGGTAATTAGTACTACGTTGGAAATTACTGATTATTTATTCTATTATAAAATTTAAGGTAATTAAAATACTAAATTTATCAAAGGAATACGGAGCTGATAAAAAAATATAAGATTAGAGTCGATAAAAAATAATGTATAGTTAAGATCAAATATAACTGAAATAAAACCGTGGAATTGGATGAATTTCCGATTGATAAAGCAAAACTTTTTGTGAAAGTTACGAATATTATAAGGAGTTGGAAATTTTAAAAGACTAAAAAGAGATTGTATGGTTAAGAAAATTGTGAAAAATAATTAAGAGAATTGTGATAATAATTAATATAAAAGACCAATTAATGAAATGAATATATATACTGAAATTATGAAAATGATAAAAAAATTCTTTTTATATCTCTTATTATTTTATTCTAAATTAAATTTAACTAATTATAAGATAAATTTAACTGAGGGCATTTTTTAAAATAATAAAAAATTGTTATGTGCGATTAAACAAATCGACAGGGAATTAGAACTATCTTATAATTAAGTTATAATGAATGGTAGCTTTGAAAATAGAAAAAGAGACTAAAACTACCAACTTCTCTTTTAAAGCAATAGAAGATTATTTTAAAAAAAATGTGATTTGCTCTTTCTTTTAAAAGTGAAACGTTTTAAATTTAAAAAATAAAATTATATATTTTCATCTTATTTTCAAATTAAATCAAACTTTTCAAATTTTAAAAATAAAATCATAAGATTTCCTTGTATTCCCAATTTAAGCAAGATATTTCATATTTTAAAGTAAAAATAATATTTTTTATTTTATTATGAAATAAGACTAATTTGTTTAACCTTATATTAGATTCGGTGACTAATCTTTTATAACTTTTTTCTTCATTGTGATGAAAAAAATTATATTATAATTTTTTTAAATTGACAGTAGATGTTTTCTCATAAGAAACATTAATCTTAATTTAAGAGAATAAAATTGCATTAGTTTTAAATAAAAATTACACTAATTTTATCAATTTATAACTACGTGATAGGAAAAAATGAAGTAGACTATGTCGCACAAGAATATCATTGATTTACTTTATATTTTAATATATCAATCCACTTTGTTAATAAATATAATTTTTTATTTTTCAAATATGAAGATTTTTATTTATTTGAGAATTAAATATAATTACATGATTTATTTTTAAAACTTGAAATGTTTCACATAATTTGGGAATAAAATGAAATTACATGATTTTATTTTTAAAAATTGAAATGTTTGACTCTTTTTTAAGAAATGAAGCAAATTACATTTTTTTTTGCAATTAACCATTTTATAAAAAATGGTTCCGGGCAAAATATTTTCCAATAAAAGTATCAAAATCACACCGTATCTTCAAGATGTGTAAAAACCGTATCTTACACTATTTGGATAGAAGTGAATAGAGGAGAAATGGAGGGGAAATTTTCCTCTTGTTTGGTTGCCTAATTTTAATGTAAGAAAAAGGGAATGGAGGGAAATCTTATAGTCCGATTTCCCTCCAATATTCATTTTTCTTTCACCTTGATTTGGGGTGAATGTGGTGATATAATTTATTAAAAAATTTACTAAAATAAAATTACCTAATTACCCATGATGCAAGTAATAAAAAAATTATATTGTCACTTTTTAACACGTGATTTCTGGAAATACAAAGTGTTGTTGCCATCATTTGAGGATGAGTCAAATGACTAGATATTATGTGATACTCAATAGTTTACATTAAATTACTAGTTTTTTTTCACTAAAACCTTATTACTCAGTTTTGGTCGAGTTTTAAATTATTAGTTTCATTGGTATATGTGATCGAAAGAAAATGTATTTCTTATTTATGTGGTTGTGTTGTGTGCTTTGTAGAATTTAATTTTTTCTTAAATGAGCTTGGATTAGTAATATAAAGATAAGGTTAATTTTTTCTCCATTCCACTAACTATTATTATGCACCTAAATAAGGTAAACATTTCTCCTCCCTTCCATTCCCCTCCATTCACCTCCATCCAAGTAAAGGGTTAAGGATATGATTTCTTTACAAACTGGAAATCGTATGTTTGAAATGGGTTTTAATACAACATTCATGAAAATATTTTACTCGAAACCATCTTTTGAAAATTAGTTTTTTTAAAGGGTTATTTCTACCCAAAACTCGCTAACATGCATTTGCTACTGCAATGGATAAAACTACGTTACCACTAGTGTTGTTATCCGGGCCGGTTCGGGCCGGTTCATGACCCGGCTGGGACCGGCCCGACCTGGACCGGGAAGCAAACAGTCCCGTCCGGTCCTGTCCGGGTCGACGGTTCTGGCCTGAGTGACCCGGCCCGGAACCGCCACACAGACGGGCCGGTCACGGTCCGGTCCGGGCCGAACCGGCTATCTTTTAAAAATTTTTAGGATTTTTTATGGTTTTATGATTTTAAAATAAAATAAAAGATTTTATTGTTAAGATTCGAACCTAAGTCTCCTATTTAAAAATTAAGAATCTTAACCAATTAGACTAATCATAGTTTGTTTATACTTTTACATTCAATATTATATAACTAATTTTATTAAGATATGTTAAATTTTTAGCATTTTTAAATAAATTTAATTATTTATTTTTAAATAAAACTAAAAAAATAAATATTTCAATTTAAAAAAATCACTTATTGATAAATATGTTACATATTTATAATATTTTAGACATAATAGAAATTAAATAATATTTTTAAAAAAAGTTGACGTTGGGGCGTGAGGATGTGGGGCCCACTGGTTGGGGTGGGGTGGAGTGGACGTGGGGCCCACTGGCTTTTGACCATTAGCCTTTGCATTGCAAGCTCTTTTTTTTTTAATAAACGGTTCAAGGTCACGGTTCCGGTCCGGTCACGGTTCCGGTTCGGTCACGGTTCCGGTTCAATGGGTCGATTTTGTCGACCCAACCCGTAACCGTGCCTCAGCCCGTAGGGGGCGGGCCGGTTACGGTTCGTGACCGGTCCGGTTCCGGGCCGAACCGGCCCATTTAACAACACTAGTTACCACCATTCCCATTAGTAGTATATCAATGAAGCAAACATTTAAATAGCACGAGGTAAGTTATTACATTTACAAATAGTACTAATATGTACCATTTTAAATTTATAAAAATAGATAAATTTAAAAAACTAGCACTAAAAAATTACTCAATTTTCAAATATTAACACTCTACCTCTCCTCTCTCCATGCCCTAAAAATTTTCGAGTTAGCCACCCACTCCCCTCCTCCGTCCACGCCCGCTTCTTCTCCTTCTATGACATATGGCCACCCAGTAGGCCTAAAGTAAACCTCGCAAGGAGCAAAGTCTTTAGTTTTGAGCCTCCTCAACTGATCAATTTGCTTGACTTTATTAGTTTATCTTCAATAGAGCAAAGTCTTTTTTACGGCTTTGTTGATATTTGCATGAAAATAGAGCAGTTGAATATCGACAAAAATGGTTATAGGTAGCTTGACTTTTGAAGAAAAGCCTTGAGATAGTGCAATGAGCAATAAAGAGTAAAGGACTCTATATAATACATGAAGTTTATCTGAATTTCCAATTTTATCATGAAATTTCACTTTAAATTAGAATAATCATGAATTTTCAATTTTTCTCCACATCTACCATGCCGTCACTTTTCCATTACTTTTGTTAATATAAGCATTGGATTGACAAATTTACCCCTCTTAAAGTTACTGATAAATGAACATTTTATACATGAATTTTGAGTCATTTCTTAATTCTATCACGAATTTTCTCTTTTGATTAAAATGATCAGAATTGACAAAATTTACCATATATTATATTCCTTCATTACTGTCAACTGAAAGATCTTTTGTGCCTTTATAATTTTTTTCTTGCCCAAGAACATGCAATGTGGTAAAGGAAACATCAACAATTATATTAGGCCATACAAAATCCTTAGTGAAATTGGAATTTGCAAATTGGGTCTTTAAAGACAGGTTTGAAAAGTCACTTAAAAGATTTTTAGAAATACGAAATTTCCATTTACAACATCATGACTTTATGAATCAATTCTATTTTTGCATTGCAATTTCAAAATCAGTATTTCAATTTCAAACTACCCTTATTTGATTCGATACAATTATGAATATAAATTAAAATTGGGAACCAAAGAAACGACTCAATCCATCTTGAAAAACTCAACTTTTGGACCCTATATAATTTCCGTGCATATTTTAAGTTGTTAACAAACTGACTAGAAAAATTTGGGTCGCAATTTAGAAAAAATCTGATATTCTATTTTTACCATGTATTATTATATGGTCATTTACGATATTCCATATCAGACAAAAACCTGCAATAATATCTATCGATATAATATATACTCCAACATCATATTGACACCCATGACTCATCCTTCCACCATCCAAAAAAAAAAAAAATCTCAAACCAAAAGATTCATCTCTTAACATTATATTCAAATTATTACACTTCTAATTTGCATAACCTTAATATCTACCCACAAGAGCTTGATGTTGATCCCCGAAAAACCCAAAATAGTAGTTCCAGCAAGTCATCTTTTCTCTTCTTAGATGTAAGGAAAAATATCGTAAAAATTGAGTTACGAGTTCAGTGAGTACAAATTTTTAGAGTAGAATAATATTATAATTATAATTTTTTAACAAATCACAACAGGAATAACAATGAAAATGCTCAACTATGTTGCTTATGCAATATATAGAATCAATTAATACAAACAATAACCATGGCATAGCACTCCCTCTATGACAAAGTTATGACTATATCGATACCCCACTCTCCGATGATACCATAACCCGCGAAATAATCATTGTCAATCTTCCTCTCAATCTCCCTGTGCCCTTCTTCTACACACCTCATACCCGCAGGGGCCGCCCATTACCCTCTAGCAGTAAGAGTAATTTTAAATAATAAATTATTTTATTTTTATATTTCACTAGGTACTGCAATAAATTAAATCTCTCTCTTTCCTATTTTATTTATATTTTCTCTTTTTTTGGGCAATTTTAGTCCGTCGAGTTACCATAATTATTTACAATCATATAAAAGAATACAATATATACATATATAATGTTGCACGCACCTTGACATACAAGTTTAATAACAACAATCTTAATTGCAAATTCATATAGTTGCATGAAATCCGCTACTGTATATATGTTATGTGTGTGTATATATATCTATCTTATGCGATATGACAATATATATATGACATACTATATATTATTCTACGACGAAAAGAGTAATCACAGCAACCCGTCAGTTGAACTTTCATCGATCTTGGTCTCCAAGATATCTATTTTGGTTCTCTTCAATCCCTATCATACTAATCATAGTAAAAATCCAATATATATAATATATTCACAAATGTATTCAAATAAAAATGATCCTAAAAATACTTATAGGGCTTAGTCTACTCCACCATGATCAAATCTATAACCTTCACATATCCTGTCAACCCTACTTTTATATCCAAATCATACAAACTATAATATACTATCAAGTAATAAATATAAATCTACTAAACTTGAAATATAGCTAAGTATTAAAGAGGCACCTAATGTCAAGTACAAATACTTGATATTTATTAAAGAGGCACCTAATCTGGATATTCTAGGTGCTAACCACTTAATTCTATGCATTCAAGAATGGTAATGTGGCCCAACCTTGCTGCATCTTGTTTTCCTACCTCGAAGCGCGTGATCGGACCCGAAACATAATCGAGTTTCTCTGGGACAGCTTCATGAGGCACATCAATGTCGGATAATCAAAATAGTTAGTGGTTAGATATAATTGAAAATTAGTTTAATATGTTTGTTGGGATTAAACGCAAAGTAAGCAAAATAGCTAAGTAAAATAGTTTTCTTTGTTGATATTTATTTATTCAGTTACTATTCTTGTACTTTTACAGTTTCGAAGAGCTCAATTGAAATTATATGATAATAATTTTCAACTTCTAAGAATATAAATGAATGAAGTTGGGGTTGAAGGATATGCTAATGGCCGGTTCTTTTAAGTATTTGTACTTGATATTATGGAATGTATCATCTAATTGGCTTTGCAATAAATCGAGTGCTTAAGGAGTGGATTGAATGAAAGAAATACAAATTTGGGTTTGTGTATATATATCTAACTCCTTCCTTGTGTTATCTTGAATGGAATTCTTTTGTGTGACTTGATTTCTTCATGCACTTATATCTATTAGGGTCCAAACGGGCTGAAGGCACCTGGAAGAATCGGCTTAGTGAAATGTCTTTAAGAAATTGATTGTGAATGTTCTTTTCTATTGTGAAATGATATAAAATATATATGTAGTATATTTTATATAAATATTGGATGACTCAGATGATTGGAAATGATGATAAGTTGTTAGATTTATGATTCTATCACGATGGGTGGTTTCTGAATGATGGTAGGTGATTGAGCATCTGACATCATTGTAATGGATTGATTATCCGTACTAGGATTTGAATGTGAATAATTGGCTTTGTAGTTTGACTTTGCTATGTGATTCAGGATATGTCTATGGTATTGATTGTATGGAATTAATGTGCATTAACTGAGTATAGCCATAGTGACCGCTAAGTCAGCATAGTAGAAATGAGCTAAAAAAAGGAAAAAGATAAAAAAAAAAAGTGAAAAGAGAGATATTTAATTTACCGCTGATGTCCAGCAAGATAATTTACCATTGGTTTCTAGCGAGATATAAGAACAAGATAATTAAAAATTGCTCTTACCGCTAAAGGGTAATGGGCGGTCCCATGGAGTGTGGTATGTAGATGAAGGGTATCGAGAGAGTGGGAAGAAGATTGATACTGATTATAGCACAGGGTCACAGTATCATCGAAGAGAGGAGTGTCGATACTGCCAGAATCTTATCATAGGGGAAATGTAACTTCATGTCTATACTAATTGTTTGTCAAGTCCGGTGCATCGGCTTGTTGAGTTCTTTGATATAGAATTAGATTTTTTGTGATTTATGTGTGTTTGAGATCGACTTGTTTTTATTATTTAATATGGAATTGTATTTGATATGAATGGTAGCGTTTGTATTGATGTGGATTGGATTTGTTAAGTTCTAAGCCTGGACTATGATAATAGATGAATATAGTGATAAGATATATAAAAGTGTAAATTGGATTTACAAGTAATGATAATAAGTGATACAAATTGAATTTCGGGCTATCAATAATTAATATGTCATTAATTACTTATTTATATAATTCATTTTACTTTAGAATTGAATATTCACTAAAATATGGCTCACACCCTCCTCATATTATTTTTATACATAAGGTTCAGGCCACCAAGTTAGTACGACGAGCAGAGGTAGCTTTTTGATAGCGAGGAATCGAATTGGAGATTTTGATAGAAGCTATTCTTGATATTTAGATTGTTCTATATTATTGTGTTGCGACCAGGAAATTTTGTGTAGTTTTATACTTGAATTTTTTTGTTTTTCATAAGTTATATAGATGGTTTTTCTGATATGAAATATTATAAGGAGAACCTCTGCTAAATTTTCGGGTCGTGACAATATATTCTATAAATTAGGAAATTTATATAAAATACTGAGACTTAAATATAATATATAAATCTTTATATATCTAGCAGTTTCTAAATAATATTTTCTATACTGTGATTGATAAATTTTCATAAATTATTACTATATAGTATCCCGAGCTCAGTGATAACTTCCATAACGTGCAAGATCAATAAAATTCATTATTTTCAAAAAATCCAACAAAAATGAAATAATTCATAAAAATTCTGAAAAATCATAGAAAATAGTAAATTCAATTACAAGATTAATTCAAAAATCCTTGAAATTTGACCTCTGGTTAGGCGAAATGGGTCTTTCAAAGTTCAGGTTTGTTTGAAATTGTGCAGTCTCGAACTGCACTACTAGCTGACTTTGAGGGTTTGGTTCTCTCTCCTCAAGTCGCCAAATCTAATGTTCTTGGTATCTTTGGAAATCTTATGTTACGAACTACAACTTGAAAATAAAATTGAGTTCGAAAGATGAAGATTCAATTAAAAAATATGGCTCAAAATCAGGTTGTTAGGGAAGCCAACTTCGCAGACTTGTATCTCGGTCCACAGAGATCCAAATTAGAAGTTCTTGGTATCCTTGGAAAGTTTAAACTATGAACTATAGTGTAGAAACAAATGAGACATCAAATGAAGGAATCAGTTCAAAAATCTAGGTCGAAGCCGGCTGTTCATTTAAGGGAAAAGTGGACAGTTTAAAACATTTTGGGATGCCAATTTCTTGGACTCATATCTCAAGTTACAGACATTCAAATCTAGTGATTCTTGTTTCCATGGAGACCTTGAAGTATAATCTATGTTTTATAATCAAACGGAACACTAAAAGGAGGATAAATGAGTATGAAAATCTTGTTCAAAAGTCACAATTCGTCACAATTGTTCAAAATTTTCAAACATGATTTCTTTGAAACCGCTCAATGGAATCGAATTCCCAAAATGCCCTAGTGTCCTGAGGCTAGGAGCCAACCTAAAGATGTAATTATTTCGGCCATTTGAGCCCTTTACAAGAATCTGCCATTAACGACCTATTTGAAGCTCTCTCTCGCTAGCTTATACTAAAACCAATTAAAAAAAAACCAGTGAAGTATAATAGAGGCGAGAAGTTTATCTTGCTTAAACAATATTGAGCATGAATTTGCATAGAATGGATAAGCCTAAACTTTAGTTCTTGCTCCGATGGCATCTCCCGACTCTGCCTTTCCTCGCTCTTTTTCTACTCGAAATTGAGAACAATTTGAGCCTTTATTTTCAGATGCTAGAAATTTGAAATATCTTTTTTTGCTGATGTTGTGGAGATCGTGATCTGGAGCTTGTAACAATCTCATCCCCTGTTTCTCCCTGTTTTTTTTTCTTTTTCCATTCTTGCCGTTATTGATGAGGAGGAAGGAAGCAGATGTTGACTTTGCAAGTTGGCCCCTCCATTCTGCATTTTTTTTAACTAGTCCCTCTTTATTTTACAATTTAGCCACTAAAGTTTGGGTTATTACATATTCCTTGTATCGAAAATGGGGCATGACAAGTAACAAGTCCATTAGAGTCTTGAAACTCTTTTGCGTAACCCCCACCATCACTACCATCGGTTGTCATACCAAGTTACAAAATCTAAAATCCAGGCGGTGCTGTTGTATGTTCTGATGTTTAGAACATTTGAGTCTTGTTTTGTCGATAAGGGGAATGGGGTTTCCATCCTTGGACGGTTTCAAGATCCCAGAGGAAGCAAGAACAAACATCGTACAGTAGCATTCTGTGGAGTTTGGAGAACTGGAAAATGAAGCTGAAGAAAAAATGTCGTTAAGAGACCATTACTTATCCGGTCTCTGTACAAATGGGATTGAATAACTTGAACTCATGGACTTAGTGCTAGCGCTGAACCATATGCTGGTTATGAGAAAGATAACCCAGGAATCGCACCATCACCAAGGCAGGTGATCCTCTCTCAATTGGGCCAACCTCAGATTTCGCAGCATTGTTACCGGACATTCCGCTTATATTGGAAATATTCCTGTACAAATATTCTTGATGCATTTAATTGGGCTTGAATGGTTGAAGAGGTTAGGTTTGAATATGCTATCTTTAGGATGACGTTGCTTTCAGGTGTATAAATCGGATAGTGACCGGGACAGAATAATTGGAAGAGACACTGTTGCATATGCCTGGATCACATTCAATTTCCATTTGCATGTTGAATGTGACAACATTTTACCCTCATTTCTAGGAATTGAAAAGCATCCGATGCGATTAACTCAAAATTGTTCCCTACGAAAGCATTTTCAGAAATCATTGCTGGCTAGCTTTTGCTAGTTCTGCTTCTTTTCAAGTTGAAAACCGAAACAGCAAACAGTTTCCAAAAGAATACCAAAATGCCACTTTCTGGATGGACAGATTTTCCATAACCATGGGCAACCTTTATCATTCCCAAAGGGAAAACGCTTGAGTGGGTCACTGTCACACCCCAAAGACACTGAAACAGAATTCCACAATTCACTTGACTTCCAAGGTCAACTCTAACTGTCTATGTTCGGGAAGCTCAGGTTGGTAGGACTCATGGAGGAGGTGAGCAATGAATTCCGCCTACTGATGTTTAGGGGCAGAGTGGTGATCATGCTCAAGAACCACAAGAAAAACTCGACCTTGTTAGGGGTAGGTGCGAATGATGAGCAAAGAGGACATTCAGTGGCTTATCAATGAGGCAATTTTTACAATGTTGGAGCACCAGATGGGAAGGAGCTTTGCTTTCGTAATGTTTCAGTTAAGCCTTGGCTTGATGGAAGTTCCAAGGAATTGTTGGAGGAAGCCAAAATCATTGAATGGATCACATACCGTTTTACACAACTCACTCGGGTCCACACTATCTGAATGATGAGGACAAATTTAAAGATCCAGAAAAATTGGGCGAGGCTCTGAATTTTCCCAAGCAGCAGTAGCATAATGACAGGTAGGACGGGCCCAAAGCCCGTCCTCTAAGGCATTAGAGTCGTATTATTTTTGACGCTACTGAATTTTAACACTAATGTCATCTTCAGCTGGTGACCTAGACCTTGTAATTGACTTCAGAAAAATATCTCTCTTCTCCATCAAAGTGATAAGCTTTGAGCGAACGACCACCACAAACGACCACAACTCATTAAATCTCCTAGAAAACTAATTTTTGGGTGGAGTTAACAAGGTGATCCTCCAATAGATGGCGGTGGCATCCACCCATCTAATGATTCTCTTCCTTCATACATTACTTCTCCTCCTACACGAATCCCTATGCAAAACCTTAAACGAGATTGAACAGAACTTTCCCCTTCATGACAATGATGTTTTGCTCTCCGAGGATGGAAAACCTTAAACAAGATCGAGACTTGATACTATCAAGATATCTCTTCTCCCTTATAATAATTATATACCAGTTTAATTTTCTGGGAAGAATCTGCATCTTGGCAGGGTATTAGATTTTTGAAACTCTTCTTCTCATACCTATTTATCTATTATGTCCATATATGCTCATTGTGATCCAGTGTCCTGGCCTTTAGGCGTCAAACCTGATTCACAGTGGATGGGGCGTTCTCCAAGTTACTTACAGGATTAGCTTCATTTGATTACAACAACTACAATCGGATCACCAACAGACAATTTTTCGGGTGGCTAACAGAGACAGGCCAATTGATGACTCCTCTGCGATTTCATCGATCAACTTCCGTGGAGGACCTCATTCTCCACCATTGCAACAACGGAAGCTCAGCCATTTGGTCCACTAATGTGTCGACAACACTTTCAGAAAATGCCACCACTGCTCAGCTACAGGACACCGGTAACTTTATCCTGCTTTAGAGGCTAGGCAACCGTGTCCTCTGGTAGAGCTTTGATCACGCCACAGATACCATATGTAGACACCCGATTTTGACCTGGTCAAATCCTGTTTCGTTCTTATTATATCCCATATTTTAAATTTTATTTCAAAATCTACTTTTTCTATTTTTATTTTATTTTGTTTCATGCACAAAATTAAAGAAAAACTGAAAATTAACCCAAAAAAGGGTTTACGTGGATAGTAAATACACTGTTTGTGGACACCTAATTTTAACTCAGTCAAACTTCGTTTCATCTATTAGTGTCTCATATTTAAATTCTATTTAAAATTTAATTTTTTTCCATTTTGTTTTATTTTATTGAGTAAATTAACAATTTCGTCCTCGAGAGATAGACTTTACATCACTTGGGTCCTTTAGAGATTTTTTGCCTCAGTTAACTCCTTTATAGATGCATTTTTCATCATTTGGGTCCCTCATGGTATCAATTAGGTCACTAAGAGATTCTCCGTTAACTTTTCTATCAATTTGGATGGAAATAATTGCAATTTGATTCCTCAGAGATGAGTTTTGCATTATTTGGGTTTTTAGACAATTTTTAAAAATTTTAAATAATTTTAAAAAATTCTTGAAAATTTTAAATAATTTTAAAAAATCTAAATTTTTTAAATAATTGGAAAAAATTTCTAAATTTTTTAAATAATTTTCAAAAATTCTAAAAATTTATTAGATAATTTTCAAAAATTTTTAAATACCTTAAGAATATTTTAAAAAATTTTATATAATTTTAAAATATTCTAAAAAATTTTACAAAATTCAAACAAATTTTTAAAAATAAGATATAAAATACTTGTCCATCACCTCTGCATTATGAAAATTTTCAAAATTTTTTTTAATATTTCCTGTAAGTATCTCTTCATGTCACCTATGACAGTAAAATATTGGTTCATTTTGTCTGCAATATATATCTCAAGGGGTGTGCAGAAAATCAGTTAGTGATCGAACTGGTTTCTAACCAAACTGAACTAAAAGAACCGATTTGGTTCTGTTTAAAATGAGTTCAAACAGAACCGAATTGGATTTGGAACGGTTCGGTTCAAAATCAATTCGGATCAAATTGAAATGGTTTTAAAACGGTTCGGTTCGGTTCGACCCAATTCAATTGGTTTTTAAATTAAAACCAATTCGGTTCAGTTCGAACCGATTACCGCATCAATTACAGTTAGAAATTAACCAAACCACTTTTCGTCAAAAAACCGCACCAAAATAGAACCGGTTCTGGGAGAACCCGCTCTAACTAGTTCGGTTCCGATTTGGTTCTCCCCGAATTAGTTCGGTTGCACACCCCTATATATCTTATACAATTTTTAGAATCTTCTCGATTTTTCAGTTTTTATAAATTTCAAATAAATTTCTAATTTTATGAATAATTTTAAATTTTTCATGATTTTGGAGAATTTTTAAATTTTTTTTATCAAAGTTTTTTGGTTTTTTAAGCTTTTATACCCTTCATAATTTAATAAATTTTTATTTATTTTTAATTTTTCTTAATTTAAAAAATAGAAAATTTTTATCTACATTATTTTTAACTTTTCCTTATTTTCTATATATCTTTTTTTTATAAAATATAAAAAATTTCCAAATTGTCATATTTTTCATAAATTTTAAAAATTTTTCAAGCTCTTCATTCTTTTATATATTTTGATTATTTTTGTTTTTTTAGTTTTCCTATATTTTACAATCTTTTTGATGAATTTTTCTAAATTTTTTGAGATTTTTTCTAATTTAAAAATTTTAAGATTTATATTTTTAAATTTTTTATTTAAAAATATTATTCGGATATGTCACGTTGTTAAAAAAATTTATTTGAATAATAAAAAATTTATGACGGACCTAATTGATAATATAATAATCAATTAGTGGGAGGACTAAATGAAAGAAAAATAAATAGAGAGAGGGACCTAATTGGTAGTACAGTCATGCCTTTAGTATTTAGTTTAACGAAGGGACCCAATTGAAGTCATGAGGGACCCAACTGAAGCTACAAGGGACCTAACTGATATAACAAAAGGGTATAATTGAGGCCAAAAACCACTTAAGGACTCAACTGATGTAAAATGCATCTCTGAGGGAGGTAACTGAAGTAAAAAATTTATAAATGACCCAAGTAATGCAAAGTCCATCTCTCGAAAACGAAATTGTTAATTTACTCTATTTTATTTCATATGAAACACTAAGGAAAAAATTTGCAAATTGAAATGAAAAACAAATTTTTTTTCGAATACATGAACAGTGCAGCACTGTTCATTGTCTTCCCCACATAGCCGAGAGCCAGAGGAAGCACAGCCAGCCACGGACGGCCTTCTTGGCCACTTCTGGCGGCACCAGCGACTCCGTGAAGCTCCCGACTCCATCCCAAATCCATCCTCGTCTATCCCTGATCCTATCTCTCTCCCTCTCTGGTCACTTCCGTTCACTCTCTCTCTCTACCTTTCAATGCCGAAATTGTCTATTCCGGCGCCGTGCACGCCTCCTCTGACATCTGCTGGTGTCAATCGTTGACAAGCCGCCCTTACTGACCTTCCTAATTGAGTTTACACTCTCCCCGAACTCTCTCTCTCTCTCTCTCTCTTCTTTCGGCCGCCGCCTCGGAGCTAGTGGACCGGTTGCCATGCATGGCACCGTGATCCTGACCAGCCGTACATCGACGTCATGCTTCGGCTGCCTCTGTTGACTCTCTCGGACCTCTCCCGTTCCGTCCGTACTGCTCTCGTCACTGCCATCTCCTCTGCTCTCTACTCTCTGATGCCGTGCATTCCATTTCTCTTCTTTTTTTATTTTATTTTCATTTTCTCTATTTCAGCCCTAGAAACTTTCATGTCTGTTACATTTCAGCCCCCACAACATTTCCTCTATAAATACATGTGTCATTCATTTGCAAAAGAGAAGATCTTGAATACAAAAAAACACACATTGAACTCTCTCTTGAATATCCACACTTAAACTCATGTGTTGAGCAAAAAAAAAAAAATATTTCAAGAACTCTCATCCCATTCTAAATTTAGTTGTCTTCAAATTCGCTGCTGATGCTGAGCCCGAGTCCATGTGAATTAAGGGGTCCTCCTCAAATCCCGAAGGTGCCCGAATCCGACATCAAATTGAGGCGAAGTCTCGTTCACTCCTCAACATCATCATCATCGTCGGTTATAAGTATAATTTCTTGATCGAGATTTAGGCCTCGTCTTTGTAAATAGTTTTTCTTTTTTTTCTTTTCTCCTTTTGAAGTACGTGTTTTACGAAAAAATAGAAAATACAAAAAAAGGAGAAAATAAAAAACTAGGATTCATGTTTTCACGAAAAATGGGGAAAAGGATCCTTGAAAAAATGAAAACTTGTTAGTTAGGATTTTTAGAATGAATATATATTGCTCATCTTTTTTAGGAAATATAAAAAATGAAAAAAATGAAAAATAGAAAAATCAAAAAAATCAAAAAAATATTTTTTTCCATATAATAAAATCGGGGAATGACAAAAAAAATGGGTTGTGCAAAAATCATAATAATGAAAAGGATCGTTCAAAGTCGGGTTTCAAAATTTTGTTTATCAACCTGACCACTTTTTCGAAGTTTTTAGGTCAGCCCTGGGGTCAAAAGTGCATTTCTAAGTGTGTCTAAATATTTCCTAAGGTTTAGGGATCATTTTTTGAAAATCTCAGGTCTTTTCGGATCGACTCGGAGTTTTTTATCAACTCGCTAAAATCAGTCCAGATTTATTCTGAAACCTTTCCAGCTTTGTTCTGATGTTTTTGTGTGTTTTAAAATAGTCTTAGGTGTTTGTTAGAATTTTAGGGTCTATTTTTGAAAAATTCGGATCGTTTCGGATCAATTCAAGATCTTTTATCGTATTTTAAAGAATCAGTCCAGCCCCATCCGAATTTTCCAAATCAGGTCCCCATATTTTTGTGTCTTATAGTGGGTTAAAGTGTATCCCAAGACTTAGAGTTTGATCCTAAAAAATTTCGAAACATTTCGGGTCAAGTTCAGGTATTTTGAAACAAGATGAATTAGTTCTCGGAAGTATCTTTTGAGTCATTCAAGAGTAGCTAATTTTTCAAATTTTTCATGCCCCGAATGATTTAACTCATTCTTTTATGTTATTCCCCAATTTTTCTTACGATTGATTAACTTTCTCATTTAAAAAAACACTTGTTTTGATTAACTCGATCAGTAGATAATTGTTGAGGTATTCTCATTGATGTGTATTACTTTGATTATTTGTGGGGAGGGAAAAATCAATGTATGGAGTGAATCAATGTAATTGGGTGAGTAGTGCGTGAGAGAGTGATGATGGATGTATGTAATCTGACAATAGTGGAACCCTTTACTTTGTGCACTTAGATTAGGACAGTTAGTGGCATGCTAGGGTCGTGATACGAATTATCGAATTTCTCTCTGGACCATCGATTCGAACTTCGATCAAGGAAAAAATTGGACAAATAAAATGTGCAAGCAAACAAATGACTTAGACTTAGGGACGAGTACCAAGTTTGGGCGTATTTTGGCTCTCGAGCTTCAAGATACGTAACAGGACCTCCAGACTCAAATCTCGGTTTCATGACCGACAAACAACTTAGGTGGCTAGTATCATGATCATTTAGTGACTTAGGCATCTAAACGGCCTTAATAAATGATTTAGTGGCGACTTCAATCCAACTCCGATTTAAAGTCCCAAGTTAGGCCTCGTGCGTGCCTGATCCATATTCTTTTTCTCAAGTGGGAACATTCGATGTCCAACACCATATTACCATGATGCCTTTTATGAAACTAGGGCTGGATGGAAAGATAGGCATGGAATGGTTACTAACATCATGGAAGTCCAAGGACGATCCAAGACTATCAGATCGACCCAACAAGGTACCCACAGTTATTTGTCTATGACAATGGATCACCGTACTGGCAGGGAAGGCCATGGACAGGCATACGCTGGAGTGGAGTAATCAGGCGGTCAGCCCTTACGTCTTGAACGCGAGCTTCGTAAATGACCAGAACACAATCTCTATCTCATACAGGGTGGAGAACAAGTCACTCATCTCTAGACTGGTGATTGAGTCATCAGGTTTGCTGTAGAGAACCATGTGGCAGGACAAATATGGGCGGTGGATAGAGTTCCCAGTCGCCCCCATGGAGCATTGTGACTATTATAGGGTTTGCGGGCCAAACAGCAACTGCAACCCCTACACCATGAACCAGTTTGCAAGTACTTGCCTCCTAGGATTTGTGCCCAGGTCACCAGCAGATTAGCTCCTGAGGGATGGATCCGGCGGATGCGTGAGGCTTCCTAAGGTCTCCACATGCCAAAAATTGGGAGGATTTCATCAAGGTGGCTCGTGTGAAGGTCCCCGACACTTCCTGGGACCATGTCAACATAAGCCTGAGCCTTAGAGTGCAAACAGGAGTGCTTGAAGAACTGTTCTGGCACAACCTACACAAGGGCCGATGAGAGAAGGGGAAGGTTCGGGTGCTTGGCATGGTATGATGATAATCTATTGGACACAAAGACGATTTTCTGACATTGGTCAAGACTTATTTGTATGTGTTGATGCAGTTACCTTAGGTACTTATGAATCAGCATTTACTTCAAACTCCTTATTAGTTCATTATATCGATAGTTCAAGATAATATGGAGATAACCAAGCCCATATGAGACTGTTTTGTTAAGTTCCAGCTCGTTATGGGAAGAATGAAGGCTCTCCAAGAAGAAGGATAATCATAGCAATTATAGTAGCTAGTATGACACTGCTGCTTTTGGTCATGTTCGCCTTGTCTGCACTGAAGAAAAGGAGAGGTACGTCAGTTGAATTGTAATATTACCTGCACCAAGAGATTATATAAGTAATACAGATCATCACTGTTTTACTTTTTTGGTTTTGTTTCTTCATTCATTTGGCTTACATATCTTTCAAAATCAAGGAAGAGGAGGCCTTCTGCGATACCAGGTGAGGCGTACTTCAAGGATGATGAATCTCAAAGCTTGCAAGATATCAAAGTTGACGGTAGCAATTTGGATTTGCCACTTTTTGATATAAGCACCATAGCTGCTGCTACAAACACTTCTCCTTTAGCAACAAGCTTGGGAAAGGTGGATTTGATTCTGTTTATAAGGTATTCCCATTCAAAAGCTTCTGATATTGCTCTCAAATCCTCTTTCCCTGATAATATGCTGAGATCCATTCAATTTGCAGGGAGTACTAGAAAATGGGAAGGAAATAATAGTTAAGAGATTATCAAAATATTCCCAACAAGGAATCGAAGAGTTCAAGAATGATGTTAGATTGATTGCTAGGCTGCAACACAGGAATCTTGTGAAGATCCTGGATTGTTGTATACAGGAAAAGGAGAAGATGTCAGTTTACGAGTATCTACCCAATAAAGGCTTGAACTCATTTCTTTTCAGCAAATCCTGCTCCTAGCTAATCAATGAATGATTTTGAGTAGCAATACATATATTCGTCTAGTATAATTTCATGACACTTTTTGACTACTCAACCTTTAGATGAAGAGGGGAGGACTATGCTTGATTGGAGGAAATGCTTTGAAATTGCTTGCGGTATTGCTCAAGGAATTCTGCACTTGCACGAGCATTCGAGATTGAGAATCATCCATAGGGATTTGAAAGCCAGCAATGTTTCGCTCGATGCTTCAATGAGCCCAAAAATATCTGATTTTGGGACGGCTAGGATATGCGGAGAGGACCAAATTGAAGGAAATACTAGACGAGTTGTGGGGACATAGTAAGTTCTTTATATGGATTTTCTCTAAAAAATTGACAAACTTAATGTCACTGCACAATGTTTCTCACTATGCTGCTGCTGCGGTTACATGTCGCCAAGTATGCTATGCGGGGGCTATTTTTAATGAAATCCGATGTCTACAGTTTTGGAGTTATGCTGTTGGAGATCGTTTCTTGGAAAAGAATCAGTAGCTTTTACTAGGAGAACTCATCTTCCGGCCTAGTTGGCCATGTAAGGGAACCATATACAGATATCCATTGACATTGGAAACTAATTAACCACAATCATGCGCATTAATCTCCCAAATTCGATCATTCATACCAACTAATATGCCTTCCGTTCATAGTATTCTCAAAATTTTCCTCTTCATGAGAATCAATAATTATAATGTATGATAGATAGGATTCAATATTAATGAGAAAATGTACACTTAAAATTTTTGAAATTGTCCAAATATTGGTTTCCAATAGTAAGAAAAATGGAAGAATACTATGAATAAATCCAAACGATCTTCTAGACTCTTGATCCTTGATCGACCCTGCAAGATGCTACTCTCCTAATTTTCTTCTGATTCTGGATATGGAAAAGATAATAGGATAAAGGGATGGGCTCTACATGCTAGTAAGTAAGCGATTCTCACTTCTACCAAATTAAGTATCAACATTTTCTTATTTATAACAATTAGCTTGAAACAATCCTTTGCAATTCTTACATTTCAAATTATTTTTAGAATATCAGTAAACCAATTTAACAGGAAATGTTCTGTCACTTACATTTGGAAATCCATATGATCAATATTCAAACATTTTATGCTCATTGTCTTTGATATTATGGTGACACTTCGTCCTGTCACGCAGACCTAGATACCAGTATCCTCGCTAGTAATGACCCAGAGAATTCGCTAGTTTCATCCCCAATTCCACCTAGAGAATTTGTCGATATAGTCGTCGGTTTGACCTAGATAATTTGCTAGCTAGCTCGTTTAAACATATTGCAATACTCGGTTAGGTAGTAAACAAATAAACCTCAAATCAAAATTATAATATCCTTCAAATCCATATAAATTTTCACAAATCGGTAAATTCAAATAATTTCACAAATATCACTTACCTCTAAAAATACATGAAATCAATAATTCGATTGCCAAACAATTTATGTACTTTTTAATAAAATTGCACTCTAATAATCTTTTGGTACTTGGTCCTCATTTTAAAAATCATAAATCATATTTTATGTTCATTTTATTAAATATAACAGTTTAGAATAACAATCATAATATGCATAAAATTTTACAACCAATAGAAGTGAGTCCAAGTTACTTATCTTAATTGTCCGGTAATCGAGAGCTCATTGTCTTAAACTGAATCAGAAGAACCTATAATTTAAGCTATACGTTACTAGACAAATATTCTAAAATATTTTAGGTGATCTTAAAAATTACTCAACTAATAAAATATCTAACTCGCTCTCACAAATCAACTAAGATCGTAACTTATTAGATAGTCTAAATGTGAGCCCATTAATTTTTAACCTTAAGCCCATTAAGTGAAGCCTAAGATCCATTTGGATTGAGGGATTCGGGCGGGGGTGGTAGGGGAAGGATTTGGAGGGATAAACTATTCCTTCAAATTCATTGTTTGGATATCATTATTAAAGGATAGATTTGGATGGATAAAGAAGTTAAATTGAGCATTTGATCATTTTCGGTTGGTAAATATTTTATAAAAATTACTGAGAAAAATCAACAAAATTTTTCAAATATATTAACCAAAGTAAAACTCATTTTATTTTGTCTTAAAATCATGATATTAATTTTAACTTGATCCCATTATAGTTCTTTTACAAATGTTTTATTATAGAAAATGTACATACCAAAAAAAGTTATGAATTTCATGAATATTTATTTTTGTTCTTTCACATTTTAGCATTTTATGAAAAGTAATGCGGGTAAAATCTTATGTTCGTAACCAAATGCTCGAAAGGATGTAAGATAGAATAGTAGGACTTACTTTTTCGTATTTTAGAATAGAGAGGATGTCTTCGTCATTAAATTTTCTTATCTCTCCTAAATCCCCCAAATCGGAGGAATTGAAAATTTTAGCTTATGAAGGGATTTGGAGGAATTTGGAGAGATAAACAATCCCTCCTAAATAATTTGCCAAACAATGGATTTGACAATTCCTCCAAATCAGTCCCCTCCAAATCTTTCAATCCAAATTTAGTGTAAGACTTGCACAGTTATAGTTGTTCTTTCTTCTTTGTTTCTTTTTAATTCATTCTAACAACTTCCCTCAGGGTCGAGAGAGAGAGAAAGTTCAAAATAGTTAAGGAAGATGATACAAATTGAATAGAACCAGAGGAATGAGGGAAGGGGAGACCATGCTGAGTGAGATTGAGTCAAGGGGGACCGGTATCAAATGAGTAGAGCTGGTGGAGTGAGCTCGAGGGACAGAAAGCTGAGAGAGGTGGTTGTGAATACAAGCCGATGATGGGTTGAATTTATAAATACGAGATAGCTAGATAGAGAGGAGATGATTGCGGGCCAGAGGAGACAGTGCTTATGTTTCTTAGTGAACACACCTCGATGGAAAATACTTTGGAAATCAGATGGGGTCTTCTTTTCTATTGTGAAATTATATGAAATATATATATACACATATAGTATGTTTTTATATAAATATTGAATGGCTTAGATGATTGGAAATGATGGTAAGTTGTTAACTTTATGTTTCTATTGGATTGGTGGATTTTGAATGATGGTCAATGATTGAATAGGTGATGTTATTGTAATGAAGTAATTGTCTGTGCTGTGATTTGGATGTGAAAAATTGATTCTGTAGTTTGACTTTGCTATGTGATTCTAGATATGTGTATTATATTGATTATATGAAATTACTATGAATTGATTGAGTATAGCCATTGTGACTGCTAAACTGAAAGAGTAAAAATAGGCCGGAAAAGGTAAAGAAAAAGTGAAAAAAGAGATATTACCTCTGGTCTCCAATGATATATAAGAACAAGATATTTAAAATTACTCTTACCGCCAAAGGATAATAGACGGCCGTCATGGATTGTGGTGTGCAGATGAAGGGCACTAGGAGATTAGGAGGAAGATTAATATTGATTATGGTATCGTTGGAGAATGGAGTATCAATACTGCTAGAACCCTGTCACAAGGGAAACATGACCCCATGTCTATACTAATTATTTGTCAAATACGGTGAATTTGTTTGTTTGAGTTCTTGATCTGGAATAGTACTTGATATGAATGACATTGTTAGCATCGGTGTGATCAATATATGGTTAAAGTTGGCTGGTTTGACTTTCTTGATATGGAAATGTATATGTTCGAAATGTGGAGTGTTATTTGTATTACTGAGATTATGCACTATATGACTTATATTGATGTAAATTCAGTTATTGAGATTTAATGTTGAATATCATGATGGTTGAAGGTGGGATGATATATGTATATTTATAAACTAAATTCAATATCTATCGATAAAGAATTATAAATAAGTTGAGTTGTTTAGTAGTAATTGGTTTACTCTATTTATAATTATATAATTCATTTTACTTTATAATGAATATTCACTGAGATGCGGCTCACACCTTCCGCATGTTACTTTTACAAATAAAGTTGGAGTTTATCGAATCGACACAGTGAGCAGAGATAAATGAGGGATCGATTGGAGATTTTGATAGAAGGTTTCCTCCATATTTATAAAGTTATATATTATTATATTGCGACCTGAAAATTTTGGTACAGATTTATAATGTTTATCTGGGAAATTTTCTTAGGTACTATAGCATTTTAATGTTTTCTGATTGAAAATATGATAATATAGAGGAAACTCTATTGAATTTTCGGATTGTGATACTAAATATTTCTATATAAAATTCATCAAAAACTCAGAATTAATATTACTTAAGTATAACTTAGAAAATTTATGTAAAATATTGATATATAAATACAATATACAAATCTTTATTATCTCAAATCTGTTTTTAAATAATATATTATGCATTTTGAATGATAAAAGTTCATAAATTAATACTATAAGGTATTTCAAGCTTAGTGATAACTTTTATAACATGTAAAATCTATAAAATTCATTATTTTTGAAAAATTCGAGAAAAATGAAATAATTTATAAAAATTTTAAAAAATCACATAAAATAGTAAATTCGATTATGAGTGCAACGGTGCAAAAATCATTGAAACTAGAGTTTAGATCAGGTCGTAAGGACCTTTCAAAATTCTAATTCGTTCGATATTATGCAGTCTGTATCATTGGCCAACTTGAGGGACCAGTTCTCCAACCTCAAGCCACCAAAACTGGCGTTCTTGGTGTCTTTGGAAAACTTTAAAATTGAGTTCAAAAGATGGACAATTTAATACAAAAATGTGGCTCAAAATCAGGTTTTCATCATGGGCAGATTCAGATTTTTTAGGATGCCAAATTTGTAGACTCGTATCTCAGTCCACAAACCTCTAAATCGGGAGTTCTTGATGTCGCTGGAAAGCTTGCACCGTGAACTATAGTTTATAAACAAATAAAACATCAAACAAGGAAGAAATTAGCTCAAAAATGTTGGTCGAAATTGGTTGTTCATTTAGGTGAAAATCGAATAGTTTCAAGCATTTCGAGAGGCCGAATTCACGGATATATATCTCGAGCTCTAGACATTGAAACCCAATGATTTTGTTTCTTTGGAAACTTTGAAATACATTCTACAATTTAGAACAAACAGAATACTAAAAGGGGAGAAACGAGTTCGAAAATTTTGTTCCAAAATCGCAATTCATCACAATAATTCAAAATTTTGAAATATGATTTCTTTAAAACCGCTCTCATAGAATAGAATTTCAAAAAATGCCCTAGTTTCTTGAGGTTATGAGCAACCTAAAGATGTAAATATTTCGGCCATTTAAACGCTTTACAAAAATCCGCCATTAATGACATATTTGAAGTTTTCTCTCTCTATCTCTAAATTGCAACTAATAACAAAACAATGCAAAAGGATCTTTATTACCTAGATGCTAAAGGGATGACTATGGGCTGAGAAAAACGAGATTAAATATCAGTTCCGATTTTGTCAATAATTCTTCATTCCACCTTTTCTCCTCTTCATTCTATTCAAAACAAGAAATACCACCCAAAAGAGCTCGAATTCTTCACTATACGACAGTTAAAAATTCGAGATACTTCTATTGAGGATTTTATGGGATCATGTCTGGAGTCAGTGTGCCACCTCTCACATGCTCAATTTTACCATTCTTGATAAGAGTGAAGGGGAATGGAGATTTTTTTTCTTTTTTTGTGCAATATAGCCCCTCCATTCAGCACTCTTTAACTATTACTCTCATTATTTCACAATTTAACCCCTGAACTTTGGGTTATTACATGTTGAGGTTGCTTTGAGGATAACTTCCGACCATTTCCGGGAAGCTCAGGTCGGTGGGACTGTTGGGAGGAGCTCAGCAATGAATTCCACCTACTGATGACTTTAGGCGGATTCTTAAATAGGCAATTTTTACTATGCTGGAGAGCACCGGAAGAGAGAGTTTTGAATTTGTACTGTTTCAATTAAGATCCTGTATAACACCAGAAGTCTATTATCTAAAAGTATTTATTGTTGGTACTCTCGCTGATAAGTCCTTCGGGTGAACCGGATGACGTATTGAGGTGGACTTCTGATCACCGGTGGCGGGTCGCTCCGACGAAGGCTTCTGGAGACCTGCACGAAGCCGAACCCGGGAGTGGCTCCCGGAACGACCCTCCGATGCCTAAGTCAGAGACGGGGCTAAGGATATAAGAACAGAGAGAGAGAGAGAGAGAGAGAGAGAGAATGTGTTTTTGTTGTTGTCTCATACCTGGGTCTCTGGGTCAGGGCGTATATATAAGCCTTACCTGTACGGAGGGCCGACGTGGCACCATCCATCACGCGCCTAGAGTGTGTGTTGGAGTCTCGTGTTGTGGGCGGGAGGGTTTGACTCAGGAGAGTCGGCCTTGGTAGCCCTCCTGGGCATGAAGGTTTGACTTTGAAGCCTTGGAGTCGATTGCCTTTATGGTCTCGAGAGTTAGACTTACTTTGGTCGACCTCGGGGGGTTAGACATGTTTCGGGTATATTGGCTATCCGTATCACTCGCAATTATTAAATCTCTTTCTTATACAATCGATGTGATATTAGAATGTGATAAACTCTTCCTTATCAATATGAGATTAGGACTAAATTAAAGATCCGGCAAAATCGTGTGAGGCTTTGAATTTTCTTGAGCAGCAGTATCACTCCCACACGTAAGTCTAGCCTAGAACCCGTCGTCTACGGCATTAGAAGAGTATTTATTGACTCTGCTGACTGGTGACGCTAATGTCAACTTGAGGAGGGTGTAAGAACCAACTGGAGAACGACACGTGTAAAGAGTGGGGACAGAAAGTTTTCAAACAAAAGTTCACGTACTGGCGTTAACGTCAACGGGAAATGAAGCTCAGTCCCAGCCTCCTGTTCAGACCCTCTACCACTCCCCCAGATCGAAAAATTCTTTCCTCGAGGCTTCCGCAATAGCAAGATTTGGACGTGAGATCCTCTATTCTATTTACGTATGATCTTCTTCCTCTTGCTAACATTTTGATTCTTTTATTAGTAATCTTCTTCCCCTCCATTTCGCTCAGGAGCCTGGCCCCTTGTTTTTCTACGACTTGGGTTGGGTCAAGGAAGCTTGGGCTCGTCCAGCTCGAACTCGGTTAGTTGTCAAGGTTCCCAATCCCGAAACTCCTCCACCACTGACCCGGTCTAGGGTCGGGATTTTAAGTTTTATATTTTCTACGGTCAGTGGAAATAGTTTTTAACTCGTCAATATGTGCTCGTAATTTTGGATTTGGATCAGATTGAATTCCTGGATTATTTTGCCCACAACTTTTGGAGTTTGGATCTATTAGACTACACGTTTTTATTTCATCAGAGCTTCAGCCTCTTTTTTTCTTTTCTGCCTTTCATATGAGCTTCGCCTCAAGTCAAGATGCCATTCCCGAACCTCGAGGTTTCTGTAAATACAATGAAAAAAATAATCGAAATGCTACCTTGAGGCTTTGAAAAGAATCGACCCAAAACTCTGTGACGGGAGTGGATGAGTGCCTGGAACTCGAACTCACCATGCTGCTTCTTCGTTTGCGAGAACTCACATTGAGTGAAGCTGTGCTCGTTGCTTGTGAGTCCTGAATGAGAGGTATCGAGTGTGAAGAGAATGAGAGTCGGTGGATGGAGTGATATGTCTGCCCCTTAACGTTGACGGTAAGAATAAACAGGGAACTTAACTTCAAAATTTTATGCCCCCTCCCTACACGTGTCATGCTCCAGTTGATTCTTACACAATGAAGTCATCCTGTAAAATATAGTGAATATTTGCCCCTTCCATCTTCAGGGTACCTTGACGACTGAGCACGTTGCTATCAATTCCAGAGGCAGACATTGACATTTGTTCATTGACTGAAATTATCTCTTTTCTCTATCAAAGTGATGAGCTTTGGACGAACGGCCACCTCAAACGGCTGATACGAGGAAGACACAACAGTCGGTACAACCATGGCCCATTAAATCGCCTCCAACAAATGGCAGCAGCATCCACACATATACACCACCGATCCCAGTGCAAAACCTTACACAAGATCCAACAGAGCCTTCCCCTTCATTACAGCGATGTTTTCCTCTCCGATGATAGAAACTTCACACTCAGATTCTTCAGCCCCAGAAATTCTACCCGTCACTTCATCGGGACTTGGTACCATAAAGATATCCCTTCTCCCAGAGAATAACTACACATCGGTTTCATTTTTCAGAGAACCTACATCCTGAAATAGAATTAGAGCACAGACTATTTATCTACCCATCAGTTTAATTTAGCTTCATTGGGACATGGTATTAGATTTTGGAAGCTCTTCTTCTCATATATGCTATCTATTAGGTTGATATATGCTCAGCGTGACCCAATATCCTAGACTTTAGGTGTCAAACCCAATTCACAGTGGATGGAGTGTTCTTCAATTTTGGAGATATGTTTACCATGATCGGTGCTTCTTTTGGTACAACCTAGTTCCTGAGCTGACAGTTTTCTGGGTGGTCAACAGAGACAGGCAAATCGATGACACGTCTGGGTCCTATCAATCAACTCCAGTGGAGATCTTGTTCTTAATTGTTGCAACAACGGAAGCTCACCCCTTTGGTCCTCTAACGTGTCAACAACATTTTCAGAAAATGCTATCACTGCTCAGCTACAAAACACGAGCAACATTATTCTACTTCAAAGTCCGAGCAACCAAGTCTTGCGGTAGAGCTTTAATCACCCCACAAATACCATGATGCCTTTTATGAAACTTGGGCTGGATCGGAAGACAGGCATGGAGCGGTTCCTGACTTCCTGGAAGTCTAAGGATGATCTAGGGCTAAGGAATTTTACTCGTTGGATCAACACGACAGGGTACCCACAGTTATTCATCGACAACAATGGAGCACTGTATTGGCAGGGAGGGCCATGGACAGGCATACGCTGTAGTGGATTACCCGGGCCAGTCAGCCCCTATGCCTCGAATATGAGCTTCGTGAATGACCAAAACGAGCTCTCAATTGTGTACGAAATAAAGAGCTTATCGATCTTCTCCATATTAATGATTGTCTCATTAGGTTCGATGCACCGGTCCATGTGGCAGGACAAAAATGAACGGTGGATACAGTCCCCAGGAGCCCTAATTGATTGATGTGACTTCTACAGGGCTTGTGGACCTAACAGCAACTGCAACCCCTACAACATAGGCTGGTTTGCATGCACTTGTCTCACCAGGTATGAGCCCAAGTCACCAACAGATTGGTTCCTAAGGGACGAGTCTGGTGGATGAGTGAGATGCCCCGGGGTCTCCACATGCCGAAGTGGGGAGGGGTTCGTCAAGGTAGCCCCAGTGAAGGTCCCTGACACTTCTTGGGCTTGTGTAGGCATGAGCTTGAGCCTCAAAGAGTGCAAGCAGGAGTGCTTAAAGAACTGTTCCTTCACAGCCTACACGAGCGCCGATGAGAGGAGGGGAGTGCCCGGGTGCTTGGCTTGGCATGATGATAATCTTTTGGACATGAGGACATTTTCAAATGTTGGGCAAGACTTATATGTACGCGTTGATGCAACTACCTTAAGTACTTATGAATTTAAAATTGCACTCATTATACAAATAGTTCAAGATGATGCTGCATCTGGAAGCATATTGACAAATGGAAATAAACAGTCTATTAAGAGATAGCGTTCTTGAATGATAGCTCGTTTTAGGAAGAAGGATGGTTCTCCTGGAAAAAGGATAATAATAGCAAGCATAGTAGGCAGTACGATTCTTGTGCTTCTGCTCTCATTCGCTTGTCTTTCCTGAAGAAACTGAGAGGTAAATGAGTTGAATTCTTTGCTTTCCTATGAAAAAATGACCAGCATATGAGAGATTGTATAAAAAATTCAGATTAACATCATTCTATATTTTTTGGGTGTTCTTTTTCTTTATTCGTTCGGCTTGTATATACTTTAAAATCATGGAAGATTAGGCCTCTCCTATTCAAAATTTAGCATACATCAGTGATGATGATGAATCTCGGTGCTTGCAAGACCTCAAAGATGATAGCAAAAGATTGGATTTGCAATTCTTTGATCTAAGCACTCTCTGCTGCCACAAACAACTTCTCTTTTATCAACAAGCTCGAGGAAAGTGGATTTGGCTCCGTTTATAAGGTATTCCCTTTTAAGAAACCACAGATGTCCCTCTCAAATCCTATTTCTTGAACAATATATTGAGATAAATTTAACTTGTAGAGAGTGCTAGAAAATGGAATGGAAATAGCAGTTAAGAGATTGTCGAAATCTCCTTTTTTTTTTTTTGAAATGATGGTAGGACTTTCATTAATGTTAATGGATAGTGAGCTTTTACATTTGGGCTTTACATGTTATAGACAGATTATGTACGCACTAGTCCAAAGTAACTGGCCACCGATGCATTGCGTATTCAGTGCTCCAACCGGGGAAGGGTAGTGAGTTTCAGCTTCACTGTATCAAAAATGTGACGGACCAGTTCAACTTCTTCCCAAGACTTCCTTTCAAAGATTCGCTTGTTCCGTTCCCACAAAATAGTGTAAATGTATTAGGTCCATAGGAGACAGAAGGCTATTGAATCCATAGATTTTCCTTGCTGGTATAGCAGCTACCTCGATTCTGACTCCTAGCCTCTGAGAGCCTTGTGTTGTCCTGCTCTAGCTAGGGAGACCTGCCAAATGCACCCCGTGCAGGTACATGAGAAGAAGAGGTGGTCTCTGGTTTGAATATGATTCCCACAAAACTCACATAGCACAGAGGTCAGTTGCACCTTCCACTTTAGTAATCTGTCTTTCGTGGGAAGTTGGTTTAGCATGTCAGCCAGCTGGTGAACGATGCTTGGGGATGTTTCTCAAGAACCATATTGTTGTCGTCCAATTAGGCCTCTCCCCAGGACCTCACAGATGTTCTAGTATTCTCCTTACAATAAGCTGAGTTGAGCTACCCACCAAGCATCTCAACTCATCTATGTTTCCCATGGACAGTTTAGCAGCCATTCTACATATTGCTTAGGCTTGAGGGTCATTGCTTCTCGTCCATCGCCATTCACCATTCCTTTGAACCCAGCTGATTGTAGCTTGTGGTGGGATTGAGGGAAAACATTGGAAGCCTTGGGTACAAAACTCATGCAAGGGTCTTACGGGAAGCCAGTTGTCACACCAAAAGGATACCGCAGAGCTTGGGCCCACTGTATATTTGATAAAGGCATTATCAAGGCTCATTGTTGTAGGATATTTCTCGAACACCATGAGCAGTTTCCCGATTCTTTTAAGGCCTAGAAGTTACAGCCTTTAATGAGGAAGTAATGGGTCCACGCAACTCAAAGAGTGCTGAATCGTATCAAGAGTAGCCAAATGTTTTTAAGCGTACCTGCTCGACTCCATAGCCGGATGTCTCTAATTCCTAGTTCACCTTCACCTCAGGGGCAGCAAACTTGGGCCCATTTCACTTTAATCCTAGGTAAGAAGCTTGCTACACCATGCCAAAGGAAGTTCTGATATACAATCTCCACTTTTGAGATCACAGACTGTGGTAAGATGAAGGTTGTGCACCAGTAATTAAGCATGTTGGAGATGATTGCATTAATAAGCTACACCTGACCGGCAAAACTTAGTAAGCGTACTGTCCAGCTTTGAATTTGAGTTGTGACGCGATCTACGAGTGCTGCACACTCCTTCTCAGAGAGGGGTCCTGTGATGAGTGGTACCCCTAAGTAACGGACAGGTAGTTGCCCGTTTGAAGCCTAAAATGTCAACAAGCTCCTTTGCTTTCTATGTAGGAATCCCTCCAAGGAAGAGCTCGGCTTTACTCGGATTTAGCTTGAGTCCCGAGTGCTTGTAAAATGATTTTAGGGTGTGGATTATTCCTCGTAAAGAGGCCTCAATGCCGTCCATGAAGATAAGAAGGCCGTCTGCAAAGCTCAAGTGTGTCAGACGAAGGGAACAACATCTCAGATGATAGCCAATTTGTCGATCCTGAGCTGCAGAGTCAAGAAGAGTGGATAAGTAGTCCACGGCAAGCACAAATAAGTATGGGGATAGCGGGTCTCCTTGCCTTAGACCCCGTGCTCAGGGGAAGTATCCAACAAGTGTTCCATTTAGAGCTATAGAGAAATATGGAGTAGTTATGCATTGTTGAATCCACCTAACCGTTCTTGGAGGGAATCCAAGTGTGAGCATTAGAGGGATTAGGAACTCCCAATGCAGCGAGTCGAAGGCCTTTTGTAGATCTATTTTCACGGCTCCTCTCGGTGTTATCTTCTTTGTGTGATATCCTCGAACCAGCTCATGTGCTAATAGGATATTGTCTTGAACACGCCTTCCTTGGATAAAAGCATATTGACTTTGGCTGATGAGAGATGGGAGCACAGATCGCACACTATTCGCAATGATCTTCATCATGCACTTGTAAACAACATTGCAACTAGATATTGGATGAAAGTCCGTCATTTTGTCAGCATGATCGTGCTTGGGAACTAGTGTAATGATTGTTGAGTTGACCTCCCTCCGCATTTGGCTAGAATCAAAGAAGTATTTGGTCGCCTCAGTAAAATCAGCTTGGATAGTCCCCCAGGGAGCTTTAGAAAATCGAGCTGTGAATCCGTCCGGTCCTGGGCTCTTGTTGTCGTCCATGTTGAATAGAGCCTCCCGAATCTCATCATCATGAACACCTAAGCCAAGGAGGATAGCTTGTTCTGTTGAGATTTGCCTTTTTAGGATATAAGCAATCTCTGGGACAGTGGGAAAATTGATAGAAGTGTCTCAAGTACCCAAGAGTTTTTGGTAATATCCAATGGCTTCCTAGGATATGCCCTGAAATGTATCCACTTGTTCTCCCTCTTCTATGTGAAGTACCTTGATATTGCCCCTTGAGTATTTTTGTTTGATGGGTCGGCAGAAGAATGCTGTGTTTTGATCCCTTCTTTTAGCCATTGTATTGTAGATTTCTGCCTCAGGGAGGCCTCCTCCTGTAAGCAAGCTTCCTTCAGCTGTTTACGAATGAGGTGAAATCTTCAGAACAAGGAATCCAAGAGTTTAAGAATGAGGTGAAATTGATTGCTAAGCTGCAACACATGAATCTTGTGAAAATCCTTGGTTGCTACATACAAGAAGTGGAGAAAATGTTGATTTATGAATATCTGCCCAATAAAAGCTCAGACTCATTTCTTTTTGGTAAATCCTATTCCTAGCTGATCAATGAATGCTTTTGAGTAGCAATGCACGTACACATCTAGTATAATATGTTTGTCACTTTTGGGGTCGCTCGATGTTTAGATGAAGCGAAGAGGGCAATGCTCGACTGGAGGAAACACTTTGAAATTGCTTGTGGTATAGCTCAAGGAATCCTGTACTTGCACAAGCATTCGAGATTGAGAATCATCTATAGGGATTTGAAAGCCAGCAATGATTTGCTCTATGCTTCAATGAACCCGAAAATCTCTGATTTTGGGATGGTAGGTATATGCGGAGAGGGCCAGATTGAAGGAAATACTACACGAGTTGTGGGGACATAGTAAGTTCTTTATATGGATTTTCTCAATAAAATTAACGAACTTGAAGTCACTGCACGGTGTTTCTCACCATGCTGCTGCAGCGGTTACGTGTCGCCGAAGTATGCAATGCGGGGGCTATTTTCAATAAAATCCGATGTTTACAGCTTCAAAGTATTGCTATTGGAGATCATTTTTTGGGAAAAGAAACAACAACTTTTGCCAGGAAAACTGATCTTCTGGTCTGGTTGGCCATGTAAGGGAGCCATATGTAGATATCCATTGACATTGGAAACTAACTAACCACAGCCATGCATGCGAATTAATCTCTAAATCCGATCACTTAAAAGTTTTTATTTTTACAGGTTTGGGAGTTGTGAAAAGAAGGATTATGCTTAGGCATTGTCGACCATCAATAGGCGATACGTATCCCGAGCAAGAGATCATGGGATGCATCCAAAAATTGTTGTTGTGCGTGCAAGAGTTAGCAAAAGACAGTTCGACAATGTTGGAAGTCGTGTTCATGCTAGGAAACAACCTTACGCTTGATTCTCCAAACCAGCCCACATACGCTTTGAAGAGGGAATATAGCAGGGCCGATAACTCATCTTCTGGTGAAAATACCTACTCAATTAACAACATGTCCCGTTCTATTATCGAAGCTCGTTGAATGAAATTCATTGCTGGCTATGATCGGTACATTAACCATGTCTTCGTTTCGATGAACCTGCTAATTAAGGACATGTTTGAATTTTTTTTTTTTTTTGAACCTCTTAGTCCAACTGTAGCACCTACTAAACCTGGTATATAAGAAATTTGGGCTTTTAGGTGGATTTGCACCCAACTGTCTAATTGGCCTAGTGGATATTTAAGAGCGATTAAGGTTGCTGTCCACGACAACTTCCTGGCTATAACTTGTACAGCAAGCATATGTGTGAGCTTAGATGAACCAATTAATTAAAGGATTTGCCTTTGGATATTTTTTCTCCTGGTATGTTTTTTATATGCTACCATGTGCATAAACAAATGAACCCCAAGGGCTTGTGATAATATGTCTAGTATGTAAGCATTTACTGTGATTCAACAGGACATATCAGACATTTTCAGGAAGATGTAAGAATGGTAGGTACTGTTATGGAGACTTGGCCGTGCCATGGCCCATTTCTCCAGTAGGAACTTGAAAATGAAGATCTCGGGAATGTCAAGATCACCGAGACCTTCTGCTGCCTTTAAGTGTGGCAGGAACGAGTCCATCGGAGTCCTGAAACTCTCTTGTGCAACCCCGCCAATCAGTTGCGAACCGAGTTCCAGAATCTAACTTCCAGGTGATGCTGTCGTTCATTCTGATATCTACTACATTTGATGACCAGAATCTTGTTTCGTCCATTAAGAGAACGGAATCTCCGTCCTTGGACGGTTTCATGATCAGAGGGGAATTGACCCGGCATGTTTGTAGGATTGGGAGTGAGAACCCTTCAGAGATGATCACACCATTATCAACACAGCTGGTCCCGGGCACTCTTCTCCAGCTTCACGGGACTGAGGAACCGTTCCAACTCAAGCAAGACCTTATCTATACCTACACGATAATTCTCCATTAAAAGCCTAGACAGTAAGCCCCTCACAAATATTTTTTAAACAGATAGCAACAATAGTAATATTTTGCACTTCCAACCATGATCTCTATCACTAATCATGGTTTGCACTGTTCCCATAGCGTTTAGCCTTGAGACTGACTTCCAATATGTTATCTTCAGGTCTACGAGTTTCAGGATTCCAAGATATTCCCAACACATTTTTCTAACTTCCTCAAATGAATATTCAAGTAAAGAAAATAGAGGATATGCTCTGCTAGAAGATTCCATGTGCAGTTAGCATATGTTTTCCATCAATGCATCAACCATGGCCTACGCTGATAAGAAAGCCCATTATTGTTCTCATGTTCCCCAGGCGAAAATAAATTTCATAGTGTAGCTCCTACATTAGTTCAGCGGTAATGGCTGTTAAGTTGCTTTCAAAGATTACTTCCCGACCATGTTCAAGAGGCTCGGATTGGGATCATGGATTTAAATAGCAGTCGCGGGTCACGTAACGGTTGCGTCGCGGTTGTAACGGTTTCGGATTGTCGCGGCGTTACATAACGGTATCGCGGGTGTCGCGGTCCGAATTTTTTTTAGCATCCAAAATCGTATCAACATGTTTTTCAATAAAAGAAGATGTCAAATATACGTATTTTCGATAAATTTGAAATAGAAAAACATGTAAATGTGTATAAAAATATGAATAACGGTATAAAAATGAAGGAAAACGGCTGTCGCGGCCGTTACGGCCGATTTTTGGCCCGTTACGCCGTTACGTAACGCCGCGACGGACGCGACGGCCCGCGATTTTTTTTTCCAGCCGCGATATCGGGCCGTAACGATATCGGAAGGCTCCGATACCGTTACGTAACGGCCGTTACGGCCGCGACGGGCCGTTTTTTAAAACCATGATTGGGATGGTTTGTGGAGGAACTGAGCAATGAATTCTGCCTACTGATGGATAGGGACAGAGTGGTGATCTGTTAGGGAGCCTAGAGTGGATCCTGGCTTTGCTATGGGTCAGCCGAATGATGAGTAAAGAGAACATTACACGGATTCACATTGGAACAATATAATTTTTACGATGTTGGAGCACCCGGCGGAAAAGTAGTTTTGCCTTGATGAAAGTTGCAAGGAAATTTTGGAGGAAACCGAGATCTTCAACTGACAGCATATCCTTTTACTGTTCCAAAGGTGAGGACAAGAATAAAAGATCCGGAAAATCACGTCAAGAATTTAATTTTCTCGAGCAGCAGTACCATACTCACGGTGTAAGTGCAGGCCACAACCCGTGCTCTCTCGGGCATTAGAAAAGTACCAACCCTGCTGGACTAGTTGTCCTGACTGTTTTTTGTCAGCTTCAGGCTACTTTTGCAACTGAACCCTGTGGAAGGAACACTAATAAGCCAGCTGGCACCTGACTTTGTCCTTGTGCATAAATTGAAATACCATCTGTTTTCTTTTCTCTATCAAAGTGATGAGATCTTCACCAACTACCACCACTAAAGGCTGATATTTTACCAGTAACGTTATGAATTTCAACAATGTTTGGTGAGGGGAGACATGACATGAACACGACCACAGAACAATAAACCGCGTGGAAAATTGATTTTCGGGTAAAGTGATATGGTTAACAAGTGTATATGTCACTGTTTCATGAGTATCTGATGGTGTTCTAGAAGACCCTTCACATGTATATGTGGAAAGTGATGAGGTTAACATCTTGTCATTGGTACAGAACAAGGGCTGACCTAAGAGCTAGCAGTCCAAAAATGTTATTTAAGAGTGACTGTTTACACATAGAAGGAAGGATTGATGCTTGCAATTCCAAGGGCAGTTAATGGTTCACTTTCAGTCCTTTCTCTTGACTTGGGGTCGCACTTTCGCAAGTTCTGCTTCCTTTCAAAGACTTAAAACAGAAACTTTTTCCATAACCAAGGGCAAACTTTCTCTTTGCCAAAGAAAGGGGAAAATGTTTGCATGTGTCCCTGTACCATCCCAAAGAAAGGGGAAATGTTTCTCCATGCCACCGAAACCAAATTCCACAATTCACTTGACTTACTAATATAACTCTAGCCGGCCATGTTCAGTAAGCTCAGGTCCAGGCAGGACTTATTGAGGAGCCGAGCAATGAATTCTGCCTACTGATGTGGAGGGACAGAGTGGTGATCATGCTCGAGAAACACAAGAAGATCTTAGGCCTTGCTAGGGCTAGAGGGAACGATCAGCAACAAGGGCATAGGTGGATTCTCAAAAGGCCAATTTTTATGGTGTTGGAGCACCAGATGGGAAGGAGTTCTTCTCCCTTGGTAATGTTCAGTTGAGCCTTGGCTTGATGAAAGATCCAAGGAATTGTTGAAGGAACCCAAAATTGTTGAATGGATCATATATAATCCTTGTACACGACTCACTCGGTTCCATACTATCTGAATGATGAGGACAAAGTTAATCTAGAAAAATCGGGCAAGCCTCTGAATTTTCTCAAGCAGCTGTAGCATAATCATGCGTAAGAGGGGTCCAGTACCCGTCCTCTCAAGGCATTAGAGACGTACTGACTCTGCTGAATCTTGGCACTAATGTCAATCTTCAGCTGGTGACTTTGACTTTGTAAACTAGCTGTCTCCATCAAAGTGATAAGAAGCTTTGAGCGAAAGGCCACCACAAACGGCTGATATGAGGAACATGACATGAATACGACCACAAATCATTAAATCTCCCGGAAAACTAATTTCTGGGTAGAGTTAACAAGTTGATCGCCCAACAGATGATGGTCGCATCCACCCACATAGTGACCCTCTCCCTTCATACTTTACTTCTCCTCCTACACCAACTTCAATGCAAAACCTTAAACAAGATCGAACAGAACCTTCCCCTTCACGACGGCGATGTTTTGCTCTCCAAGGACGGAAACTTTGCCCTAGGATTCTTCAGTCCTGGAAATTCTACCCGCCGCTTCATAGGGACTTGGTACTGTCAAGATATCTCTTCTCCTTTATATTAACTATATATATCACTTCAATTTTCTGGGGAGAATCTGCATCATGGCATGATATTAGATTTTGGAAGCTCTTCTTTTAGTACCTAGTTATTTGTTATGTCCATGATATATGCTCATTGTGATCCAGTGTCCTAGCCTTTAGGCATCAAACTTGATTCACAATGGATGGAGCGTTACTCCAAGTTGCTTATGGGATGAGCTTCTTTTTATTACAACAGGTACAATCGAGTCACTGAGCAGACAGTTTTCTGGGTGGCTAACAGAGATAGGCCAATCGATGACACATCTGGGGTTCTATCGATTGACTCCCATGGAGACCTTGTTCTGAACTGTTGCAACAGCGGAAGCTCAGCCCTTTGGTCCACTAATGTGTCGACAACACTTCTAGAAACTGCCGCCACTGCTCAGTTACAGGACACAGGCAACTTCATCCTGCTTCAGATGCTGAGCAATCGTGTCCTGTGGCAGAGCTTTGATCACCCCACAGATACAATGATGCCTTCTATGAAACTTGGGCTCAATCGAAAGACAGGTGTGGAGCGGTTCCTGACTTCTTGGAAGTCCAAGGATGATCCAAGGCTAGGGAATTATACTCGTCGAATCAACCCAACAGGTTACCCACAACTATTTGTCTACAAGAATGGGGCACCGCACTGGCGTGGAGGGCCATGGACGGGCATACGTTGGAGTGGGGTACCAGAGATGGTTAACCCCTACCTCTTCAACACAAGCTTTGTGAATGACCAAAACGAGCTCTCTATCTTGTCCGTGATAAAGAATAGTTCACTCTTTTCCAGACTGGTGATTGAACCATCAGGATTGATTGAGCGGACAACATGGCAGGACAAAGATGGGCGGTGGATAGAGGCCTGGGCCAACCCTGTTGAGCAGTGTGACTACTACAGGGCCTGTGGGCCTAACAGCAACTGCAACCCCTACAACGTAAGCCAGTTTGCATGTACTTGCCTCCCTGGATTTGTGCCCAAGTCACTGACAGATTGGCTCCTAAGGGACGGGTCCGGTGGATGTGTGAGGTCCCCTGGGTTCTCGACATGCCAAAGTGGGGAGGGGTTTGTCAAGGTGGCCCTTGTGAAGGTCCCTGACACTTCTCAGGCTCGTGTCGACATGAGCTTGAGCCTCCAAGAGTGCAAGCAGGAGTGCTTGAAAAACTGTTCTTGTACAGCTTACACAAGCGCCGATGAAAGTAGGGGAGGGTTTGGGTGCTTGGCGTGGTACGATGATAACCTTATGGACATTAGGACATTTTCTGATGTCGGACAAGACTTATATGTTCGTGTTGATGCAGTTACCTTAGGTACTCATGATTCTACATCTACTTCAAACTTCTTATCTGCTCATTGTATACATAACGGAAGATGATTCTGCAAGCTCTCAATATATGGAGATAGATAATCAAGCCCTCATGAGACTGTTTTCTTGAATGCTAGCTCGTTTTAGGAAGAAGGAAGTTTCTCCCGGCAAAAGGATGGCAATAGTAATCACAGTGGGTAGTATGATTGTGGTTCTTATGCTCTCGTTGGCTTTGTTTTTACTGAAGCAAAGGAGAGGTAAGCGTGCTGAATTCTCTGCCTTCCTATGAAAAATTACCCGCATTACTCTGCATTTTCGATTATGTCCCTTCATTCATACGGCTTTGTATATCCTATAAAATCAGGGAAAAGGAGCCTTCCTACGATCCCAAGTGCAGCACACTTCAATGATGACAATGAATCTAGGAGCTTGCAAGATCTCCAAGATGACAGCAAAAAACTGGATTTGCGGTTCTTTGATTTGAGCACAATCTCCGCTGCCACAAACAACTTCTCTTTTATCAACAAGCTTGGGAAAGGTGGATTTGGTTCCGTTTATAGGGTACTCCCTTTTGAAACCTTCTGATGTTCCTCTTAGATCCTACTTCCTGAACAATATATTAAGATAAATACGTTTGCAGGGAGTGCTAGAAAATGGAAAGGAAATAGCAGTTAAGAGATTGTCGAAATCTTCGGGACAAGGAATCCAAGAGTTCAAGAATGAGGTGAAATTGATTGCTAAGCTGCAACATAGGAATCTTGTGAAAATCCTTGGTTGCTGCATACAAGAAGAGGAGAAAATGTTGATTTATGAGTGTCTGCCCAATAAAAGCTTGGATTTATTTCTTTTTGGTAAATTGTGTTCCTACCTAATCGATGAATGACTTTGAGCAGCAATGCATGCATTCATCCAGTATAATATGTTGTCACTTCTTGTTCACTTGACGTTTAGATGAAGAGAAGAAGACTATGCTCGACTGGAGGAAACGCTTCGATATTGCTTACGGGATTGCTCAAGGAATCCTGTACTTGCACGAGCATTCGAGACTGAGAATCATCCATAGGGATTTGAAAGCTAGCAATGTTTTGCTCGATGCTTCAATGAACCCAAAAATCTCAGATTTTGGGATGGCTAGGATATGCGGAGAGGACCAGATTGAAGGAAATACTAGACGAGTTGTGGGGACATAGTAAGTTCTTTATATGGTTTTCTCAATAAAATTCACAAACTTGAAGTTTCTAAACAAGATTTTTCACTATGCTGCTGCAGCGGATACATGTCACCGGAGTATGCCATGCGGGGGTTGTTTTCAATAAAATCCGATGTTTACAGTTTCGGAGTTCTGCTGTTGGAGATCATTTCTGGGAAAAGAAACAGCAGCTTTTACCAGGAGAACTCAACTTCCGGCCTAGTTGGCCATGTAAGGGAACCATATACAGATATCCATTGACACTGGAAACTAATTAACCACAGCTATGGGCATTTATCTCCCAAATTTGATCACCTAAAAGTTTTTATTTTTACAGGTTTGGGAGTTGTGGAGAGAAGGATCTTGCCTGGACATTGTCGACCCATCAATAGGTGACATGTATCCCAAGCAAGAGGTCCAGCGATGTATCCAGATTGGGTTGTTGTGCGTGCAAGGATTAGCTAGAGACAGGCCGGCCATGTCAACAGTTGTATTCATGCTAGGAAACAAGGTGACACTCCCTTCACCGAACCAGCCCGCATATGCTTTGAAGAGGGAACAGAGCAGAGCTGATAACTCATGTTCTGGTGAAATCACCAACTCAGTTAACAAAGTTTCCCTTTCCATTGTTGAAGCTCGTTGAACGAAATTCTTTACTAAGGAGGAACTTGCTGATAAAGGATATGTTTGGATTTTCTTTTGGGTTACATTTGGATATTCCTGAGGATGAATCTAAAGCAATTGCAGTAATACATGTAGTTTGTGAGCTTTTACATTGGCTCAATGAAACATATCAAACATTATCAGGAAGAAATAAAAATAGCAAGCTCTCTAGTAAAAGACTTGTCCATTTTGCAGGCCACTCCTCTAATTCTTCAGCTATCTTTGTGCCTAGAAGTAATGAGTCTCTCCGGGTCTTGAAACTCTTCTACACAATCCCACCCTCACTCCCATCGGCTGTAGTACCAAGTTCCAGAATCAAAATCTGGGCAGTGCTGCCATGCGTTATGATGTTTAGAACATTTGTTAGCTCGGAGTCTTGTTTCGTCGATCAGGGGAATGGGGTTTCCATCCTTGGATGGTTTTAGGATCCCAAAGGAAACAAGAACAACATAGTACAATAGCATTCTATGGAGTTTGGAGGATTGGAAAATGAAGCTGGAAAAGAAACTATTTGTCATAATCCGAAAATTTAACAGAGCTTTTTATTGTTTTTTTATGATATTCTATATAAAAAAATGAACCTACTTTAATATCCATCAAGATAATATATACTATAACATCATAGTCACAACCATAACACATCCAAAAACAAACTCAACCAAAAATTTAGGTTGTAACATTTTATACAGAACTATTATACCTCTAGCTTCATATCTTGATCTACGTACAAGAAATTTGATATTGATCTAAAACATTAAAATGGCAATTCCAAGCAGTTTGTACTTCTTCTACTTAGCTGAAAAAAATGTCAGATGAGGTAAGGTGCTGGCTCAATGAGTACAAAATTTTAAAGTAGAATAATATTATAAATAAAATCCTTAGCAATTTGAATATACATGTACATTCACACCACAACAAGAATATCGACAATCTTACTCAATTATACCATTATGCAATGAATCAATCACAACAAATAGTAGCCATGGGTTGCACTTCTACGATAGAGTTATGATGATATCAATATTCCGCTCTTCAACAATATCGTGACCCCGTGACTCAATGAATATCAATTTTTCCTCACCAAATCTTTTGGTGCCCTTCATCTACAAGCCACACTCCCGTGAGGCCGTCCATTTTTCACAACCTGAAAATTCGACGAAATTTCCCCTATATTATCGCATTTCCAAATTAGAAAACATTAGCATGTTATAGCACCTCATAAAATTTTCAAAATATGTGAGCCCATGGATTTGGCCCACACAAAACCCAATCACACACACTTAAGCTCATGAATATTTTATAATTTTTTTTCCTACTTCCTTATCTTCTTCTGCCGCTTGACACCAAAGCCCCCCACATACATATCCATTTCACCTTTACCTTTTTTTCTTTCCATCTGCAATCCATTACCAAAAGCAGCAAAATTGAGGGGAACAAAAGAGAACAACAGAGCGCAGAAGGAAGAAATAGGAAGAAGAATTGGAGAATTGGAGGTCGAAAAGGGAATCGGGTAAGTAAATTTTAGATGTAATCAAGCTCTATTTTAGATCAAGTAAACAGTATAACTTGATATTACATTATAGTTAGTAGAGTTTTATTAGAAATATGTGTTTAATGAGGTATATGAAGATTATGAGTTTGATTATGAAGGGACAAAAATAGTAGAGTAGGGGACCAAGCCTCACGAAAAGGAGCAGAGACAATGAGTGGTGGCAGTCACGGTAAGGCAAAAAAAGGAAAAATATGATGTAAATGATATTCATTTTAAGTTTAATAGATTTTACAACTTAATAGTATATTATAGTTGGTATGATTTGAGTATAGAAATATGGTTAATAGAATTTGTGAAAGTTATAGAGTTGATAATGGTGGAGTAGATTAAGCTCTATAAGTATTTTTAGGATTATTTTTATTTGAAGTTATATGTGAATATATATATTTTTTAATTTTTATTGTGATTAATAAGATGGTAAGTATAAGAAGTTGAAGCACTAAAACGGAGAACATAGGAGGACGACAGTGAGGAAAAGTTGGAGGTAACTTAGGTTTAGTTCGAATCAAATTAATTATATTTCTCAATATGATATATATATATATATATATATAATTTAGTAGGATTTAGCTAGAATGATATGTTTTTATGAGTTTTAAAATGATAGGTGAAAGTCATAGGGTCAATAAAGTAGAATGAATAATGTCCTAGCATAATTTTTGAGATATTTTTAATATAAGCATATACGCTACATCTTAATTTTGTTGTGAATAATATGATAGGAACTAAGGAGATTAAAGATAGACATCTTGGAGATCTAACTCATTGAAGGATTGAATAAAAGAGGTTATGAGTACTCGTTTTCATTGTACAATAATTTATAGTATGTTATATATATATATATATATATATATTATACTAAAATCTTATGAGCTTAAAGTCACAAGCCTGTCAACAACCTGGCCCAATAGCTCAATTTTCCTTCTTTTTCTTCCTCCACCGTCTTCATCAATAAATATATATATATATATATATATATTTATCTATTTGTGTTTGTCCTCTTTATCGGGCAGAAGAGGTAGGGCCCTCTCTCCAATTCGCTTTGGAATATTTCCTCTGCCTTCCTGAAGCTTTGCGAGACTTTTCCACCACAGATCTACCCGAACCATGGCCCCATCAAACCTCACCACACCGTCCACTACTTCAACCCACTTCTCGGTCGAGACTTCTCCATCCTAGCCCCGAGCAAACGATCCTGAGCTTGTGTGCCACCATGCACCACCACTGGGAGTAGCAACAAACTGATCTGAACCTTGCGACTGGACCTCTTGTGCCCATGAGCTGCCTTACTTCACCCTCGCGGATATGTGTACTGATTTCAGAGGTCTCTGCACTTTCTATTGCCGTTTCCAAGCTCATCGCTGCCAGGTACCACCCCAAACTCCAACACCGCGGGGAGCTCAATTCAAAGCAAAGTTTTCCGTCCGAGCTTTTCGCTCATGTTGTTGGGCATCTACAAGCTTGTTGTTACTTGAAACACCCCCCTACCCCCTGACCTTCATCCAGATCTCGGGAAGTCAGAGAGCGAGACTTCTAGTAAAATGAAGATTGAGAGCTTGTTTTTCTTGAATTAGTAATCGGATACGTAGTCATGTATGAAGCTTTTGTGAATATAGGATAAATTAGAATTGTAACTCAGAGGTAGAATTCCTGGAAGATGGATATTGGGACTAGGAATGTTGATTTGATTGAACCATTACTTTTAATTTCTTTACTTGTTAATTTAACTGCCTAGGTCATGACTGATTGGATTAGGGCTTATGTTTAATTAAGTGAGTTTTGGTTGCTGGTTTAGAAAGTGAATTGCAGAAAATAAGAGAAGTTAAAAAGAGATCAGTAGGACAATGTGAAATACAATTATAATATTTGTAAAACAAGATAAACTAGACAGGCTACATTCGAGTTGGGTAATTAATTGTAGGAGTGGTTTGGTGACATAAATTTATTTCATCATACGACTGCAATGATTAGGGACCAAGGAGACAGGACTAGACATCTTGAAGGCTCAACCCGTTGAAGATATTTTGGGACTGTAGTAAGTATTCTTTTCTATAGTAAAATGATATAAATATATATAGTATAAGAATGTTATATGCTATGTGATCTGGTAAATGATTGATATATTATTGAGGTGTGATTGATTGATCGTCGGCACCGTAGGCTAGAATATGGATATGTGTACGTATATATGTACACATGATTGTATCGATTATATTGTATAAAATTGATTGTATTATATTTTGTGTTATTGATTGAACATATAAATTGTTGGGATTGATTGACTCTGTCTGATTGTGTATTGATTGTAGACATCTGTGTTATTGTGATTATTGAACTGTTGATTCTATTTCATTGATGCGAATTGACTGAGTATAGTCGTGGTGACCACTAGGCCGGTGGAGTAGAAATGGATGAGAAAAAGAAATGATAAAGATAAAGCAAAGTGAAAATAGAGAGATATGTAATTTACCGCTGATGTCCAATGATGTAATTTACTGTTGGTTTCCAACAAGATATAAGTATAAGATAATTAAAATAGCTCTTACTGCCAGAGGGTATTAGGCGGCCCCTGTGAAGTGTGGTGTGTAGATGAAGGGCATCGGGAAATTGGGAGGAAGATTGATATTGATTATGTCAAGGGATCACAGTATCGTTGGAAAGCGGAGTATCGATACTACTAGAACCATGTCATAGGAAAAATGTGACCCCATGGCTATACTAATTATTTTTCAAGTTCGGCGCATCTACTTGTTTGTGGTCTTTGGTTCAGAAGTGTACTTGTTGTCAAATGTATTGTTTTTTATTGATAGTGAATCGGTTTTACATGTCTTATTGATTGAATTGATGCGATATATATATATATGGGGTGTAATTGAAATCTGTTTGTTGATGTGTGATGTGACTTGAGCTGTGTAAGATGGAAATTCTCATGTCGATTGTAGAAACAAGTTAAGGTACATATAAGTACAGTTATATCTAAACAGTGTATATAGTAATAAAGAAAATAAAATGAATATGAATTTATTTGTGAAATTTTAAGTGAGTTATATTGTTAATTAACTAATGGTATATAAATTTATTTTATTTTAGAATTGAATATTCACTGAAATACGACTCATGCCTTCCGCATATTATTTTTATAGGTAAGCTTAAGGTTCACTGAGTTGACACAGAGAGCAGAGGTAACTTTTAGATAGTGGGGAATTGATTGGAGACTTTTTTTTTTTTATTCAAGTAATTCTTGATACTAATTTATTTTGGGTATTAATACAATCTGTATCATTTGTCGCAGCCCGAAAATTGTATTGCAGTTTATAATTATGGATTTTAGATATTTTCTAAAGTTGTACAATAAAGTTATACTTTTATAATTTTTTAGAATATTCAAATTTTAGGAGAAATCCTGTCGAGTTTTCGGGTTGTAACATATATATATATATATATATATATATTCTTGTAAGCATCTCGCGGATTTCATGCAATTATAAATTACAATAATTTCGTAAAAGATACATACATGCATAGTCGACTAACTTGAAATGAGTCTCATTCACATCCTTTTTTTTCCTTCTTATCCATGTCTCCTTGCTCTTCGTCTCCATTTTTCTTCTCATTTTCGCTCTATCTCGCTCTCTATTTCGGTGGCTTTAGGTGAAATGACATAATGCTTAAAAATGCAAAATGCAAAATGAGAGTGGATATATACATATACATATACATATATATATATATATATATATAGGATTCTGATGGCAGGCGGTAGGATATAATGTAAGAAAAAAAATTATAAAATGATCATGAGCTTGTCTTATTGGACTTTATGGGCTCAGGCTTGAGATCATGGGCTCACATTCAATGATGCGGTTGGGGACTTCAATTGAACCTTCATCTCGATCCCCTTTTTCAAAATGGAGGTTTCTCTTAGGTCAGTTTCTCAAGCAGGAACAAGAAGAACTATTCGATTGGGAAGCTTATTTGACGTTAATGCCTTTGTGAATCATATGCACCATGATTGATGACCCTAGTTATTATAAAATCCCCTGAGTGGGGGAAGGAACATGATTGTCCAATGCAGTCAATTTCTGGGTACGCTGATGTCCATGAAACATGGAGAGATCTCTAGATTATCTGTAAGGGAAATATATATGTGAAGAAACACATCAAATAAGCACAAAATTCTTTGTATGTACTTGCAATAATTGAGATGACAATCCCAGTCGCCTATCAAACTATATGGACCACTGAGAAAACTGGGAATGAAGAGTCTTCAAGTCATTTATCTAAAAATTCAACCAAGCCTATAAGTGGTTAAGTCCATTTCCTCATAAAAACGTAAATTGCTAGATGGTCGTATCCAATTTACTTATAAGTATTTATTTGTTTATTTATTTATTTTTAACTCAATCACTGTGAGATTTAATTCTCAACATCTTTCTTCATATGACACTTACCAAGTATGCTTAAGCCTTCATCCTCAATAATTGACCTCGAGTTATGCATTTTTCTTTTAGTCTTGGGTAGGGGATAAACTATCACCAGGAGGGCTTTTTCTTCTATCATAGAGCTAGCAACTATACGAGTTGGGTTTTATACCCTGTATTCAATAAATCAATAATGAGTTGGATATTTTTTTCCAGTCTCAATTTTAACTAACCAACCAAGAGTTCCACACCTAGGCTTGACATAGTGTGAGCATAAATTGAAATCTACTTTGATATCAAGTAAACTTTCCACCATATCAATAAGCGACTGGGTTCATATCCACCTAAAAGTCTAAACTATTAGGTATTGATGTCCAGTTCTTTTATAAATTCATATTTATTCCTTAACTCAATAAATACGAGATTTAATTCTCAATATTTGTCATCTATAAGGATATTTAAAATAAATATCTATATAAGAGAAAAATAATATAGGATGTCCAGGACTGAGCGCATGCATTCGCCACCGGCACCAGAGCCTAGCTTCTTTCCCCCTCAATTGTCTCTTCCTCTAGCAACAACTGACACATGCTTGGTCCACCTTATTTGAGCAGGTGAAATATGATTTACCAAGGAAAAATTTTTAGGATAGTTACAGTTGGGACCCATATATTGACATGCTATTATGAAAAATAATTGTTTGGATGACGAAAACAGTAAAGACACTGTTCCTTCCTTTTCTATCCACTTCTTGTAAACTAAACATGCGATTAGCTAAAAAAATATGAGTGCTTGTAGTTAAGATTTCTCATTTATTGTAACAAATGTTTGGAGAGAATTTGTAAATAATACATGGATGTTATGTGATGTCATCTAATTGCCGCCAGGTAATAATATAGATAATATAATAAATAGAAACATTTAGACCTATTTTTCCATGGAACCGGCCATCTCAAGACCAAGGAGAAAAGGTCCTAACTTGTCGATCTAGCCTCTAGTATCACTTGATAGAAAATTGAGTTCAATTAATTAACAGTATACTAAATTAAATTATCTCCCTTCTAGTTTTCTACATCGGGCATGGTCATGATCATAAGCCTTATTTATTTTATTATTTTCATTATAATCCTTATTTCCTTTATCATCCTTATTCTAAGCCATTTTATGTATGTAGCCTCAATTCGCTCTAGATCATATCATATTTTTGTTAAAATATTGATATTCCATGAAATAAAAATAATAATGAAACTATTTAAATAAATAAATGGGCGGAGGAGAAGAAAGGAAGCTGACACCCTTCCCTCCGAGTTGCCGGCTACCTCACGACTGCCTCTACTCCTCATCGTTGCTAGTGATTTCATAATGGAGGGAGGTTGCTGGCAGGAGAAGGGATGACTGCTCATGATACCCCTTTACTTCCTCCTCCTACATTTACCCATTTGACTTTTTAAATTTCACCTTCTTTTTTTTTGGTTTTTACTTGCGTTATTTTAAAAAAAAAAAAGGAATAGGATCAAAAGGAAATTTATCAAAAAAAGTTGAAGATCAAACTAGTAAAAACTATTTAAAATGGAGATAACGATATCAGAAGTCTTATATATTTGTTAATTCTTACAAGTGAGTCCTAAATATTTCAAAGTATTAAATCAAATTCTATATATTGTCCGCATTAGAACATCAAGTCTTTTCTATCACTTACTGTTACTTTAAGTTGACGTGTATGCCACATCAACGCTATGTCAGCATCATATTTGCATTACATCATCTTAAAATAATAGTAAGTGACGAAAGAATTCGATGTTATAACCTGCATAACATATAGAACTTGATTTAATATTTTGAAATATTTAAGACTTGCTTACAAGAATCAACAAATATATAGGATTCACAATGTGTTTATCACATTTAGAATGTAATAGAAAGGGAAGTAAAGATTGCGGACCTACTATGGTCTTCTCTCTTATATGGACCATTTGGGCTACCCTTTTTCCTCATAAATAATGACGATCTTATCAATATTTGAAAATAGAGTATATGGTAAAATGTCCAAATAAGAAAATTACAAGATCAGGAAATATAGAGAGATTCTCTAGGTTGGTTATAAGAAAAATACATGTGTAGGAATATATTGAATAAGAACACTTGTACATGACCTACAATATGTAAAATATCCAACTAGGCTTTACAAGAACCAGGGCCCATTTCATCCAAAAGTCTAAACTATTATGTGTTGGCACTAAATTGTCCTATAATTCAGAGTCCCTTTTATGATTTTTTTCATTGTCGCCCTCATGTGGCAACATATTCACACTTGACAAGTTGAATTCGAATCGGTTGTTTTTCTTCCGTACTCGAGTATGGAGGATAATTGACCTCGAACCATGTATTTTTCTTCTCATCTTAATTTTTTATTAACCAGGAGTTTTATACTTGGGTCCAGTGACATGTGAATCCACACAACACAACTTTTTCTGATACCATATAAGGAGGGATATGATATAGAGTTTTGGGTTAAGGATTCAGTAGAATGACTAGAATATTGAGAGGTTCAATTTCGAGTAGAAACCAGGGCTTTTGGCTGAACAGTGGGGGAGGAGTCGAAAGGAGCATTACCTATGTGTTCAAGACGTGTCTTGTGAGCATGAGCATGTTCCAAAGATCAAACTTGGGTGATGGTGCTTGATTTGGAAAAAGGTCATGAGATATTCATAAATCAATGGAAGACCTTGTAAGATGTGCATAACTTTTTTATGATCAGAGAGAGGATGATTAGTGGTTGCCACAGTTTACTGACGAAATTTCTTACAATATACATCAATGGAGAAAGATCCCTTAAAAAGATTATGCAGTTGATGACATAAATGTAACTCTCAAGAAAGATAGATCTAACTCTCATGAAAGAGACATATCTAGAAAATGCTTGTGAAGAGTAGGCCAAGCTTCATAAGCTGATTTGCACTTATACAGTAAGGGAAGAAGATCATTGCTCGTGATGGCATTAATTCAACTAAGAATATGACGATCTATTTGATGACATGTAACGAAAAGGGAAGAATAGGTATAGATTTTCCATTGTCGGATATCGAAATAGGAGGAGGGATTTCAACTTTATCCTGAATATGATTATGAATATTGAAAATCTCAAGAACAAGAGCAAAAAAGTTAGACTAAGAAAGAAAATTATGAGCATCTAATAATTAATGGATATAGGAATATGAAGGAAAAAGGAATTGAGAGATGATGTCGAAGATGAGGCAATGACAATGAGAAGATTAGAATCGATTACTAGTAGTTTAAAAACCCTAGATGAAGAGTAGTAAATCATGCCCAAGAGCAACCTCATACTCCGATATTGATACACATCGTTTTACTAGGCAAGAATGAAATAAAGCTATTGTGCGGGCCTTTTTTGTAAATAATAAAACTTCTGCAGTTGTAGTTGGCGCGGGAAGTTGTTACACTCTATTTTACAGTTGTACAACAAAGCTAAGTAGTTGATGGGGAAAATGCCTATGAAGGGCTGTATGATAAACATATGAGAATCATGAATGAAAAGTCTCAATGATTCTTTGATGTTCTCTGAGTTTCTCTTCTCTTCTTCTCGAATTCTTCTTCTTCTCATACCTTCTCTATACTTTGTTCAGCGATCTGAAGGAAATTCTCAAATCAGATACCATGTAAAATATCAACTTGAGCCTACAAGAGATGGTACTCATTTCACTTAAAAGACTAAGTTGTGGTGGTACTCTATTCTCTTATAAATTAATATATATTTTATGATCTTTTCGATTCTAACCAAAAGCTATGAAATTGCTATCAAAATTTATTCTCGATCGAAGATTTTTTGCCCTCCAATCGAGAGTAGTCTAATTCGTTGCTGGTCGCTTGAAAAACTACTATGGTTACTTCTTTATTTTCCATCAATCTGCGCTACTGATTTTTCATTTTAACTATCTCTATTTTCTACTACATTTTATAATGTCCAACAGCCCAATTTATGCTATTTTTACACCTTTCTTTGTCAGATAAAAAATATGTATTTAACATATGAGCCGTTTTGAATCCTTAATAAGGTGCATTTATCAAGTCTAAACCCAGCTCCAACTTTGACAGGCAATCGATTAAATTCCTCCTCCCTGTTATTTTGAATACTTGATAATACAATTATATTTGGACAAATATTGACCATATACTTAATTAGAGGTTTACTCATCATACACCATTCTTTTAGTTAAATCCCTTCACAACTAACATTTCATATTGGGCTGTGAGTTTTTCATCTTCAACCTGTAAACCCATTTATTCTTCAACCTGTAGACTCGTCCTAGGACATAAGCATGGTTGTCAAATAAACATTTCATCTCATTCATCGCCTACAGTCACTGCTTGATGTACTTATGTGAAATAGCTTCATCATCATACCTAGGTTCTCCCCTAGCTATTAGTTAGTATTACATATTCATAAGGAAAATATCTTACAAAAATTTGTTGCACTCAAGTAGATCTCCTTGGTAAATCCTCCGTTGGGTCTAAATATAGTTACTTTTTAGAGTTACTATCAGCCACTTCATTATTTGCATGAGGAACCTAATAATTATTTATTTCCTCCTATGCAATGTAGGTAACTCTTCCACTTTGTGTTTGGATTCAAATTGTACAATGATCTCTTTTCTTCTTTGGATTTTTTTAATTCCTTAATTTTTGGTCTACAAAGAACATGACATCTCCACTTTTGATGATCTTTTTGTGGACAAGGTTCCAAGGGCATAATTTGAAATCTTCTTATGCAAACCATGAAGATACACTATTTTGCCTTGGCACTAAATTTCAATGTCTCATTTCGAGGAATATAAGTGGACGCCTTGCACCCAAAGACTCTTATATTCTTGTAAGATATCTCATTTCTGGTCCACATCTATTTGGGTGCACATTAAGTGGAACTGATGGAGTAAATATGACGAGATCAACCATTTTCACCATTACCTCATCCTAGAAGAAATTAGGCAATTTTGCATGAGAAAGCACCCAATGAACTTTCTCACAATTGTATGGTTCATCTTCTTTATGATCCTTTTTTGGTGGTAGCGTGATCAATATTGTCTTCCCAAATTTGCTTGTGTGGCTTTTGCAGTAATCCTTAGAGGATTCCTATACTTGGTCGCCTAATCTTTTGACTTTGTAAGTTAAGATCAAATTGTTCTTGAGTGATCGTCTACTCACCGAACAAAGGATGCCACTAATAGATCTATCAAACACAAAGTAAATATTAGTATGTACATGATTAAGAATGTGATATAACCTGTAAGAAAAGAAACCCACCTTTGTTTATCACCAGGCAATTATCACAAGTGTTCAATTATGTATTCTTGACAGGCAAAGATTGAACAATACAAATACCTTTTACTGATCTGTCGAAGTCTCTTGTGCCAAAACATGATAGAGGAGTTCTCAATAGTAATAGTCTAGTCCAAATTGAACTTTGCACGAAAACAATTTAGTGGTCAAACTTCGACCCTCGTGCCATGATCTACCAACCCTTGAGCGCTTCCACTTCCCGCTCATGAATTCGTTACTATTGCCTTCATCATTAAGATGGTCCATTGAGATTAGGTTAAGGCATATGTCAAGAAAATGTAGAAGCCTCTTCAACAATAATTTGTAGCCAGGTTTAATTAAATGTCGCTAATACACTTGACCTTGTAGGACTGTCTATTACCCGTTTCTATAAAATCATAATCATCAGCATTACAAGATCAATAGAAATGCTCATGAGGAGCAACATGAAACGAGGCTCCTATATATGCTACCTAGGTAGAGCCATGACATGAAATTCATATAGTCTTCAACACATACAATGAAGGTGTCTCCATTAGATGCCTTTTTTGTGGTGCTGTCTTTGCTCTTCTCACCATTTGCATCCTGTCCCTTTTTAGGATCTTGAACTTCTTTTGACATTTCCTTATTTACCATAGTGTTTCTTCCCCATTGTTCAATGACAAGAGCTTTGGACTAAGTGGAAATACAATAATCTTTCCTCCTAATCTTCTCGTTAAGCATGTTCTTTTTATCATGGCTATCAACAATTTTCCATTGAGTGCAAATAATTATCCAGTGGAGCTCCAATATTAAATAAGTCTACAACTTATTGAGTAATATAACCTCCAAATTTGTCACTGGTTAATTATGTCCTAGAAACCACTCATGTGCTGGACCACATTGCCTCCACCTATACAACGAATATGGAAAAATTTCCCCATGAGAAATGCCTTGATCTACGATGTCCTCCTCACATAGTCTCAACAATTTTATCCTATGATGCTTTTGCAATGGCTTCTTGAGCAATATGATGAATAACATTATTATCTATTCGCTTTGGCAACAAACCAAATGTCTTCCCATTTGTCTCTCATACCTTATCATCATTTTTCTTCGATCTACTTGACTCTAACTAGATGAGATCATGCAAATCCTTGAAGAGCAAAATGTAATTCATCAGTAGTCTCCAAATAGAACAATTGGATGCACTCAGCCTGAATATTGTCCCTATGGACACTTCCGTCTCGAAAACACAAAGGAAAAAAAAAACTCTAATTTGTTGCCCTTCACACTAATTAATAGCATTTGCTGGGAATGTGAGACTAATCAATTAATAATGTAACAAGTGTAATTATTTCCCTTCTCGTGTAACCAAAATAGAAACAAAATAATCAATAACAATCAATCGAAAAGGATAAGAATATTAATGGAAAATCTCAAAGTGGGGACACCACGAATTGGGTCCAGACAATATGAAGGAAGATTTTACTTTTTTTTTTCCTTCAAGAACACAGCCTTGAATCGATCCCAACTCAAGAAAAACTCTCGTGAATTAGCAAACTGAAATTCTATCACACAAAAACCGATGATATACTAATTTGATAGGAACTAGCATTTAGAGAGTTCAAATCATGATATTTACCTTTTATATTTTAGTCCTAGAAGTTTGTATAGCTATTATCAAAAAAATTCATCTCAATGATAGTTTGTTTGCTATCCAGTCAAGACTTGAACTACTGCTGGAATTGCATTGTTCCTTCTTTATTTTCTATTATCTTGTAGTGTTAATTTTCCATTTGAGCTGTCTCTATTCCTTATGCTATTTGCAATGTCTAGCAATCCTAATTGATATTCCCTTATTTTGTAACATTTCATATAAAAAAAAACCTATTATGGTATCTATCAAGATAATATCTATTCAATACCACTTCCACAAACTGTAACTCAACCTTCCACACAATCCATAACAGTGTCTACCAAAAGTTCATGTCATAACAGTATATACAATTTTATGTACTTCTATCTTACACAACCATAATATCTACCTATAAGAGGCTTGACACTGATCCCCAAAAATAAAATGGTTATTCCAAGCGGCTTGTCCTTCTTCTACTTAGCTGAAAAAAATATTGCGAGGGTAAGCTATGGGCTCAATGAGTATGAATTTCTAAAGTAGAATAATATTATAAATAAAATTCTTAGCTATTTGTCTATATATGTATATTCACATCACAACAAGAACATCAATCATTATGCTCAACAATACCATATATCAATGCAAAGAATCAACCGCAACAACCAATAACCATGGGGCAGCACTCACCTGCGACAGAAATATGTTGGCATCGATACTCCGGTTTTCGATGATACTATGACCTTGCAATCCAATCAATATCAATTTTTTCTCATCAGATTTTTCGGTGCCCTTCATCTACACACCACACTCTTGCAGGGCTATCCATTATCCTCCGACAGTAAGAGTATATCCAATTATCTTACTTTTATACCCCATTGGAGATTAATGGCAATTTAAAACTCACTCTTTCCATTTTTAATTATCATTTTTGGCCCATCTTTAATCTGCCAGCTTGGAAGTCATCGTGGTTATTTACAATCACACATAACAATGCATTAATGTAAAAAACACCAATAATAATGCACATTAACCTATCTATTACCACACATAAATATATTTATATATATACTAATAAGAAAGTTGTTCTAGGGTCTCATCGTATCGAATCTCTCCATGAGCATGTCAAGACCTGAAAATAAGAAAGGAAGTCAAATCGGAGGTGTGGTTCAATTTGAACCTTTGACGCTCAAGTTATTAACTGATAGATAAAAGTTGTAAGTATAGAGATGAGTTAGAGTCCTAGAATGCGTACCGTGTACTAGAGTGGATGATTATTTACGGAGAGGATAGGAGTTAATCATTGGACATTGGTCCAGATCATGGAGATGTTCATGAGAGCTAATCAGGGGGATTAGTTAGAATCATAGCAATATTTAGCAAGATGTAATAACGGTAGCTCGAAGAATAAAATGATAATTTTATCTTTGATGATTTATTTCCTTCTCAAAACATAACGACACACGAGAGAGAATTTCTAGATAACTTTATTAACTGTAGTTTAAGGTATCAAAACTTATGTTTGTGATGATTATGGATAATTGCCCCACCAATACAAAACCTTTGATGAATATAATATTTCGATACAAAATCTTTAAAATGTAATATCTGAGTGCAATACATTTTTAAAATTTAACATTTTAGTACATTCAGTTAACTTCCTACTAACACCATTAACCAGGGTTGATGTGGCAGTGTGACATGTCTACTGACTTAGCGCCACATCCAATTTCCTTGACATGTCATTAAAAAATAATTTTAAATTATATAAAATCAAACTATAAAATATAAAATTTAAATAAAATTAAAAAATTTTTAAAAAATAAAAAGACATCTCTCTCTTAGAGCTAAATAGCTAATATGTTAGTGGCTGTTAACACCGAAAATCAGTTGGCCCTTGGAGGTGCCAGGCTGGGACTAGAGGAAGGTAGTAGGATGCAGATAATAAACTGGTTGCTGGAGGTGGCGAGGGGTTCATCACCAGTGTGGTCGGACAATGGGTCAAAGGAAGGGGATTTTGAGGAGAGCGAGGCGAATATGATTAGAATTTCACGATTAGTTAGAGGTTGAAGACGATCTCACTCTTGAATTCTAAGTTTAAGAAAACAAAGAGAGAATGGGATTGCTATGGTTTGCAGATGGAAAGAAGTAGAAGAGAAAGGGAGCACTAAAAAAAGGAGGATAGAATTAATATTTTTTTACATATTTGTACTATTAAAATATGTCTCTTGATCGAATGGTTTGGCATTTTAGTGTTAAATGGGGGGTTAGGTGTTCAATCCCTCTCTTCAACACTCTTTTTAATTGAAGGTTTCTTTTATTAATTAAAAAAAATAAAAGAGTTTAGTACAATTGACACTACTCTCACCTTATGACCTAGAAATCTTGGGTTCAATTTCATCCGTGAAACTTCCTGTGATTCCCTCTTCCGTGTACTCTTACTATGCTTATATGCCTCATTTAAAAATTGAAAAAAAAAAAAAGAACGCTTGCGGGAAGATTGGATTCCGCATTCATTCCAACAAAAATAGCATGCCTAACCATCAAAACAAACATGGTTTGCATTGCTAATGTAGAATTTAAAATGTATTTAATTTTATCTCTTTCCTTCTTCTTCCTCTTCTAGCCCGCTTACAAAACCCTAGCCCTAGCTGTCCCATTCCCCTTTTCTTTATATACTTTGATTTGGAGAGAGAGAACGAAGAACCCAAACCAAGAACAAGAGCTTGAAACCACCATGTGCCCTAAACAAATCCTCCTCTTTGTCTTAAGCCAGAACCGAAGCTGAAATCAAGAATACCCGTGTTCGATCCATAAGTCGTATCCATTCAAGAGGAGGCCTTTCTCCTTGGCAACTGCCAAGCTTTTTATTCGCCTTGTAAGAGCTGCAATAGTAATGAGACAGAGAGTGGTGATTTGGGGAGAGATTTTTTATTAATTTATTCTTATTTTTCATTTTTATTTATATTTAAAATTTATAGTTATTGTAGAAATTTTATATTACTTTTGTATAAATTTAAAATTTATTTTCAGTGACACATTAGTAAAATTGCACATGGTACTAAATCGGCAAACACATTGCACAGCCACATCAACGCTAATTAATGGTGTTAGCGGGAAGTTGACAGAATGCATTAAAGTGTTACATTTTAAAAAATGCATTGTACTTAGAGTTACCATTTAAAATTTTGTATCAAAATATTACATTTGTCAAAGGTTTTATATCATGGTAATTATCCCATGATAATTAACATAATTATAAATAAGTTAGACTAGTGGTGTCAACGTATAAACATGGCCTGTTTGGATTGAGGATCATTCAAGGTTGTGGAGGGAAAGTTATGGTGGGTTAAGTGCATCCCTTATTTGGGAATGAAAAAAGGAAGGTTATTGAGGGATGACACTTAGGCATTGCAAGAATCAATTTTAGTTAAGTAATATACGTTAATTTTTTTTGTTCTAAGACTTGGACATGGCAAAAGTGATATGCTATTAAACTTGCAAGTAATAGAAAAAGACAATAAAATTTTCGAGGAGGATTTGGGCTCAATTTATTTGAACTCAATTAATTCGGGCCCTTTTCAAGATTTTAAAAATGCCCTTGGATTTTTTGAGCCCATGGACTGATCTTAAGACCCATAAGCCCATTTGGAAAGTCTAACGCCCATGAATATTCTTTTACTCTTTTGCCCCACCATTGGCTAAAGACCCCAAACATATATCTCTTCCATTTCTATTTAAGGAAAAAAAATTCAGCCATTCCCCTAAGAAGAACATAATAAAGACATAAAGGGAGAGAGTGTGACCGAGAGGGGAAAAAATTGATTGAGGAAGAAGAACAGGAATGGAGACGACGAGGACAAGAAGGAGGGAAGGTAAGGGAAATATAATGTAAATGAGATTCATTTCAAGTTTAGTAGATTTTATTACTTTGTATTATATCATAATTCGTATGATTTGGGTACAGAAGTATGGTTAATAGGATAAGTAAAGATTATACGGTTGATCATGATAGAGTAGATTAAATTTCATGAGCATGTTTAGGGCCATTTTTATTTAAATACAGATGTGAATATATTATATATGTTGATTTTTTCTATGATTAATTTGATAGGGATTGATGAGACCTAAAATAGAACTCTTGGAGATCAAGTTCAGTGAAAGATCGACTACAAGGGGTTTTGAGTTCTCTTTTTCATTATAGAATAACCTATATAAATGATTATATTGTTTAATGTAAGTATTAATTTACTTATAAATATATTGGTATATACATAAATATATTTGTGCATGGTAATCAATAAGTAAGCGTGAATTATTATTGGTATTTTTGCATTGATAAATTATTGTGTGTGATTATAAATAGTCATGGTAACCGCTAAGCCGACGGATGAGAAATTAGCTAAAAAAGATAAATAAAGTGGAAAGATAGAGTTTTAAATTACCATTGATCTCCAACAGGATATGAAATTAAGATAATTGGATATGCTCATACCGTCGAAGGATCATGGATGGTCCTCGCAAGGATATGGTGTGTAAATAAAGGGCATCGAAAGATTTGGTGAGGAAAAATTGATATTGATTGCGGCGCAAGTCACAGGGTCACAGTATCATTGAAGAGGGGAGTATCGATGACATCATAACTTTGTTGCAAAGGGAGTGCGACCCCATAACTATTGTTTGTTGTGATTGATTCTTTAACTTGCATATATGGTATTGTTGAGCACAATGGTTGATGTTCTTATTATGATGTGAATACACAAACATATACATATATATATACACAAATTGCCAAGAATTTTGTTTATAATATTATTCTACACTAGAAATTTATACTCACCGAGCCCACAACTCACCCCCTCCGACCTTTTGTTCAGCTAAGTATAAGAAGGGCGAGCCAGTCGAAATTGCCATTTTGTTTCTAGGGATCAACATCAATCCTCTTGTAGGTAGGTGTTAAGGTTATATATGATAAAAGAATATAAGTTTGTATATACTGTTATAACCTGAACTTTTGGTAGAAACTATTATAAATTGTGTGAGAAAATGAATTATGGTTTGTGGAAGTGGTATTGAATGGATATTATCTTGATGAGTAATATAACATGTTTTTTTTTTGTGAAATTTTACAAAAGTAAGAGAAAACCTGCCAAATTTTCTAGTGGTAACAATTTTGGTATCAGAGCCAAGTTAGGAAATTCTATAGACTCTTGTAGATGCATGATCCCCATATGACTTTTTATAGGTTAGTTATTCCATGGATGAGTTATTATTCACTTTGTGAATTACATACCATTTACATTTGGATAGGGAATTAGCAATAAAGCCTAGGCGTGCTCGTCGAGTTCCACTTAGATATCGACTTGAATAGAGTATGAGTGGTCAGGAAGCACCTCAGGTCCCAGTAAAGGATCATATCTCCAAGATCCATTCTCAAGAATTTCCAATGGATTCTTCTGAGAGAAGTTTAGATGTTCAGGGTACCTTGGATGCAATGACACGAATGGTAGATGAGCAAATTCGATTGCTTGACCAACATATAGTCTTTTACCTATAACAAGCAAACGTACAAGCGAATCCTAATGAACAAATGATACCTTATGAGAATTTCAGGAAGTTGGGCCCTCCTTCATTTTTAGGGACAGTAAACCCCAAGGTAACAGAAAACTAGGTTACTGATCTCAAAAAAATCTTCTCTATGATAGGAGTTTCAGATGCACGCAAGTTGTCCTGACAATTTTTAGGTTGACAGGGGATGCTAGAAATTGGTGGGAAATGAGCAAGAGGTGACTTGATTCAACCTCTACAGCCACCATCACTCGGGCCCAGTTCACTCAAATATTCTTTCATAAGTATTATCTAGTTTCATACTGATGTCTTAAAGAGAGGAAGTTCCTATACATGAAGCGAGACAAGTTAGTAGCTGAATATGAAATGAAATTTATAAGCTTATCCAGGTTACTCCGACTTTGGTTAATGATGAAGCCACAAGGTGTAGTCAGTTCCTCGATGGCCTAAATATTGAGTTGAGATCTCGATTTTCGATCCTTAAACTTTTCAAATTTTCTGAACTCTACAACGAGGCTCTCATTGCTAAGCAAGATTTATAGGATGGGATAACAGAAATGTGGACCACGGTGGAAAGCTCAGAATGATCCAGCTCCAGAGGGAGCCTACAGGATATTAAAGCGAGGCGGATTTATTTCGAGTTCATCTAAGAATAAATTATTTTTTTAGTCGAGTCCAACTTTATCTGGTCGCTTATCGGATGGTCATAGTAGATCCAATCTCCCTGTGATCATTCTTGCTAGAAATGTGCTCACAACCATGTGGGTGATTGCCAAATACAACCTAGAGGATGCTTTCATTTTGTGCAGTTTAACTATATCAAAAATGATTGCCCATTATTAACAGGAAGAAAAGTAACTTGTTTTCAATGTGGAATGAAGGGACACTTTCGACGGAACTGTCGTTAGGTTGCTTTATCGATTGGTAGCCAGGATGGGTAGTGGAATCAGAGGGAGATTATTCCTGAGCAAGGGAGAGGGCATACGAGTGGATCTTAGAGTTTTCAGGGGCATAGAAGTGGATCAATTGTTAGTAATTCAATTCAATCGACTCCAAGAACAAACCAAGCTGACAAACCCATGATACAAGGAAGGTTCTTCACCTTAACAAGTCATGATGCAGATGCTACTCTAACAGTTGTCACAGGTAACTTAACTCTCTTCAATAAGTTGGTACAAGTACTCATTAATCCTTACTCTACTCATTTATTCGTATCATTAGACTTTGCAATACATGCAAATGTACCTGAAGCATTAATAGATTTTCATATGTCCATAGCAACACCTACTAGTGGAAGTGCAATAGTTGACAAGATTTATTGTGGTTGTGTCACTCAACTTGGGAATAAGGAAATGCTAGTGGATTTGATTCTGCTGGATGTTTGAGATTTTGATGTTATATTGGATATGGATTGGCTTTCATCTCACCATGCATCCATTGAATATTACAAAAACGAAGTCATAGTTAAGATAACAAAATGAGAATGAGTTTAAGTGGTATGGAGATTAGAAAGGTGCTCCATTTGGCTTTATATCCTATATTAAAGCAACCAAATCGTTGAGGAATGGATGTGAAGGATATATGGCTTATGCCATGGCTAGTGAAAAAGGGTTACCAAAGACAAGCAAGATTCCAGTGGTGTGAGTTTCAAGATGCATTTCTAGATGATCTGTAGGTGTTGCCACTAGATAGATAAATTGAATTCACTATTGAACTAGAGCCAGGTATTACACTGATTTCCACTACGCCTTATAGCATGGCCCCACTTGAACTCAATTGAAAGCTCGGTTGCAAGAATTGTTGGGAAAGGGATTTATTAGAACAAGTGTGTCACTTTGGGGTGCTCTAGTGTTATTTGTAAAGAAGAAAGATGGCACCTTGAGAGGGTGTATTGATTACTAACAACTAAAATGAGTCACAATACGGAATAAATATCCATTACCAAGAATAGATAATTTATTTGACCAACTTAAGGGTGCTTATACGTTTTCAAAGATTGACGTGGATTAGGATATCATCAATTGAAAATAAGAATTTAGATGTATCAAAGACTGCTTTTCATACTAGATATGGACACTGAATTTTTGCCTTTTGGTTTGATGAATGCTCCTACAGCTTTCATGAATTTGATGGATTGAGTGTTCTAGCCCAACCTTTATAAATTCATGGTGGTTTTCATTGATGTTATTCTGGTATATTCAAAGGAAAAGAATGAGCATGAACAATATTTGCAAATTGTATTACAGACATTGAGGGAGTAACAACTTTATGCCAAATTTAGTAAATGTCAATTCTGGTTAGGCTGAGTGGAATTTCTTGGACATGTAATTACATGAGAGGGCATATCGGTAGATCTTGCAAAGATCGAAGCTATCTTGAATTGGTATAGGCCCAACAATGCAAGTGAAGTGCGAAGTTTCCTGGGATAAGCATGATATTATCGAAGATTTGTTGAGGGTTTTTCCCTTATTGTAGGCCTTTTGACAGAGTTAACTTGAAAGAATGCAAAGTTTGAGTGGGCAGATACTTGTGAGTAGAGTTTCCAGGAACTGAAGAGTCGGCTGACCACTGTGCCGGTGCTTATTATTCCATCTCCAGATGGAGGTTTGATGATATACGGTGATACATCTTATTAAGGATTAGGATATGTCATAATGTAACATGGTAAAGTGGTGGCTTATGCTTCTCGATAACTGAGGAGTCATGAAAAGAACTACCCTACTCATGATCTTGAGTTGGCTGCTATGGTGTTTGCTTTGAAGCTTTGGAGACATTATCCCCATGGAGTAAAGTACGGAATCTATATGAACCACAAGAGTTTGAAATATTTATTTACCTAGAAAGAGCTTAACTTAAGGAAGAGGCAATGGATGGAACCAATTAAAGATTATGACTATATGATTTATTATCACTCAGGAAGGGCTAATGTAGTTGCGAATGCATAGAGTCATAAATCTTTTATTTGGGGCACAATGTTCAACAAGTTGAGATTTTGAGAGCTAAGCTAGAGGCAACAGAGACCGGATCAATGATGGCCATATATCAGGGGAAGCCAATTCTGATTGATCGAATTTGAGAGGCACAACATAATGACTCATTCCTAATGAAAGTGAAGAGTGAGATAAAAAAGAAAAGAGAGCTAACTTTGTACTTACTGAAGATGGTACATTGATGTATAAGTCTAGAATTTGTAGCAAACAACAATGAGTTGAAGAAAGAGATATTCACAGAGGCTCATATCTCACCCTATGCCATGCACCCAGGCAACACAAAGATACACCACAATATGAAAGCAAGTTATTGATGGAATATTATGAAAAGGGGTGTAGTAGACTATGTTGCTAAATATTTGGTGTGCCAACAGATCAAAGTATAGCGCCAATATCCATTCGAATTACCACAGCCACTATCTATTCTTGAGTGGAAATGGGAAAGGATCACTATGGATTTTGTTACTAGACTTCCTCGAACGCATAAGTGTCATGATTCTATCAGGTTAATAACTAATTGATTGACTAAATATGCTTACTTTTTGCTAATCAAGATAACATTTAGGACTAATAAGTTCACACAGCTATTCATTAATGAGATAGTGAGACTTGATGGAGTTCCAGTATCTATTGCATCAAATAGAGGCACGTATTTCACTTCAAGATATTGGAACAGTTTTGCAAGTTCTATGGGAGCAAAGCTGAATATGAGCACTGATTTTTATCCACGGACTAATGGACAATTAAAGCGAACCATTTAGAACCATCGCAGACATGTTTAGAGCTTGTGTCATTGAATTTTTGGGTATCTGATATTCACTTACCCATGATAGAATTTGGTTATACCAACAGTTATCAGTCTACCATTGGTATGAATCCATATGAATCAATTTATCGAAGAGTTTTTTAAACCCCTGTATGTTGGAGTGAAGTCGAAGAATGGTAGCTTACTGGTCCTGAGATCGTTGACTTGACTATTGAGAAAGTAAAAGTCATCAGAGATAGATTAAAAATAGCTCAGGATTGATAGAAAAATTATGCAGATAGACAAAGAAAAGATTTGAAATTTGAAGTGGGGATTATAGTTTTCTGAAGGTGTCTCCTTGGAAGGGTGCTATGAGATTTGGTAAGAAAGAAAAACTGAGTCCAAGGTACATTGGCCCATACGAAATTCTTAAGTGCATTGGTAAGGTAGCATATAGATTGGCTCTACCTCCTAATTTGTCTTGTATACATAATGTGTTTCATGTCTCGATTCTATGAAAATATATGCCAAACTCTTCTCACATCATGAAATTGGAACTAAATGAGAAAACCTTGACATATGAGGAAGAACTAGTTGTGATACTTGATAGAAAGGAACAAGCATTTGCACAAGTGGATGCTATTGGTAAAAGTCTTGTGGAAAAGTCAATCAAAGGAAGAAGCGACTTGAGAATCTGAAGATGTTTGAGGATTTAACACCCTTACCTTTTTCCTCAGTCAAGTAAATAAATTTTGAGGACGAAATTTTAATTAGTAGGAATGAAATTGTGAGCCTATGGACTAGCATAAGACCCATAAGCCCATTTAGAAAGTTTAAAGCCCATGAATGTTTGTTTATTCTTTCCCCTCTCCCCCGGCTAAAATCCCCGCACATATATATCTTCCATTTCTATTTAAAAGGGAAAAAAAGCATTCAGCCATTTACCCAAGAAGTACATAAGGGAGACAGAAAGGAATAGAAATGTGATCGAGCAGAAAAAATTGATTGAGGAAGAAGCATAGGAATGGAGATGAAGAGGATGGGAAGGAGGGAAGGTAAGAGAAATAAGACGTAAATAGGCTTCATTTCAAATTTAGTAGATTTTATTACTTGATGTTATATTATAGTTAATATAATTTGGGTAGAGAAGTATAGTCAATAGGATATGTAAAGTTTATACGATTGATCATGTTATAACAGATTAAATTTCATAAGCATGTTTAGGGTAATTTTATTTAAATACATATGTGAATAAATTACATATATTGATTTTTATTGTGATTAATATTATAGGGATGCAGGAGACCTTAAATAGAACTCTTGAAGATCAAGTTCATTGAAAGATCAACTACAGAGGGTTATGAATGCTCTTTTCCATTATAGAACAATCTATATAAATGATTATATTATTTAAGGTAATTATTAAGTTACTTATAAGTGTCATATACTTAGTATATTGTACTTCAGCAATATATTGGTATGTAATGAGAGTTCAAGGGTCTCGTCATATCAAACCTCTCCATGAGTGTGTCAAGACTTGAAAACAAGAAAGGAAGTCAAATCTAAGATAACGGTCAGATTTGACTCGTCGACGTTCAAGTCAATCACCGATAAATAAAAATTGTAAGTATAGAGATGAGTTGGAGTCCTAGAAAGCCTACCGTGTGCTAGAGTGGATGATTATTTATGGAGAGGATATGAGCTAATTGTCGGAGATTGGTTCAGACCATGGAGATATTCATGAGAGCTAATCATGGGGATTGGTTAGAATCGTGACAATATTTAGCAAGATGTAATCGTAGTTCAAACGGTAAAATGAAAATTTTATCTTTGATGATTTATTTCCTTTATCATGTTTCATCAGCGACAATATAAGAAAGGTGGTACAATGCCAGCTCGATGCCACCTGGATATGGGCACACCTTGCACAAACGAATCTTACATTGTTCAATAAAGACGAAGTTCTTGTGAATCATCTTCACCAGATAATACCTAGAAAAGAAGTTACTGCCCGATCCATCCCAAAAATTTCTGACCGGAATTATAGAGAACGATGAAGAGCGGAAAGTACATATTCAGAAGGAAAGATTTGCGGTTCGGGGCTGACTCTTTTCCTATATTGGGAATTGACTAAGTAAACGAAGTACACAGGAGAAGAGAGAATAGAAATAGACACTCAATATATATAGTTTGGGACAATGAGATATCGTTCATATATCCATAGACAAAAGATGAGTGGTAATCTTCATTATAAATATCAAACAACAGTGGAGTATAAGTGTGAAACCCAAACCCCAACTTCTAATGCAACGAAGGCATCTCTAATAAACTACTTCCGTGATTTGGAATCTGACCATTCTCTCTTACTAATCGAACATCGTAAACAACTATGACAGAGGTTCACGAGTGTCGGCCAAGGTTACTTGAGAGATCCCTGGTGGTGTAAGGAGTAAGTCTTATCATTCCAAGGTGATTTCTGTAACAGCACCAGGGCCTAAATCTTCTTACGAATCCTTCCTTTCATAATTTCGTTCAAGTATGAAGCACATTACCTTAGAATACCCTTTTTTTTAATCAAAAAGTTAGTTGTAGTGATCGTCTTCCTCTCTCACACTTTCGCAACTTATTTGATGATGCAGCCAAAAAAATATGAAACTTGATCGGACAACTCTTATTATCGTCATAGAATGTCAGAAAATTGGAGACAAACACAACAATGGCTAACTATTACAAGAGTAATCAAGCACGAACAACTTATCAATTGGACGCGGAACCAAAAAAACTGGAGAATATCTTAATAAATTTATATTTGCAATGGATTGTTAAATTTTTTTATTAATATTGCAACGTAAACTAGGTCGACTTCCTCTCAATGAAATAATATTCTTACATTTTACAATAGACTGTTTTCTCAATCTACATGAAATGTCCTTTACAAATCTATCATGAAGTTGACTCATTGACACAAGAGGATAAATGCAACAGACAATTTTATTATCTTATCTTGGATAATATTTATAATGTTCTATTATAAAAAAATTGTATATATTCATAATACTGTTAATATATATGATAAGTTTGATTAATTTAGTTATCATCTATTGGAATAAACGGTAACTAAATTAAAAGTCACATTGAAAACAAAGAAGCTGCCTTTGTTTTTAATAGGAGGACAATAATAGTAACAACTTAACCGTCCCATTATGTAATGTTCGGACTTTTAGTTCAACTGTGGACATATCATATGAACTAAATAACAAGTACTAATGCTAGTTTCATCAACGTAGTATCACCAAAAGTTTAGCATAGTCTAAGAAATCGGTGCCCGCTAAAGTATAAGCTCAAGAGTCTCATTTAATAATATTACTCAAAGCGAGACTCCAACTAGTGACATCGACCTCACTAAACCTCCCCAAAAAATTCATATAATTATTGGAATAAATGGTAACTAAATTAAAAGTAACATTGAACATAAAAAGCTACCTTTGTTTTTAAGAGGACAATAATAGTGGTAACTCAGTCACCCTACTATGTAATGTTCGGGCTTTCAGTTCAATTACGGATATATTAGACGAATTAAATAACTAGTACTAACACTAATTTTATCAATGTAACACCACCAAAAGTGTAGTATAGCCTAAGAAATCGATATCTGCCAAAGTATAAGTTCAAGGGTTTCATTCAGCAACATTACTCGGAGCTAGACTCCAACTTGTGACATCGACCTCACTAAACTGTATGAAAGTGAGTTTTAAATTATTATACTACCTTCATTAGTGGTAAAAGCTACCCATTCACATGTTATTTCGTTTCCATGGAGGTAACTTGATAATTGTTCGTCTTTCCCATTGTCCACTTCCATCATCTCAATGTCACAGCTTATTGACAATGTCCGATTTGTGATTTGACTCTCTGGATTTGATTAACATTTCATTTTTTTTTTTAATTTCGTCCGCTGCACTTACCAATCTTTTAGAGAAAACACTTTATTTCTTTGGTAAATGCAGGATAATTCATTTAACTAGCAACAGTGCACATAGAGTTCAAACAAGCTTGATTCTCTTCCGATTAGGAGAGTAGGTGGAAGAATGAAAAATCGAATAAAAAAATTCCGTTGTATAGACCCCAAAAATCCCGTAGGCTGAGAACAACTGAAATTATAAAAATAAAATATTATTTTTAATAATTTATACTATTGATACTCTTTGAGAACAAATATGGCATTTTGAATATTTGTAAACTTAAATTTTGTTCTTTATTTGTGTTAATTAATTTGTCAGTACAATAAAATATCAATAATTGGTAATCATATCTATTATAATGGATATTATATTTAATTTGTTATTATATTAAAAGTTGATATTCGAAAAAATCGTTCTATTAACAAGCAATTTCTCATTAATAGTTCTCAATATGTTTTTTTTGCATAAAAATTTGATAAAAGATAGATCCAAAATTTTTTACAAAAATACTCCACCGGAATCCTTACTTCAATGGACGAGAGATGATGAATCCAATTCAACACGTTATTTATAAACTTAATTAATGAATCTGTTAGTGTTGCATCATTTTTTTATCCATTAATAATATTCACTTCTAAATATAATGAAAAAAATTTCCCACCATATCAAATATTTATTAATTAAGTTCACTATATCATCTATATTTTCAACTCACCTGACAATTTTTGCAATGGACATTGCAAACCCTAGGACAGGTCTGGTTAGAATTCCCAAGCACTGACAAAGGGACACTTCTCAGGTTCAGCAAGGCAAAACCTGCACTTGTCGTATAGAGGAGACAACCCATGGTTTTCTTAAAATAATCAGATCAAGGTCTCGCGTGTACACATCGGTTGGATTACATATCCTCTCTAGTATACAAGGTAAAATTTAGAGTGAATGACATTTTTACTAAACTTTTTCCACTTTTATTATATTTGTCTTAAACCATTATCTTATATAATTCTTATCCTCAACTTTTCATTTTTTTTACTATTTCGGTCCTATCATTATTTTCTCCATCCAAAAATAATTATTTCATATAAATATTTTATGAATTAAAAAAAATTAAACGGGAAGGATAGGAAGAATGGCAAGCCCTTCCTTGATTAAGGAGCCGTTGGATATCGGCAAGTACTTCCTCTAAAATTAGAATTTATTTTGGCATAAAATGGGTCATGGTTTCATAGGAATTATGGCCAACTATCAATTCTAAACCATGAATGAGCTCATTTTAGTGGGGCATGTGGCCATTGGCGATGCTCCGTCGCTATCTTCCCTTTTGCTTTTCTTTTTTATTGTTTTTAATTTTCAAGAAATTAATTTTGTTAAAAATGTATTTTCAAATGAAAAAGTAACAATATTGTCAAATTAGTAAAAAATAAAAAAAAAGTATGATAAAAAATAAGAATTTAAAACAAAAATGACAAAATAGTAAAAAGAATTGAGGATTAAAAAGTCTCTTTTTTGTCTTAAAATTTAGGGACCTCCTAAATTTGAAACTCAAAACTTATATGAAATATGTATAATGTCATAACTTCAAACTCAAGACCACGAATAAACATAATAAAAGCTGGCAAATTTGTCGGATAAATCAAAATTTTTTTTATCTGTGGATAAATCGAATTATCAGAAATAGCAAAAACTGGAAGGTCACGGAATAGTAAATAAACATCTTTTTTTTCCTTTGATAATTATAATCAATAGCATGTTAATGAATCATATAGTCTATCACAAGTCATCAGAGAGTGGGAAAGCGACTACTGGTCACTTGGGGTGAGAATGGGAACTGACCCAACACAACAATAAAATCAAACATACAGATATCATAGGGGTAACAGCACTTGGCGAGTAGTAAATACATAATAAATTTATTGTGTAAATTATTATTTGAATCTTGACATATATAAAGTTAAATCTCCAAAATTTATTAAAATTTTACAGTGTCAGTAACTAAAAAAATCTCATAATGAGTTTATTGCCTATCACGCACTAAATATTTACTCTGCCAATAGCCCATCAACAAACACTTGCTTTTTCTGCCACTCGGAAAGTTTATGGTCCTCTTAACCCTTAATAGAATGTTCTTTAGTTACCCATTTCAATAAGAAAACTTTTTAAAAAAATCTCACCATTCAAAAGCTGAACTGTTTTGCATCTTTTTTAATCAATTTTGTGACTGTAAAAATTTTGAAAATCTAACGTCCTCTTCAAAAGTTGAATTGTTTAAAAAGAAAATTTTAACCAACTATCGATTATTAAACTAGATTTTGTTAATATCTCAATATTTAGTTATTGAACTGTAAAAATTTTGAAAATCTAATGTCTCCTTCCTTTCAATAAGTTTGCTTTTCTACGCCAACATTCTAAAATTAAAGGCACATACAAGCTTTGAGCCACTCAAGGAAAGAGGGAAATAAAGGCACCTTATGCATCGGAACAAGCATGTCATGGACTCGATAGCTTAGTAACAAGAACTGTTTTTCAAATATAAGTTAAGGCTACTGGGCACAAGTATTTAGGGTATGATCAGGAAATAGGGACAAAAAAGACTTATTAATAGGGATCAACACATCATAATTCCGAACCAGTGACTTGTGCCGCCACACCAAACCCTTGTTATATCCTTATTTGTCTAAACTGACAAGCAAACTCTTGTTATATCGCACTGCAAAAACTAAGAAGTTATATTCTCAATCAAGAGAAAAATCGTTTTATTTTCTCAAATTTTTAAATCTTCTTATTCCTGCATTATCTCTTCCACTCACCTCACCACACCTTTTCTTCATCTCCTCTTCCTTTTTATCTGCGAGAAAGAGAGGCACCAGGGAGAGGAGGACAGCGGAGAGAACCAAGACCAAGATCGAGATGGGGAGAGGGAAGATCGAGATCAAGAGGATAGAGAACTCGAGCAACAGGCAGGTGACGTACTCTAAGAGGAGAAATGGGATCATAAAGAAGGCCAAAGAGATCACCGTTCTCTGCGATGCCAAGGTCTCTCTCATCATCTACGCCAACTCCGGCAAGATGCATGATTACTGCAGCCCTTCGACAACGTAATACTAAATCCTAGTTCACAAGATCTCTTGTTTTATCTTCTTTGACGTTTTCCATGTTCTTTTTATTCATGAAATAAGTTTTTTCCACTTTTAATTTATGCCGTCTGTGTGTTTTCTTGAATACGAAAGGTTGGGTGATGTGTTGGAGCAATACCACAGGCTATCCGGGAAGAGGCTCTGGGATGCTAAGCATGAGGTTGGCTTTTTTCCATATCTATGTATTTTTTTTATTTATTTACTTATTTACCATAATATATATTTGTTTTTCTTTATAAATATATTTTTGCAAACCCTAGCTCATTCTTTGTCCGTGGAATTCTGTTGTTTGTTTTGTGTGCGTTCTCTTAGGAGAGTGAATCCTCTTTTCGTAGAAATATGCTAGGAAACGTGAGTGAGAGATTCATGAACAGATCCCTAAATGGGGTGATCTTGACTCTCTTCTCTATTTTCCACTCCATAGATCTCTATTTCACTGTGCAAAATTTCATTATTTTATTCTCAAGATTACAAAAGAAACTAAAAGACACACGACATGAGAGATCTGTGAACAGATCTCGAAACCAAGAAAAACCCTCACAGGACAAGGAACATCTGTGAACAGATCTCGAAACAAAAAACATCCTCTTCCTGCTTCCTTTTGATGTGCAAAACTTGTAGGAACATGAAGAATTCATTGTTGGTTCTGTGATGGAACACAGATCTTTATCTATTTGCAGACCTATTTTCTGGATTTATTTGTCGACCTAAAAGCTTGAGGTTTCCCTAAAATAATTGATATTAATGCATGTGTACTAACAGTTAGGGTTTTGCTAACTTGTGTGTCAATTTTTACAAGAATCTTAGCAATGAAGTGGACACAGTCAAAAAGGAGAACGACGGCCTCCAGATCAAGCTCAGGTGAGTTTTTCTTTTTAGTAATTTCATATAATCGAACTTTCAAGAAGAGATATATAACACAACTCCGATAATTTTATAAGCCACCACTATAAAGATTTGTTCAGTGTTATCATAGTATCAGGCGCTCTAACATTGGGTGTCAATTAAGGTTTATTGAGGATTATAGAGGGAAAGATAAGGTTAAACAAATTTTGTTTTATTAAAAAAAATATCTAGAAGGGTTAGCGGCGTCAAACCCTTCCAACAACCAAAATTTTTCATCCTTTAAATTGTTGGGGTGTCAGATGATATGCATATTTTCCTTCGATTTTTTTATAATTAGGTATTTCCTTTTTAAATAATAGGCCCTCATTCAAAATACATTTCGATAATTTTTCCATTTTCTCGTTTTTCCTTTTTTGGAAATAGGAAATATTATTAAAATAGCAAGACTAGTCTACAATGAGATCTGTCAGTACATCCACGACAAATCTCGGGATTATTAACTCAATAACATCTGATAGTAAGCAATAAGCCACTTTAAAAGGTGGAAGGGCAAAAAACTCCAACCCCTTAAGTATATCTCATCTAAGTCTTGCCAAAGCATGCGCCACTATATTGCCTTCACGGTATATGTGCTTCATCCAAAAGGAATGAAAAAAGTTTAGTGATGGTCTTGCAATAAAAAATAAAGAAATGAGAGCTAAGTTCATATTTGGAACATACGAAATCATATGAATGACTGTTGCTGCATTCATTTCCACCGTAAGATGTGTAATATGTAGGTCCATTGCAAGCCTTAAACCATCACGTAAAGCCCACAGTTCGGTTATGAGGCTGCTTGTGACTTCCAAAAATTGAGCAAATCATTTGATACAATTCTTATTATGATCTCTAAGTAACCCTCCTACCCCTGGCTCTTCCTAGATTCCCACTCACTGAGCAATCAATATTCAGTTTTATCCATCCAAAGAGGGCGATAACTAACCGAATAGTTGAGATAACACAAGCAGTAATTTTTTCATCAAAATAAAAATAAATTTACCCCATCATAAATATCAATGTTCCAAATTGTGAAAAAAGAACACAATTATCTAATAATATTTTATAACAAAATTATTTTAACAATATTAAGTTTATGCCTCACCCTAAGTAATGGTATCCAAATAAGAGTTATATAGAGATGGGGCAATCCTCTCACAGTCCCCTCTCTTTTCCGCCTTAACCCTCCCTCCTCTCTCATCTCCTCCGCAGCCCGTAATCCAGTGATGAATACCTTACAGTAACAATTACTCAATTTTTCAGTCTATCATCTAGCGCTGGTCCCTTGATATGGTAATAATATTTATTATGTTATCACTTGGTTCCACGAACCTGAATGTCTTGATGTTCTTTAGGCACTTGAAGGGCGAGGACATCGCATCCCTGACACATAGAGAGTTGATCGCCCTTGAAGATGCTCTCGAGCAGGGCCTCACATGTGTTCGACACCAGCAGGCGAGTCCTTATTTCTAGAATATTAGCATTACCAATTCGAGAAAAACTTCCTAACAAACAGTTAATCCATTACTCCGTGGAAGAAAGTACCAGCTAGATCAAAACTAATGTACTGCATTCTTTGCCTCTTTTTCCTCTTGTCTCTTTTTACAGTCGGAGATCGTGAAGACCTACAGGAGAAACGTACGTGTTGGATTCGTGTAACACTTAACTTGGTGAAGAGTTGATTAATTTTTTGGTTATTTTTGTGTTTGATTTTGATTGAAATATTGCAGCAAAAGATGTTGGAGGAGGAGAACAAGGAGCTCAATTTCATCCTGGTAATCTTCTCTTCACTCACTCACCGATGGCTTCTAGAGCAAAGTGGTACATGTATATGCTTGCTCATTTATTTGATTCTGTCAGTATATTTACTTGACACTGCTGAAAAGGGTTGTTTGAGATTATTTAACAGTCGTTTGCAATAAATTTATTTAATTGAATTTTGTGAAAGAAAAAATTAATATTGAGGGGATTCTACCTCTTAGTGGCCGACCTTTCATGAACCTTCATTAGTCATATGGTGAGTTAGTCTTCTCCATGCAAGTCTAAACCATTAGCAGTTGTTTGCCAATCCACAGAAAAGAGAAGCATGATACTTTCAATAACCATTGCCTGCTCATCTAAAAACTCGAGCTTGTTCATAAAAGTCGATTTATTATTTATTACTTAACGCTCTGAACCTCCATACATGCATCTTTCTTTCTCGATGACGAACTACAAAAGTGCAAGAGTACCTATCCTGACTTTTTGAACTCATGTTGAGTTGATAGCTAGAAGAGAAGGTTCAGTGAACAGATATCCAATTCCCGAATCATATACGTGTCATGGTTTGTATTCTTTATCATCGTACTTATATTGATGCATGTCGGAGGAAAGCACCTATCAGTATATAATGTCTCAACCGGGCATCTCGATGATTCCATGAACCTTCCTTCCTAGGTTATTGATTGATTCCCAAGGACAGCATGCATCACCATGACAATCTTATGAGATATCTATTAGTCAATAAATAAATAGAGCAGTTTTGCCCTAAAATGTCCTGCTAGCTCTTTAAAGCGGTCTCCCTTTGTTCTTCTTCTTGCTTCCAGCAGCAGCAACAAAGGGAAATGGCTCTGGCAGCTGAAAACGCCAAGGAGGTGGAATACTACCAGAGGCTCAGGGACTACAGCTCTCAGGCCCCTTTCCCCTTCCGCGTGCAGCCTTACCAACCGAATCTACAGGATCAGATTTGACAACATCCTTAAATAATTACCAGAACCATATGACTTATACTTCATGGTCGGTCTGCATATGGCCAAGTTATTGATACTGTGATCTAAATGTCTGTGTGCTTGTGATGGAGGAATGGTTATCTATAGGAACCTCCTCAATGTCGGAGTAATGAACAAGTGTGTGTGGAATAACTTGCTTTTAAACTCTGTAGTGCAAGTGCTTGCAGGGACTTGTTATAATCTATGCGGCTACATATTATCTTACAGATCTTTCATAGTCCCCATGCGTGGTGAATATATGTCACGAATCTAGGATATCATGTGTATAATATCTAATGGAATTTGTCTTTTTTTTTTTTCCGAATAGAAAGATCTATCGGATTGAAAGGGTAAGAGGAAGAGATGAATAGAAAGGTGGGACTAGGTAGAATTAGTCCCAAAACCCTGTTTTACCAATTCGAACCTGTACAGCCTAGAACCATCAACGAAGTTTGATCTTATGCGCTCCAACTCCCTTCTCCCTAGGGGTGAGTGAAGTTTGGATCAGGCGCTTTCAGTTCAAATTGTCAAGCCCTAACTTATTGCAGGTTAGTTTTCTAAAGACTAAAAACCACATCGAAAATCATTTAGAATAACTAAACACGAACTTGTGCTATGCAGGTAAAGAAAATAAAAGTAAATAATGTTGAATAGCGGGATGAATTTGTAAAATTAGATCGTTTAATTATAACGTAATGCAATTGAATTTATATGAAATTCGTTAACTTACATTAGTAGATAAAAGCATTATCGGTTTTCATTAGTATATTATTTTAAATCATTCGATCGAAAAATGTGACGGAATTTCTCTATTAAAATTGTAAATATAAATTGGGAAGGAAAAATCTAAACAGTTAATAAAAAATTTTCGATGTTAAGATCATAGATATAGAGTGAGAAGAGAATCACTAAAATTACAATTTTCCCTAATCTAAATTATTTTATGAAATAAATGCATATTATAGATTTTAATATGTAAATTAGATTAGACAAATGGAAAATGAAAAAAGACAACAAACTTTCCAAATATTTATATATAATAGTATAGATAGATATTTAAAAAAAACCGCTAATAGTGTTATTTTATCAAACCCCAACTTTCAATATGATAATAAATTAAATATAAAAAAACTTATTATGATAAATAATAATTACTAATTATTGATACTTGATATATCCGTAAGCTAATTAACATAAACATAATCTATAATTTAAGTCAGTATTTATCCAAATATTTTTTTATTATCAAAATTTAGTAATAATATAAATTGTTAAATTATGATAATTTAATAGTTTGTAGATCCTCGGGCTCCTTTGAATTTTTTGGGTCGGAGCCCGCATTTTTCAAATGATTTTCTAAGTCTCAAAAACTACCCGAATTTTATATAGAACTCCATGAAATTAATTTTTCCAAATCTGTTTTGGTTCATTTTTTTCAGTTTCACAGTCTCTCAGTCTTTTACTTACACCCATACTTCTTCTACCTCAGTTACGGCACATACGAACTTTAAGCAAGTTACCTCCAGTCTCCCTCCTCCACATCTGTCTGTCCCTTCCCGGTGTTCATTAAAAAAAATTCCCCAAAAGCAGCTGACAGGGAATAAATATAAAATGGCCCAGAGGTGAAGGAAGAGGGAGGAAAAAAAAGATTTTGGGCTTTTGGGAATTATGGGCCTTAAGCCCATGGGCTCACATCAGTTGCCTTCAATATTTAGAAGAGCGTGCCGACTCGAACTCCAAGACTTGGTGTTGGTAGAACTAAATGAACGGTGATTGATCTTACAAAAACTTAATTAGAGTAAAAGAAATGGTTGTACATGCCTCCAAAGACCAAAGTGAATGGGAACTATCTTTTCCCTTTGCATTTAAATTAGGAGTGTTCATAGTATCTTCAAGCACTTGAGCGGATGAGTCTTCCTCTCAAAACTTAGATCAGGAGATTCAACAAATTTGACCTTAAATTATGTGGATGGAGACCATGTTCCTCCCCGCATTTAGATTAAGAGAGTTTGCAGAACTCAATCATTATATACTAAAATGAGTATGTACTTTCTCTCAACACGTAGATTGATAGAGTTCGAAGGAGTTCAATTTCTGACTAAAGTGGATGAGGACTACCCTCTAGTGTGGCACTTAGATCAAGAGCATTCACAGAACTAGATCCCTGAAAGCTTAAATGGGTGAGAGGTACCTCTCAACCATCAAAATGGAAGAATTTAATGAGTTCGGGCTTATTTAAGTGGAAGGAAGCCTCTCTTTCCGTCACTTTTTGAGAGAGCCCATGAGCCTTACCTCCTTGGGTTTAGACGGGGCTCGGCAAGTTCTCGTTAGTACTTAAAAATGGATTCAATAAGTTTAATCTCAATAATTGTGGCTCTTAATGAAGCCGAAAAAGTGAATAAACCGTTCTTTAAACTTTTTCATCCAATTTCGTTCCAAAGGGTGTGGACACAAAAAATCTCGAGTAAGAACTTTCATTTGCATTGAGTCTACTTTTTCGTGAAGCCTCCGTCCACTCAACGTCTAAAAGCTTGGACAATACCTTTGCCTTAAATAAAAAAATATAGACCCTCAAATAAGACTTGCTTGCGCACTGAGAGGTTCAAACCAGGATCACCAATTTGATAGATCAACACTCCTTCCATTTCACTAAACTCATCATAAGAACAAGTGTGCATTGAATTATATTTAAATATAATTTAGCAAAATCTTAAAAAACCGTTCGCACATTCATGTGCTCAGATGATCAATTAATTATGGCAACATTTTAGTGATAAAAAAATATACGGCAATGTTAAATTATGGTACAATCTTAAATAAGGCATTGATTTTATCGGACGTCAAAAGTTACGAGTTGAAAAAAAGAATCGGTTGAGGCACGCACAAGGCCTAACTTAGGACTTTGAAGAGGGGTTGGATTGAAGTCACCACTAAACCTATTTATTAAGGCCGTTTAGGCACCTAAGTCACTAAGTGATCATGATACTATCCACCTAGGTTTTTTGTGTCGGTTTTGGAACCGAGATTTGAGTCCGGATGTCCTGTTATGTATCCTAAAGTTTAAGAGCCAAAATACATCCAAACTTGGTGCCCGTCCCTAAGTCTAGATTGTTTGTTTGCTTGCACATTTTAATTTGTCCAGTTATTTCCCTGATCAAAGTTCAAATCAACGGTCCAGAGAGAAATTCAATATTTCGTACCACAACCGTAGCATGCCACTAACCGTCTTAATCTAAATGCAGAAAGTAAAAGATTCCACTATTATCGGGATTACATACATCCATCATCATCTCTCGCTCTCTCATCCACCCAATTACATTGATGCACTTGACACATTAACTTTTCCCAATCCCAAATGTAATCAAAGCAATACACATCAATGAAGACCGCAACAACATTCACATCGATCAAGTCGGGCACAATAAATTCATTCAAATCAAAACAATTTTTTTTTGGTTCTTTTACTCAAAATAAGAATAAGAAATATTGGGGAATGACATAAAAATTGAGTTAAATCGTTCAGGACCCTAAAAACTCAAAAAATATCTACCATTGAAAGACTCGAAGGATATTCCCGAGAAATGGTTCGCTTTAATTCATAAGCCTCGAATTTGACCCGAAATGTTTCGAAAGTTTTGAGGATCGAACCTAAATCTTGGGAGACACTTAAAACCACTTTAAAACATACAAAAATAGAGGAATCTAATCTGGAAAATTCAGGTAAGGTGTTGAGCTGAATATGACAAGACAACAAAAGATGTCGAATCAATTCGAAATGATATGAAATTTTCAAGAACCGACCCTAAACCTTAACACACCTAAGAACACTCCTAAACACACAAAATGATATTAGAAACAGAGTTTGAAAAAATCCGGAATAGAGTTGGACTTATTTAAAAAAAATTTGATGAGAGTCTCGAATCGATCCGAAATGATCCGAAACTTTCAAAATGAAACCCTAAATTTTAACAATACCTAAGACCATTCTAAAACACATAAAAATATCATAAACAAAACTGAAAATTTTAGGGCATAATCGGACTGATTTAAAAAAAAAAAAGACCCCAAATCGATCTAAAATGATCCGACATTTTCGAAGATAGACCCCTAGACTTCTAGAAACATTTGGACCATTTTAAAATGGATATTCACATCTCTAGCTGATCTAAGGATTTTGAAAATAATGTCAGGCTAAACTAAAATAAATCTCAAAAGCCGACTTTGGGAGGTCCATTCATCATCACGATTTTTGCACAACCCATTTCTTAGTCATTCCTTGATTTTCTTATATAAAAAATAATTTTGCCCTTTTGATTTTCTTAATTTTTTTCATTTTCATTTTATCATTTTTATATTTTCTTAAAAGGGATGAACAAAATATATTCATTCTTAAAATCCTAACTAACAAGTTTCCATTTTTCTTTGTAGGGTCTTATTCCATTTTTTTCATGAAAACATGAATCCTAATTTTTTATTTTCTTTTTTTTTGTATTTTCTATATTTTCGTAAAACATTTATTTCGAAAACGAGGAAAGAAAAGAAAAGAGGAAAGAAAGAAAAAAAAACTATTTACAAGGACATGACCTAAATCCCAATCAAGAAGTTATGCTTGTAACCAATGATAGTAACAATGTCGAGGAGTGAACGGGACTTCGGCTTAGTTTGATGTCGGATCCAGGCACCTTCAAGATTTGAGGAGGACTCGTCAATTCACATAGACTCGAGTGCAGCTTGTATCGATGAAGAACTACAACTTGGTATCGGAATCGGGCTCGGATCAGCGATGGATTCGAAGATAAACGAGTTTGGGACGAGATGAGGGTTCTTGAATTTTTGCTTAACACATGAGTCTAATTCAAGAGTGGATTTATCTTAGATGGAAATGGAGGATATAATGTGATATGGTAGATGGATATATTATATGAATGGATGGATGGAGAGGTTATATTTGATGGGAAGTATGGGGAGGATATGTGGAAGAGTGCTCTTCAAAAATGTGTTCAAGATGTCTCCCCTTTTTCAAAGAAATGTGAAGCTATTTGCAAAGAAATCTGCAAAATGCCAAATTGTAACAGACAGGAAACCTTAGGGGCTGAAATGGAGAAGCAGAAAATATAATAAAATAAAAAAAGCAAAGCAAATGTGCAGAGAAAGTCAACATAGCAGAGGAGCAGAGGACGGCAGGGACGGGAGGCAGCCACGGAAGTCAATAGCAGCTGCCGGAATAGGACAGCGACGTATGACCGACTAGGACAACGGCGTCGTGCACGACAGTTGGTCCAGCGATCTCAAGCCAGTGGCCGAAATGGCGGGAGAGAGAAACAGCTCGAGAGAGTGTGAACTCGTTTGAGGAGGCTCGGGAAGGTCAACAAGGACAGTTCGTCGACTGCTGACATGGGCAAAGGTTAGAGGAAGCATACACAGTGCCAAAACAGACATTTTCAGCACTGAAAGGTAGAGAGGGAGAACGAAAGTGATCGAAGAGGGAGAGAGAGAAGACTAGGAATGGATGGGGATGGGATTGGGATGGAGCCGAGAGCTCGACAGAGTCGTCGGTGTGGCCGCAACTGGCCTACAAGGCCATCTCGTTGCTGGTCGTGGCTAGCTATGCTTCTTGTGATTCTTGGCTATGTGGGGAAGACGATGAACAATGCCTTTTTTTTTTTAATTTCCTACATGGAATAAAATAAAATTAATTAATTAATTAATTAAATTTGGAATAAAATTTAAAATACGGGACACTACTTGGAATGAAATGCATTTTGACCAGGTTGAAACCAGGTATCTACAAATTTGAATATTATCAATTGAGAAATTCATTATTGGGGAATTTTATCCTTCAACTCTTAATATAAATTTAAATTAATTAGATTTTATTAAATTTCTAAATATTAAATTGTACATATCAAAAAATTATATTCCTACAATTTGGGTCCCAATCTTTGGATGAAAGCATCATCCAATTTATGTAAATTGCTCCTCCAATTTACCTCCAATTAGCCTCATATCTAGTGGCCGAAATGTAATATTTTCGTCCATTGGACGTCCAAGCCAGAGGGATGAAAATATGTTTGGCTTGTCTCCACATTTCATCCACACTACGTTCACTTCTCCGTCCATAAATAAAGTCTTCATTTTTTTGTATATCATGAAAAAGTTAAATTTGTCTCAAAATGGATGAAATTTTAATGAAATTGAAGCGACCATCTTTGTTGGTGCAAATAATTGCTGATAAATGAAGAGTTTCTTGTAGTGAGAGTCTTATTAATAAGTTGGCTTATTTCAACCTTAGTAAAGTCCACCCCTTCATCAATACCTATATATACTATTTAATTACGAAAACTTCCAAAAGGAATTTGCGATAATATAGGTAGCATAACTAGAAGATTCTGGTAGGGAACAACTAAACCAGAAGGACCTTTTCTTGCCATAGTAAGCTGACAAGAGTTGTGCAAGCCAAAAGAATGTGGAGGGTTTGGCTTTAGAGCTGCAGCTGATAATAATAAGGCCATGTTATCAAAAATAGCCTGCGCCCTTACAACCAATCCTTCAAACTTGGCTTTCCCAATAATCAAAGCTAAGTTTGGCAATTTTCTACAACCATAAAATAGGTTAGTAGGATACTCCTCTTGGGCTAACTTAGAAACAGTAACTGACCCGGATTTAAAGGTTAGAAATCTGGTGTTTTTCCAACCAATAAGGTGGAATATCCCACTAGTATGAAATCTTTTTGATAATGAAACCACTAGAAATGTCAGCCTTGCACTTGTTTGAAGACTCTGAGTCTAACAAGTACATTTGGAGGCACACTAGTTCAAGTAGACAAATTGTGACCTCTTTTATTTGTCAGATCAATAACATAGTTTTGATTACAGTGAAAGAAATTTTTAGAAAATGATATGAAAACAAAAAATGCATGGACTATAAGTTTCATTTGTGGAGAACTGTAGCAAAGTCGCTTCCTTGGTTCTGTAATGAAGTGATACTTGTCTAATTTGTGGCACTAGGTCTGATGGATATCCTCATCTATTTTTTAATTGCATATTCATTCATATTGGATGGAGGAAATCCCCTTGGTGTATATGGAACTTGCCTTCATCTGATCTCTCTTCAAAAGAATTAATTAATTATAAATATTATCCCTTTTTTTTTTTGCGAAATGGCTCTACCAAGGCTGTAAGTTTTGCAAGATAAGAAGCCATCCTCTACTATTACTTGTGGATGTATAGGACAAAGGAAAAATATTCATATTTATCCACTACTCCATTATAATTTGTTAACAAAGTTCAACCCATCTTTTATGAATTTGATAGCAAAGTACAAACAGATATTGATTCTAGCATGGAAATAGATGTCTTTGCTAATGCCCACTCTACAAATTTTAGAAATTGTATAACAGATGACTGGTATGAGATATTCATGAATGCTGCATGGTCCATAAATAAATCTTGTGTAGGGGAAGTAGCCTCTAAAGAAAATGCTCAAATAACCTCCTGGTTTAAATGCAGCACAAATAAATCACCCTTGTATGTTGAAGCAAGAGCAATCTTAATGGGTGCTAAGTTGGCAAAACAGAAAGGCTGGAACAACATCCTCATCCACTCGGATACCTCTCAAGTAATACAAGCCATTGTTTCCTTATCTAAGGATATTCCATGCGAGATAAGTCACTTCGTATTGGATATGAAAAGGTTACTAAGTGGGTCTTTGAATTCGACATATATATGGATCCCTAGGACCCAAAATACTGTTGCTCATAACATATGTCATTTTGGATATACAACAAGGGTTGATGGTTTCTACTTGTATGCAGGAGCTACATATTGTATCACCTATAAATTATTAAATAAAATGCCTGTGATTACCCATAAAAAAGTTAGCTTTTTTTTTTAATCTTTACACCTTCCTTCAATGCAAAGTTTTCTCCCTCTATCTTTGGGACTAATCTACTTGCAATTCCACTCTTGACTTTGACTTTGTAGTTGGCTGAGATTTTGCGGGGGAGGTGCCCCCCATGCTCGAGAGTCTTATCCACAAGTTTGCTTATTTCAACCCTTACACTTTCCTTTATTATAAACTTGATAGCTTCATTTGTGTTGTCGACTTTAATGGATCTCAAGGTTTGCTGAGATGATGCAGCATGACTTGGCAACATGGCCTAGGAATTGACTAGTGAGATATCACTTTTGACAAGGGGTTGGAATGGAGACCGAGACTTAAGTTTTCTTTCCTATCCTCACTATTTCCTCTTAACATGTGCACCAATTGATGTGAGGGAGATTACAAACTTAGAGTATTGTTATTTCAATATGGTACCAATAGTTCCTCATGAACCAACTCAACAAGTCTCAACAGGTCCTCGCCAATTGTCGATTGACTTGTAGGTGATATTCCCAAATTCTAAGCTCTAAAAGTACACAAGAAAGTCAACTCAAATGTAGCAGTTCCATTTGATCTTCTGATAAGCAAATATCCAAAGAGTAATACAAAATAGAGAAATAACAGAGTTGAGAATTATTTGAGAGTCTTGTAACATTGATCCTTATTTATAAGCGAGGAACATATGGCTGAAGACCACTGAGAAAGTGTCAAATGGTGCATGGACTATGATTACGAAAATTTTTTATTTAAAATATCATGTTGAAGAGTAAAAATTGTCATTACTAATAATTCGTTGCTTATCCTCACTAATGCAGCTTCTTTTGAAAAGTGCGATCTCGCAGTCAACACTTTTAGAACTTGCAAGAAATTCATCAAAAATGTGCTTTTCATCAACTACTTATTTAAAAAGCTAGAAAGCTACATATTTCTTGGAGTGTTTCTCAAAACTGTAAAGTTTCATGAGGCTTGTATTTATCTAGTAAATAGTTTATTTCCATTGATTTAAATTCATATAGAATGCTTATGAATCAACTACTTACCAAAAAAAATGCATAAGCACGCACCAATCTAGGTTAGTTAGATGCAGTTCACAGGAGAATTCAATTTAAAGACATCCCATGATGTTGAACAAACCATTGTATGACCATTAAAAGTCCAGGTAACAAGCAAAAAATTTTTAATGGAATGGTCACATCACGTAGAAAATGTTGACATGGTATTTCCTTCAAATTAGAATCCATCATTTATATGTTTATCCAATTAGGATTAACTATTTGCTAGGGCTTTTTTAATTTTTTTTAAAAATTTTAGGGTTTAGTAATTATATATATAATTATTTCATTGAAAACTTTCTAGATAACGAGGCCCGCAAAATACCAAATGATGGACAATTGGGCTTTGAATTGAATGAATGTCTTGATCTGCTTGATGAGTTGGCCTGGCATTCTCTCTCTTGTCACTTTTTTCGACAGTGTACTGTACTCCAATGAGATAAACTACACTAAGTAGAGACGGGTTACAAACATCCACTATAAGAAAATATATATTTATCGATAGAAGAGGTGAAAAATAAGTGATAGCTTTAAATCGGCTCAAGCCAGTTCCATAGGCATCTGTCTATTGTCTGTATTAATTGCATAATAGATAGTACTCTCATAGATAATTGAACCTAGATCTCCTAAGTGAAGTTCAGTGCCTCACCATCCAATCAAAGCTCTATTATATTATTATGTAACAAATATAAGATTAACCAACATAAATTGGTTGAGGTTGTTTAACATCTTTTCATCTTTAATAAGGTCTCGGATTCTAGTGTTGTAAACATTCGATGTATAAGTGAAAAACCTAAAATAAAAAAACTTGAACATAAAAGAACAACTTTCTGGAGTCTTATTGCAATGAATTTCTTTTCATGTTTTTAAATCAAATTCATTCCTATATTAAAAGACAAAATCCAAAAAAACATAACTTATGGCTGATTTTTCAATATAATTAAGGATTTTAAGAAAAATTCACTTGATCCAACCACTTTCACCTTTGCTGGATGAAGAAAATTCTTGATTAGAATAGTTTTACCATTAATAGATCGATCAAGTTAGAGTCCAGATCAATAGGACCCATTAGATTCCGGATACTAGGTGATATGGAAAATAGATATCAATATTTTTTTACTTGTTACTGACAAAAGTATTTTACCTATAGTTTTTTAGAAACATTATTTTAAAGATAATTTATCGACAAACTTCACTTTTCATAAATTAATTGGTAAGTTTCTAAAAATAAAAAAATTAATATTTTTGACAAAATTTCAATGAAAATGTTTCGTCAAAACTACCGGCAATAAATTTTGTCTATAGTGTGTCGGAAACATTATTTTTAAAATAATTTGTCAACAAACTTCACTTTTCATCAGTTTGTCGGTAAGTTTTTTAAAATTACAACTAATAATTTTTTAAAAAAATTAAACAAAATATTTCCTCGAAACTATAGGCAATAAATTTTATTGGTGATGATAATTTATCAGTGAGATTTCAACAAATTATTTGTCAATAAGTTTTTAATGACAAATTCAAGTTTTCTTGTAGTAACCCCAATCATATCATAAAATAGGAGGATAAGAATACCTCACGGAGATGAGGTAAAGAAGTGTATATCCTGTAGAAGGAATCTCAAACTAGCCAATCAGCACATGCATTATCCTCTTGGTACATACGGAGTAGATAAATGTGTCATTACTGTGCCATAAAATTCAGAATAGTTCCAACTAGCAATGCAACTGGTGGTTCGCATGGAACCTAATTCGAAATTAGGTCTGGAATAAATTCTGGGTCCACCTCGACAATGACACACCTATATCCTAGACTCCACAAGAGTTCTAATCCAGATTTGATGCCCCAAAATTCTACAATCACTGAAGTAAAACTCTAATAGCGTATGAGAAGCCACCGAGTTTATGTCCATCAACATCACGAAAAATCAAGATCTCTCTCTCGTCTTTTAGAAATATAGCATAGCATGCGTAATCAATGTTATGCTAATGCTAATGTTATTAAAACTTCAATTAACTGAACTTGGTGATATTTACATTATTGAATGATGCTAAAGAGCTGCCCTCCAGGAGTACCCAGAGATTAGGTACCAATATAATATGTTTGTCTGATGAAACATGCTTCCGACGTATAAAGAGGTTCATTATTTGAGGAGGGCACATCACTGTAACTCGCAATCTCTATGTAGAATGGGAAGTTTTTGAGTTCAATTCTGAAGGGATCTATTTTATACTCTTGTTCTCAGTCCTCTGTCACATCTACGAGTTTTATTCATAATTTTGAGGAATTAATTTCACAGTGGATAATTAACAAGTTGGAAAAAAATTTGTAAGAAGAATTGAGTATCACCACTACAAGAAAACTGTTATTTTCTGACAGATACGTACCACCGCGTTTTCCCTTGTCGGGAATTTAATGTCGAGGGATTCTCAATGGATTTACCAACAGATAATCCGTTGGTAATCTGTTGGAAAATAAAGAACCACCGACAATAAATTCTTAGATCATTACCGACGGCTCGCCGCTCGCGACGGATTATCTGTCAGTAATCCATCGGAAAATTCTAGTCATGCGTTTTACAAATGTTGATATATTTTATTTTGTAACTATTTATATGTTAAATTTATCAATCATATAAATTATTAAAATATCATTAGTATAAAATATTCAACCAATCAAGAAAGTAAATTTTATTAATTAGAAATATTTACAATATTTATCCAGAAAAAAGAACAATACAAATAAAATTTTGGGGAGGTCGGCGGCGGCGAGACTTGGGCTCGAGGGGTCGGCAGTGGCGGTCAGTGGCATTGGTGGGTCTACTTGGGGCTCGAGGTAGCACTTGGTGAGCGCTCAAGTTGGCTCTTGAAGGGTTTGGCCAGGGTTTGGGGTGATGGCCGGTGGTTCGGCAAGGCTGGCCGTGGCTCGGTGGGGGCCTTTGGAGGCCGAGGCTCGGCTAGCTCATGGCACGTTTGCTCGGTGGATGGGCTCGAGCATCGAGGATCAGGGCTCGAGGCTTAGGCATCAGGGCTCGAGGCTTAGGCATCAGGGCTCGGACTCTATGGCTCACAACTCGGACTTGGTGGATTGTGGCACGGACATCTCAGGAGAGAAATCACCAAAGGAAATGGGAGAGGAGAGGCTGGACTCGGGATATATATAAGCAATTTTTCGACGAATTTACTGACGGAATATCCGCTGGAAAATTTGCTCCATCTACGAAAGAGCGGGAAAAATCCCACCAATAAAATTCAAATACCAATGGAATATCTATCAGTAAACCTGTCAGAAAAAATGCGAACACCGTCTCCATTGATTCACTGATGGATTCGGCCATCGGTAAATCACCCGCTCCATTCCCGCTATAACATACCAACGGATTTGCCTACAGAATGCAATCCGTCGGTCATTGCCTACGGATTTACTAATGGAATAATCCATCGACAAAACTCCCGCGCTCTTCTCGTTATGATATAACGATGGATTTACTAATGGATTATCCGTCGGGAAACCTCATTGATAGTCACCACGGATTATCCGTCAGAAATTCCTACGAATTGCATTCTGTCGGTAATATTCGTCAGCATTTCCGATGAATTTTGTCTGATAGTTTATCCGTCAAGAATATCCGTCAGCATTTGGTAGTTTTCTTATAGTGAACTGAGACTTTTGAGCGAAAACGATGTTTGTCTCTTATACACTTCGGTGGTTATTTTATATGGTATCATAGCAAATTATCATATGCACTCACACAATGCCAAGTCCAAGCCCAAAAGAAAACAATCTGGGTTGTGGTTAGTTGTTGAACTGGAGCATCAAACTTGTGGGATTAACCCCAAGATAGAAAGAAAGATGCACAGCTCATGGTCGAGTTTAATGAATACAAAAGAGCTTACTTGTGTAGTTACTAACCCAAGGATGGAAGATAAAATGCTCATCACATGGTAGTCTATCCCCTCGTCGCTTTAGATTGGAAGAATAATACTGGACTTAAAATTAGTTATTGAGAGTGGATATTTAAGAGTATGTTAAACGTGTAAATCATGTTTTCACGTGAGTTCGAGTGTGAAGAAATAAATACCACATTAGATTGTTGAGGGATTGAAATTAGGCTTATGAGAATAATCAAATACGATTACCTATAAGTTTGGAAAGTTAGTTATTGAGAGCGGATGTTTAAGAGCACGTAAAATGTATAAATCGTGTTTTCACGTGAGCACGAGTGTGAAGGAATAAATACCACAACAGGCTGTTGAGGGATTGAAATTAGGCTTATGAGAAGAGTCAAATACCATTACCTATAAGTTTGGACTTAGGTAGATATGAGTTCAAACTCTTACAAGATTCAAATTTGGAGCCAGTCAGCATCTCTGGATTTATCATGTCCTGCCTAATTGTTGGCATGCATATGAGGCCGTGAGGATAAATCTGACCAAGCCCCGATACCCATTGATAATAAAAAAAACTAATTTACTTATTCGTGCATTACAATTTAATTACTTAAAAAATGATAAATTACTTAAAAATTCAAAACGCTTAATGAAAAATTTTCTATTTTATCGTGACCTTTAAATATACAAGAATTTATCACATATTTTCCCTTTTTTTTGTTGAAACATATGGAGTTAACTCCAGTAAGATTATCCGACGTGACTTGTTGGAATTGTATTTTTACGACTCAATGGAATTTTTATTACACAAGGATATAGAAATTGTGAAAAATTAGACTATGTATCAGACTAATAATAGCAGATTTACAACAAGAATTATGATCTGGTTTTTCGACATTAATAAATCTAACTTATTTGGTCAATTTTCCCTATTTTTCTATTTGTATGTATATAAAAATGACACATTAGCAATAAAGAGCGATAAGTCAATACTCACGTTGGCATTTAATGGAAAAATTTAACGGAATTAGTTCTAAGACATTTTACAAAAAAAATTCTGGTATTTTTGTAGCAAATTTCATCAAATATCGTGATTTAATAGGCAGTTTAGTTAAATAAAAAAAAATGAATGATGCTATCTCATACCAATATAAAAATGATGAATTAATAAAGACTAGTCGTAGTAATAATAATTACAACATATTATTCATTTGTTTAAAAATTGTTTATATCTCTTAGAACTTTCAACCTAAATCACTGGTTTTCATAAGTCTAATTGACCCTGACTAATCCAGTTTGAGCTGAGTGGGCTCGCGAAAAATAAAATTCTTGCAGAGTGAATTCTTTCTATTCGTAAGATTCGAACCCAAGATCTTATTAAAAGAAAAAGGTACTCTACTATCTTAACCAATTCACTTTAATCTTCCCTTATAACTAAGATAGCAGTTGTTGCAACAGAGGAGATTTAGAATTAGTAAATGGCTATTTTTCCATGTGCGGCCGCTGGACGCATGCGATCAACATATAAAAATCTTAATTCATCTGCAGGGAAAGGAAGGCTAGATTCAAGAGTCCAGTCCAGCAAAGCAATAGTAATCTCAACTGCGACCCATAACTAACTCATTTATACTAGTAGAAAAAAAGTACCATTTATAAATAAGGAAAAAAGATACTTTTAATCCTCAACCTTTCGCATTTTAACTATTTTAATCCTAAACTTTTATTTTTTTTATCATTCACGTCCTCAATCTTTTGAGTTTGTACCACTTTAGTCCTACCGTTACTTTTTCCATCCAAAAAAGCATATTCCATCTAAAAAAGAATATTTCATCCAAAAACTTTTTTCAAGAAATGAATTTTAAAAAAAGCATATCAGTCCCTAATTAAGGAAATATTGATTAATAACATGTATTTCTTCTAAAATTAGAATTCATATTTCTCATAATAAGTCACGATTTTGTAATGATAATAGTCATAAATTAATTTTTAATCGGGAATGTGTCTCAATTTTGAAGGAACATGCTCACATGTAAAACTATACAGATATTTTTTACTTTCGCCTGCTTGTTTTTCTTTTTTCTTTATTTTTACAAAAATAGTTCTTTAAAAAAATAATTTTTTGATGAAATATTTTTTTGATGGAATATGCTTTTTTGGATAGAAAAAGTAACGGTAGGACCAAAGTGGTAAAAACTTAAAAGGTTGAGGGCGTAAATAACAAAAAATAAAGATTTAGGACTAAAATGACAAAAGTGTAAAAGATTGAGGACCAAAAGTATCATTTACCCTATAAATAATAGGGTAAATTACAAATGTCACTATACTGGTATTGGCTAGAATTGAAACTGATTAGCAGAATCTACGGGTAAATTCCAATAAAATTTGGGAATCGGACAAGTAATGATTTGAGGAACTGGAAACGGGTATATAAAGTGGAACTAATTTGCATGATTGCTTTTGTTAGCTATAACTTTCTCATTTAGCTATAATTTTTGCATATGATATGGTATAGGTATCATGAAAATGATAGGTTATTCAGGCAATCACCCAAAAATTAGGTAAAGAATTATCTAATTTACTTTTTTAATTTATTCTTTTCTAATTATATTTTTGGCATAAAAATTATGCCATTTCCATTTTCTTGTCAAATTATGATTAATCTGTCCTTGGTCCAAATTTATGCTAACTTCTTTCATTAAATTATTGCAAGATAAAAAAAAAATCTTATATGGTCCCACCTCTCGATAACGTGATAAGGAAGAACAAATCAAATGACAGTAATTAGCAATAATTATAGTAACTGTTCGGATCATTAACACTAATTTACTCGTTTGTCACATTTTGACTAGTGTTTCCTCACAACACATGATGAGTTAGGATCACTTAAGAATTTTTTGATGTGACACATCCAATCTGGTATAGCATATTGGTCTGTGTGTGTTTATTTTGTTTTTTTTTTTATCAGACGTTTGTATTTATTTTGGTGTACATGGGATTTTGATAAAATGAAAAGAAAAACATCAAAAATTTTCAAAAAGTAGTTAGATATTATTGGGCACAGCCAAGTGTACCACGTGCTGTGTACATCAATCTATCGGCATACGACCTTTTCATTAGGCTGGTTTTCAAATTTGAATTTTTCAAATTTAAGAACAGCGGGGTTGGATAGTCAATTAATGTATCATTAATTTTGATAAGTCACCTAGCCTTGGGTGATGGAATGATGAATATTATTCTTTTATTTAGTATCATCTTTAATATTAAGTAACGAAATGAGAGAAAAAATTTAGTTTCACTGATAATATCCTTGATAATTCTTTGATGGATTTTGACAAGACCGGTATTAAAATGGGACAAGCCCTAACCGGGTTAGGCCTGGATCTTTTATCGGAACCGTCTCATTTTATAATATTATATTTTATTATCTTATATAATTACTAGAGGTTTACTCGTGTTACGCACGGTATGTGCTATATTAATAAAATTATTGTAAATATCTATTCAAGCGTAATTGAAGAGTAATATATATTTAACTTTCAAATTAGATAAGTATAAAAGTGGACTATATTTGTAATCAGCAGTACTGATTATTGACAAAAAAGTAACAGATAAAATATGATAATTAAAAATAAATCTATAGAAAGAAGAGACGAATATAGGGCGAAAGAGAATGGAAGTTTTACGTGGGGGAGAAAAAGGTGGAAAGTTAATAATATATTTGGAAGTTAAGAAAAAAATGGAGTTTGAAAATTGATTTATTAGATGGATATTTTAAAATGACAAAAGTATCATTGCTCAATTGTTTATCAAATAAACAAAATGAAGGGCAATTTTGAAATCATAAAAAGAGACCAAAACCGTTTCGTATTTGCATAATATATATCATATCATATCATTATATAAATATATAATTTAAAATTAATTTAAATAATTATATATTTTAAAATAACTTATTTATTTTATAGGATCTTTAATTTTAATAAACTTGATTATTATTTTATTTTTGCTGAAAATTGAAATTGTGTAAATTTAATATAATATTTTTCTTATCATGAACATGTGAATTTATTTTATCTTTTAAATTATATTCATATAACATGTATTAATTTTTTATAAATCGGGTCCAAACCGATGAGTCATTATTTTAATTATTTTAGATCATATAACTGCAAAATATAACATTATAAAGATCAAAGCGGAACGGGTTCGAGAAGACCTAATATATAATTCTTGAGAATAGGGTAAGGTTTAGCCGGATAAAATTAATGATTTCGAGAATTTTCTCTTATAAAATCGACTTGACTTGAATATGGATTAAATAAATCCATTAAATTTACAAGATACAATGTATATACTGAAAAAAGGTTATTATTAGAAAAGCAAAGCGGAACTCGGTTAGTTTGTCAGTGTCGATCTGGTTCCGGTGGGTGTGTCGTTCCGCTGTCCCTGGCAAAGCCCGTTTGCCAACAGCAGCGTTGGGGCATCGAGGGTTCTTAAGCAAGCATAATTACTACAACATCTGAAAAACAACCACTTTGTTTGAAACCTGCAAGTTGGTCACAGCTGAGTTTATTATTTTCCGACATTAGCAAGGCTGTATGCAACTAATTGAAAGTGCTCTGTCTCAGATTTCCTCGGTAAATTTTTTTATCTTTATCTGCGCTCTTTTTTCTTCCATCGCGATAGGCCCACCGGATTTTCCTGTAATAATTGAAAGAAAGACTCAGGATGATCGAGCAAATTGGTTATTAATTTGATTGCCGAAAATTCTTGAGGTCGTAGCATCAGGATTCTGCATTCTAGCCATCGGGAGAAGATTTGGCATACGCCAGGAGAGAACACATCTCCTAGGGAACGCTTACTTCAAAAGCTTTTAAATTATAAGAATCATTTTGTTATTTTTCATGAGCAAATATTTATAAACTCAATATATTCTGATTTAATACAAGTTTACATGACATCGACTTATTAAAAAGTAAAATTCTCTCAATTTAATTTTTTTAAAATTTATAATAAAATTTTTGATATTTTTCACCAGCAAGTATTTATAAACTCAATTTTTTTTTATTAATAAAGGTTCATTTAACGTCAACTTATTATAAAGGAGGGTGAATGATATTTCTTGTCTTTAATCTTTCGCTTTTCATTTTGGTTCCACTGTTATTTTTTCTATTCAAAAATGTATTTTTCATCAAATTTTTTTAATATAATTGTTTATGAAAATTAAAAAGAAAAAGTAAATGGGAAGTAAAGAGTACAATGGGACCATCCTTGACTAAGGAAACATTTGTCATTAACAAATGTCTCCTCTAAAATTAAGACTCATTTTTACATAGAATGAGTTATAATTTTATAATGATAATATCATCAATCAATTTTTAATCATGAATTTGTCCCAATTTTGAGTAGATACGGCCATCCGCGAAACTCTACTAATTTTATCTTTTTCATTGACTTTTTTTCTTATTTTCTTTATTTTTAAAAAATATTAAATTAGTTTTATGGAAAATTCTTTTTTGATGGAATACAATTATTTTAATAAAAAAGTAACAGTATGATTAAACTAATAAAAACTTAAAAAGTTAAAGATATAAATGCCGAAAATTAAAATTTTATATGAAAATGGTAAAAGCGTGAAAAACTAAAAAATTTAGATTCCTCGATGATTTTATTCAGTTTAATGGTTTTTTTGTCCGATTCTTGGGTAATGTTAAAATACGATATTATTATTTCAGTAATTATATTAGAATTTTGGCAACGTGAGTAAAAATATGGTGTTGAATTTATTTTTTACAAAATCAAAATGATAAAATTGATTATAATTTGAAAATATAATCTAAATTTACCAACTACAGTGAATAAATAATCAATTTTTTAACCAAATACTTAATGAAAAATAGGAATTTTAGATGGAAAAAAAGCACGCCAGGAATCTGTATTGTTGATGTGGATTGGCTTGTCGGAGGTCTGACGTAATGAATGCGACTGCCTTCATAGGAGGAGACACATTCCCGCCACGGTTCAATTTTTTTAGAATCTTGTGATTTAATTAATTACATATTAAATATCTGGAGAATAGTTGGGACAGTTTGAAAAAAATTTTATACGGTATTAAAAGAGAGTTCGAAATCGCACACTGCATGTTTGAAAAATTTTTAGAATCCTTTCCGATTTGGAAATGAATCCCGCACTTATTCACAAAGGACAATGGTAGACATTTTTTTCCATACTCGTTTTACTAGTCATAAGTTCTATACTTGGGTTTGACAGGTTCATATGGTAACTTGCTTCGATATTGGACAAAATTTTCACGAGACTTGTAACAAGTTGGTAGTGATATTCAATTTTCTTATATTTTAAATATCTTTTATTAATTATCTTATCCGAGATTTAATCTTTAGTATTAACGAGAAATTATTAGGTGATCATATCTCACCATGTGGTGTTGGGAAACATTAAATAAAATGCGATAAATGAGCAAATTAGTTTTAATGACCTGATTAGTTATCATAATTATTACTAATAATTGTAATTTAATTGGTTCTTTCTTGAAAGGACCATCTAAGATTTTTTCAGTATTAACTTTACGATACGAGATTATATCTCTTAACAGTGAAATATGTCATATCATAAACGTGATTGAGAAATTTTTGGATAATCCTACCTTATCATGTGTCGGAGAAAACACCAATAAATTTATGATAAATAAGTAAATTAGTGTTAATTATATGATAAGTTGTCTTAAATTTAATTGGTTCTTCCTTACCATATCACTATAAGGTAGGAGAGAGTCTTATATGTAACAGATACACCATGTAGTAGTGCTGATACAATGTCACCAACTAATACCATTCAATTATTTTTAGGATTTTTTTAATAAAATCTAAAAAGAAAAAAATCATAAAAAGGAAAAAATTTTAAAAATAACTTAATTCAATTAGATTAGATCGTGATGCCACATTAGTAATACCATGCAATATATCCATTACATGCAAAACTTTCTTGTAAGGTAGGACCATTTAAAATTTTTTCAAGCTACTACTGTGCATAGTACGACCAAGGAGATCAGCGCGTAACCGGGAAATGGGCCCCGTATCTAGGGTTTAAATAAATGGCATATGCCTAGCTTGGATTTAAATAAAATATTCCCGTGATTAATAAAATTCACCCATTTATAATAATAATTCCATGGCTACTTCCTTGTAATAAATTCTGAAAATTTGATAGTAGGAGAGGAATGGGGAAGATATTGCGTTACTAAGAAAAGACTTGCCCAGGAGACATTGCGTGCAATTCACCTCTGATTAGTTATCTATACGGATACGATCACGTAGACCGGTGGATAAAATGCATGTCCCACAGATTAGATTTTTTTATCAGAAAATCAGAAATCTATTCAATTAAAGATATTACAGAACATCTAGTATCTGTAGTTCATGAGAGGAATTCAAAATACCCATTTTACATAACGAATGAGCAGAGGAGTTCTTAGTTCTTGGCACCCAGAATATTTGCCAACTTACAAAAGAGGATTTACAAGACAAAATGTCCAGAAAGATGCCTTTGGCTTCCCAGTTCGCCTGATGAATCCCTCTTGCTGCTTTCACCACTTCTTGGGCATCGGAGAATAATGAGACGCTTTGCCACTTTCTCTGTTCAGCTATCCTGGAAGCAATGAGAACAGCCAGTGATTCTGCTTGGTAGGAGGTTGTAGCAGCTACCTTTTGAGTCCAAAATGATTTGGTCCTTCCATTTTCGTATGCTACCCCTGCAACACAGGCTCCACCAGGCGACCATGCAGCATCGACAAAAATAGATATTCTCCCATTGTTCTGAGAACATTCACTTGGGTTGAGAACATCCTCTACTGAAGTAGCTGCTGGGAAAGAGACATCAGATACCAGATGTGAAGCGTCAGTTTCATTACCTCCAGACCTATCAATGAGCAAAGTGGCATGTTCCATATACTTTGTGTTTACCAGATGCAAGAATTTCCCTAAATCTGGACTCTCTTCTGAAAATAATGTTTTATTTCTAAGATTCCATAACTCATATAGCAATATAGCACTAAATAAAGTAAAGTGATTTTTTTCATAGCTGTCTAATGGAAAGTCATTAGGATTAATGATAAATTTGACTAATTCCACCATGTTTGATGCAGGGATGTGGCAGAGCTTCCATTTTGATTCCCTCCATGCGATTCTAACATATAAGCAGTCAGTAAAGAGGTGAAATATTGAGACATTATTGGCTTGACACAGAGGGCAGCATCCTTCCTCAGTGTTTGCCCAAGGGAGGCATCCCTTTGCCATTCTCCATAAATGGAGTTTTAGACGAGTATGAATTTTCTGCTTCCAGATTTGGGACCAGAATGAGCCCAAGTCTTTGTTGAATCGATTTTGCTGATCTTTATGATAGAATGATTTAACTGAGTGTGAACCTTTTTTATCCGGTAGCCAAATGTATTCGTCTTCTTTGTTATTTTGGGAGATGTATAATTGGATTATGTTTTGTACTGTTTCTGTGTTAAAGAGAGAGTTTAGTTTGTCCAGATTCCATGATTTTGTATTCTCACATATTAGGTCTTTGACCTTTAAGGATCGATCCATTGTGATATCCGAGGATTTGGGAATTGGTTTGTAGTCTCTATTCGATGGGATCCATGGGTCAAGCCAAACTCTTGTGGAGTTGCCATTGCCTATTTGTATGCAAGTGTTTTTTAACAGTGTTTGTTTACACCATTGGAGATCTTTCCAAATAGATGATGAGTGTTTTTTAGTTCTTTCATTGCTATTAATAATATTTCCATATTTACGTGAAAATACATTGGCGGCTAGACTCTGTTTGTGTGTTGTTAGGAACCATGCAGTTTTGGACAACATTGCTTTATTGAAATCCGAGAACTGTCTAAAACCTAGTCCTCCATATTTTTTTGGTTGGCATATATTGTTCCAGCTAATAGGTGTGAAGTATTTCCCATTTCTTTCTTGTTTATTCCACCAGAAATCTCTTGTTTTCTTATCCATTTCCTTGCATACTTTAGATGGGATCTTGAATGTTGCCATCTGATAAACTGGGCCCACAGATTAGATTTTAGTTGAAGGAGATTCCATGCACATCTTTTTATTTTCTTAAAAAAATCTTTAATAAAATGATCATACCAAATAAACGATATCGATTTGACATATCTGTTCAATCATAATTCATTATTTATATATTTTTTATTAGAGCTCACTAATTATTTGAGTTTTTTTTATAATTTTTAACTTTTATAAAATTTTTTAATTAGAGTTCACTCTTTATCATGGTGATTTTATATTTTTAAAGATTTTTTCATAATTAAATAACTATAACTGCATAATTATTGATTGCATATTACGTTTTAATTGGATTAATATACCACATCAGCATCGTCTATGTAATATGATCGCTCCAGTGAAGACTTTCTTTTTTTTTTTAATGTATACCACTTGATATTCAAAAATTTAGTTAATCCTAATTAATTCAAATTCAAGTTAATTCCGTTCACTGAAGAAGAAATTCTCCTGATATAAATTTTTTCAATTTATAAATTTTGAACCTGATTTGATACATGAATTAAGAATAAGTAATGCCTTACTATCTTAGTCGATCAAGGTCGATATTTCATATGAACCTTGACTTATGGGCGCTTCACTGAAAAGGACAGTTACTTTCGGCAATGGGGGCTGTCCCGGCCGATAAAATGATGCACATATCCTAAATAAAAGCCCTTTCCCTGTCCATGAGAGAGTGTTACGTGTAACGAGTATATTACGTGATAGTACAAATAAATAAAATTTAATTATTTTAAGATTTTTAATAAAATCTTAAAAATAAAAAATAATCTTTAAAATAATTAAATCTTATCTAATTTATAATATTACATCAACACCATTATACAAAACCCTTGCTATACATAGATGTCTCTCCCTATCAACCGTCGTCATCTTTCAACTTCAAGTGGACACGGAAATAAACGAATGGTGCACATGCGCCTCTTTATCGCCAAAAATATGGGCACATGCTCCCGTGCATGTTAGTGCGGTCCACGCAATTTTTTTACGCTTATTCAAATCTTTAATGGGTTTATAGGAATTTGAGTCGAATCAGTTGATCAAAGAGTAAATTTATCCAAAAATTTCTCCTTTTTTATCGTACTCGAATAGAGTCGGGTCAACGCACCCTCGATTATGGGCATCGATTGATTTTTCCTTCTGATCAGTAAAAAGGAGGATAATAATATTGACAATCTTATTATTTGTGAAGCGTTGTTTAAGGCCTCCACTTCAACTACGAACAATTCAAACGAATTAAACAATCAACCAACACCTCCTAAAGACTCAGTGCGGTTCATGGAAGTTTCCATACTTATCAAATTCAGGTTAAAAGAGCGGCGGTCTGATTCAAATCGTTGATGGGGCCCAAGCATTTTAAAATGGTAAAGGAAAAAGGTCCCCCGCGAGAATCTGTGTGAAGATTTCCATGTTCGTCGCTTAGCCGTCTGCTGGAATAGTATTTCGTTTGTTCCAAAGGCTAACGTTCTGGCTGGAATTTCTCTATCAATCATCCTGACGCCACTCATTGTCAGTCGTGCCATGACCCTGCAAGGAAAATTTCCTAATAGTTCCAGATCGGAATAATTCCGATTTCCTCTCTCATCGTCGAATTGAAGAGTGGAACTAGGGGTGTACAAAAACCTGTTCGGGACTGAACTGGTTTCAAACCGAACCGAACCGAATCAAAAGAACTGATTCGGTTCAGCTCAGCATAGTAGGCAAGAACTGTAATTGATCTGTGTGGAAAAAATCGAATTAGTTCAAACTAATTCGATTAACTAGTTCGAATTGAACCGAATTGGTTTTGAATTGTATTTTGTATTATTAAATTTATTTTTATATGGAAACAATTTCGGTACTTAAAAATTAACTAAACCACTTTTCCCTAAAAAATTGCACCAAAATAGAACTGGTTCAAACCAATTCATTCCGATTCGGTTCTCCCCGCACCTATTTTTTCACCTAAGTGGATGCCAAAACCAACATAAGGGTGGGAGAGGAACAAGGGATCGGGACGGCTGAAGTTTTCCAAGGCCATCTACAATCATTTGTGCCATAACTTGTAAAGGAATAGTCGGAGGATTAAGGATACCCTTCCCAGTGGTCCCGAGCCAAAGGCCACGTGAACGAGGCGTGCTCCAATCCGCCGACAGCCCACAACCGTGATGAGCAGAGCAGAAAGGAGAAAGTCTTTGGTGCAGCGAGGCACCACATGGCGGCGCCTACGTGGTGCTTTCGCTTGCCAAAGTGCAAATCGCAAAACTGACACGTCTTTGAACTTTATTTGGGGGTTGCATCACCTGGCGCTGCCGCGTGATACTACCAATGCACCAAAGTGTTTCTCCTATTTTAGAGAAGTAGGGTCAGCCGAATATTTTTACTCATGACTAATTTATTAAGAAATAAAAATATTTTATTTATAAAATTTAAACTGAGAATCTTATTAAAGAGTTAAATAAGTTAAACTGTCCACACATCATTTACTCTATATCTTTGTAAATTGGATCCTGACCCTCAATGATAATGTAATTCTATGTATTTTTGCATTTTGTGGGGATCTTCTCCGCAGAGTCTGATCCGTTTCTGCTCAGACCCACTCACATGGGACCAAAGGCCCCCTGCTCACGGTTGACAAGGAATGCGCTTCGAGGTGATCAGTGAGCCCGCCAGTCCTACTTGGACTTGGGTGAGAAATTTTGAAGTGAACCGATTTTATCGGTGCTCGATGAATTTTGTAAATAATTATTTAATGTATCAGTAAATAAAATGATAGCACAAGCTAGATACAATTTTTTATGCAATACGATAACCACACATGGAGTTATGGGTGTTCGGGTTAAGCCTGAACGAGCTTGTGCCTGAACGAGCTTGTACCTAAACGAGTTTACCCTTATAACCTGTTTAAGTAAACTGATTATATCAGGTTGAACTCATATAATCCGATACGACACAATTGAATCTATTTAATTATATGTATTTATGTATTAAACCTATTAGCTCATGTAACTTATTTAAGTTAAAACTACGGTTCGACCTTTAGTGCTAATATATAGTATGTCCATCTGTCGAATACCACCCACAGCACCTACAACACAAATACCTCTATCTCTATATAATCCGGTAATACTTTTACTTTGATAATATGTTTGTCAATATTAGGGAACCATGTCAATTAAATGTGAATTTTATTTTTCGGTGTATAAAGAGGTGTATAAGCTTAGAAGGGGTAAAAAAGTGCACGAAAAATCCTACAGGTAAAATCAAACCCAGAACTTCTAGGTCACAGGATAAGAACGGTACCAACTGTACCAAACTCTCTTTTTAGATAAATATTAATTTTTATGTTAAACAAGTGAAATAGGAATATGATTAAACAGGCATAAGTCTATACATCTAATTATATAGGTTAAACGTATCGTATCATATCGAAACCCGGTCTTAAACTGCTCGTCTTCAAGCTTGAAATTTCTAACATGCTTAGTACAAGTCTTCTATGAATTGAGATACTTTTAATACGAATATATTCAAAGAAGGTACATTTAAATGCAATAAAACACATATTTCCAGATCTAGCCGGGCGAGTGGGGTGGAGGGTTAAACAACTTTTTGACCTTATCCATCAACTCTAAGATAAACAAGGGTAGATCGTAGTTATCGATCATTTGAGTCGTGCCAGATTGGATAACAATACTTCTGTGTAATGTCTATACGCATCATATAGATATGTGCATGCATGTATGTATATATACAAATCACAATCTAATAATAGTATTGATAAAGAATAAAATAATTTTGAGGATAAAATAGTCTTTACATCTCTAAATAACCATTTTTAAGATAATCTTTTTTATTATATCACATATTATGTGTTACGTCACACTTTTTTATTGGCTAGTGGTTTCGATTATTTCTCATCTTCCCTTATAAATAGAGGTCAACCTCCGACTTGCAGTACTATTGAAAAACGTTACACTCTATATCTTTATATTATTCTTTGTGTACTTACTGATTTAAGTATCGGAGGGTTAAATGGGACCATCACCTCCGATTTGGCTTTCCCTTTTGTTGCAGGAATTACGGAGCTCGATCAAAAGCCCACCATCAACTGGTAGAGACACACTAAGAACTATTGTTTCATCCCTTCTAGAGTTTGGAGATATTTATGAGGCATCCGATCCTTAATCCGTCATGCCTCTCATATCAATTATGAAGCGAAGAGCCTATTCTTCTCCAACGATCACTCCAGTAGAAAAGGAAGCAGTGGCAAGCAACTAAGTTTCTCCGGCCAGTTTCGGTTAGGCCATAACAGCACATTTTGGTGGAATGCACGCAAAAGCAATTGCCGAAAAATAGTAATATGAACTGTTCTCTCACGTGTGAATCATTATAAAATAATGTTGCATTTGATTGGTGGGAATAGGAATGGATATTCCTAATATATTCCAGATATAATACAAATCACATGTTTAGTTTATTTTAACTATTTCGGATAAGGAATAGGTAAGGAATACAGTGGACTTACTATTCCTCTTCCAATCATGAGGAATAGATTGTAGAATATCTTAAATACCCTCCAGCTTTTTTGCAATTTACAGCACTACCCTCCTCTCTCTCATACCTGCGGTCGAGCGATCCATCTTCTCCGATGGCCCTTCTACGGTGAGCAGTGGCTGCGGGAGATCCTCTCTCTCTATATTAGTTTGACGGTGGGCTCATCAGTGGCTGCGAGCCTGTCGACATAAATGTTGATAGGAGATGGACAATTTTTTTCGATCTGTAACATAGAAGGGATCTGAGGAAAAAAATAATGGGAAAAAGAAATTTTATTAATAAAAATTGAATTTATTTAAATTAAATTACGCTTTCATATTATAGAAAAAATAATTTATTGTAGTTGTATTATTCTTGAGTTAAAATTAAAATATCTTTTTCAAATTTTATTAGTAAGTTCTCCTATACCTTTATCTCTTCTTCTTTCTATTTTCGTATCGATTTGCATGTCTTTTTTTAGCCAAAAATTAAGATTTTACACTATTCGTTTTAGGATTGAAAATATCTCGGATTTGAGCGATTTTTTTCCGGAGCCTTTTTTTTTAGTCAGTTACATTTTTTTTCCAGCCAAAGTCAAAGTTGCATTTTTAAAAGTTATTAAAATGTATTCTATGCGATAATTTTTTTTAATTAGCGGAAAATTCCCTAAAAAAAGTTGGAGAAATGTTGATTTTCCCGCTCTTTAGCATTTAGAGTGCCACGTGGCCATCAGCTTGTGGAACACGAGGGAGGTTACGTGGGCTCAAGCAGTGAGGAAGCGCCACGTGTAGGGATAATGATTGGATATCACTGTTTTATCATCTTGGGATACTGGGCGTACTGCAGTTTTCACCTTGAAGGCGGTCACGAGGTCAGGCTCCCGGTGGGTATTCCTGTACTCTCATCACCGCCTGCCCAATCAATGAAAAGCTCATCTCGGAAAGAGTCTTGCGTGTCACGGTCTGACGTGATTATACTTATTACTAAATTAATTTTTGAAAATTTTTTTATAAAATTGAAACGGTCTGACGTGAAAATACTTATAAATAAGTTATTTTTTTTACTTTTTTATAAAATTTTAAAAAAATTAATTTTAAAATAACTTAATTTTATTAGCCGATACATAATGTATGTATTATCACGTGATAATACTATTACATATGAGACTTTCTACTCATTTAGGAGGACACTATATCGGTCCATATCTATCTTTTAGAAAGATTCAGTAGTTCAGTTGTTGGATTATTAAGTAAATAAGAAAAATAAATATAAAATGTTAAATTTTTTTTAATATAAATCATGAAATTAAGATATTAAATGAACAAGTGTCTAGAGAGTACAAACTTAGATGCCTACATGATTTTTACTAAATTATCATTTACTTTATTTTTAATTTAAAAAATAACGTAATTTACTATATTTTTCTTGTTAGGTCACTAATCAATTTTTTCATCATAACGCCGTTTATTTTCTCTTTTAAGTGTACATGTGGCATCCAACATCTCATGTATAGGACAAATGGCACCCACATGATCACCACGGATGCGTTTAATGGAAAATAATTGGCAGCATTATAATTGAAATTTGATGGGTATCATAATGGGAAAAAAGAAGTAAATCATGTGATTTTCTAGGTTAAAATAAAATAAAAGATAATTCAAAAGTTTTTAAAAAATTATGAGATTTTTAGATAAATTTCCCTTTCTGAAATTAGTCTTATACTTTTATTTTCACCTAGAAATAACTCCTAACTAATCCCTAACCACTTTTAATCTTCAAAGTATATATTTTATTTTATTTTATTTACACATAATTAGAATTTTATAAAAATTAATAATATATTGAAAGATTAGCACTAATTTGAAAGATTAAATAATGTTATTTTAAAAAATGCGACAACCTTATAACTATATCGGATGAATTTTTATTTCATAGTCGCATTTTTTATTTCATTATTTACACGAACACCTATCTATATCCATATTTTTATAACTATATCGGATGGATTTTTCTTTTTTAATCTACATAACTGGAATTCAAATGTCCAGTGGGCCATGGTTAATTAAGTTTGAACCGGGTGTGTCCACTGGGAAGAATTTTTCTTTTTGATCTTACTTTGCTTTCCAATTTTACTTGTCATGCTAGAAAGGATTGAATTTTAACGACCTTGAAATCTGAAAATCGGTAGAATGTGACAGTAAATCTTTAAACTACCGCCTTTGACAACTTTTTATTTTTATTTTTACTTTTAAGATTTTTGCATCATCAATCAACTTAGGACAGTGACTCTGCTGGTTTGCTTATTTTGACTGTTCAATTATCAAGTTGGAATTGCAATTGACAGTAACAGTGCGGAGGATAAGAATTTCTTGTGGGCAGGGAAGTAAAAAACAGCCCCGCCTGCCCACTCAGATTGAATGGTTTGTACAATTTCGACCGAACTTATATGAATTAGCCAGCCTTGTTGCCTACTACCACTACTACTCCTATTGTTGTTGGGAAAATAACAACAACCATCGTGAAGGATAAAATTTCTCAAATTATTGATGATCTATATTCATGACAGTGAAATTTTAAACCCCGTGTAGAATGAGGATGCTTTTTTTGGATAAAGGAGGATGCATCGAAGTTCCGAGTTCGAGTGAGCCTTCGGGCCATGGCCCCAGGCTGATCTTTTGAAATGGCCGCCAATGTTCTGTCTTGTCTTTCATAAGAGATGTTCAAATTTAAGAAGTGTAGAGGGAGAAGTCTCTAAAAGGGGAAGAGAGAAGATCAAAAAAGCATACTTATTTTTGAAATATGAGTTCTACTGAGAAAATCAAGAAGAAATATTTGTTATTACACCTTAATTAAATATGAAAGATTCTTCATTGAGTTGAGCTTACTGTAAAAATATTATCAAAATTACATCTACTTTATCAATAATTTATAAAATATATATACTTTCTATAAATAATTCACAATAAATTAAACTCATACCAACGTGTCTGCCAACCCTTCCAAACATAAACCAGGAACAATTAAACGGACGCTCCAAGCGACACAACAATCTCTCTCTCTCTCTCTCTCTCTCTCTCGTGTGTGTTTGTCTGTCTGTCTTTGTCTCTCTCTGTCTCTGTACCTCTAGCTCTACCGTCTGGTGCGCGAGCTTGAAAAGCAAGCCACCGGGCGGTTAAGCAACAGCAAGGGAACAGAGACAAAGCCCCAGTTGGTTCGTGCAAACAAAAGCTTATGACTTTTAAATACCCGGAACCTTAAACCCCTCACAGAGGACAAACAATGATCTCTTCCCCTCTCCCGGGACAGCAGAAACAGAGGGCAGTCGTTGGAATCTAAATAAAGCCCAACAGAAACAGCAACATGAAGCTGCTGCTCAGTAACGGAGCCCCCGCCGGAGAAGCGCGACCTGGGGCGGAGGGCGCCGGCGGAGGGGAGCGGACTGTGGTGGTCGGTGTGAAGCTGGATCAACAGAGCCGGGAGCTGCTGACTTGGGCCTTGGTTAAAGTTGCAGAGCCGGGGGATCGAGTGATCGCTCTGCATGTTCTTGGCAACAACGGTACTGTCAACTGATGGAGAAATCCATGGTTTTTATTGCGAAACAAAGCCTTAAAATTAATTTTGTTTGACCATGAAGATAATTTTCTTGTTTTCTGCCTATTTTCCGTTTTCATGCATTTTGGACTCTGTTTTCATCATTCAGAGCAAAAAGAAAAAGCAAGTTCGGGCAATCCCAATGGAAAGGAAAAACATGTTTTCCATCCTGTCCCCTGTTTTCCATTTTCTACGCAAATAGAAACAAAAAATCGAAAGCTTGTTTTCCTTCACTCTTTTCTTCATTTTCTTTGCTGTCGGGAGAAAACTGATTTTTGGGAACCTCGCAGTTGTTGGGAATCTGTTTCCCATGTCGGTTTTCATTTTCACTTGAACATGGAAACAGGTCATTGGAGAAGTCTAATTATGCCTCAGCTGTCCTTGAGTTTTCTGCCTAATGAAGCTGGGTTTTTGTTGTTTGATAGATATAGTGGATCGAAATGGGAAGTCTTCACTGCTCTCGCTGGTCAGAGCATTTGACTCTATTCTTGCTGTCTATGATGGCTTCTGCAACTTGAAACAGGTTTCATTCTCATCGTCTTCATTCATATTCCCCTTCAAATGCTACCCAGTTCTTCTTCTAGAGGAAACAGAGTTAAGAATTATGTTGAATTTTACGTTGGTGTTTCTTCAGTTTCCACTAAGATTTCGTGATAAATTGCAGGTGGATCTGAAGCTCAAGATCTGCAGGGGCTCCTCGATTCGTAAAATCCTTGTTTGTGAAGCAAAACTGTACTCTGCTACGGAAGTCATTGTGGGTATCGCGAGGAACCACGGACCAATCGGGTCACCGACTTCTGTAGCCAAGTACTGTGCTAAAAAGCTCTTCAAGGATTGCCGGGTTCTCGCAGTAAACAATGGGAAAATCATCTTCCAGAGGGAGGGGTCTCCTGCTAAAATCTGCATTTCACAAGGTCACTTCAAATTTTCTCAATATTCTCAATATTCACATTGCAATGTAAATATGAGAATAGGTTGTGCCGGCAACTCGATTTTTCTGCACAAAAGTTGCACTGCAAGTTCACTTAAATTTTATTTTCTCGATTTTTCTCTCTTGAAAATGAAAATAGGTTCTTTGAGCTTTTATGGAAAATGACTTCCTGAGCTCATTTTGCAGCTGCTAATGTCTTTGAAGAGAACATGAAGAGAAAAATGGGATAGTTTTTGATTTTGTATTGTTATTAATGTGAACATTGAATGACTTCCACAGGAAATAATGTTGAACTCCGTCTATTTGCTGCAGGAATCATCAAGGAAGATCAGAATCGGCCAAACAGTTTGCTTAATGTGTTTCGCAGGTCCTTAAGTCAGAATTCAAAAGTATTGAATGAATCCGATTCGAGCCTCCCCAGTAAGCCCGGGACAAATCACTGTGTTGAGCAGCTATTGGATCAGGCCTTAGTCAAACCAACTACATTCAATAGTAAAGAGGAGGATGTTTTAAAGCCAAAATTCTCTTCTTGTGCTACTGACATCCAGAACAATGAGTGTAGTGAGGGAGAAGAAAAATCTGCGTTGGCTATAGTCCCATTGAGTTCCCTTTCAACGCTGATCAGAGAACTTCCTGAACAGCCATCAGGTTGGCCCCTCCGTCGGGCAGTAGTATCGGAGCAGAAAGCACAAGAGAAATCCTTGACAAGGGAGATCTCGGTGGTTCAGTGGGCCATGGGGTTGCCTAGCAGACGATGCATATTTCCGAACACCAGTTTGGATAATCAGAAACAAATGAATCTGAAAAATGACGAGGAAGATTCAAGCAGTTTAGATGGAGAAACAGGCGCTATTGTTCCTGCGGAGTCAGATTCAGCAACGATGACCTCTTTCGATGAGCAGAGCTTAAGAAACCTGCCTAAAGAGTTGGAGGGCCTTCACGATAAATATTCCTCAACATGCAGGTTGTTCAAGTACGAGGAACTTGTTGCAGCAACATCAAACTTCTTGGCAGGTCTGTCCTGTTATTCGACGGTGCTTTAGTATTGTGTATATCCATTTGTACAGTTTTGATTTACTTGAGGAAACCTCATTGTTTGCTGTTTATCAGAGAATCTGATTGGAAAAGGAGGCAGCAGTTGGGTCTATAAAGGTTGTCTGCAGGATGGCAAAGAAATTGCTGTAAAGATACTGAAGCAGACGGAAGATGTATTGAAGGAATTTGTTCTGGAGATAGAGATTGTTATGAAATTGAGCCACAAGAACATAATTTCCCTCTTTGGTTTCTGCTTTGATGCCGATCACCTTGCACTCGTGTACGATCTCCTTGCTCGAGGGAGCCTCGAAGAGAACCTTTACGGTAACAAAATCTCATCAGCCTTTCATACACACTTAAACTTGACGAAGAAGTTGAAATCAGTTGCTTACTTTGCTTTGTTTCGTAATGAAGGTGGTAACAGGGATCCCATCGCATTTGGTTGGGCGGAGAGATATAAAGTGGCTCTCGGTGTTGCGGAGGCCTTGGATTACCTCCATAGTCAAGGCGATCGACCTGTTGTTCACCGGGATGTGAAATCATCTAATATACTATTATCTGATGATTTTGAGCCACAGGTGAGCCTATCAATTCATTCTTCTCTAACCGAAGTATCAAAATTGTTGTGTTTTTTTTTCTGACATTTCAATGCTGATCGTACTTTATCACTTGTTTCATAAGCTCTCTGATTTCGGACTTGCTTTATGGGCATCAACTTCTTCTCCTCACATCACGTGCATGGACGTTGCAGGAACCTTCGGGTATGTTTCCTCCATCATTAATTAAATATGGGCTCGAACCTGCGCTTTGATACCACAATAGAACTTGAAATTGCCAAAACCTTTTGATCTAAAAGGTTAATCTTATTCAATAACTTAATAGGCATGATGATTCAGTCTTTTAATCATTTCACAATCGATCAGTTCAATTTTTTGGGTGCTGCAGTTATTTGGCTCCTGAATACTTCATGTATGGGAAGGTTAATGACAAGGTCGACGTGTATGCATTTGGTGTGGTAACCCTCGAGCTTCTATCTGGTAGAAAACCGATAGGCAGCGAATTCCCAAAAGGCCAGGAGAGCCTGGTTATGTGGGTATGTTCTGCTTTCTGTACCTATCCATAACATCTGGTTTCTGTCAATCATGGAAATAAGTTCAGCGAGCAAATATCATTCAGGCGACGCCAATTCTCGACAGTGGCAAGTTTTCCGAGTTACTGGACCCAGGGTTGAGCGATCAATATGACCATGACCAGATCGAGAGGATGGTTTTAGCTGCAAAGCTTTGCATCAGACGAGCTCCACGAGCTAGGCCTCAGATGAGCCTTGTAAGTCAATTTCAACATCTTTATCTGAAAATCATGCCCTTTTGACAAACTCGGAAAGGAAAAACATCGAAGCTTGTCCGAAGGATGTCTTATCGATTGAATGTTCTGCTCTGGCGGATGTAGGTGTTAAAGCTCCTACAAGGAGATGAGGACGCGACTAACTGGGCAAGGCTAAAAGCCAGCTCTTCCCAAGAATCCGACCTGCTACTAGATGACGAACAATGCGCGAAACCGAGCATCCAGTCCCATCTCAATCTTGCATTCCATGATGTAGAGGGTGACTCGCTCTCATCGGGCATCACGGAGCAGAATATCTCATTGGAGGAATATCTGCGAGGCAGATGGAGCCGGTCTTCTAGCTTTGATTAGCCCGAGCAAGCGCACATGTCTTGTGCTCCGATTTTTCTAAATTTTGTATATATATATATATATATTCCCGTTTCTTTCTTTTTTCCTTTTTACATTCTAAGCCTCGATTTCGGGTTATAGGGCAGGTGTTGGATGAGAGGTGGTTTAATGTTGCCCCTCCTCCACTTATGCCCGATTTATATAGTTCGATTCTGTATCACTAATACTAGACTAGTGAGTGTCCCCTAATAGATGGGATTGTTTTAGGAGATGTATACAGGTATAGAAGATGAATTGCTATTCCATGAAAAGTATCGAGTGTGGACTCCTGTCATTGAGATATCAATAAATGAACGCTGTCTCGAGAACCAGAATTGAGTTTCATTTGCAGTGAAAAAGAGGTCTTGGTTCGATTGTGACCTTTTCGTACCCTTTTATCTCTTCTTCCTTCTATCCGCTTTAGACTTGTGTACCTCCTTTATATACTTAGGTGATGGTACCAAATTCTTTTATAAATTATATTTCAATCCTGTGCGAGATTATTTCTCAACACCCGTGCTCATTTGACAACGTGACTTATACTTATTACTTGCCCTTAAACACCCACCTTCTACTTCAAGTTGGACATTTTTCTTTTGTTCACGGGCAGGATAAGACACATGACTATGGGGCTGGTTTTTCTCATCCGTTCTCTAGAGAAATTGGTAATGAGCCGGATATTTTTGAGTTTGCACGATAGCATGCTCTACTATTATGTAAAATTTTCACTAATCTATAAGAGGTTGGACCAATACCCACCTAAAAGGCTAAACTTGTACATGATGGTATTCTATTATTCTCTTGTAATTCTAGTTATAAACCTAGTTTACCCGCTTAAAAGGCTAAACTTGTACATGATGATATTCAATTCTCATGTAAATCAAGTTATAAATCTAGTTTATAATTGATAACTTAGGAAGATATCTAAGTTCATTTGTTCTTAAAAGAAATGCGACCGCTAAAGAATTTGTTGCTACATCACAGCTTTCTTTCCCTGTCATGAAAGCCTCTGGTTCTGTGATCATCTTTCAGGGCTCCCATCAACGTTCTTCTACTGAATCCTAGTAACCAATGATAATTGTCTTAAAGACATTTGGTAACAAGTAGCGGGGAAAAAAAAGGAAAAATCCAATTGGATTATTGAGCCGGGGGTCTCTTTCATGGCAGACCAATGAGCCTACACCGAAACTAGAAAACTTTTAGCTTGATGACATGTCTAGTTTTTGGGTCACTACATGCACTAAAAGAGCTAAGAGGGTTAATATTTGTCCTCTGCACTTATACCATTGAAGTGCCCATAATGAGCGCATATCCAACAATTATTGAACTAGAGTGCTACTTCATAGTACCTTCGGGTGGCCTATCGGGTTGAGAGTGTTGGAAAATTGCAATTAATTTGTGAATGAGAAATTGCTTCTCAAGGAAATTAATCAAGGCGGCATAATGACTATATTAATCAAATGTGATTAATATTTTAATGATCGTATTAACTCAATCGTAACGGTCATATTAATACGGTAACAGTTGTATTAATTCAAGTGTAACGGTTGAATTAATACTGTAACAGTTGTACTAATACAGGGTAATCGACAGTACAGTGTTAATGTGGTATAATAGCCATATTAATTTCCATTAAATGACAGAACCCTTATAAGTTGAGCCATTTGCTCAAAGCTGGAAATACAATTTTTTAAACTGAAAACACAAATTCTCTCTCTAGTTTTCGTGTATAGTTTTCCAATAGTGTTCTTACTCTGTTTAGTTTACCTTAGAACTTTAAGTTCAGTACTACTTACGGCTCTGTTGTTGTTGTATCATAGGAGACCGATGTCCATGTATCCTCAGCACGACCGAGAGGGGGCGAATTAGTCTTAAGGAAACTGTGATTGCCACAGGCTTAGACAATCAGTAACAGTTTCAATTGCATTACTTTTATTCAATTATTGTTTATTGATATTTGTTGTTTATGTTGATAGTTAATTGTATGTGCAAATAGTCGATTGTCTAACTTCTCAAATCAATATATTGCTGCTTATGCTGACAGTAGGCTTTTATATAGATAGTCAACTGTCTTTCTTTCCAAATCAATATATTCTTTCAATCATTTTTTTAATGTTAAAGTCTTTCTAACATGAATATGTGCCAAAAGAAAGAAACAAAAATATCTATTCTTATATTTCCATCTTGTAATAGTGGCATCGAGATTATTTTATTATATTCGGACTACAATCTTTAGACGAACTGTCTTGTCTTTTGATCTCAGATGGCTACTAAAATTAATCCAATGCTAATGCTATTGTTGTTGTTGCCACTGTTGTGGCTAGGGGCTCAGGTGGCCCAGCCACACCGGCCTCGGGATCTTTCCTAGCCATGCCTTTGGGAGGTACAGACTCCGTGCCAACTGTGGTACCTGTAAACCACAGTGAAAAATCTGAGAAGTTCAATGGGTTGAATTTCAAAAGTTGGTAGCAGAAAATGCTCTTCTACTTGACCACCCGAAACTTGCTCGATTCTTGACTGAGGAGACTCCCAAGCTTCCTGAGGCACAATCAGATGTCTAGGCTACTCAAGCTGTTGATGCCTGGAATCATTTTGATTTCCTGTGCAGAAACTACATTCTGAACGAGCTGCATGATTCGCTACACAATGTGTATTGCACACTGAAGACAACAAAAACATTGTGGGATTCCCTAGACCCTAAGTATAGGACAGAGGAAGCCGGCACAAAAAAGTCTGTTGTCAGACAGTTCCTCGACTATAAAATGGTGGATTCCAAAACGGTGATCAGTTAAGTGCAAGAGATTCAGGTAATCTTGCATGAAATTTATGCTAAAGGAATGGTTCTTAGTGAAATCTTTCGGGTGGTTGCAATAATCGAGAAGTTACCACTGGCATGGAAGGACTTCAAGAACTATCTGAAGCACAAGCGAAAGGAAATGTTATTGGAGGACCTTATTGTTAGACTTCAAATTGAAGAAGACAACAGGAGGTTCGAGAAGAACACTCCTGTTACCGATGCTGCGAAGCCCAATGTGGTCGAGCATGGGCAAAAACCCAAGAAGAACAAGGCTAAGACTGGACCTAAAGTGGCTGGACCTAAAGCCAGAGTTTCCAAGCTAAAATTTCAAGGAAAATGCTTCAACAGTGGCAAGAAGGGCCACAGGTTTATTGATTATCGACTTCCAAAGAAGAAGATGCCTCAAGCCAACGTGGTTGATGTCATAGCTCAGGACGTCTCCGACATCAACCTTTCTGTTGTGATCTCAGAAGTAAACTTGGTGGGGTCAAATCTGAAGGAATGGTGGATTGACACTGGAGCCACTCAGCACATCTGCTCTAATAGAGATCTCTTCATAACCTTTGAGCCAGCCAATGGAGAGAAACTATACATGGGGAACTTTGCCTCATCTGAATTTGAAGGCAAAGGCAAAATGGTGCTCAAAATGACCTCTGGGAAGGTGCTAACTCTCAACGATGTGCAGTACGTGCCAGAGATATAGAAAAATTTGGTTTCCGGTTCATTATGGAATAAACATGGGTTTCGTATGGAACTTGAGTCAGACAGAATTATATTGTCTAAGTCCGGAATGTAAGTGGGGAAAGGATATGAATGTAATGGGCTGTTCAAGCTCAATGTAATGACTATGGTAAATAAAGGAAATTCCTCTTTCGCTTGATTGAGTTTTCCAGTTTGTGACATGGTAGACTAGGGCATGTTAAGTTTGATTCCATTCATAAACTGATTAACATCGAACACATACCGGCATTTCAAGTGGATGCTAAATACAAATGTGAAGTTTGTGTAGAAGCAAAACTAATGAGGTCATCTTTTCAAATTGTTGAAAGAAATACTAAACCACTTGAGCTTATTCATAGTGATGTTTGTAAATTAAAATCTGTACAAACAAGAGGCGATAACAAGTATTTTATTACTTTTATTGAGAATAGCACAAAATACTACTATGTGTATTTGCTTAAGAGCAAAGATGTAGTCTTGGGAAAATTTATTCTCTATAAAAATGAAGTTGAAAATCAACTCAATAAGAGAATAAAAAGACTAAGAAGTGATGGAGGCAGTGAGCATGAAGCACCATTTCGTGACTTTTGTGCACAATATGGAATAGTCCATGAAATAACTACGCCCTACTCAACTCAGTCAAACGGTGTTGCTGAATAAAAAATCGTACACTAAAAGAAATGATGAATGCGATGCTTTTGAGTTTAGGGTTATCCCAGAACATGTGGGGGAAGCTATTTTGACAAGCAATTACCTTTTAAATAAGGGACCTCGAAAAAAAGTGGAAAGAACACCATATAAACTATGGCATGGTAGGAGACCATCCTACAAACAGTCATAAGTGTGCGAGTGTCTTGCAAAAGTAGCAATACCAACACCAAAAAAGGTAAAGATAGGCCCTAAAATAGTGGACTGTATTTTCATAGGCTATGCACATAACAGAAATGCATATCGGTTCCTTGTGTATAAATAAAAAATTCATGATATACATAAGAATACGTTAATGGAATCAAGAAATGTATCATTTTTTGAAGATGTATCTCCGTATAGATCCAATGAAGGTTCTAGTTCGTCAAAACGAACCGCCGAAGCTATGAATAATAAAAGTCATGAATTGGATCATGGTTTTGATTATGAATTTGTGCCAAAACGTAGCAAAAGGGTGAGAGTGGAAAAATCATTTGGAGATGATTTTATAACATATCCATTGGAAAAAGAACCACAAACGTATGAAGAAGCTGTGACTTCTTCGAAGGGGCCTCTTTGAAGGAGGCGATCAACAGTGAAATTGATTCCATTTTACAGAATCATGCGTTGGGAGTTAATCGATCTTCCTCCCGGTTGTAAACCTTTAGGATCTAAGTGGATCTTTAAAAGGAAAATGAGAGCAGACGGCTCCATAGATAAATACAAGACTAGATTTGTTATCAAAGGATACAAGCAAAAAGAAGGCCTTGATTATTTTGATACTTATTCTCCTGTGACGAGAATAAATTCCATTAGGATGATACTTGCGATTGTGTCATTACGTAATTTAGAGGTACATCAAATGGATGTAGAAACGACATTCCTAAATGGGGATTTAGATGAAGAAATCTACATGGAACAACCCGAGGGGTTTGTGTCTCTAGGAACATAAAAGATAGTCTATAAATTGGTAAAATCATTGTACAGCTTCAAGCAAGTGCCAAAACAATAGCATGAAAAATTCGATAATACAATGATTATCAATGGCTTCAAAATTAATGAGTGAGATAAATATATTTACATAAAAGAGATGGAAAATAGTTACATCATTTTATGTTTAAACATAGACGACATACTCATTGTCGATAATATGAGAAAATTGTCAAATCTAAAAAGAACATGTTGAATGCAAGATTCGACATGAAAGATATTAGCTTGTTGATGTGATTTAAGGAATTAAGATCAGGAGAATATTAGAAGGACTTATCTTAAGCCAGTCACACTATGTGGAAAAAATTCTTGATAAATTTAACAAGAACGATTCTAGTGTCACTAGAACACCATTAGATACAAGTCTCCATCAATCGAAGAATAGAGGAGAGAGTATTTCACAGGTAGAATACTCAAGGGCTGTTGGCAGCTTGATGTATCTAATGAGTTGTACTAGACTAGATATTGCCTATATGGTCAGTGGGTTGAGTAGATATACGAGCAACCATAGTGTCAACCATTGGAAGGCAATTACGATATCTTAGATATACTCGGGATTATGAGCTACATTATACTAGATATCTAGCCGTACTCGAAGGGTACAGTGATGCAAACTGGATATCTGATATAAAAGACTCAAAATCTACAAGTGGATATATATTCACATTAGCGGGAGCAGCCGTGTCATGGAAGTCCTCAAAGCAAGCAGTGATTGCATGATTCAAAATGGAGTTTGAGTTTATAACCTTACATAAATGTGGAGAAGAGGCTAATTGGCTATGCTATTTTCTTGAGGATATCCCAAAATGGGAAAAACCAGTGCCAGTAATATGTATACATTGTGATAGTTAGTTTACTATTGGAATGACACCAAGTCAAATGTATAATAGTAAGTCTAGACATATACATCGTAGACACAATACCATTGAACAATTACTCTCAACTAGAATTATCGCAATTGACTATGTGAAGTCAAAAGATAATTTAGCGGATCCACTAATTAAAGGGTTAAATAGAGAACTAGTTGAGAAAATGTCGAAAGGAATGGGGCTGAAGCCTATGAAAGAAAAGGTTTTATGAAGGAAAACCCTACCTTGTTGACTGGAGATCCCAAGATCTAGGTTCAAATGGACAACCTACTCATAAGACTTGATGAAGTCACTGTGGGGGGATTATTCCTCAACCCGTTCCTTGACAAGAAACAGTGGCAGTATAAGGATGAGGTTAGCATTTTAGATACTTTAATGATTTATAAAAGAGTAAGCAGAATACTCTTGAGATTATAAATCACTTATGTGAGGGAGAAGTGGGGCTGCTTCAAAGGAGAATAAAGGCTTAATTCTTTAGAAACTCTCACAGAACCAGGTGAGTGTTCATGGCCAAACAAACATAACCATGAGAACTGAACAGAATTATTCTGGACTCCTGTGTGAGGTATATGATCCTTTACACAAGAAAGCATGACAATTCAAGGACATCATATCTACTGGACAGCTAGTAAAGTAAGTATATCTTTACAAGGGAAGGATCAAAGGAGAAGACACCTACCTATCCTATGCAGGATTCATGTGGTGAACACTATCATTTAGTCAAAACAAAACAATTTCCATTCATGAAGGGGATTGTTGGAAAATGGCAATTAAGTTGTGAATGAGAAATTACTTCTCAAGGAAATTAATTAAGGTGGCATAATGACTGTATTAATCAATGTGATTAATATTTTAATGACGTATTAACTCAATCGTAACTATCATATTAATACGGTAATGACCATATTAATTCAAGTGTAAAGGTTGAATTAATATTGTAACAATCATATTAATGTGTGTAACCAACAGTACAGTATTAATATGGTATAATAGTGGAATTAATTGCCATTAATGATAGGCCCCTTATAAATTGAGCACTACTTACGGCTCTGTTGTCATTGTATCCTGGGAAACTGACGTTCACGTATCCTCAACATGACCGAGAAGGTGCGAATTAGTCTCAAGGAAACGGTGACTGCCGCAGGTCTCGACAATCAGTAACAGTTTTAATTGCATTACTTTTATTCAATTATTGTTTATCAATATTTGCTGTTTATGTTGATTGTTGATTGTTTATGTAGATAGTCGATTGTCTGACTTCTCAAATTAATATATCGCTAATTAAGCTGACAGTAGGCTGTTTATGTGGATAGTCGACTATCTTTCTTTCCAAATCAATGTATTCTCTCAATCATTGCTTTTATGTTAAAGTCTTTTTAGCACGAATTTGTGCCAAAAGAAAGAAACAAAAATATCTGTACTTATATTTTCATCCTGTAATAGTGGCCATTGAGATTACTTTAGTATATTCAGACTATAGAGAGATCCCCAGGTGGAATCAGAGTCGGCTTCAAGATGGAGAAGATAGGCAAACTTCACCGGAGACCTGTAAGTAGCCATGTTCAGGGGTAGCTCCCTAAAATGGCCATCCAATGCTTATGTGAGAATGGAATATGAGCAAGAATAGAGGAAGAATGGAATGCGGAGGTGTGTAGAGTGAGATTAGTTCCCTCTATTACTTGGCCCTAGGGGGACTTATTTGTATATCCCATTGGTACGAAGGATTAACATCAGCCTGTCTCTCATGTGACTAGCACGAGGGTAGTTTGGTCTAAGTAAGTCTCCTATCTGACATGCGCTTTGTGACTAGGGTGCCCGACAAATGACTTGTGCCCGGGGCACCCAACATGTGTGTGGCCAGGACACCCGACGTTCACGTGCTTGGGTCACCTGATGTGCCTATGCTTAGGGTACCCGACATGCATGTTGTTGGGTCGTCCATTGTGCACCCTGTTTTCGGAGTTTGTTGCTCCTACCATCCCATGTAGAGGTTCGGGTCGAGTATTGGCAACTAGTCTATATCATCTGTCCCCCACTTCTTAGCATGTTTGACACTAGGAAGTAGATATTGTGTTCGATTGGAGAGGGACTGCTGGAGGGGTGATTTTGAAGCTTGGTTTGTGTGATCTTGCAGTCCCTATTGATAAAAGTTAAACTTTGGTAGGTTGAGGATTCGGTTCAGGCTTGTGAAACTAGGACATTGAGAGATTGAAAATTTGTTTGTCCGTCGGTCTGAACTTGTGAGAGGTCGGCACATGTGGGGATACGATATTTAGGATGTTGGAGAATTTGTCCCCCAGTCCAGACTTGTGAACGACTGACATTGAGAGGTCGACACATGTGGAAATCCGAGATTTAGGATTTTGGAAAATTTTTGTCCCCTAGTCTAGACTTGATAAAAATAGATGTTGGGAAGTTCAGTTATTAGGATTTCTACACTTGTCGTGCACCTATCTTCCTTGAGTAGGGCACTGGTGTTGGTGTGGTGTCCATGGTTACTAGACTTCCTTTAGTCGGGCACTAATGCTGGCACGGTGTTTGTGATACCTGACTTCCACAAGTCAGGAACTGGGAGCCGGGGTAGGCTCAATGTTTGTTGGTACCGTCTTCCTTGAGTTGGGCATTGGGGTTGCTATGGTACGTGGGGTACCTGACTTCCTTGAGTCGAGAACCGGGGTTACCGCAGTGTCCATGGCACCCCACTTCCTCAAGTCGGACACCATGGTCGTAGTGTTCAAGGTACCCAACTTCCTTGAATCGGGTGTGTCCATGGTACCTGACTTCCTTGAGTCAGACACCATGGTTGTTGAGGTACTCGGGATACCTAACTTCCTCTGAGTCAGGTACAATTATGGGGAGTAGGGAGTGCATACGTTGGAGGGGAGTTGGAGTTGAGGTGCATACAACGGCAGAGAGTTGGGTCGAGTGCTGCTCGATCGAGTGGTAAAGTTGGGAGTCGGGTATTGCTCGATTGGGTGATAAAGTCGGGAATCGGGTGCTTGACTCATTGAATCGAGTGCTCGACTCATGGAATTGAGGTTGGTAGTCAGGTAGTCGGCTCTATGAATTGAGGGTGGTAGTCGGGTGGTGAGGTTGGGAGTCGAATGCTCGACTCATTAAATTGAGGTCGGGAGTTGAGCGATTGACCCTATGAATTGAGGTCGAGATTCGGGTGGTTGACTCATCAAATTGATTTCGAAAGTCGGGTAGTTGACTCTTCAAATTGAGGTGGAGAGTCGGGTGGTTGACTCATTGAATTGAGGTCAAGAGTCGAGTAGTCGACTCTTCAAATTGAGGTGGAGAGTTGGCGGTTGACTTACCGAATTGAGGTAGACTCTTCGAATTAAGGTCGAGAGTTTGGTAGTCAACTCTTCGAATTGAGGTCAAGAGTCTGGTGGTTGACTCATCGAATTGAGATCGAAAGTCGGGTAGTCAACTCTTCAAATTGAGGTCGAGAGGCGGGTGGTCAACTTTTCAAATTGAGGTCGAGAGTTGGGTAGTCGACTCTTCAAATTGAGGTAGAGAGGAGGGTCGGGTGGTTATCTCACCAAATTGAGGTAGACTCTTCGAATTAAGGTCGAGAGTCGGGTAGTCGACTCCTCAAATTGAGGTCAAGAGTCGGGTGCTCAACTAAGGGAAGGGAGGTCAGGAATACTTGTGAGCCAGGTTCCCGACTCACACAAGTGAGGCCGGTCTATCTCCCAAGTTGGGTGGTCAACTAAAGGAAGTGAGGTTGGGATCGAGCTTGTCGTGGTACTCGGGTTACTCGACTTTCATGAGTTGGGCTCCGGCGTTACCATGGTGTCTATAGCACCCAACTTCCTTGAGTAAGGCGTTGGGGTTGTCGCGGTGTCTGCAATACCTGACTTCCTTAAGTCGGCACCAAGGCTACCACGGTGTCCATGGGTACACGATTTCCTTGAGTTTGGCTCCGACATTACTACGGTGTCCATGACTTCATGGCACTCGACTTCCTTGAGTTGGGCCTCGGGGTTGTCATGCTATGTGGGTTTACTCGATTTCCTCAAATTCAAACTTGGCGAGTCAAGTTCCAAGTGTGGGTGTTCACGATGGTGGGAATCTGATTGCCAGGTGTGGTGACGTTGGTGTGCCCCCGAATGCCAAGAATGCTACTTTGGATGCTAGAGATCCAAACGTCTGGCAGTGGGAGGTTCCGGACTTGGGGGTATGGGCACCATGACGTTAGGGTCGAGGGATCCAAACGTTAGGTTGTGGTAGGGTCCCAAATGCCGTACTTTCTAGATGTCGGGATGTTGGGTGTTTGGTAGGAGTGGAGCAGGTGGGATGTCATGCTACTGAGCACCGTGGGATAGTGGCTTGGCCAATTCGGGTTGTGGGAAGTTGGGTAGGGGGGATGTCAAGCTACTAGACGCCGTGGGATGTCGGGCTGGTAGGGTGTTGGGGGCTGTTGGCCTGGTCGAGTTGGGCAGATGGGACTTGGGTTTGGAGGATTCGAGGAGTTGAGATCCCAAGGCCATCTTAAATAGGACACCGTGTTGTCGGGTATTGGGTAGGGACGAGTCGGAATGCTGGGTGACCTAATTTCTTGGTTGTTGGGTGGCTTAGGTGCAAGTGGATTGCCCGAAACATGGAATATGGTTGGGTGGTGCTTGCAAGTCGATCATCGGGATGCTCGAACTTGTAAGTTGGACATTGGAACATCTAGAGTTCGTGTGAAGTCGATCCTTAAGATGTCCAGACTACTTCAATGTAGGATGTTTGAACTTGTGAGAAGTTAGATGTTAGAAAGTCCAGGGGGGTGAGATGTCGCTTGGTACAAACATGTGGGAACCTGGATGTTGAAAGGTAGAGAAATTTGCTTAACTCTCGGTCAAACATAAAGAGATGGAGAAGTTCATATCCTCCAAAATGTGAAAGTTGGATATCAACCTATGGAGAGTTGAATGCTAGGAAAGTCAGATGTGGCTGGGGATGTTTGACTTGGAGAGTAAACTCAGAGTGAGTAGGGCTTGATTGATGTCCATATCATCGTGGTCATGTAGTTTTGACTTGTAAAAGTTGGATTTAGAAGATATTTTGGTTAAGGAGATCCAATTTGTTGAAGTCGAGCTTGACTTGCATTATAACCAAGGTTTGATTTATCGAACTGGACTAGAAAAGTTGTCCCTTGACCGCATCTTAGAGGGAAATGGGTTTACATGGAGCGTAAGAGCTGCTGTGATCGGCTTGGCGAAGGTCAGGTTTGTGGGATTGAACTCCATGGGGATGCCAATCTGGTGGTTATAAACGTTCATTTCATTCTTGTGTTTCCTGTTACATGTTAGCGTAGTGCGATATGGTGCAAATGTAATGAGGAAAACATCATGAGTGGGTATAAAATTCCAAAAAATATATATGGAACCTGCGGTCCTAGTGACGGGACATGCCAACCGTCGTTGCTTGAAGCATCTAAACCTTCTTAGTTTATAATGCGAGAATGAGGCTCATTACAGTTGTTCCTTTGGTCTGTTCTTAGTTGTCTAGCGTTATCTTGGTCTGGGGTCTCCAATTGGGGTTGGGAACCTCTTACGTAGGACTTCAATTCACCTTGTTGGCTAAGTTTGTTTATTTGGACTTGGAGGCCCCGACATCCCTTTGTGTCATGTCCATAATTCCGGTGGTACTCGCAATATTTTTCGCAGGAGTTTCCTTGACTAGCTGGGGCTCGAACGAGGTTGAAGAGTTGTTGTTGTTGGACTTCGTTCAATATTTAGCCCATGGGAGCCATTAAAGGAGTGAAACATAGGGGGTTCAACTTATAGGTTGGTTGGGTGGATTTGAACTTCTTATTCTAAAAAGTCAGAGAGTCCGACTTTCTATTATCTATTCCATTATTCGAAAACTTGTTATTCTACGGGGCGACTGATTCTTCAACCTATGCGTATAGGTTAACTATGCATTAAAGGTCACCAAGCGTGCTTATCGGGTTCTTTATCAGCGCAACCCCAACTTCCTCATTGTTGATGCTATTGCAGAAAGCTTGGACAATTTTTGCTTGATTCAGCAGCTCGATGTCAATGGCCACTTCCATGAACTGATTCAAGCATGCCTTTAGACTTTCCTCCTTCTTTTGTCTTAGCAAGAATTAATCCCCAATTTCCTTTTTTTTAGCTTAATGCTTCCTTCGAATTGCACAAGGAATTGCCTCCGAAACATGTCGATGGACTTTGAAGGGAGGGAATGGAACCAAGAGGAGGCTACCCCTTAAGTGTCGATGGGAGGAGTTGGCACATTTGAGTTTTTGAGATTTCCTAAGCCACCATCCTATCTGAGAAAAGGCACAAGTGAGCCCCGGGGTCTATCTTCCTGTCATACAGACCCAGCTGCGAGAAGTTGTGGAGGAGTGGGACAGGGGCACCTAATACTTCTGACATGAGAGGAGAGTCAGGGTCATCCTCATAGACTGGTGTCTTCCCCTTGTCAAGTGCTCTTAGGGATTTTTCTACTTACTGCCTAGCTTGTTCTTCGATGGAGTCGGAAATCGGGAGTCAGGAGTCAAGTGTCTTGGTCACATGTTGGTCCTGGCGATGGTATGGTTGTGTCGCAAGTCAATTGGGCATGGTGGTATAGGAATGTAGGGAGGTGGTAGAGTAACAACTGGCTATCGGGTGGCCCCCTCCCTCTCCAGCATGCTCGTCAACGTCACTCAGTTTCCGACGACCACGTCAGAGGAGGAAGGGGCCAGTGGTTGCCCTAGTAGGTCTTCCCCTTTAATTTTTTTTAGTTTCAATTAAGAAATATATTATTTGTTTCATATCATCCAATCTATCCTAGTAAACTATCCGTATTATCTTTGTTGGACAGTTGTACTTGTCACGTCAATAAATGGTGATGGCATGAACAAAAATTTGACGGAATGTACTAAGTGTTATATTTTTAAAAATTTTATATTCGAATGTTATATATATATTTTTTACTTCTGTACCAAAATATTATATTGAGTAAACGTTTTGTACTGTGGGACAATTATCCCAACTAAATCATCTTGCAGGTCGTGTCCTTGGGGCATATGGTGGTTCGATCGCAGATTGGAGAAGGTTCTTTCCCAGAGAAACTTGGACCCGATCATGTGCTTGGGTTTCCATATTGAGGAATCGAACGTTGCAATCCGCGTTTGGTTCTTTCCCTCCTTGGACGAGCTGAGGCTAGAAAATGCGTTGATTGCTGGACCTGTTTTGGAAATATGGACTGAATGGTTGCTGCCGAGCTGTCCCCGCATAAGCCTTGCCTTTTTCATCTCATATCAGAACCGATTTTCATTTATTACAGAAGCCAAGGTCAAATGATATAAAAATAACTCTCATGTGATTTGGTGAGGTTGGAATCACAAGTTCGAGTCTCGCTCTGTCAAAAGAGACTCTTGAACTTGTGTCTTACCAAATGAGATTTCTTAAATTAGCATTTGGTGGTGTTCTCTGATGGAGCCAGTATTAATACTAATTATTCAGTTCATCTAATATATTTGTAGTTGAACACGAAAATCTGAATATTATGTAGCAGAAGATGATTAAGTTCTCAATACTACTATCCTCTTTTAATAGATGAAAAGGCACCATTTTTCATTTCTTTTTTAGTTTCTTTCATTTTTCACTAAAATATGTCTAGTCTAGACTCTGAAAAAAGAATCATGCATAAAACCATAATTTTAAAAACCTGACCGAACTGGCTAGTCCAATAGGTTGAACCTGGAACCGGTGACTGGACTGGTTTGGTCTGATTGTATAGTTAACTCAATTTGCACATTGACTCGGTAGGGACCGGATTAAACTGGCCAGTTTTTAATGAACCGGATTGAGCTCATAAGATATTAAATTGTTATTGCTTGTGCATTTTAGGTTATTACATGTATTTTATATGTTTATTATTTTTTAAATAAATCTGGTTCGATCCATTGAACCCTGGTGACCAGTTCCCGATCTGATTTTTAAAACTATACATAAAAACCAACGTTAAAGAGGGATTAATTTTCAATCCCAATTGGCCTTTACTGACATATATGTTGCTATGGTTGGCATATCTGTCTTCGAATGAGAAATTTTTAAATGATTTTATCTCATTATATAGTATGAGAAAATATCAAGATAGTAATAAACGAGCAAATTAGTTAGTCTTAATTATCCGAATAATTTTCTTAAATTATTATTAATTAAAGTAATTTAATTAATTTTTTTTCACCGCGTTATTGTGAGTTAGAACCATCTAAAATATGTCCGCGTATTATACCTACAGACATCTTCAGACTTTCCCCAACTGAAACAATTCCAGGGACACGATATAAAGCACTGTATCCGGAATCTACTTTACCATGAAGAGATCAACTCAATAACAACATCAACGCCGGGGTTCCTTGCATTCTGCATGGAGAAGCCCCGCATCACATCCAATTGCAATTACCAACAAAGACCAGATTCGATCTGTACAATAAGCAGAGTTGGGCCATGGCAAATTGATACACCTTCTACTACTACCTGTCTTCAATTACACTAAACCAAAAAGAATCTTCATCCAGTGTATCTTTAGCAGTCTTAGGAAGGTTCAAACTTGACTCGCCGCATTTGCTTCCCAGGTCGTGGTGGAGTCGGTGGTGGGATGTTTGATGGTTCAACTTTGTGAGAGGGTAGTTGCTTCACTGGCGGTGGAAGCGGCGGCAAGACCATCAAACAAGATGGGTCCTCCCATGGACGGAACACTCCTTCCATAGGGAGATTCTGTCAAAAAATAAACAGTCAAGTCACTCCAATGGATATGTAACATCTGGTTGCTGACATGATCCAATTGAGAATCAATAGAAAAGACAAATTCCTTATGATGCACCAAACCCAGCTGAGTTACTGATAGAGGGAATAGATCTGCCATTTCTTGAAATATCTCTTATGATCTAGAAAAAAGTCCCAAACATTATATTTTTTGCCGTTCTATAAACAGAGTAGCAAAGCAGCAACAGGAAAGAGATGAAGATGAATTGCATTTCAGGGCATTCTTGGACCATTTAACCACAAGTTAGGAGCAAACTCAATCCTACCTCCTAAATCACCATCCCACTAATCCAACAAGCATAGTATCTAAACCTCAGAGACCTACAAACTGCCCAAGTTTCAGCCTTCACATGAAATGCAGCCCAGTCTGCCGCAGGGATTCATGGGTCATTAGTTGTAGTAGTACCAAGCTCCAGAAAGGGAAGAAGCCTCTCAACAACAAAGACTCCATGTTTTGTATAAGAGCAACGGGCAATTGAACTCCTCGGAGAGAATTGTTCATTTCGTCCATCCTAGACTAGCACTTTAAGCTTCCGAAAATTAGAAAACTATATTCATACCTATTTTCAGAGACCTCACTACTTGTACGAGACTCCAATCAAATGCTGCCTTACACAATGATCCCCATCTCTCATGGTAAGATAAAACTTGTACAGTGTTTTATCACTTAAGCAATGTTATTGACATGCTACAACTTGACGTCTGGACTGGAAAACTCACTCCTCAAATGAGAATGACTAGAAATTAAAAACTCACACTCAGGTAGAAGAAAAAACCACGCAAGAGATTCAGAGTTCTGCGGCGATTGCCTTCCGCTGAAGATATTTTTTCAGCAAGATCTGGAAGATGCAGTAAACAAGAAAAACAATTAGTTTTCATGCGAATAAGATACTTATAAGTACAAATAGCAATATAAATTCCAAAGAGAAAAACACAGCAAATATAGAAAATGAGAGCCGAAAATCCGTGAGCAACAGCGGGGGCAAAACCAGCTGAGAACCTGGGGTCGTGGACAACTCAACTCTCTACCTTCCCCAACAATCACAGGAAAAAGAATGGATATTCGAGCAAAACTAAACTGGAGACAATGAAAATATACCATAGCAATAAATCATACTTTTCATTCCAAAGCTGACTATAATGAAACTGAGATTATGCAGATAAGGGGAGTACAGCATAAACTTTACCAGCATACTGATCAAGATAAGAATCACAAGGCTCCTTAGTAGGACATGATTTCTCTCGTCCTCCTCTAAGCTGTATTAATCTTTCCTTCATTCTTCTACGTTTCACCTTTTGCAAAAGGTCTTCATACTCGTTGGCATCATACGGCATCTTTAGTATTTCCAGAAGCCTCTCTCGGAACTCTGAATGTTCACTTTCCCTAAAATCATCAGCCTCCAGATCTACCTGTTTTGAGGGATGAAGTTGAGATGAATGAAAACAAGAAACTAATCATACCGATGACAATTTAAGTAAAACTCCAAGCAAGATGAGATTATGAGGGAAACTATAGTAAGCAAATTGTCAGAGAAGCATACAAAGTTCACTTTTGAAGTAACAAAATGGTTGTTTTCTTCGTTCCCGAGTATGTCCTCCCGAGCAAGAATCTCCACATCTGATGAGGAGCTCTTCTCAAATTCATCCTCCTCATACCTCACCTTCCAGTCACCATGATTAAATACCAGAACTTCTCCATCATTCCTAATATAATGCATAAATACTAAGTAACTTTCATCCCATTCCTCAGTCTCCCCTTGTTGCTTCTCCGTGCAGTTAACCTCTCTAGGTCGAGGAGGCTTTCCCTTACAGTCTTCTTTTCTCCAAGCATTTTTTCCATTCTGCACTGCCACTTTCCTCTTCGTTAACAAAATTTCCTGTCTCTTGCAAGCGGACTCTTTTGAATTTCTAACAGCCTCTTTGGTTCCCAACTCCTTCAAATGCCTTGCCTTGCCATTCCCTTTTGTCCCCGGGGTACCTTTTGGGTTTCTAAGGTCCCTAGATCTCTCACTTCCCAGGACCGTTGTGAAGTTTCTAGCACTTGCTACACACTCTACATTTTCTGATAGTCCTAGACTTGTCGTCTTAAGCCTTTTGGGATATACGTTATGCCCTTCAGAATATAAATCCTCTTCATACTTGACTAGAATTCTCTCCCCAGCATCTCCTTCAACTATAACAGTGTAAGATTTTCCATCTTGCCTGAGGTGCTTCAAGAATGACTCATACTGCGGATCGGGATTATTTGCATTGCCAATCCTTTTAACATATCCCACATCAAATTCAGCATTATTCATCAGAAAGAACGTGTAATCCTCGTCATAATTGTCACCATCGTTGAGGCAAATATTATTATTTCCAGATTTCTCAGGGGAACAGTTTCTCTGCGAGCTTATATCTGGAGTTTGTTCCGCAGCACACTTTCTTATCTGCTGACTCTCCGGTATTGTATCATCCATCTTTCTTTCCAGAAAGTACAATTGCCCCTGCAAAGGCAGATGATTTGCCTTTTAGCGGTGAAACCCCCTACAAGCATAACGAATAAATGACAACCAAGCAATTAAAAGGAGCTTTACAAGCTACAAACGACATCCTACAGCAGACATCCAAAAAAATCCAGCATTATTCAGCGGGTACAGTAAAATCCAACACATTACAAGACAAATTATCTCTTCAACCTTTCCGAGGAAATATTCCACATTACAAAATCAATCTCCAGCAACAAATGAAAACAGAAACCCGACATTCAACTAATTTGGCCAGAAAGAGAACACACAGACAAAAGTGAAATGCACTGAGCTTTGGCCACATTCACCTAATTTGGCCAGAAAGCAAACACACAGATAAAAGTGAAATGCACTGAGCTTTGGCCCTTGAGGAGGCCTAATATGACAAAACCAGTCTGCCTCCATTAACGTTAAGAGATAAACGAGTGGCTCTCTTCTCCTGCATGAAAAATCACTCTACGATTGCAAAGTAAACCTACCCTTTAACATTGTAAGAAATACAAGACCCAGAAGAGAAATCGTCACCTCTTTCAGTTCAAACTGGCCGACGATATGAACGATGAAGCAGCGGAACAATCAGCGAACGCAAAGAAACAGAGAGAGATTGGGAGAGACCGCAGCAACGTATCGAGATCAATTAGTTCCAAGGCGCCAGGTACGAATCGGATCGAGTCAGGAGGTCTAAAAAAAATTGAAAAAAATAAACGAGCCTTCAGATGTAGGGGAGTACAAGACCGGGCCGAACCGGCTCAGAACCGAACCGCACCAAATAAAACAGTTTAGTTAGGTTTGGCATAAAAAGTCCGAACTGTAACCGGTCTACATAAAAAAACTGGATTGTTCGGAAGCGGTTCAGTTGACCGGATTGAATATAATTATTTTTAAATCATTCAGTTCCGTCCGGTTCAGTTTTAAGCTGGTTCCAGAACTGTTTGAATAGATGAGTTCATGACTGAGGCCTTCCTTTCCACGGAACATTCGATTGCATTATAAATGAAGTTGCCTGCCTAGAACATGAAGAAATGACAGAAACAAGCTATTGGAATCAGCTTCAATACGCATATACTGCATAAAATTCAAATAGATTAACACACTGCCCTCTCCAAATCCTATCTCAATCACCAATCATTATATTCCAACGCTCTTTACCATTTTTTTTAATATCTGTTGCAGGTTTGGACCTGCAACAATATTGATAGTGTTCGGTGTCGTGACAATCGACTAATCCTATGAACAGTGTATTATACAGTTTGGATTCTACCATTAATCCCCTAATACCCCCAGGAGAGTTCTTTCTCCTGTTTATTGACTCTAATAAAGAGCTAATTTGCTATATTCAGTTATCAGAACCTGCATGACAAGGATAAAAGAGCATTGTTAACAAGCAATACCTCCTCAGGACTAATCCATGAAATGTATTCCCCTCAAGGACAATCTTTAAATTGGAAAAACCACAAAAGCTGGCAACTAATGACAATTCCATCAAACCCATGTACGCACTGAGATTCCTGCACGCTTGAAGCCACCCTCCACGGTCCTAGAGGTGGAGTTGCTGGAGAATCTAGCTAATAGAAATCCAAATCTAATCGTACTAACCTCTTTTCACTTCAGAGACCCTGCCAAGGCAGAGGAACTCGGCCTAAAGAGCAAAGACCGTCGAGAATGGCGGGAGGGAAAAGCAGCAGCGGGTATGAGTCGCGATTGAGGAGCAGCAGCGAAAATGAACTGTGACTGAAGAGCAAAAACTATTGATCCTTCTCTAACTCCCAATGATTGAATCGTTCTTCTTGCAAGGGTTTTGAGTTTGAAAGGGCTAAGGCAGGCTCTCTGAGATTGTGAAAATAACCGGCAGGTGACAGGCAAAATGTTTTTTAATTATTATTATTTAAATCGGTTCCGTTCGGTTCAAACCGATTCACCAAACTGATTGCATTAAGAAATTAACTTAACTACTTTCATTAAAAAACTAAATCAAAATAGAATCTGCTCAATCCAAACATCTAGTTCAGTGTTGGTTCAGCTCCGGTTCGGCTCAAAGCAAACCGGTTCTTCTGCCCACACCTTTGAAATCCAACCAATATATATTGTTTAAAATGTATTTTTTATTAAAAAAATCGGTTAGTTGGTTGATATCATTATTTCTAAACTTGTTCATGGGTCAGTCCGTAGACTTGGTCACAGGTTGAACCGTAATCTATTCGAAACTGGTCAAATCCAGAGCCGGGCATCCGTTCCAAGCCAGTTCCGTTTCCGAACCGGAATTAAAGTATAAAAAAAATGAAAACAAGCCCATCAATCATCAATCAATGCAGTCCAGTGCTCAGACATAACCATCTCATCCACCTCACCTAGGATAAATATTAAGTGTGTAAATAAGTAATGAGTTTATCATATAAATTTTTATAACTGGAAAGTTAACTATTTAAAATTATGAAAATATTACACGTATCATGATTTGAAAAAAATGTATAAAATGAATTCCTTATATATTACATGCTAGATATTTACTCCTTTACCAAAGTCCGGCTCAGCTCAGCCTTTTTCAGCAAATGTTGCAAACCAACGGTATAAATAATGTAGAATTTATTTTATAGCTACAAACTATATGTAAATATATTCTCGCAATAACCGTATCTCTATCTCAATTCTGATTCTAAAATACACTCATTCTCTCTTGTTATAATTCAACTCACTATCATTCATTACAATTTATTATAACAATTTAGAATTAATGTATTAATTTTTATTTTACTTTATTAAGCCGTCCGATTCTGAAAACCGCAGACTTGATCCTGGCCGGTTTCATGCATAAATGAACCGTGAACAGAAAGTTCTTCACGACCCGCAGATTGTGGCTATTTGCTTGGACCTGGAATTGGACCAGTCAAAATCGGGATTGGACCTAAATTGTCCCGTAACTGTGATGGAATCGATTCCGGGTTAGTTCCCCATTGGATGGAATAGGAACCGGTTCCAAACCATAAAAAAACTGAAAGAGTGCAATAAATTCAAGCCCTTTAAATTGAAAGAGTTCAACGATTTATATCCTTAAATTCTTTATTTATTAAGATTTTTTTAAAAAAATTTTGGGGGATCGACTCAAGAATCAGAACAAAAATAATCGAGTTCGAACCAGCCTTCAATCATCCTGGGGACAGTCCAGGACTTGTTCCATATATCATGGAGCTGTGAACCAGCGGTTCTTGAATCAGAACTATCGATTCAGGAACTGCGGTGAAGCTTCATTGTTTTGGTTATTGTAGTTAACCGATCCAGAATCAATTTTCTAATGGACAATTAAATAATATAAAAAGGCTTTTTAAATTAAATTTATAAATTTTTTAAGTGTTCCACGGTTAATTTTGAAATGAATTACAATTTTTTAATTATATTATATTTATTTCATAGAAAATGACTAACCAATTACTCGACTATAAAAACTGGTTATTTATAGTTCAATTTTTTTGAGGTGATCTAGACATGGTTCAAAGTTCATATAACAAATCGAAGCGAATTGATTTAAATCTAATCATGAGCACTCACACCAAGTGATCCATGTCCTAGGAAGGAGATAGCAATAGAATTGTTTAATTGGGCTCGGTCCATTGCCATGTAGATGACAATTCGGCCAGGCCCTGTCCTCTATTAATTTGCTTAAGTTAACTCTAACTTAGGAATTTTTATTTTTAAGTCCTCTAAAAATTAAACTATCAAATTTTTTTTTAATGTACAAAGGAGGTATATAGATATAAAAAGGGTAGAATGAAGAGAACATAAATGGGGCACAAGAGGTCCAGGCGTGAGATTAAACCTAATCCTTTAGGTACAGAATGAGAGCAGTACCGATTATACTCAATCCTTTTTTTCAAATTATGAAAATCTTAAATCTATAGCTTGTGTTTTTGTCCAGATTTGCTAGATTATGAGCTATTGTGTTTTTGACCATATTAATCCATACACAATCCCAAGTGTCAAAGTGGAACAAAACAAAACATAACATTTCTAGCATCCAGAATGATAGCAACATATATCTCCCGTGGGACAGCAGCATGTTGATGCCTGGCCCTTGCCACAATGAGTGAATATGAGAAAACTTTGATTCTTCTTCCACCCTTGAGCAGCTGCTAATTTAAAAGCATGAAGAGTAGCGTATGACTCAACAAAGTCTTGTTTATAATAGTGTCGTCACGTGATAGTGCTTATGTGATAATAACGATCAATGAAATTCATCCATTTTTAGTGTTTAGTTTACGATAGAATTAAAAAAAAACGACACCAAGTTTTAAGTCAAATACATAGCAAATCAAAAGAAGAAGAAGGAAAGAGAAAACTCTTTGATAAAGAATAAAGTAATAATGATGGTAAAATAGTCTTTGCACTTCCAATTAACCGTTTTTGGGATTATCTTTCTTATTATGATCATGCGCCATGTGTCACATTCTGACTGGCTAGTAGCCCTCGATTGTTTCTCTTGTTCCCTTATAAATAGAGGCTAGCCTCCAATTTGTGGTACCTTCGGAAAACCTTACACTCTATATCTTTGTATTATTTTTTGCACACTTATTGACTTAAGTATCAAATGGCCAAATTGGATGGTCACCTCCAATTTGGCTTCCTCTTGTGTTGCATGAACTAAGGATATTGCTCAGAGGCCTACTATCAACTGGTAGATACACAATAAGGACTACTAATTCATCTTGTCAGGAACTTGGAAACCTTTCTAAGACATCCGTATCCTTAGCCTATTATACCCCTCATATCACTCTTGATAATATTGAAGTCGATCTCTTGATTCTCAAACTGTCTTCGAGTCAACGTCTCCCTTTTTTCCTCCTTGACTTGCATGGACTCCCCTTATCTCTTAGATGGAATTAAAACTTGAAATTGGGAAAGTAGAGATGACTGGAAGTGACTGCTGGAATTGAATATTTATATTTTGAAATTGGCAAGAATATATCCCAATCAAATATATCGAAATTTATCTTAGCATTCTTGAAATATTCAATAGATATTCCTCTTTCCAGGGAATGAATAGAGGGCATATTCTGCCCTTTATTGTTCTTGAAATATTCAATAGATATTCCTCTTTTCAGGGAATGAATAGAGGGCATATTCTACCCTTTATTGTCCAAAGTAAGTCGGGATATCTTCCATATTAAAATTTGGACCATTGGGTACATTATACTCTGAGAAAATCTTGGAACGCTATATGCCTTGTGAGGGGAAGTGGCCGGGGCCAGTGACCCATATGCCCTATCTCTCGGATTAAGGGGCTGCAAGGCCCGCAACCGTTCCCTGTTTTCTTTGTAATTCATCTTCCTTCCATGAATCAGGCCCGTTTTCTTACTCGGTTGATCTTCCAATGTCTACCTACTCAAGAAAAGACTCGAAAGTACCAACATTCTTAAAAGAAAATCGAACTTCATTCAACAATTCAAATTAAACTAGAGGGAGCTTAATTAAAATGAATCATTCAAACAAGTATCAAAATCACATGTAACTCAACAAACTAACTCAAATCTTGGCCCAGAAAGCATGTTTATTAGAGAATTAACATACATCCCAACCTGAACCCTTGCTCTTCCTCGAGTCAGAAAACAAAGAAGGATAGAATCATTTAATCAAGCACAAGCAAGCAAAAGACAATACAAGCAATCTTCAACTCAATTGAAACTGAATGAGCACCTTAGAGTTCTTAGGAACAACCATTTCCTTATCTTTCCGTCCTTATTCAACCAGTCTCTACATCAATATACACATAAAATCTTGTGGTATGGAGTTCAATCTATGCAGGTGTCACTCAATTTCAAGTTATATATATCAAGTGCTACAAAAAAGAGAATCAATCATTAGTCAAATCCAAATACTGCCCACTTTTTATTCTTTTTTTTTTCACTTTTTTTCCTTTTTATGGTGCACAACTCGTAGGAACCCATCCTTATGTTATTCCATGTAGTGATGGCTCGACCACCAACCTAATTGTCCCAAGGAATTAGATGATGAAAGATACCTTGTGTCTATTCTTGAGCCAGACAGATGGACTAATAGTCCTGATAAGTAGTGATGGTAATCGGAGTACTGGTTGCAAGCTGGCTCATGGTAGCTCATGAATCGGTTGGGGCGGACCCATTTAGACTCTAAGCTTAACAGTTCAGGGCAGTTGAAGTCATTGTTCTTGATCCCATGGACCGAACTAGAATCGGGGGACAACCGGGCTGGTCACAGTTCGATTTAGGCAGGTTCCTAGTTGAACCGATCATGGTTCAATCTCCTTGATTTATTATTTTATTTTTAATATGTTTTTAATTATTAATACATTTTAATTTAAATTGCACTTAATATGTGATTTGTTTGTTTTTAAATTTAGTTATCATTGAATACAACCAACTTCTATTCGAGAAATTGCTAAAATCATTATTGTATAAGCACATCATCTCCCACTTCTTCTCGGTGTTACCTGTGTAGGATAGAATGGCTTGAACAATTGACATCACCATCCCTCCCACTCTTTGTCCCACATCACTCATGTAAAGAGAACGATTCAAAGAAGATTTCTTTATAAAGGAAAGATTTAAGATGAGTTCTATCCAATTTAATGGGCCTGTTGATGGGCCAAATTAATCGATGGCATTGGCGGAGTTTGAGCTTTTGAATACCTGCCCTAACTTGGTATTTTTCTAAGTTCATTATTTTTTCTTTTAAATTCATAACTAGACTACAATGATCCTAGTTCTAGCACAGTTCCAGGTTGGTTTCAGGCCTAAGATGGTTCGTGTCAGCTCTGGGTCAACAGATCCATTATATTTAGACCCAGACCGTCACCAATATCAAAACCAAATGCCAAGACGATTTCGAGCCTATGATTATAGGGTTAGGCGGATTGGCTTCAATATAGTTGCGGACGAACATGCCAGATTAACAACACTATGCACAAGAACATATGGTGTCCTATTGCAAATGCAATAATTTGAAGCAAAAAATGATGCTCAATTTATAGTCTTCACACATCTTTTCAATCAAAATTTTTTTTCACTTTCTTCATTTTTCTTATTTTCTCTATTTTTTCTTTCTTTCAAGCACGTCAATCACATAACTAACTATCAATTTTAAACTCTCCCCTAACTGTAAGGTGAGTACAAAAGTGGGATTAGACTATCAAACACACCCAGTCATGTATAAACAGCAATTTGAATCTCTTGTTAGCCAAAATTCAAAGTAATTAAATAGGGTAAATGATATTGTGATACATGAACTTTGTCTCAATTCTCAATTCTATCACGAACTTCAATTTTTGTCGAAAATGGTCGGGAACTTTAAGATTTTTCTCACTTCTACCATCCGTCACATTTTCTGTTACATTACTCAACGGAAGAGGAAAACGACCATTAAAATTGGATGAAAAGACCATGTTACCCCTCTCTTATTATAAATATTCCATCTTTGCTCTTCTGAATAGAGGGGATTGGCTTGGACCGTGGAGACACCTCTTCTGATTCGGATCCAGGGAGGGAGAGGAGAGTTATCAAGAATTAGAGCTCAAATGGCAAGCCATAACTGATGCAATATGAGGGAATGAAATTTTATTTATGAAAAATAGTTTGATTATGTTGATAGATGAGGCATGTGAAGAGAAGAGATACAAGGAGTTATCAAGAATTAGAGCTCAAGTGGCAATTAAGGAAGTATCTAGTAATTATCAACCAAGGGGATACTTAGGCTAGCATGCTATTTGTTCCTAACTTTTTCATACATTACACTATTTTAGATAGCAATGTTAGATTTAGGTTTGAGGGAGCTTACCTTAGCCAATTAGTTTATTTTCTTGCATTATTTGGTCTATTGCTTGCACATTTAGAAGTTTACGTTTGCATGCATACAGGTGGCTAGTTAGCTTTCTAGCATTAAAGTTAGGTTTTTATACATGTGGAAGTGTGACACACTTACAGATATGAAGTCATTTATTATGAATTGATATGCCCTTATTCTATGGTGACATTTAATTGGGTAAATGATACTATGATATATGAACTTTTTCTCAATTTTCAATTCTCAATTCTACCACGATCTTCAATTTTTTTTGAAAATGATCGGGAACTTTCAGATTTTTCTCACTTCTACCATCCGTCACATTTTCGGTTACTTTGCTCAACGGAAGAGGAAAACGGCCGTTAAAATTGGATGAAAAGACTAGATTACCCCTCTCTTATTATAAATATTCCATCTTTGCCCATCTGAATAGATAGTTTGTTGAATAGACCAGTGGGCTACCATCGCCTGCCTCCTTTCCAGTTGCATCGACAACGCCATCAAGAACCATTGGAACGCCATCAAGAACCATTGGAACTCCACCCTCAAGCGCAGGTGCTCCTCCTCAGGCACCGACAGTGGCGACACTGATAAGAGGCTGCGGAAGCGTTCCATGAGCCGACCAGGTCGGCTAGTACTAGCGACTCCACTGCCCCATTTATGCACCGTGCTAGAGTCCCTTGTACGATGTCGCCTTCTCTGCTGTCCCCGAGACGACTTCGTCGACCTCGACGACCCGCCCACCATGCCCAGCCTCGCATCTCTTCTCTTCAGTTGCCTCTTCCATCAACATGGTCAAACTATCATTCGATAAATGATTTTTCATGAATAAAATTTCATTACCTCATATTGTTTCAGGTATGGCTAGATCAAGGTCTTGGCTTTGCAACCTTCAACATCCAATGCCTCAAAGTTTGCTTCATCGGCTTTCTTGCCATCCTAGTTTGAACAATATAAATATCACTTGCTCATACCCCCTCAAAAATTGTGCCAACTGAATTTAAAATTCTATCCTTAGGGGTCTGACCCAAAATTCTAGAATTTTGGGTGGCGACCTAGTTCCAATTCCTCTGCATTATCTTTGCACCAGAGCATTGTTTCTCGCTTTAAAGTGATCCCCTTGCCCTGATCATTACCTTGACCTTGTGGGTTGATCTCCTTATTGATTAGTAAGACTTCATTGGTCGAGAGTGGATTGGTTCTGCAATCTGTCGCAATTGAATTTCCATTTTATGTATCTATTAGTGCATAGTTGTCATAAAATTAAGCAACATCCTACCGAGTATCGAATGAAAAAAGCAGAACAAGGAACAGGAACAGATATGCGAAACATGTTCAAATTGGCCTTAAACTTTTTGTTAGCAGCCAATAAACAAGAAGAAATCAAGCCTTATCCTTAATTCCATTTTCTCGAGAAAAGGAATACATTGTCCTGAGGGTGGTTTTCATTTTTATTTCATTTTATCTGACTCTATTCTTTGTCGTTTGGGAATATTTGGTGAGGAACTTCATGGTCAATTACAATCATCTCGCTATGTAAAACCTTTTAAGCAAGAGCATAGAGATATTTTTATCAACCTTATCCTCAAAAAATTAAAGGATAAATAACCTAATTGTGTCTATATTTTACTCAAATTCTCATTTTCAGCATGAATTTTTTTACGCATCCTAGAAGGCACAAACTATATAACATTTGCACCGTTTAGCATGACGTCATAAAATCTATTAAAATTAACAAACTTGCTTATGTGGCACATTATTTTTACATATGTAGCAAATGGAGTGTGATGTAACAATGCCACATAAATACAATGGGACCCGAATTAAAGAAAAGTCAATGTTACCCATAAAAACTCTTCATCAATTTAAAACCAACGAGAACATATATGTAATTTCATCTTCGTCTTCTTCCTTCAACCATCTTCATCCATCACAGCTGCTGCCGTTCCTCTATCACAGCAGAATTTCAACATCATAGCAGAATTTCACAACGGAAATGATCAGCGAAAGCTGATGGGTGTCTGGCAACGCTACTCGATTGAGATATAGTGCGTCAATACGTGACATTAAAGGACCCGTGGCTGTGAAGGAGATTATAGGGACCTGGGTCTCGTTGCCTATCTCGGATATGAAATCAGGTTGGCTTGATTTTTGTGGACCTATGATTGCTTTAACCTTGTCATTCTTCAGATGCTCTATGGCAGCAAGAGTCGAGGAAGAGAAGTCCAACATGAAATAATCCCTGCAGCAGTTCTCCTTTGACTGAACTATATTCCTTCTCTAAAATTTTCCATTTTCCAAGCCTAATTTAACTTGTCATTTTGTTTCATAGCCTACAAAACCAAACAGCAAGACAAGAATTGATCGTATAAACTTGAGATCCAATCGAATCGTAATTTTAGTTATTGATAAATCAAAGCACTCACCACATCTTCCGCAGAAAAAAGGAATCAAGGGAGTGGCAATTGTGTTCACCTGCAGAGGCAGCCTCCACAGAATTACTCTCGGAATCACTGAAGTGAAGCATCAACCTTCTCGTATAGTTCCGGTGAGCTCCATAGAAATCATCAACTGCCATTTCAAGGCAGGTCCTGCTCATCTTGCCCGCGTATGAGTCCAGGTCCAGAATGACTCCAATATCGACATTTCCCGTTCCATTCCGAGCATGAGATTGAGCAGGGCCTAGAACCAGCAGGAGAGCACAGAGCAGAATGGATCCTGAATTCATTATCATGCAATGCAATCGCAATGAGCCCTACTGCTCGAGAGTTTTATATTATGGATACGGAGAGGATTGTGCATGATCCCAAGTACCATTTCTGCTGCAAAATTCCCGCAAGTAAGTTCTCCCACCATCATTATTTGAGAATATATCTTTTTTCTTTAGTAACATGAGCCATATTTTGTCAATTTAAAAATTAATTCTTCTTTTTGAGAGAAATTTTCTCTGTTCCCAAAGGAAATTTCATGATTTTGTTTGAATCCTCATAATTTTCTTATCATGGTTTTGTCCCCTTTTTACATGGATTTAGTAAAGTTCTCATGGATTGCTATTTATTATTTGTTTAAGCACCCCGCATAAGAGAAGAGAAAGCATGCTCCTGCTATAATTGCAAAAAATCATTGTTAGTGCTTGGGGCTGTTCTGTACCATCTTCGCTGATGGCACTCCTTTTCGAAAAGAACTCTTGACCTGTAATCGCTCCCCTATTCTCATATGAGTAATCTTTTGTTCCATTAGGAATTTGCTGTCTTTTTAATTAGTTTCAAATATTTACGTGTGAATGGCATCTACATTTATTGATTTCTATATAATCATCACTACTCTTTATGTATGTTAAACACACCACAGATAAAGTAAAATATGTAATTACTTATACATTCGGCATATGTAAAGCTTGGATAAGTGATGTATTTTGGACTGTGGTTTTAACCCTTAACAACAAATCGGGAAATCTCTCGAACTCATCATTTATCAACGTGAGGTTCCTTTCTTCAGTCGATCTTCCTTTGCTCCTCTCCAATTTACAGTTCCACTTCCACATTGACCCTATGATATATTCACAAATTACCCCCGAGATTCTTTGCATCATTTTCTTTCTTTAGATTGCATCCATTCTCTGCCCTTGGCATTGATTTTGCTTCCTTTTTTTTTTTTTCCCGTGCTTCATTATTGAATTGGGCGACATGCCGTTTTATAGTAGATGACAAATCTATCTACTTAAACACACGCTTTTGATAATTAACTCGAAGTTTGATTATATCTCTTAAAATATCAGGTGTAATGGCAAAAGTTGAGTACGAGCACGATCTCAGTATGTGTTTCTCTTACATCGATGCACTTCCCGATTTATTTGTATGTTGTTCTTCAGTTTAGTGGTTGTCTTTATTCAACGATTGTCTTATGCATATGAAATGGTTCTCTATGCCTACTGACGAGGCCGTATGCTTATGAATAGAGAAGATGCAGACATAGCTGCGAGGATCAGGGATAACTATTTATTCAACTTTTATATGCTCTTTTTTTTTTCGATAAGAGCCTTTCATATCCTCTTTTAGTATATTGTTTTTGAAGCTATTAACAAAAAGATTATCATTGTGGATATATGAGGCGCTGCTTTATTGTACTAAACTTTTTTTTCCTCACGTACATCATGTAATTTGATCAGATTGTATAAAGTCATCAAATTGTCTTGATTTTAAGCATGTTGATTTAGAAGGTTGTCTATGTCTAACCAGCAAAAGAGAAGGTTGTCTAAATTTTGTCAATAAATTTTAGATTTTGAATCTTTCTTTTAATGTTTTTTTTTGTTAGCAAATAAAAAGTTTGAGATTTCTAAAATCATAGGAAGCATCAAAGAACAGTATAAAAAAGATTATCTATATTAACTGTGTCTAAAACATGTTTATCCATCTTTCCTACTTCCCATGATCTTCTTAACTGCTCCTATTCTCTCTAGCTTCGCATGTACTCTTTCGATTCCTATACTTCTCATCTTCTGAATCATACTTCCTTTCATGTTCCAATCCTATTTCCTTTCATCAGGTGGAATGGAAATTATACGCGAGGGTTGTTTCGTGAAAGAAAGAAAGGTTCGAATGCTCAATCGTGGAAGTTTGATTTCCTAACCTTTGAGTAAATCGTGTATGCTGGCTCTGCTGTAGGAGAAAGTCTTCAATGGAACGGTTATCCATGTCAGCATCGCTTACGTGGTATATCCATCCAATAAGAATTCACTATTTATATATTATTTCCGATTAGAGTTCACCATTTATTTAGTTTTTTAATATTTTTTTATCATTTATATATTATTTCCAATTAGGGTTCACCATTAATATAAGGTTTTTAAATATTTTTTAAAAGATTTTTAGGATTTAATAACCATAATTGTATAATTATTGATTACATGTTAAGTTATGATTGAACGGATATGCCAAGCGATGCTGACGTGATATGACCGCTCCACTGAAAACTTTCTCCTATTGTAGCTACTTGCTACTTCTTTGATTCATAAGGCAACTATTCTTTCTTTATGTGCAAATACAAAGTCGAGTAATTTTCTATAACTTTCAATATTTTCCTGACTGTGCAAAATTTGAAACGCCTAAAATAACGGAGTTTCACGTCATATGTGCCCATCTCCACCCTAATAGAATCATAGACATTCAGGCTTTGGGTTGAATTCTGATATGGTCTTTCTCTTTACTAGCGTTTCAGATTCTTTCTAATTGTGGGGTCTTGCCTGTGGATTCACATTCTTATGTCGTAACTATTAATAATTGGATGGGAGATTTTTATGACTTTATTATGACTTAAAACTTTTATCTGATTTTATCATCTTTCAGAAAGTACATGTAAAGGGGTAGACCTTGGAAGAAGAAAATGGGAAGTTGCAGCAGAGATCAAAAGAGAGAAAAAGGAGGAAAAACTTAGATGGTCCTTCCTCACAATGATGCGGTGAGAAAAAAAACTAATTAAATTATTTTGATTAGTAAAAATTATGATAACTGCTCGGTTGATTAACGCTAATTAACTTACTTCTCACATCTTGATAGTTATTTACTCACATCACATGGTGAGGTAAGATCACTTAAGAATTTCTTGAGGAAAGGGGAGCTTCAAGCAGCAGCTTCTACTCGAAAAGGTTTTCCCTTTATATATTTTCTTTGGTTTCCTTTAATGTTTTGAGTTTTTATAGAAAACAATGCCACAATTATTGACTGATGGTACAAACCGTAAATTAACCACCATAACAAAATAAATTGTACACATGGTGCTTTTTTCTCTATTTTCTTTGGTTCCCTTTCCTTTTACAATATGGTACAAAATCTTTAAAGTATCATATGTACAATTTATTTTGTTAGAAATTCCAAAGTTTCCAGTTATACATTATGACTAATATCATTGTCACCATCATTGATATGATATTTATGATCATAAATATAAGAATCATCATTAAAATGATTATCATTAGTAACTTATTGGTTTCGATGATCTCTAAAATACATATGCCAATAAACTAAAAAATTTAATCCAAAAAAGTGTCTAAAAATCGAGATTAAAACTTTCAAGTCCTAATGACAAAAGTTATTAGTGATATCATTGGATGGGTTGCATCCAGCAATTTTTAACTTAAGTATTGGAAGAAAGTTTCTCCCTTATCTGTTATTAAATGGCCTTTACGAGTAGTTACTATGATAACCTTAGTCTCTCTACTCTCTGAGACATGTTGAGATTAAGAAAATTACTGCAAAATCGATTGATAATGATCACAACATATGAGAGTGTGTGAGGGAAATAAGGAGATGGATGAATTTGAGATTTTATTTGTCAATAAATGTAAGCATAATAAAAATATAAAAATTTTGATATTATACTATAAGGTTTTGATAAATTTATACCATAGTATAATATTAGCTAATTTTTTTTGTGCTTTTGGTGCTTTTTTCGAGGTTTTTATTTTTATGTCATTTAATTTTCCAAGTTAACGTCCATGTAGGTGCCACATAGGCGCCATGTTACCAGCAGTCAACGACATTAATAAATAATTAACTATTTGTACTAGCAGTGCCAACTTTTCGAATGTTTTGTACCATTCAGTAACATTTTAAAGATTTTATACTATATTATAATATTAGTCAAACTTTCTGTACCATTAATACTTTTGTTTTCCCTATTCTACTTGTGGGTTGACCACTGGCATCTATCCAGATCTGCATACTCTAATTGTAAGTATGGAGCACATAACACGGTTTGCTTTCTATTACTACGATCGCTACACCAGCTACGCAAAAACGATTCATATTATTTAAACAAAACACATGTATTTTCAGGCGCACTTAACGGTTATTTGAAAGAACACTCTACATTAAATATTTTGTGTCATTAAACATCTAACTGAATCTTTCAACAAAACACAGGCCTTTGCTCCAGTATGTAAATAGCATTAAAGTTTTCTCTTTGTTTCCCTCCCTCCCTCCCCCTCCTTTGACCTTCATTCCCCTTCCCCTCCCTTAATCTCCATCTAAATAATGGGCTAATGAATGGGAAGCAAAAAAGTAAGCTTCATGGAAAATTTGAAGGAAACACAAAAAAAAGGGCTTAAATGAGATGTAAATAATCATTTATAACTTCTTAAACTTGGTTGAAATTTTCGAACAATTACTTATAACAATAATTCAATTAAATGTCAATTATAATTTATAACTCTTTAAATTTGGTTAGAATTTTTTTGAACTAAAATTATATGTTAATAATACCATACCATCAAAGTTTTTTAGAGTCTCCTCAAACAATAAAGACCAATATTTCATATATTCTCACGAAAAAAAAAAGGCTTTTCCAATCAAGTATCATCATGTGCTGTCTAATGTTTTGCAGTGACAGAGAGTAGCTTCTCTCTGCTTTTTAAAATTTTGATGAAAAACATACAGTTAATTTAAAATAATTCGTGTTTATAAAGTTTAAACTAAAATAAATTATCAATACGGGCTAACTAAAATGATTCATCCTGAGAAAGAGAGTTTGGTGCAGCTTGTATCACTCTCGCCCTGTGACTTGGAGATTCTGGATTCGATCTCACCCGTGGGACTTCTTTCTACTCCCTCTAGGCCTATGTGCCTCCTTGTATATTGAAAAATGGCTAGACACCTTTTGCCTTAAATAAGTCTCAAGCTCGAGCAAAAAAGTATGCGATTTGAAGAGTTTTACTTCTTAGTAAGCAGACATAATTTGAACTTAAATTAATTAAGATTGGTTAGATTTTTAAATAGTAGATGTCATAGATAGAAATCCAAAAATAAATTATGGGAGAATGAGGACTTCCAAAAACTGGAGAGAAGGCGTATAATTTAGACCCTTAATTTGCCCTTATTCCTTGATGAGGACTTCGGAAGCATCCAATTGACAGAGAGAATATTTTATCTAACGGGTATATTACATGACAGTATTTACGTGATATTACAAATCAATAATTTTAAGTCATTTCAAGATTTGTTATAAAATCCTAAAAATAAAAAAATACTATGAACCCAATAACTGAATCTTATTTATTTGTGATATCGCATAAGCACTGTCACGTTATTTAACTGTTACATACAAGACTTTCTCCTGTTGACAAGTCCCTATGGGAGAAGGAAAATTCCGGTGGTGGGAGGCATGGCTAGCCTCGTGTACAAAGACCTCAAAAATTGCGTGTTGATCAGATCACTAGCTCCAAAACACGGCATTATGCAGGAAATTTCTGACCGGAGACTCTCTGGAAAAGTCTTTTCTAAGACATTAATCAAGATTCCATGATTCCATCATTAATCATATTAAAATGGAAAAAAGATACAGAAGATAAGTTCGTTCAAGTGGTTCGATACTTGATCCTTTTGAACATAAATCTCGATTGGGTTCTCTGTGAATGTACAGAACTTATGAGAGTTTTATTTTTTGTGGGTCGGTCCGATTTGAACTAGATTAGTCGGATGTCCATAAGGTTTTATAATCATATTCGTAGTTTATTTTACTTTGGAATTGATTACCCGCTGACATAGAGCTCACACTTTTCGCTTATTACTTTTACAGATACGTTGCAACCTGAAAAATTTTACTATGGTTTTAAATTAATGATTGTGGAGATTTTCATGAGTTTTAGAATGTATTTATATTTTTTATTAGAAGTATTTAAATTTTAAGAGAAATTTCACCCAATTTTTGAGGTTGCGTAATTTTTAATATTAATAGTACAAATTAAAAAAAAATTCTTCAAAAGTTTTCGATGGCTCTGTCTCGTAAAATTTCATGGAAATATCTTTCCAGACAGTTTCCGTTGATATCTTCCCTAGAGAAACCCAAATTAAGAAGTGGTAGGTTTTCTATTGAGATAAAAGATAACATGAGTCCTATATATTTGTCGATTCTTAAAAGTGAGTTCTAAATATTTTAAAGTATTAAATCAAGTTCTATATATTGTTTGCATTATAACATCGAGTCATTTTCGTCATTTACCGTTACTTTAAGCTGACACGGTGCTGATGTGGCGCTGACGTGACGCTAATGTAGCGCTGACGTGACGCTAATGTAGCGCTGACGTGACGCTGATACAAATTAGTTTAAAGTAACGATATGTGACGGAAAAGATTTGATATTGTAACACGGATAACATATATGGCTTGATTTAACACTTTGAAACATTTAAGACTTACTTGCAAGAATCGATAAATATATATGACTCTCGGTGTCTTTATCTCGTTTTCTATTAGTTCTCCGAGACTTCCAAGGAATAGTCGGGAAAACCAAATTTCATAGCTCTGTTTCTATTATTTCTCTCGAAAAATCTCTGTGGAAAACGTCTCAGAAATTCCAGTTAAATGGATTGATTTTCCATTAGAAAAATGGTAATTCGGGAAAGCGTGTTCCAGGAGGTCTATTTTCCCTTGGAAAGGAGAAATTCTTCGATCATTCTATCACGCTACGTATTCTGAGAGAGTACCAATCAAAATGTGACAGCTGAGCAAATTGATTTTAATCGTCCAAGCAGTTGCCATAATTAATACTAATCAATGTAATTTAATTAATTCCTCCTTAAAATATTATTGTGAGATAGGATGATTTAAGGTATTTTCCCTTGAAACCTTCGTAAATTTTCAATGCCTGACTATTGTTTATTCCGCAGAAATTCCGCGATTTCTTCGAATCTCAATAATTTATTGCTCATTAATTTTATAATATTTTTCTTAGGTCAAGAACGCATCTATAGTAACAAATTTAATTTTAAAAAAGATAAATGTGAGGTCTGATTTCTTGCTAGGAAACGGAGGAGATGAGGAAAAAAGGAGGGTCGCAGTAATTCCGATCCAACCACCCCTACAGATAAAGTGATCTTAGGTGAATAATATAAGATTCCGACTCACTTCCATGAGGTTCTGAGTTCGATTCTCATCGTGCGAGTTATATATATCTCATTATTTTTCTTTATTTTCTGTCATTATATTATGCGCGCGGGTCTCCCTTATTACAAAACGGGGAACATATACATTAGAAGAAAGTATTCAAGGGAGCGATCATATCACATAGGCAATTCTGACATGATATATCCATTCAATTAGAATTTATCATTTACATTTTTTCAATTAGAATTCACTATTTGTTATGGTTTTTACATTTTTAAGGATTTTTTGTTTAATAAATATAATTATATAATTATTAATTACATGTCAAGTTATAATTGGATGCATATAACACGTTGTTATTAATATGTAATATAAACGCTGCTCCACTAAATAGTTTCTCATATATTATCTCATATATTAGGTCTCTCCACAGAGCTGTAATTGTACTCATTAATGTTTTACAGGGTCACGGGTAACAGAAACGTTTCATCACATTCATTTTTTGCTCTATAATACACGATATCTATAAGTCCAATGAGCCTTGATCTTGAATAATCCGGCTTGAGCCAAATTGGCCTATAAGAGTGGCAAAACTCTCTGGACACGAATTTTCTCCACTCACAAATTCAAACTTGAAACCTTGTTTAAGTAGAAGAGATGTCGAATAATCTCAACTAAATTACATTGATATTTCATGAAATTTGCTTCCATTCTATCATAGCTGACATTGCCATTTAGGTTTCAGAAACGGAACCCGACAGGAAACTTCCGGTGAACTTCCAAGAAGTAGACACCCAAAACCACGAACGATCATCATCGAAGTCCCTTCTCTTATATAAACCCTAACCTTCTCAACAACAAGGCACAGCACAAGCTTTCATTCTATCTCCGCAACTCCCTCCAGGTTAGGAGAATATAGTGAATGGCCTCCCTCAGTCTTAACGACTTGCATCAAATTTTTGAAAACCTCGATAGAAATGGAGACGGGCTCTTGAGTCTCGACGAGCTGAGCTGGCACCTCAACATGATCGGCCACAGGCACAGTCTCGAAGAGCTTGAGTCTTCTGTCGGGAAATCGGGCCTCGACCTCAACGAGTTCTTGCTCTTTTACGACTCTATCTCAGACAGGAGCCACGGCAACGACGACACTGCTGGAAATGAGGCTGGTTCAGGAGAAAATATAAGCGCTGGTGATGACGATGAAAAGAGCAACCTTCTCGAGGCTTTCAGGGTGTTTGATCTCAATGGCGATGGCTACATTTCGAGTGAGGAGCTTCGGAGCGTGCTCTTGAGACTGGGTATGTGGGATGAGAGGAGTGGCAGAGACTGTGGAAGGATGATCAGTGCGTACGACACTAATAGGGACGGCCGTCTCGATTTCGATGAGTTTAAGAACATGATGTTGCTTACGATTTCTTGATTTATATGTATATGGATTCAGCTGATTGACGTTCTTCCTTCTGCGTGATCTATCCAATAAATTAACAGTTAATGCAAAAAAAAAAAATGCCTTTCGATTAAATTCTGCTGTGGAACAAGATTGTTAGAATGACCCTTCGTAGAAAATTCGACCCGCATATATAGGAATCTATCGAACCCAAATCAATAGGAGATGACCGATAAACAAAAAAAAATCAATAGGAGATTTATTTTTAATCTCATGCAACAATCTTCGTGAATCAATTAAAAGCTTCAAGGTTTGTTGAAAGCTCAGAAATTTTTCTCTGTCATTTTCACCGTGAGAATAGTTAATATACCGTGTGTGATCGTACAGCACTCGTTGTCGACATGGATGAGTTTTCAAGTTCACTTGTGATCCATAAGCCTTTAATCTTTCATTCGAGTTCACTTGTGATCCATAGCTCATAGTCAGCCGCCGCCGCCGCCGCCCCCGCCCCCCAAGACATTCTCACAAACTCAAATAATGGTTATTTAATATGTTAGTAAAGAGTCATATTATCCTTTTTCTATTTATTAAAATATTATTTTTAAAAATTGATGAGACACATTTTTTCTAAGATATGAATAATTATTGATCAAATTTATCACACCAATCAAGAGTGCGGCTCACCTAAAAATTTTTCTATATAGATAATCCTTAAGGATGCTCTCGAAAGCTAGTAAATATTCAGTATATAACTATATAATATATAATGAGTTTGTAATATAAATTATTGTTCAGATTTAAATATATGTAAAGTTAGCTCTCAAAAATTATAAAAATTTTATATGTATCAAGATTTAAAAGAGATTTATACAATCATCTCGATTCGAAATAATGTCTATTGCTTAAATGTAGGACGCTCGGCTAGGCGGCCATACACGGAGTGCGGTCGGCTGGATGTTGACGGACAACTTTTCAGATAGTTAGTCAACCGTATTAACAACTTGCTTTAATTTCCGGCGAAAAACTTGTCGTATAAACTAAAAAAAAAAAAGGGCAACTTCAAATAAAACGCGGGTTTGATATAACTGAAATAACTGTTATTAATTAACTAATCGGGATTGATTCGAGTGGTAAGCCGCTCGGCGCCGCTTAAAAAGGCCTCAAGTTCGAGACCTTACGTAGCAGAAACCCCCTTGAGAGTCTCACCCACCATTGCCAGGCGTGCTACCCAGGGCGACTAACGGATTAGTCAAGTATGATTGGCTGAAAGATGCCGTCTCACCGCTGGTGCGGCTTGCTTGGATACCATGGCTGACGACAAAAAAAGAAAATAACTATTATTTTATAACCCAAAGATTTTGCATTCGGTACTTCTTGCATCCACTTTTCCTTCCGTCCCTTTTAAATTTATGTATATTATCTGCACACGGAAAAAAATAAAAGTGATGAGGGAAACTATGGATGAGTCTATATAAAAACAATCTCCCAATAGCCACTTATGTATTGAGGATGTAAGATGAATACATTGGAGTCCAATGGAATAGAAATGTGATTTTTTTTGGCTAAGTAAAATATATTCATTCAATTATATATATATATATATAAAAGATGTCTGAAAATAGAATTGAGAGATTATGAATTAGTTCTTATTAAGCTTTATTTTTCTTTCAGAAGTCAATGTGTTTAGAAGGGATACGAGAACGAAAGGGGATATTTTAAGAATCGAATCTACGTACTATCTCGATTCAGAATCAAAGGGAATGCTATTATAACAGAGTAAAGCATCCACCTGAACTTACAAAAGGTCGAATCCATGTCCATCCAAAGGTTTAAATTATCATGTGTTGGTAACTAATCGATGTAGGATTTAATTCTCAATGACAACGATTTGTCTTTCTCGTGTTTTTTACTAAAATTAGAAAACTACATGCGTGGGAAATAAGAATATAACATTAATATTCTAGAAGCTGTCTTTTATTGGCTTTTATTTCAATTGAGGCAATGTATTTGAGTAGAGATCATCTAGTTCAACAAACCCATTACAACATGTTTGTTAGAGTTGAATTATTGATAGAGAATAAAAATTCATGAGGAAATGAATTAATGGTTGCAACATATTCGGTAATAAGTTGCGTAGTTGAGAAAGAATAGGAATTCATGAATAAATGTATTAATGGTAAATGTAATTGGTAAGTAATAAAGTTGAATGCATGAAATGAAAATTGAAATATTATTTTATATTACCTAATATGAAATGTCCAAAATGCCATTAGTATTTAACTTGGAATACATATTTTATTCATTTAAAAATGATAAAATAAGAAAGAGTCATGTGAATGGAGAGAATTTATCTTTGAAGAGTTTTACTTTCCAGTAGACCCACTTAGCACGAATTGAATTGTTAGAATCCGTTAGATTTTTAGATATAAGTGGTTCAAACAAAAAAAGGAGCCTCCTAGCAGATGTAATTATTTAAAGAATTAGGGATTGCTTTAGAAGTTCGAATATTTTCATTTATTACGGTAATAATAAATACGAATCAAATAAATCGACGAAGGTCTTTTAGCATTCGGTCGTAGTTGAATATGAAATATTAGATGGTGAACCAAAACTACAACCAAACAATGTATTAAAACTTTTTCCAGCGGAAGAAATTATTTAATTAATTGAAGGATGATACACAAAATGATTCTCAGGCCTTCTACATCTCTTCCCGTCTTTAAGACTTCTAAGGGGACTGGAGATGACAACAGACTCCCTGAGAAGTTATAGCACGCCACCAAGAGAATCTTACTACTTTTGATTGCATAAATAGGATCTTTGTGGTCCAAGTTTTGCAACTCTATACAAAGAGTAAATAATAGTTGTGCATCCCGTTGTATAGTCCTAGTTAGTAGAGCCTTTACACCTTTTGTAGCCTCCTTGGAGAAGAAGTGTCGCGATTTTGATTTGTCCTTATTCCTTGATGAGGACTTCAGAAGCATCCAGTTGACAGACAGAGCATTCTATGTAATAGATATATTACGTGACAGTATTTATGTGATATTACAAAATAATAATTTTAATTCATTTTAAGATTTGTTATAAAATCCTAAAAAATTAAAAAAAAATGAACGCAGTAACTGAATCTTATTTATTTGTAACACTGTATAAGCACTGTAATATCATTTAAATGTTACATACAAGTCCCTTTCGGAGAAGGAAAATTCCGGGAGTGGGAGGCATGGCTAGCCTCGCGTACAAAGACCTCAAAATTTCGGTGTTGATCAGATCACTAGCTCACCCTTCTGCAAAACACGGCATTAATTCTGCAGGAAATTTCTGACCGCAGACTCTCTGGAAAAATCTTTTCTAAGACGTTAATAAGGCAGGAAAATTTTATGAAACTTGGCTAACTCATAACGCGTAGCGAAGCCGTGACCAGATTACAGTTAAGGTATGGTACCGCCAAGAATAGAGGACTCGAGGCTGCATATTTCAAATAGAAATTCTTAGAAATGATTTTCTAAGGGAAAACTTTAACCTAAGATATGCCACAAATTTTTCAAGGACTTCCGCAGCAAGATCCATCATTAATCATAGTAAAATGAAAAAAATACCAAAGATAAGTTGGTTCAAGTGCTTCTATACTTGATCCTTTTGAACATAAATCTCGATTCCGTTCTTTGCGACTGCACAAAACTTATGAGAATTTTATTTTTAGTAGGTCGGCCTGACTTAAACTAGATTAGTTGGAGGCCCACAAGGTTTTATGATCATATTTGTGGTTTATTTTATTTTAGAATTGATTACTTGCTGACATGCAGCTCACACTTTTCGCATATTATTTTTACAGATATATTGAAGGCCAACATGATTGGCAAGATGAGCAAAGGAAGTTTCTCTCATATCGGGGATTAGCTAAAGAATTTGAGTAGTTGTAAGTCAGTTTAATAAGCATAGAGTAGTCTGCATGTTTGTACAGCTCTATAATATATGTAGCAACCTAGAAAAATTGTACTAAGGTTTTAAATTAATGATTTTGGAGATTTTTCACAGGTTTCATATGGTGTTTATATCTTTATTAGAAATATTTGAATTTAAAGAGAAATTCCACCGAATTTTTGAGGCTGTGTAAATTTGAATATTGGAAGTAAAAATTAAAAAAATTTCTTCAAAAGTTTTCGATGGCTCGGTCTCGCAAAATTTCACGGGGAATATCTTTCCAGATGGTTCGGAAAACCAAATGTCATGGCTCTGTTTCTGTCATTTCTCTCGAAAAATTTATGTGGAAAACGTCTCGGAAATTCAAGTTAAATGGATTGATTTTCCATTAGAAACAGTAATTCGGGAACCCATGTTCCAGGAGGTCTATTTTCCCTTGGAAACCTTCGCAATTTTGAAGTGCTGACGATTGTTTATTCCACAGAAATTCCGTGATTTCTTGAAATGTCAATAATTTTATAATATTTTTCTGAGGGCCAAGAACGCATTTATAGAATAAAAAATGGTTATTTGTGCAGAAAATCACCAACTATCTAAGAGTTCCCTAATCTATCACGAACTATTTTTTTCCCCAGAAAATTATGAATTATTCAATAATTCTCTCATCTATCACGGACAATTTTTTTGCCCAAAAAATCAAGAACTATTCAAGAATTTTCTATTCTATCACATGGTTAATTTTCTGTGTTAATTGCTAATATGTACCATTAATTTTGTTAACTGTGTAAATAGAGTCTAACATAGCATCACATATGGCATTCATTTGGTCATAAAAAATTACGAACTATTGTTGAATTCTCTATTTTATTATGAGGATGAATATGCAAACAGAAATTTCCTATTTTTATGACCAAATGGACACCAAGGGTGATGTTACATTAGATTCCATTTGCACAATCAATAAAATTAATGGTACACGTTGGCAATTAACTGTCAAAATTAATGGTGTAGTAGATTATGGAAAACAAAGCATATTTTGTGATATTTGTAGAAAAAATAGTTCGTGGTAATTGAGGAATTCTTGAATAATTTGTCATTTTCTAGGTAAAAAAACAGTTCGTGGTAGATCAGAGAATTGCTCGATAGTTTATAATTTTCTAGGCAAATAACCCTAAAAAGGGATAAATGTGAGGTCTCCTTTCTTTCTAGGAAACGGAGGAGAAGAGGTAAAGCAGGTTGGCAGTAATTCTGATCCAACCACCCTATAGAGAATGTGATCTTAGTCCAGAGGTACAAGATTTCAAGCACATCTTTGAGATTCTAAGTTTAATTTTTGTGGTTAGGGTAATGTGCATCTTTATTTTTCTTTATTTATTATCCTTCTATTATGCGCATGGGCCTCCTTATTACGAAAAAGGAATGAAACATTCACATTAAGAAAAAGTCTTCAATAGAGCGATCATATTAGTAGGTAATGCTGGTGTAATATGTCTAATTAAAATCCACAATTTATATATTTGTCCAATTAGGATTCACAAATTATTAGGATTTTTGAAATTAATAATTATAATTGTATAATTATTGATTACATGTTAGTTTTAATTAGACAGATATACTATGCAATCATTGATGTGTGATATAACCGCTCTATTAAAAGTCTATCATACATTAGGGTCTCTGCATGGAGAAAGTTTGTATGTAATGAGTACACCATGTGACAGTATTGATATGATATTACTAACCAATCAAATCAAGCCATTTTTAAAATTATTTTTCTCTTTTAGAGTTTATTTTTTCTTTTAGATTTTATTAAAAATTTCTTAAAAATAACTAAATCTTATTGGTTCGTGATACCAAGTTAGCAATATCATGTGGTGTACTTGTTACACATAAAACTCTCCTCTATGAGCAGTAATTGTATTCATTAATGTTTTACACAGTAACGTATGTTGTAACATTGTTAGATTGCATCTTCTCCCGAAACTTAAATGCATGATAATAACAAAAGGAAAGGAAAAGCCAATCCTTTTATTAAAGGGTGAATTACACCAAAAATCATGTTACTTGCTCATTTCTTAAAAAACAATGTTTTTATTTTAAAAAATAAAATCGTACAATTTTATTTTATTTCTAAATTAAGCTAAATATTTTAAGTTTCAAAAAATAAATAATATAGTTTTATTTGACCCAAATTAAGCCATGCTTTTCAAATTTATTAAATCAAAATCATATTATTTTATTAACAACATAGACTAATATATCAAAATATAAAATTACTTGCTTATAGGATATATTTTACTTTATGTTTTTTAATTATATATGTACTAATTAATAAAATTAGCCTAATTTTATTTAGAATTAATTTAACACTTTTTTCTTATGTTAAGATAAATATTAATTATAAACAATATCAAGAGGCATTTTACATATAAGAAATTGATGTAAATTTGAAAAAATTTCTAATACACTTTTATTCTATAAAGATTTGGTCATCTAAGCATTTAATTCCATGTTCAGGTATTTTTTTGGCCATCAATTCCATGTTCAGGTTAAACAAGTTAATTTAATTCAACAGTAAGATGAAATAAAATAATTTTAATTTTTAAATATGAAATGTCTAGCTTAAATTAGGATAGAAAAGAAATCATATTATTTTATTTTCAAAATTTGAACGGTATGGTTTACAATGAAAGTACATTATCTTATTTTTCAAATTCAAAATGTTTCAATTTTTTTGAGAAAAAGAGCAAAATTCATACTTTTTTTTAATGTAATTTACCCATTAGTAAATTTGATACATATAAATAGGACGGAATGGAATATAATAGATATTTTACCCTTTCTCTTTTACATTTTTCGTGATTATGTTATTGAAATTAGATATGTACAGTGTCTACAGAAAAAAATTGATATGACAGTCATTTATTGAAAAAAATTTCAATTAAAATTAATGGAATAAACATTCGAAAACTCATGGATACTCATTCAATAACTTTTATTAAATTTATGCAAATTAATTTCATCCCTTCTCATTTTTAAAACTAACAAAAAATAATTAATTATCTTTTTATATTATTGCATTTTATTATATCAAATTCATTTCATTGCATTCCTTTTTTTAGTCTATAACACAAAAATTTAATTGGCTCTGACCTTGACTAATTCGGATTGAGCCGGATCAGCCTATAAAAGCGATAAAATTCTTCTAACATGAATTTTCTTCATTTTCAAAACTTAAATCCAAGATCTTGCTAAAGAATAATAGATTTTGAACTATCTCAACTAAATTACATTGATATTTGATTACATTCCATTCTATCATAGCCGACATTGCCATTTAGGTTTCAGAAATGGAACCCGACAGGAAACTTCCGGTAAACTTCCAAGAAGTAGACACCCAAAACCACGAACGATCATCATCAAAGTCCCTTCTCTTATATAAACCCTAACCTTCTCAACAACAAGGCATAGGCACAAGCTTTCATTCTATCTCCGCAACTCCCTCCTCTGGTCCGAAGGTTAGGAGTTGGGAGAATAGAGTGAATGGCCTCCCTCAGTCTTAACGACTTGCATCAAATTTTTGAAAACCTCGATAGAAATGGAGACGGGCTCTTGAGTCTCGACGAGCTGAGCTGGCACCTCAACATGATCGGCCACAGGCACAGTCTCGAAGAGCTTGAGTCTTCTGTCGGGAAATCGGGCCTCAACCTCAACGAGTTCTTGCTCTTTTACGGCTCTATCTCAGACAGGAGCCACGGCAACAACGACACTGCTGGAAATGAGGCTGGCTCCGGAGAAAATATAAGAGCTGGCGATGACGATGAAGAGATCAACCTTCTCGAGGCTTTCAGGGTGTTTGATCTCAATGGCGATGGCTACATTTCAAGCGAGGAGCTTCGGAGCGTGCTCTTGAGACTGGGTATGTGGGATGAGAGGAGTGGCAGAGACTGTGGAAGGATGATCAGTGCGTACGACACTAATAGGGATGGCCGTCTTGATTTCGATGAGTTTAAGAACATGATGTTGCTTACGATTTCTTGATTTATATATGTATATGGATTTAGCTGATTGACGTTCTTCCTTCTGCCTGATCTATCCAATAAATTAATCGTTAATGGAAAAAAAAAAAATGCCTTTCCATTAAATTCTGTTGTGGAACAAGATCATTAGAATGACCCTTCGGAGAAAATTCGACCCGCATGTATAGAAATCTATCGAACCCGAATCAATGGGAGATGACTGATAAACAAAAAAAGAATCAACAGGAGATTTATTTTTAGTCTCATGCAACAATCTTCGTTAATCAATTAAAAGCTTCAAGGTTTGTTGAAAGCTCAGAAATTTCTCTCTATCATTTTCACTGTGAGAATAGTTAATATAACGTGTATGCTCGTACAGCACTTATTCTCGACAAGGATGAGTTTTCGAGTTCACTTACGATCCATAAGCTTCTAATCTTCATTCATCTCTCTGGTTCTAAAGTACCTATAATCCTCATAGTCCCACACACACAGACACATATATAAAAGATATTCTTACATAATCAGAGTTGATCATTGTTAGGTTTGAAATGTAGAGGAGATGGTCGACACATGGAGTGAGGGGTAGTTTTTTCTGTCTATCCCGACTGATTAAATCAGGTCTTTATATACATGTGAGGGATTATACAAATTAATCATAAATCAACACAAATAATGGGATATGCAATCTTCAAGGCGTGGGCGTTGTCAGTGGTACTGGCCAACTGCCCTGTCATAGGCTAGCCGCTAGGTATGGGCGCTGCAGAGGGTGTTGGGCTTTCTCCGTGGGCCTAAGCGAGCTGGCCCGGTCAGGGTGTGGGCTCAAGGCCCATATCCATCAATCATAAACTTAAATAATAGTTATTTAATACGCTGGTAAAGTGTCATATTATCCTTTTTCTTTATTTATTAAAAATATTATTTTTTAAAAATTGGTGTGATACTTGCCACGCCTTTCACTCACTCGCTTGAGTCGGACTCAATCACTCTTTTTGTTTACAGGATCATTTGTTTTTCACTCTATTGCTATTAGCCGCAGGGAGCGCAGCAACCAAGGTGCATATTATCATATAGAAAGAAGCGAGAAAACTACAAAAGTAAAAATAAATAATGGTCAAATTTATCACGTCAGTCACGAGTGTAGCTCACCTAAAAATTTTCTCTGTATAGATAATCCTTAAGGATGCTCTCAAAAGTTGGTAAATATTCAGTATATAATATATATAATGAGTTCGTAGCATAAATTATCATTTGGATTTTAATACGTGTAAAGTTAACTTTAAAAAATTATGAAAATTTGTATGTCTCAAGATTTAAAAGAGATTTATACAATCATCTCGATCCGAACTAAACACTCAGTGTCTATTGCTTAAATGTAGGACGCTTGGCTAGGCAACGATACACGGAGTGTGGTTGGCCGGATGTTGACGGACAACTTGTCAAATAGCAAGTCAACCGTGTTAACAACTTGATTTAATTTCTGGCGAAAAGCTTATCGCATAAACTAAAAGAAAAAAAAAGGGGGCAATGCGTTACTTAAAATAAAAAGAGAATTTGATATAACTGATATAGTTGCTATTTTATGACCTAGAGATCTTGGGTTCGATCCTTCTTGTATCCCCTCTTCCTTTTACCCCACCTCTTATAGATTTACGTGTCTCATCTGTATATACTGAAAAAAAAAAGAGGGTTGAGGGAAAAAAATGGGTCAGTCTATATAAAAACAATCTCCCAATTGCTACTTACAAGTTGAGGATGTCAGATGAATACATTGGGGTCCAATGAAATAGAAATGTGATGTTTTTTTGGCTAAGTAAAATATATTCATTCAATTATCTATATATATAAGAAGTCTGAAATAGAATTGAGACGATTGTGAATTATTTCTTATTAAGCTTTACTTTTCATTTAGAAGTCCACGTGCTTAGAAGGGATACGAGAGCGAAAGGGGAAATTTTAAGAACTGAATCTACTATCTCGGTTCATAATCAAAGGGGATGTCATTATAATAGTAAAGTATCCACCTTAACTTACAAGAGATCTGACCCATGTCCATTTAAAAGTCTAAACTGTCATTTGTTGGTAACTAATCGATGTAGGATTTAATTCTCAATAACAACGATTTGTCTTTCTCATGTTTTTACTAAAATAATAAAATTTAGAAAACTACATGCATAAGAAATGAGAATATAACATTAATATTTCATACATAATATTAGTATTCGATTCTAGTTCCAGTTCCCAAATATTCATAAATTGGAATCAGAAGCTGACTTTTATCGGTTTTTATCTCAATGTGAAGCAATGTATTTTAGATTGAGATCACCTAGTTGAACAAATCCATTACAACATATTTGGTAGAGTTCAATTATTGATAAAAATTTCATGAGGAAATGAATTAATGGTTAATATAATTATAATATATTCGGTAACAAGTTGCGTAGTTGAGAAAGAATAGGAATTCATGAATAAATGTTTTAATGTTAAATGTAATTGGTAAGTAATAAATTTGACTATATTTGCTCATAGTTTTTGAATGAAAATTGAAAGAACATTTTATATTACCTAGTATGAAATGTCCAAAATGCTATTAATATTAAACTTGAAATACATATTTTATTCATTAAAAATAATAAAATAAAAAAAGTCTTGTTAATGGAGAATTCACATTGGGAGAGTTTTACCACCACAGTGGACATTCTCGGCACGAACTGAGTTAGTCAAACCAAAATAAAGGAGCATAGTAGCGTATGCAACTATTTAAAGAATTAGGGACTACTTTAGAAATTTGTATATTCTCATTTATTACTGTAATAATAAACACAAATCAAATAATTGGTAAAGGTCTTTTTGCATTGGGTTGTAGTTGAATATGAAAATCATATAGTGAACCAAAACTATAACCAAACAATGTATAAAACTTTTTTGAGCGATTAATTGAAGGATGATACACAAAATGATTCTCGGGCCTTCTACATCTCTTCCCTTCTTAAGACTTCTAAGGGGAGAGGAGATGATAGTAGGCCCCCTGAGAAGTTATAGCATTCCACCAGAAAAATCTTACAACTTCCGGTTGTATTAATAGCATCTCCATGGTCAAAGCTTTGCAACTCTATACAAAGAGTAAACAATAGTTGTGCATCCCGTTGTAGTCCTAGTTAGTAGAGCCTTTACATCTTTTGTAGTCTCCTTGAAGTAGAAGCATTTTGATATTGATAGAATTGACACATTGTAATGCAAACTTCGGACTTCTACTTCTCCTCAAAGAGGGGATTTGTGTTGCTTGAACATGTTATCCAAGTCCATTGCAGAGCACAAAGAAATGTTGCACACCATAGCCAACCTTGAAAGGTTTCTTTTAAGTGCAACAGCAAGCTGTGAGATGAGAGGACTGGATTCATATGTTCATTGTCTTGGGGATGGATTCCATGCCTGCCTAGTCTTCTTTATAAGACATTGTTTGTCTACTAATGATTTTCACTGTTGTTGTTGGTTCAACATTGTCTTCCTGATTACAGAATTGTGTTTCTAGAATGCTAGATTACAAAGAAGAAAGCATGGGTAATACCTTATAGAAAGTTTAGCCTCATTCTACCCCTAGAAGTATTTTAATCTAATCTGCCATTGACATGTCTCTGTGTGCTTGGATTAGCACAGACATTGGAGAGAGACCATAAATGGGGCTAAAGGAAAAAGTAAGAAGACATGATCAGCAGTTTCGTATTCATGCTTATAAAAGAGGTAAGAAAGATCTTGTAAGGGAATTTCTACATGATAGGATTTATCAAGTGGGAAGTGTGTTGGCAACAAGCTTCTATAGTAGAAATTTTTAATGATCATGCACTTTTGCGCTCCACAACCTTTTTCATTTTAGAGGCTATAGAATGGAACAATGAAAATGGTGTTTCTTATTAGTCAAGTATGCTGATTTCAAAGTGAACATTCCATTGCAATTTGGCAACCATTGTAGAATAAACATTTGTTGTTCCTCTCTTAGGGAAATGATGAGAATATTTCTTGCAATCCCTCCATACATCTATCACAGTTTCTTGCAATCTGGTTCCTTGTTCTTTGACAGGTTTCATTATTTTTCTACTGATTATGCCATTCGTTATCAATTTCTTGCCATCTTTATTGATATTCTCATCATGTCTATTCCTAGACAACCCATCCATGATGTTCCCCAGCCCATTTAGGTCAATCTTGATGAGCACAATTTTAGTTATTGGTCCCAAGCCATGTATGGTTTTCTTAAAGGTCACATGTTATGGCAATGTCTCACTAGTAACAAAAAACAACCAAGAAGGAATGATAAGGAAATAGACGATGCATTTGCCAACTGACTTGAAGATTGGGACGCAACTAATCATTGGATTATCACTTGGTTTGCAAACCCATCTATATCTTCCATCAGTGTGATGTTTGGAAGGTTTAATGTAGCCACGAATGGGATTTTCTTCAACAATGGTAGTCTTGTGGGACTTTGCTTAGCAGTATCATCTTTACCGTGAAATTTTTTTCTTACGCCAAGAGCCAAGTGACAGTAAGCTTTTTTTTTTTGAAGTTAAGTTATTTATGGGATCAACTTTTCTCTTCTAAGCCTCATTAGAGGTGCACCAATGATACCAAGCTATTTTTGGCATATTGTAATAATTTGTGGTTAACTTAATTCCTCATAACTCTACGTGATGATTTTGAGCCAGCACGAGACTCCTTACTTCACAAATCATTGTAACCCTCCCGTGTAAGTTTGATCACAAAGCTTATTGCCAAAGATACTAGGCTTTGGACTCTTAAACCATTGTACTAGACAAATAAATCAACCAAGAGGCCTTTCAATAGCCAAAACTCTAATTTTGTGGGCATGTGTCACTTTTTGACCTAGCATAGGCCACAAGATCGAGAAATGCAAAAAATTCGCAAATCTGCTCCATAATACTGGAGGGTCACCTACCACCAAATCAGCCATAGCTACAGTTGCAGATATAGAACCATCTGTGAATGGGCCACTAGCACAACTGACTGTTACGACTAATCACCTCGAGAATCTTATTAACTAGTTTTTATTTAAAATATGATCGGTCAGTTCATGGGAGCTCCACGGTCCTATTACTATGCTACAGTCCTACATATTCTTCAATATATGAAGAGTACTATTTTTCATGGGCTGTATTTCTCGTTTGACTCTGCGTTATGGCTTGGTGCCTTTAGTGATGCTAATTGGGCTAGTGATCCCAAGAATCGCCAATCACCTGCAGGGTATTTTCTTTTGCATGGAGATTCTCTTATTTCTTAGCGAAGTAAGAAGCAAACTATTGCTACCTGTTCTAGTACTGAAGCTGAGTACCGAGCACTGGCCGACATAGTTGCAGAACTTCTGGGGTTTTAGAGGTTACTGGTAGACATGGGTGTTCATCATTTTGAGGCCATCAAGCTTCAACGTGACAATCGGAGTTTGTTATAAATTGCCCATAGTGATGTTTTCTATGAGCGTACCAAACATATTGAGACCAATTGCCACTTTATTCGTTAGCATATGCTTTGTGGTACAGTCCATTTACCATACACCATTTCATCATATATTTTCACCAAGACACATCCTCCTGGGCATTTTCGTGACTTAATTCACAAACTCCAAATGGTGTCTATTGCACCCTCTTAAGTTTGAAGGGGGATATTAGTGTACATATCTTGTATATTCAAGTAGAACATTTCTTGATATATGTTGGTAGAATATTTTATTGCTTTGATTTCCCGTATTCGATTTTCAGGTCCAATCTATGAATTAGAGCCTTTTATTGTACTTTCCAACCTACATTAGCATGCTCTATTTCTCCCCTAATTTTCCATCTTTTATCAAGGATGGAAAGAAAAAAGTAAGAAAAGATTGAGGGCCAATTCCAACCCTTTCCCTGACCCTTTTTTGCATGAGGTGAAAAGAAAGGAAGACAATGTTTGGAAGTGATTTCTCGAGGGATGTGAAAGAGAATGGAGTTAAAATATTTAAATAATTTCCTCTCCTAAAACTCATTATTTTTAAACCCCAAATTGAGGTTAAATGGAGGTTAAAATAATAAAGACAGATGTAACAATTGAGTTATCATTTTCTTTTTGTTAATAAATTCATATAAATGATAATATGGTCAACTAACTTAACTCTGTTCAATTGCCTTTATTATGTGCATCCAAATAAGGTTAAAATTTTCCTTCATTTCCTCCATCCCATACCTTTCCCCTTCTCATCGAAAGAATATTGTATGTACTGATGTTGCTGATCTGATGTGACAAACCAATAAAATCATTCATTTTAAGATTTTTTAATAAAATCCTAAAAATAAAACATTTCAAAAATAATTGAACCCTATTGATTTGTAAAATCACGTCAGTACTGTTACGTGGTATATTCGTTACATGCAATACTTTCTCATTTTTCTTTAACCTCCATCCAAAAAGATTTGTACTAACACTGCTATTTTTGGTAATGAAAGTGTTATCGATTTTTTAAGGTTATTTTTAGGAAATAAAATATTTTGCTGTAAGATCGTATTGGTCAATTAGATTAGTTATTATTGGTCAGATTTGGTGATGTTAGTTTAGATATCAATATGATATTTTAAATTATTTGTTTACTTTTATTTGATTTTTTAGCCTATAAATAGGCGAGTTGTCTTATGTTATCTTCAAGTTAGTCAGTTCTTCTAATAACAATAGACTCCCATGGTTTGTGATTATAATTAATCACATTTATCTTTCTCAATATATCTACTCTTCTCTCTCTCATGAATATTAAAATTGTATATTATCAGGGCAGGTTGATCCTGGTATAGTAATGTGACTCTGAAGATAATTGAACATATCTGAAGCCAAAAAGGTTCACTTTATCCTGCGGCCTTTTAAGTCCAAGAAGAGATTACTCAAGCCGATTTTCTAACCTTTTAAGGCAAGAAGTCTCAAGTCATTATTGTTCTCGACCTCTGAAGCGAAGATGCTCAAGTTGATTTCAAAAGCCAAATCATCGTCATCAAAATATGCTATGTGCAAAGTGCACATTTCGTTGTACTGTATGCTCAACTTGAAGGGGAGTGTGAGAGATATTTTAAGGTTATTTAGGAAATAAAATATTTTGTCATACTATCATATAGGTTAATTAGGTTAGTTATTATCGGTATGATTTAGTGATATCGATTTAGATATCATTTTAAGCCTATAAATAGGTGGGTCGTCTATGTTATCTTCAAGTCAGTCGGCTCTTTTAATAATAATAGACTGGTTTGAGATTATAACAGACAACATTTATCTTTTTCAATATCTTCACTCTCTCCTCTCTCATTAATTATATAAAATATGTGAGAAAGGAACATGTTCTCATGTTTCTTGCTCAAGGAGTCAAGAAGAAAACTTGCTTCGCGTTGGTGATGTTTCTTTATTCGACAAGGGAAATTATTACTTTTCCGGTGATTAGACCGAGGAGATTGAACTCTTACGTTTGAACACGATAAAAGCGAATAGGTTATTCCAGCTATGGTAGGTACTTTATGGAAAAGAGATATGCCGAGTTAATAAAGAGGTTATCCAAGATAACAAACGCGGTGATTATTATCAAAAAAGAAGTTTTGACTTATCATCAATCTTTGTTTTTTTCTTTTATCATTTAAAATTTTTTTAATTTTTTTTTGACAATAAGGATGCCGTGGCCTAGACACCTAGTCAAGGATAGGAATTAAAGAGAAATAAAGTGACACATAATTCACGTGGTAATGATCGAATTCAGAACCTGCAATTTGTGAGTAAGAGTTTTGTACCACTATATATTGCCGTAAAATTGAATAAACAAGTAAAGCACGCAAGTATGCGTATCGTTTCAAGTAATAAAGTGATAAATATCTAGTTCATTCCCACGAGAACTGTATCAAATTCCCCTAAATAGTAATCTAAACAGCTAATCCTAAGTTAGGCAAATCGTAAATTAAGAGAGTAATGAACACTATATTTGGATTGAGGGATTTGGAGGGAAGGGGAGGGCAGTAATTTGTAGGGATAACTTATGAGTTCAACTCACTAATTTCTCTAAAAAAACTATAGCGGCTGATGAAAAATTCGTTGAGGACAATAATCATTTGGCAAGCACTCTCTCAACCGACCAGATTTTTTCACCAAACCAAGAGTTTCTCGTATTGTGGGTGTATCGACTTCTACTAGGATTTAAGATCATCCACAACCATAATGAGTTGCTTGAGTGACCCACTCGCCATGTTATGTCATGCACATGTAGACATCGATCTGCATCGCATCCGTGAAAACTGATTTCAAGGAATGACATTAACAAATTGGCACGTGTCTTTGAATTTGCGGGGTCATTGCTGTTGTGTTGGAAGTTTTGTTTGTTTTATGGAAGCAAAACCGTACCGTCAATCATTCAGTTCGACCCATAGTTATACAATGAGCTATCTCATTATTCAATTTAATCTTTCTTTCAATTTTTTTCATTCACGGTCACATTTATCCATAAACTTGATTCAGCCCATTAAAGTGTACAATTCTTTAAATAATAAATTTTTTCACTCATAAGATTTAAACTCGAGAACCTGTTTAAAGTAAAGAGATATCAGATTACTCAACCTGAATTGTAAAATTATCCACCTAGGCACACAACAAGCCGATCCCATATCTAAGCCAAAATTTTAAACTAATAGCTAGGTATCAGTAGGTGGTACCCAGTCTCTTATAAATCAGGAGTTGGTCATTTTTCTTCTGGTGTTAGATTTAATGGGTCAAGAATTTCACAATTGGATCTAACGTGGTATGAGCCATTACGGTTGGCTCTAGTACTGTATAAAATTATTCACTTTTGCCTATAAGAGGCTGAGCTCATGTCTAACCCAAAATCTTAAACTGATAGATTGGTGATACTCATTCTCTTATAAAAAGAAACTTATCCGAGGTTGATTTTATTTCCCAACTCTAATAATGTTACTTCCCTTTTCAATTTAGTCAAGCTTATCCTGAACAGAAAACCCCTGATGCCAGAGGATGCCGAGGTTTCGTGGTTCAACACCGAATCTTGCATCATCTACTTTAATTTGTGCCTTCGAGGAAACGACGAGCCCTTTGATTCTCTCTCGAACTGGACGCGGCAGAACTGACGAGGCCACCGTGAGGTGGCTCCTATATAAATTGGCCCCTCCTCTCCGCTGCCGATCAGAAGCCCTAAACCGAGCTGCACCGTAGAGGCATTAAAAGTGAGAGTGTGAGAGATGGAGAAGCACAGCATTGACAGGAATGACGATTCAGCCGATAAGTCTTTGGATGAAGTAGGACGAGTCGACTTCAGTAAATGCAAGAAGGAAGGAACACTGATCCCGCATCCGAGGAAGCTGGTGAAGCGGATGGCTGCTGAGAAGATCGCCGAAGCCATTGCCACCGCATTCTGTCACGATCCTCGTCCGTGCTGTCAACACAAGAATGCGGAAGCATGACACAAAAGCATAATGTAACATCATAACAATGTCTCCGATTTGAGAATAATAGAGTTTGATATCATTAAAGTCATTTACTCTATAATATTAACCTTATCATATAACGGTACGATTTGTTGTTTGTTATTTCATAGAGAATATAATCTTAGAATCGATCATAGGAATGAGTATCACAGTAATAAGAAATTGTAAGACTTGTAATAAACATGTAATTCTCCATAGATGAGAGGAAATCCATTTTGTCTCATCTGATCTAACCATCCACCGTAGGATCAGTAACCAAGTTGCCTACATTCAAACAATTGCATCAAATATTCAAACAATTGTATCAGCGAAAAAAGAATTATATGTACAAAAAAAAATTCAAATCCTGGCCTGCCAACACCCCACAAGTCTACAAATTCATGTAAGTCAATGTGTGGATGACCTTATCAAAGACCGCACGCTCAAGGGCGAATCGGACTTCCAATCTCGTGGATGAGTCCTCAATTTCCCTTAATAGCTCCGATAATACTTAGCACAATATAGCCTTCTTATTTTCAAAATTATACATCAAAGCAATTAACTGTAAACCATCTAGTGTTTTAACTTTATTTCATGGTAGAAAAATGCTCACAGTTCCTGAAATCTATCCTGCATGCTAAAGGGCATGCAGCTGCACCATTGTTTGACACTTGTCAATTTCTTTTTCTTGTATGTACAGTGCTAGGGTGAAAGCCCGCGCTACGCCATGAACCTGAGGATTCTTGTTCGGATTTTCTTGCAATTACTTAAAAAGAAGAGCATGAACTATATGAGCCAATGAAATAAATAACGTATTGTGCAGAATCAATTTTATATACACATGGCAAAATGTATGTTAAGAGATCTGCTTAAGCAATTAACTAAATAAGTGTAGCTTAGCTTCCTCTCTGTGATATGCTCCAGAAGAGAAAGAAATATGCAAGTCAAATTGTCATCTTTCAGGACTATCACACTTATGTAAATAAAAAGTATTTGTTGGATTGGGAGTCCATCAGTACAACTTCGCACAGAATCATGGATAACTTATTTATTCACTCTATAGAAAGGAGAATAATTGATTTATTCACTTATCCCACATAAAACAGAAACAGTTGATTGATCATCTCATGTGAATAAAAGAAAACACTTTGACGTGCATTCTTCAGAAAACAGCCACAGAGTCGATGAATGAAAGAAAACTCTTTTACTTTTACACCAAAGTGGATTGATTGAGGTGGTAGGATGCATCTTTCAGGTCCTAGGTTCGAATCTTATAAATAAAGAAAATTCATATTAAGAGAACTTTACCTCTTAGTGGACTTTCCTGACTCGAACTGGATTAATTAGGGTTCATTGAACTTCTGGATACCGGTGGTTTAGATGAAAAATAAAAAGGAAAGAAAACATTTTTACAAAGCTAAAACAAAGTGTGATCCAATGGAGAGACAAAACAATACAGAAATAATTTCAATTCTCTTATAAATTCAAGTATCTTCTTCAACCCAATTGATGTGGGATTTAACTCTTCAATACCTACTCTCATGTTCTAACATGTTCACACTTGACACATGCCCTTGAACACTTGAATGGGGACAAGCTATCATGAGACGAACCTTCTTTTCTATCATCAGGCTAAACATATGATTCGGGTTTTTTTTTTCATACCCAATAAACTGGCCATGAGTAGCTCACAACACATAATTCAACATGGTATTAGAGTTTACCTGAGCCTCTTAGCATGCTGTGCATGAGATTGGTGTTAGATTTCGCATTGATAATATAAGAGAGCAATCACGGGTTTACAAGATAGATGAGTACCACCACTTGATAGTCTAGACTCTTGGGTGTAAACGGGTTCAGCCTCTTATAAAACTCACTAATAATGATATAATATATGAGCATATGATTACAAGAATCTTCAATGTAAGCCAAAACCTGTATCCGGTAGTCTCTCACTAATGGAAGTCCGCAAACCCAATAGTCTCGCCCCAACCCAGTCATGGGCTTACTCAATTGTTAGTTCAAAGGACACAATTATCAGGTAGGTGAATTTTTTTCACAGTAACCACAGAAGATACAATAGTTATGTATAGATTAATTATAACATGCAATAATTGCATTGCTAAAAGGTTCACCTAACCAACTGAAATTTTCCTCCATCACACGCAAGAATCAATCATGACATAAAAAATCAAAAAGTAAAATTAAAATAGGTACAAAAAAAGAATTAAACAAAATAATGAAAAATAAAATTGAGAAAAATGTCTAATCGAAGAAAATAGCTTAGCCTCCTCTATATTAAGTATATCTAAATAACAAAAAGTTTTCCCTTCCCTTCCCCACCTTTTACCTTCATTCCGCACATTTCCCATCCCCTCCCCTAATCTCCATCCAAATAATGGGCTAATGAAAGAGGAGCAAAAAAGTAAGCTTCTTGAGAAATTTCAATGAAACACAAAAAAAAAAAAAATATGAAACCTTTCCAAGAGTTATAAACTTAGTTTCAAAGAGTTTAGTTTAAAAGAGGTGTAAATGATCATTTATAACTTCTTGAGCTAGGGATGAAAGTTTTGAGCAATCACTCATAACAACAATTCAGTGAACTATAAATTATCATTTACAACTCTTTACATTGATAACAACAACAAATGAGAGAATGAGTAGAGGAGGGAGGGTGAGACAGATGAAATGTCATGGATATAAGCTATGAGAGAGACAGTGAAATTAGATACTTCAAATTTCAAAATGTCAAGGACTTATATGAAAATAATAAGTTTCAAGAGCAATGGCATGAACATTCCGTTAAGCAAGAATAACATTAATGTCCTTTAAGGAAGAAATTATTATCCGGAAGGACTGAATTGATGTTAGGAAGGATAAAATTGATGCTCAACGGATGAAATTGATGTTCAATGGACTAAACTAATGTTCAGAAGGATGAAATTGATGTTCAGAAGAATGAGCATAATGTTTAGAATGACCAAATTGACGTTCAGAAGGACCGAATTGATGTTTGGAAGGATGACATTGATGTTCAAAATTAGAAAAGGATGAACATGATATACATTGCATCTTTCAGGGATGGATAAATTAATTCACTCTTTAAAATTTTGGTGAGAAACATACCGTTAATTTAAAGTAGTTTATGATTATAAAGTTTAAACTAAAATAAATTATCAACATGTGCTAACTAAAATGATGATTCAACACTTTTTTTCTTAAAAGGTAGATAGCCATATAATATATGAACTTTGTCTAAATTTTTAATTTTACCACAAATTTTCACTTCTGATTAGAATAGTCGTGCACTTTTAATTATTCTCCACATTTACCATGCCGTCACCTTTTTTCATCACATCCGTTAACAGAAGCATTCAGTTGACGAATTTGCCCCTTTTAGAGTTATAGATAAATTGCCATTTTATACACGAACTTGTGTGATTCTCTAATTCTATCACAAACTGTCACTTTTGATTAAAATAGTTAAAGAATTAACAAATTGCCTCAATGATACATTATATTCCTTCATTACCCTCAAGTGAAATGTCTCTTATGCTCTTATAATTTATTCCCACCCAAGGATATGCAATGTGGTAGAGGAAATATCAACAATTACGTTAGGGCATAAAAAATTCTTAGTGAAATTGGAATTTATAGATTGGATCTGAAGAGTTGCCAAAAAAATCTTTAGAAATACAAAATTCTTGATGTCAACATTATAACTTTATTGATCAATTTAATCTGTACATCGTTATTTCAAATTTAGTATTACAATTTCAAATTACCCTTTTTGTTTTGATATAATTAGGGAAGTAAATGGAAATTGAGAACCTGGACAAATGGATCCAATCCATTATGGAAAGTTCAACTTTGAGACTGTATATACATTTCAGATAGATTTTGAGGTGTTGAAAACCTGACATGAGAAACTTTGAGAAACTTGGGTCTGAATCTAGAGTCCCGATATTCTATCTCTTCTATGTAGTACGTGGTCATTTACATGGGTTATGCTTGGATTAGGTCAATTTTTTCGGATTCTCGTTTTTCATTTATATCTGCAAAGATAAATGAGGGGAGTTTGGAACTGGAATGCTAACATTAAAATCGTGACGCACAAATCAAATTGATCTGTATAATCATGATATTGTCACTGGAAATTCATATTTCTAATGATCCTTCAAATAACTCTTCAAACTTGCTTTCAAGAAATTATTCTGTAAATTATAATTTCACGAAAAATTTTGTATACAATAATATAATTATTGATGTTTTCTCTACCACAGTGCATAAAGAAGAATAATTAGGGAATATAAAAATTTCTCTTGAGATTAACGAAGCAATATAATGTACCAATGCAAAAATTTATCAATTCCTAACAATTTTAACTGGAAGCAAAAGTTCATGATAAAACTGAAAAACTACAAAAAGTTCATGTACTAAACGATCATTTATTCGTAATTTTGAGAGGGATAAATTCGTAAATTTGGTGCTTCTAATAATGTAAGTGATGAAAAAAGTGACGGTGTGGTAGATGTGGAGAAGAATTGGGAGTTTGTTGCTAATCTACTCAAAAGTGAAAACTTGTGGTAGAATTGGAAATTTAAGCGAAGTTTATGTATTATATAGTCATTTACCATTTCTTAAATAAGTCTCAAGTTCAATCAAAAAATTATACGGTTGGAAAAGTTTTACTTTTTAATAAGCCGATTAAATTTTCAAATAGTAGATGGGTAGACACAAAAACTAAAATAAATTATAGCAGAATGAGGACTTCCAAAACTGGAAGAAACTGTTTCAAGCGTGAAGAGAAGGCCGATGATTGAGACCCTTAATTTGCCCTTATTCCTTGAGGGGGACTTCGGAAGTATCCAATTGTCAGAGAGAGTGTTCTATGAATTGCTATATTATGTGATAGTATTTATCTATATATTATAAATCAATAAACTTAAATCATTTTAAGATTTTTTTATAAAATCCTAAAAATAAAGAAAAATACTCTAAAGAAATATTTAAATTTTATTTATTTGTAATACTGCATAAGCATTACTACGTTTTTTAACTGCTACGTACGATACTTTCTCCAATTGATAAGTCCCTCTCGGAGAAGGAAAATTCCGGGAGTGGGAGCCACAGCTAGCCTCGTGTACAAAGACCTCAAATTTCCATGTTGATCGGATCAGTAGCTTGATCTCCTGCAAAACACGGTGTTTCTGCAGGAAATTGCTGACCGGAGGTAGGTATTGTCTGGAAAAATCTTTTTTCAGACATCAATGAGGCAGGAAAATTTTGTAAAATCTTGGCAGTAACACAATTTGGCAGTTATTCAGTCACACGCAGCGATGCGCTGTAATTGAACTACAGCCAAATCCTGGACCCTTAAGGTATTGCAGAGGGCTCCAGGCATATTTCTGATAGAATAAAATCAATGCAAGGTGTTGGGGTTGAAAAATGAAGAACAGTAATCGGGTAGAATGAGAGTAAATTTTTGTGTATATCTCCCTCTAGTGATTACATGGGGTTTATATATATAAGTGAGAAATTGTGTAAAATAATCACAAATCAACATAGCTTATAGGGCACGTAATCCCGGTTGTACGGACAATGTTAGAGGTACGGGAGGCGTCAGTCGTAGGATCGGTGTCGGAACTGCAAGATGGCGCCAGTAGTAGGGGCAGCGTTAGAAGGGTAGGCTAACCTCCCAGACTTAGGCATTGAAACTGATAATGGGCTTTTCTTCTCAACAGGGACATGGGCCTAAGGCCGTGCCAGACCCACACCCAACACAGTGCCAGACCCACACCCAACACAAGGGAAAACTTTAACCATATCCACTGTAAGATATGCTATAAATTTTTCGAGGACTTCTGCGCAGCAAGATCCATGATTAATTATATTAAAATGGAAAAAAAGTTACTCATATCGTATTGGTTCAAGTGGCTTAACCTTGGTCCTTTTGAACAAAGGTCGAGATTCAGGTCTTTGTGAATGAACAAAACTCATGAGACTTTTATTCTTAGTAGGCCGGTTCGGCTTGAACTAAATTAGTCAGAGGCCCATAGAGTTTTATAATCATATTTGTAGTTCATTTTACTTTAAAATTGATTACTCGTAAAGATACACCACATCTTTCACATATTATTTTTACAGATAAGTTTGAGGTCAGCACGATCGGCAAGATGTGCAAAGTATTTTCTTTTATATCAGGGATCAAATAAAGATTTTGAGTAGTTGTAAGTCACTTGAATAATCATAGAAAAGTTTGCTTTTTTTTTTTGTACAGTTCTACAATATATGTTACGACTTGAAAAATTTTAATATAGCTTTAAATTACTGATTTTGGATATTTTCACAAGTTTTAGAATGTGTTTATATTTTTTAATAGAAATATTTGAATTTGAAAAGAAATTCCACCGAATTTTTTAGGTTATGTCCATTTTGAATATAAGTAGTACAAAATTTAAAAGAATTCTTGAAAAGTTTTCGATGGTTCTCTCTCGTAAAATTTCATGAGGATTATCCTTCCAGATGGTTTCCATCGATATCTTCCCTGGAGAAAACCAAATCAAGAAGCGGTAGGTTTTCAGTTAGTTCTCCGAGACTTGCAAGGGATATTCGGGAAAACCAAATTTCATGGCTCTGTTTCTATTATTTCTCTCGAAAAATTTATGCGGAAAACGTCTCGGAAATTCCACTTAAATGGATTGATTTTCCATTAGAAAAAGTAACTCCGGAAACCGTGTCCCAGGAGGTCTATTTTCCCTTTGGAAACCTTCGTAGATTTTGAATGTCTGCCGATTGTTTATTCCACATAAATTCCGTGATTTCTTGAAATCTCAATAATTTATTGCTGAATAATTTTATAATATTTTTCTGAGGGTAATGAACGCATTTATAGGAATAAATTCAATTAAGAAAAGGATAAATGTGAGGCCTGATTTCTTGCTAGGAAACGGAGAAGATGAGGTAAAGCAGGTTTGCAGTAATTATAATCCAACCACCCCTACAGTGAAAGTGATCTTAGTACGGTAGTATAAGATTCCGACTCATAGCTATGAGGTTCTAAGTTTAATTTTTATCGTGAAGTCATGTTGCTTTTTATTTTTCTTTATTTCTTGTCCTTGTAATATGCGTATGAGCCTCCTTATTACAAGAAAAGAAGGAAACGTGCATCACAGTAGAAGAAAGTCTTCAATGGAATGGTCATATTATGTAGATCATGTTGGCATAATATCTTCATTTAAGTAGAATCCCCAATTTATATATTTGTCCTATTAGAGTTCACTATTTGCTAGGATTTTAGAATTAATAATTATACTTGTATAATTATTGATTACATGTCAGTTCTAATTATATGGATATATCACGTTATCAGTAAAGGAGAAAGTCTTTAGTGAAGTGGTTAGTTATATCACATGTCACTAATGACGTGATATATCCATCCAACCAGAACTTGACATGTGATATATAATTATACATATATAATAACTAAATCATGAAATTTTCTAAAAAATATTAAAAAATTCCTAACAAATGCTGAACTCTAATTTGACAAATATATAAATGACGAATTCTGATTATACAGAGATAGTAAGTGAGTATTACTTCTGTGGTATGACTGTTTTATTAAAGACTTTCTCTCATTAAAGAGTTTCCCATACATTAGGTCTCTCCTCGGAATTGTAATTGTATTCATTAATGTTTTACATGGGTAACGTATGCTGTAACATTCTTAGATTGCATCCCCCGAAACTTAAATGCATGATAATAAAAAAAGGAAAGGAAAAACCAATCCTTTTATTAAAGGGTGAATTACACCGCAAATCATGTTGATTACTCATTTTCTTAAAAAATTTAAATATTTCAATTTTAAGATATAGAATGATACAGTTTCATTTTATTCTAAAATTAAATTAAATATTTTCAATTTGGAAAAATAAATCAAATAGTTTTATTTTTTAAAATTAAGCCAAAATTTTAAAATTTATAAAATAAAAATCATATTATTTTATTTATTAACAAGTTAAACTAATATATCAAAATATAAAATGACATGCTTACACAGTATATCTTACTTTATCTTTTTTATTATACACGTAAGAATCAATAAAATTAGAGTAATTTTATCTAGAATTAATTTAATAATTTAATATTTTTTTCTTAAATTAAGATTAATATTAATTATAAGAAAAAATCAAGAGGAACTTTATATAGAAGATATTGGTGTAAATTCTAAAAAATTTCTAATATGCTTTTACTGTATAAAGAATTAGTCACCTAAGCGTTTAACTCCAAGTTTAGGTTAAACAAGTTAATCTAATTCAACAATAAAATAATGTTATTTTAAATTTCAAATATGAAATGTCTAGTTGAAATTAGAATAAAAAAGAAATCATATGAATTTATTTTTAAAATTTGAACCGTATGGTTTAATTTGAGAGTACTATGAAATTACACATTTTTTTTAATTTAAAATGTTTACATTTTTTTGAGAAAAGAGCAAAACTCATACCTTTTTTAATGTAATTTAGCCTTTATTAAATTCAATACATATGAATAAAATAGAATGGAATATAATAGATATTTTACCTGTTCATTTCTATATTTTTTTGTGATTATATTATTTAAAATTGATATCTGCAGTGTTTACAGAAAAAAAATTTGATATGTACAGTCATTTATTGAAAACATATTTTAATTAGAATTAATGGACTAAACATTATCTTAAAAATTCATGGATACTCATTTTACAACTGTTGTTAAATTTATGCAAATTTCATCCCCTCTCATTTTTAAAACTAGCAAAAAATTAATTAATTATCTTTTATATTACTGTATTTTATTCTATCAAATTCATTTAATTGCATTCCTTTTTTAGTCTATAACACAAGATATTCAAAAGTTTAATGAGTCATGAACAAGAGATTTCAAATCATCTCATCTGAATTACATTAGTATTTGATTACATTCGGTTCCATTCTATCATAGCTGACATTGCCATTTAGGTTTCAGAGATGGAACCCGACAGGACACTTCTGGTAAATTTCCATGAAGTAGAAACCCGAAACCGCGAACGCTCGTCATCAAAGCCGCTTCCCTCATATAAACCCTAATCTCCTAAACAACGAGGCCGTAATCTCCTCAACAACAAGGCGTAGCCGCAAGCTTTCGTTTTATCTCCACAGCTCCCTCCTCTGGTCCAAAGGTTAGGAGAATAGAGTGAATGGCCTCCCTCCGTCTTGACGACCTGTGTCGAATTTTCAAAAACCTCGTAGAAACAGAGAAGGTCTCTTGAGTCTCGACGAGCTGGGCTGGCTCCTCAACATGATTGGCCACAGACAGTCTGGAAGAGCTAGAGTCGTCTGCCGGAAAATCTGGCCTCGACCTCAATGAGTTCTTGCTCTTTTACAACTCGATCTCGGACAGGAGCGGCAGCAGCAACGGCAACGGCACTGCTGGGAATGAGGCTGGTTCGGGAGAGAATATAAGAGCTGATGTTGACGGTGAACAGATCGACCTTCTCGAGGCTTTCAGGGTGTTCGATCTCAACAGCGATGGCTCAATTTCGAGTGAGGAGCTTCGGACCGTGCTCTTGAGACTGGGAATGTGGGATGAGAGGAGTGACAGGGACTGTGGAAGGATGATCAGTGCGTACGACAGTAACAGGGACGGCCGTCTGGATTTCGAGGTGTTTAAGAATATGATGGTGCTGTCGACTTCTTGATTGATATATATATATATATATATGGATTTAGCTGATTGGCGTTCTTCCTTCTGCCTGATCTATCCAATAAATTAATTGTTAATGGAAAAAAATATGCCTTTCGATTTAATTGTGTTATGGAACAAGATTATTAGAATGACCCTTTGCAGAAAATTCGACCAGCAAGTATAGAGATCTATCGAACCGAATCAATAGGAGATTAATTTTTAATGTCATGCAGCAATCTTCGTGAATCAATTAAAAGCTTCAAGGTATATGTTGAAAACTCAGAATTTTTTTTCTTTTTTTTCTTTTTCTTTTTTTCACTTTGAGAATTGTTAATGAGGTATAAATAATTATCGGCCGAATTTTTCACATCAGAAATGAGTTTGACTGATCTAAAAATTTCTCTACATAGATAATCCTTAAGGATGTTCTCAAAAGCGAGTAATATTCAATATATAGTATGTAATAAATTTGAAATATAAATCATCATTCAAATCTTAATACTCATAAAATTGACTCTAAAAAAATATAAAAATTTTATACATGTCAAGATTTAAAAGATGAACGGGTTGTGAATTAAATGCTGAATATCTATTCCTCAAGAAAGCTCCACTTTGTCGAGTCGTTATCAAAGTGGGACGCTTGGCCGTGCAAGGATCGGTCGGAGTGTGGTCGGCTGGATGTTGACGGACAACTTGTCAAATAGCAAGCCAACCGTGCTAACAACTTGCTTTAATTTCCGTCGAAAAGCTTATCGTATAAACAGGAAAAAAATGCCATGTGTTACTCAAAATAAAAGGAAGGCTTAGTTACAGCAATGTGCTACCAAACTTTCATACAATTGGTATTGTTTTCGCATTGTGATCTAGTTATTTTGATTCGATCTCACCAGTGACACTTTCCTTATCATTTTATTCGATTTTTCTTCTATTGCTTCTTGGTCAATATGCTTTTTTTTCTATACACAAAAAAAAAAGAGGAGATAAAGGGATGAGGCTATATAAAAACAATCTACCAGTCACTTATAAGTTGAGGATATAAAATGAATTAAATAAATTAGAGTCCAATGAAATAGAAATGCGATTTTTTTGGCTAAGGAAAATATGTTCATAATACCAAAGTGGATTGGTTAAGGTGGTAGACTGTCTCTTTCCCTTAAACAAAATCTTGCGCTTTTAGTCGTTTGAATAGAGAGAATTTATTTTGGACAAGTTTTACCCCTTATGAATCGGATTAGTTAAAGCTCACTGGACCTTTACATACCGGTAGTACAAACCAAAAAAAATTCATTCAATTGTCCAAAAAAAAGAAGTCTGAAATAGAGTTGAGATGCTTATGAATTATATCTTATTAAGGTTTACAAGTCCATGGGTTTAGAAGGGATACGTGAAAGAGAGAACAATGGACAAGAAAAATTTTAAGAATAGAATCTACTATCTGGTTCAGGAGCAAAGGCGATGCCATTACAATAGTAAAATATCCACCTGAGTTTATAAGAGGTTGGCTCATGCCCATCTAAAATCTAAACTATTAGGTGGTAGAATCAATGTGGAGATTTAATCCTCAATAGCAACAATCCGTGTTTCTCATATTTTTACTAAAATAATACAATTTAGAAGACTACATGCATGATAAAGGAGGTTGAAATCCCCTGAGTGCATAGTCCTTAATAAGGTCATTCACACATTTATTTTACACATTATTGCAATATAATTAATAACCAAAAGGCACGCAAGTATATGTATCATTTTAAATAATAAAATGATGAATAATATATCATTCCTACGAGGATCTAGTTTAATTAAAACTAAACAATAAATTAAGCAGCCAAACCAAGTTAGGCAAATCGAAATTACATGTGTTAAGGAAAGCAATTAAAGAAAATTAAAAGTAATTAGAAGAAATCAAACAATGTTAATGGACCTAAACTCACAACTTCACTCAATTCTACTTCTAAATCCAAATTTAATTTCTATATGCAATTAATTATGATGCTATTATCCTAGAGTTTTATGTCTTCTTACCTACTTCTCGGTTTAACAAGAACTTATTTTTAGAATGATACTAATTACTCTATATCTAGGCAATTAATATTAAGAAAACCTTAATTTAGGTACTTAGAGTGTGAAAGGCTAATCTTTCGATGCTTCTCACAAGTAATCCCGATCACTTAAGTGTAAATAATCCCACATTATATTATATCTCTGGCATGATTTCGACTCCGTCGCCCCAGTTTGTCAATTTCTCCGACTTGATTTAATTGGTGGCCAAGCAATTAGAAAGTGGTCAATACAAGAATAATATAAGTAACATGAATGCAATAAATCACATATAAGAGAAAAGAGAAGAATTTAGAAAGTAAGAATGAGTTTCAATGCTTGTCCAAGGAAATAGCAAATTATTTGATAATAGAATTAAAAAAAATACCAACAAAAGATTCGAATACATCACGACTCAAAAAAGAAAAGAGGAAAGTAAAAAAAAACTTTTGAATGAATTGAAGTCAATCTCTCAATCCCTGAAGTCTTCTTGAAGCACATTGATCATCTTCTTCCCTTGAAGCCGTGAATGATTTGATCTCTCTTGATAGTAAAAAGATGTGTAAAAAGATTGATATCCAAGGATCCTCTAGTGTACTGCTAGATCTAGAATTTATAAGGATGGAGAATATACTATTACACCTTACCTAAAATATTTCTAAAATATTTCTATCCTAATAATACTCTTAACAAAATATTGTATTTCCCATGGTGTGAGTCAAGTGAAATATGCTCTTTTGGTATCTTAGTATCTCAGATTATCTTTCATATTGTATTTCGGGATCTTCAGGAAACCCAATATTCCTCGATTGTCATGGACTCTTGTGTGCCAGCGAGGCATCCTGACCCTAAATCGCAACCCACAACTTTTTGTAGCTCTCGGCTTCAGGGAGTCGCACCACACAACTCTGTTTGCTCTCGCCTTTAGGGAGTGGCCACCTGAGTCGTGACTCATCTCCTGTTCCTCTATTTTCTAGCTTCAGTTCAACTTCATTTCGTGGGCTGGGGTCCATCATCTTAACCCGGTTGGTCCTTCATTACATACTTACATCAATAAAAAGCCCAAAAGTATCAATATTCTTGGAAGAAAATCTGAATTAATTATTCATGACTTGATTTCACTCAACCAAGGAAAAGTAACCAATCATGATTAAAATCTCATAAAACTCAAACAACTCACTTGAATCTGCTTGAAAATATGTTCAAATAAGCATATACATAGAAACACACATGAATTAACTTGGAACCATGGGCTTCATGGAGAATAAAACCCTTATTAGAAAAAAAATTCCAAATATAAAGTAGTATTTGCTTCTAGTTCCAGTTTCCAAATATCTATAAATTAAGATGAATTTTACCAATTATTTTATTAAAATACAGTCATAATTCGGTTACTTACTCTTTTTATTTCTATGTGAAGAAATGCATTTTAGATTGAGATCACCTAGTTGAACAAATCCATTACAACATGCTTGGTGGAGTTCAATTATTGATCAACACTCCAAGAGAATTGTGTTTTAGCGACAATATGTTATCGACGGATGAAAGGTCGGTAAAATTCTCGAGAGGCTTGCGATCATTTTTTGATTAATGTAATTATTTGCGACCAATTTTAGACAACCAAGCCAGTCAAAATATTTTGACTGCTTTTGCCACAAAATATCGAATAACATTTTGTCGGTAATTGATTGCTAAATCATTTGTCAGTAATTGATCACTAAATGATTGAAAATCGCGACAAAAACTACTCGTCGGTAATTGATCACTAAATAATTTGTCAATAATTAGTCACTAAATGGTCAGTAAATTATTTGTCGGTAATTGATCACTAAATGGTCGAAAATCTCAAGAGGACTTGCAAAAGACGAGCATTGAAAATAAAGAAGAATCTAAATATTGCATGCATTGCTGGTTACAATAATTAGTTTGAAGGTATTTAACTATTTTTTTAAAGTGTAATTACTTGTTGATAATGTGATAATTCAATTTAACACAAGATTATTTATGTTACTTCCATATTTCGTTATCAATATTTATATATTTTAAATTTATCCATAGTATTGATAGAAATTTCTTTCATAATAAAGTTGTTAATAGAGGAAATATTTTATAGATGAATTTTTGATCACATAGGACTTGGATGTATAATAGAAATACTATTCCTTTGATAGAGTTTCTAACATATGAAAATATTAGATGTCCATGTGTGAAATGTTACAAAAAGGAGATTTTATTATTATCTGATGATGTAAAGGAATATCTCTACAAACACGGTTTTAGACCCAACTAATAGTGTTTACGTTAGTTTATTATTTTAATTCTTTCCAATTTTCGACCAACTACTGACCAACATACTTTTTCACTTTTTCTTTCGAATCTATTTGGCTATACATACATGCAACAAATTAAAAATAGTACAATAAATAGTGCGGAGCCGATCTTCATGCCTGCTGTGCTGATAGTGCACTGAGGAGCCAATCTTCATGCCTGCTATACCGCTGCTGCACTCATCTTCCTGTCCTTATTGTCTTCTTCTGTGTTTCTTTTTCATTTCTTTCTATTTTTTAGAATTCCACGACCTCCCTTCTAAAGCAACATTTACTTCTCTTCACCAAATGGAGAGAGACAGATGAAGAAATCCTCGGAGTCATTAATGGCAGTCCAATGCAGCTCCACCGAATCCTTCTGCTTGCATTGCTGAGAGCCTTCCACACCGTCACCGCCTTCACCTCTTCCTTCCCTAGAGCCCAAGTATTATCAAAAGACCATCACATTTAGCTCCGACCATCGCATCATCATATCTACGAGCTGCCATCTATATCCGTGATCCTCTCCACCATTTTCAAACAATTTTGGCTCAAGCTGATTATCAAACTCAAGGACCAATGGAGCTCCTGCTACTTCTTTTTCCTTTTTTTGATAGAAAAGCTCGGTAAGCAAATTCAGTGGCAAATTCTATTTTAACAATCATACTTCACTTTCGTTGTTGTGCTTATACTACTGTGATATATATGAAGATTTGTAGAAGATAAGTGTTGAGTATATATCTTTATAATATGTACTTCTAAATGTATATCGTATTAATGACATGTTCTAGCAGATCTTTTATTTATTGACACTTCTTTGTATATAAAGATTTATCAGTAAAGATTTGTAGACATGTCGGTGTATCTTTTCAAACCAATTTATATATCTATAACTTTCATCGAACTAAAGACTAACTTGTTTGTCGATAATTTTTTGACAATTTAAACGAATTAGCGACCAACTCTTGGTCGATAACTTTTTGACAATTTAGACTAGTTAGGGACCAACTCTTGGTCGATAACTTTAGACCAATTAACGACCAACTTCTTTGTCGATAACTTTAGAAGAATTAGTGACGACCCTCTTGGTCAGTAACTTTAGACGAATTACCGACCACCTCTTCGTTGATAACTACTTTCGATGAGCACTTTTCCATCTATGCTTGTTTGGTCAATAAGTTGGTCGTTATTCATCATTTTCGACACTATTCCGACGACTCACCTTCCAATACTTGTATTGGTAAAACACAAGTTTCCTGTAGTGTAAGAATAAAGATTCATGAGGAAATGAATTAATGATTAATATAATTACAACATATTTGGTAATAAGTTATGTAGTAGAGAAAGAATAAGAATTCATGGAAAATGTATTAACGGTAAATGTAATTGGTAAGTAATAAAGTTGAATGTATTTGGTCATAGTTTTTGAATGAAAAATGAAACATTATTTTATATTTACCTAATATGAAATGTCCGAAATGCTATTAAAAATAATTGGAAATACATATTTTATTCATCTAAAATTAATAAAATAAAAAGAGTTCAGAAAAAAGAGGCCTGGTACCAAAGTGAATCGGTTGAAGTGGTAGCATACTTCTTTCTCTTAAGCAATATCTTGGGTTCATTCCACTCTTCTGAGGGTCGGTATTTGGGGTTTAATGGTGGCCCTCAAGCCATATAATACATTATCCAGTGGAAACGTCAGTTGTCATAGTGCTAGACACAATCAATATAAAAAAAAGGTCTCGGATTCGAGTGTTCTTAATAGAGAGAATTCTCCTTAGGATGGCTTTACCCCTAGTAGGTTCTATCAGCTCGAACTCAATTAGTCTGGATTCATTGAACTTCTAAATGCAATGGTTCATATAGAAAAAGGGGAGTGCAGTAGTGTATATAATTATTTAAAGAATAATAGATTACTTTAGAAGTTCGTATATTTTAATTTATTATGGCAATAAGAAACACAAATCAAATAATCAGTGGAGGTCTTTTTGCATTGGGCTATAGTAAAGCTTGAATATGAAAATCAGATATAACTAAAACTACAACCAAACAACATACTAAACCTTTTTTTGAGCGGAAGACAATGTTCCATTAATTGAAGAATGATACACAAAATGATTCTTAGGTCTTCTCTATATCTTCCCTTCTTAAGACTTCTAAGTGTGGAGAAGAGATGACAATAGGTCCCTGAGAAGTTATAGTATGCGACCGATTTAGTATTATTATTATTATGGGCAAAATTTTAGTACTTCTAGGTGCATAAATAGCATCCTAGTGGTCAAAGCTTTCCAACCCTATACAAAGCGTAAACAAAATGTTATCCATGGTTGTGCATCCCCTTGTAGTCCTGATTAGTAGAGCCTTTACATCTTTTGTACTCTCCTTGAAGTAGAAGTGATGTGATCTTGATGTGATTACCACGTTATAATGCAAACTTCGCGACTTCTACTTCTCCTTAAAGAGGTACATGTTACTCAAACATGTTGTCCAAGCCCATTTTAGGGTGCAAGGAAGTGGTGCACACCATAGCCAGCCTCGAAAGGTTTCCGTTAACTACCATAGCAAACTGTGAGATGGGAGGACTAAGTTCATATGTTCATTGTATGTGGATGGATTCCATGCATGCCTAGGCTTCTTTGTAAGATATGGTTCTTCTGCTGATGATTTCTAAAGTTGTTCTTTGTTCAACTTTGTCTCCTGACTACAAAATTGTGTTCCTGGAACGATAGATTATAAAGAGAAAAGTGTGGGTACTACTTTTCGGAAAGTTTAGCCTCGTTTCTACTCCTAGAAGTGTTTTAATCCGATCTGCCATTGAAATGTCTCTATGGGCTTGGATTTGCACTAAACATTGCAAAAGAGACCACAAATTGGTGCTAAAAGGAAAAGGCAAGAAGAATATCAATAATTTCATGTTCCTAACTATCAAAAAGATAGGGAAGGTCTTGTAAGGGCACTACTATGTGATAGGAAGTATCGAGCGACAAGTTTCCATAATAGAAGCTTTTGATGATCATGCACTTTTGCTCTCCATAACCTTTTCCATTCTAGAGGTGAATAATGGAAGAGCTAGCGGAAAAGATGTTTCTTTTTAGTCAAGTATGCTGATTTCAAAGTGAACATTACGTTGGAGTTCGGCCACCATTGTAGAATATACATTTGTTGCCCCTCTCTTGGGGTAATGAAAAGAATGTTTCTCACTATGGGTGGAATAGTTCAAAAAGCAGATCTTTCTTCCAAATCTTTGTTCCTTAGATGAAGAGTTCTATGGCCCATTGAATGTTTGGCAGGGGCAATTCATCAGTAAGGGGAGCTGGGAGGAAGATTGGATTATTTGGAATTCGGGATCCTTCCACATGTAGATTCAATTGCCATTCACTATAACAATTGCCTTTGGTAGTGAACTTTAAGTTTTACAAAGACCTTTAAAAAAGAAGGACGACTTAGAGTTTGAAGTATGGGCTAGAAGGAGTCGACGGTTGAGACAGAGATAACTTAACTTTTAGTATTTTTAAATTTCACAAATTTTTTTTAAAGAAAGACGACCCTATTGTCTATTTTTTTTTTAATTTCACAATTTTCAATCTTTACTGAACATTTAAAATTTCAATAATAAAATGTTAAAGATAACTAAAAGCTAACTAAAACAGGACCAGAGATTAAATTCAATGAGAAAAAGTTTAGGACGAAAAGGGAAAAGTAAGAAAAGATTGAGGGTCAATTCCAACCCCAACCCTTTTTTGGATGGAGGGAAAAAAAGCCAAGGAAGATGAAGAAAAATTTTACCGTGTTTGGAAGCAATTTTTTAAAGGATGTGAAAGAGAATGGAGGTGAAACATTTAAATCATTTCCTCTCCTAAAGGTGATTACTTTTAAACCGCAAATTGAAGTTGAATAGAGGTGTAAATGCTACAGGCGGGTGTAACAATCAAGTTACGCTTTTCTTTTTTGTTAATAAACCCATACAAAATGATAATATGGTAAACTAATTTAACTTTTTCTTCTAATTCCCTTTATCATGTGCATCCAAATAAAGTTAAAGTTTTTCACTCTGTTTCGCTCATCCCATCCTCTTCTTCCTTCTCGTTGAGAGAGTATTTTGTGTAACTGGTACACCATGTAGTAGTATCGTTGTGATATCACAAACCAATAAAATTCAGTCATTTTAAGATTTGTGTAAGTAAAATCCTCAAAATTAAAACCTAAAAATAATTAAATTATATTGATTTGTAACATCGTATTATCACTAATACGTATAACCGTTAGAGATAATTGCCTCGGAGGTACAAAACTTTTGATGGATATAATATTTTGGTATAAAATCTTTAAAATGTAACGCTCGAGTATGATGTCTTCTTAAAATGCAATAGTTCGATGTGTTTCGCAATTTTTCCTTTACAACATTATGGACCGCTGAGACTTTTACTGATGCGGTTTGGAAAAAAAACATTTTTTAAAAATTTAAAAATAAAAATTGAAATCTTTAAATGTTCCGGCGAGATCTCCAGCAAGGAGGGTACCGGCTGGCATCCATGGTCGATGTACCTTCCTTTGTTTTTTTATCCTAATTTTGAACAGAGAGAGAGACAGAGAGACTGGTCGGGCTCCCTCCAGTAGCACCCTCCCCCTCTGACGAACTCGTGGGAGGTCACCTAGCTTCCAATTGAGTCATCCAATGGGGACAGGCCGGCGAAGGGAGCCCGCTTGGTCTCTCCCACCTCCCTCTCCCAAAATCGAAATATTCCAAAAATTTGGGATTTTGAAATTACAGGTTAGTGCTGGAATTTGTTTCTGAGTTGATATCGTGGGTCCTCGTGGTCTCCTATCAATAAATTTTGATGGATAAGGTGGCCTAGGGTTTTGGAGGCAGTAGAAAGATGGAGGAGGAAACAGAGGAAGAAGATGATAATCGCATTTCAAATTCCATCATTAAGTTGATGACAGTCCAGTAGTAGGTTTGTTTGTAATAAAGTTTGTAGTTGGAGGTCCAAATCCTCATTCGGGTAGTTCTCTGTTTCATTCATAGTTCTAGATTTTTTTTAATTAATTCGGTAGAAAAAGAAAGATATAATTTCACGTAACACCTCCAAGAACAAACATGTTGCCAATCGCTACGCTAAAGTTAATCCTACTTGTGGTGATCGATTTTATCATTTATTAGTCTTTTTCATTCTTTTCTCCCTTGGAAATCTAGCTGCCCTCCTCCCCCACGCGGAACCCGTTTCGCCCTCCTCCATTCATCCCCTTGCAGAACCCTAATTTGGCCTCCTTATTACTTGTGTACACCCCACTTTTTCGTTTTTGAGAGAGTGGAGAGGGAGAGCGGTTCGGGGGCTCCTTCCGCCAGCCCCCTCCCGCTTTGGAGAGGGAAGGGGCCGGTGGGCAGTCCATAGCCGGTTAATTTCCTCGCTTTTTTTTCCTCTAATTTCTGTTTTCATTTGTAATTAAAAATATTTTTCTTGTGCCATATCAACAAATTTATCTTATTAAGATGTCTGTGTCATCAATTTTGACATATAGATGTGCCATGTCAGAAAATACTGATGGTGTGAACGAAAAATTGATAGAATATATCACGCTATTACATCTTTAAAAGCTTTTAAAATCAAATATTACATATTTTTTTTAGTTTTTACACTAAAACGTTATATCAAGTAAATGTTTTGCACCACAAGGGGCAATTATCCATACCGGTCACATATGCAACACTCTCCCCTTTTTCTTTAACCTCCATCCAAATGGTTTGTACTAATACCACTATTTTTGGGTAATAAAAGGAACGGGTTCTCATGCGTGTTGCCCAAGGAGCGGGAAGGGAAGCTGTTTCCTTGTTGCTTTTGATTGGCACGTGGAGATTGAACTCTCATGTTTGAACACGATCCAGACGAAAAGGTATTTCTAGATTTCTTTCAACCATGCTGCTTTGTGGAGGAAAGAATATGCCGATTCAAGAAAGAGACCATCCAATAAAAACAAACGCGACAACTATTATGGAAAAGGAAGTTTTGACTTATCATCAATCTTTGTTTTTTCATCATTTTATATTTGAAATTTTTTTTCAAAGATAAGGGAAATCTGTAAATCTATTTTAATAGTATAAAATAAAGAGAAATAAAGTTATGAAAAAATTGTACAGTTGATACAAAATCTTTGGTGAAAGTAACATTTAGGTACAAAAGTTTTTTCTATCCCTTCGTACTACAAAACTTTTTAAAAACGTAACATTTGGATATAAATTATCAAGTTTCTTCTAACACTGTTAATCGAACTAATATGGTTAATACAACATGTATGTTGACTAAACATTGCGTGATAATTTTTATTGTATAACCAATTTATTATTTTACTAATAAATTGAAAATAATATCAAGCAATAATAAAAACTTGATTAAAGTCAATCAATCGAATCAAATTAATCTCTCCGTTCCCACCAGCCACCTCCCCCTCCCCTTCTCTCTCTCATACCTCACACACACTTTCTCCCTCTCTCTCTCTCTCATACCTCATGCGTTCTAGATCTGACACACAACAAGCAATGAAAAATAAACAATCACACACATAAGAAAACACATTCCCGCCTCTCTCTCTCTCCCCTTCCCTCTCTCTCCTCCCAGCCATTCCTCCCTTCTCCTTAATCAAATAATTTCTAATTAAAAACTAAATTAAAATTAAAATGATATAATTTAGAGAAATAAAATATAAAAAATAAGAAAACTAAAAAAATAAAAATAAAAATACATCTATCTCATTTATCTGTGAACAAAAAGAGAATAAGAAGTACAAAATTCTACCAGTAAAATTCGATCTCAAACTGTTTATTTCAAATTGAGAGTACTAAAACTATAGTGTTTTTATTCAATTAGCTACTCTCTCTGTATTTAGTTTCCTTTTTCTTTAAAATATAACAATTATAAAAATAACAATAGTTATTTGGTTATACCGATTTAGATATCATTTTGATATTTTAAGGTTATTCAAGAAATAAAACATTTCATAGTACGATCTCATCGGTCAATTAAGTTAGTTATTATCGGTTGGATCTGGTTATACCAATTTAGATATCATTTTGATATTTTAAATTATTTGTTTCCTTTTATTTGATTTTCTTACCCTTTGAATAGGCATGTTAACTTATATTATCTTTAAGTCAGTCAGTCACTTTAATAATAATAGACTCTAGTGATTTAGGATTATAACCGACTACATTTATCTTTCTCAATATGTCTGCTTTCTCCTCTCTTATGAATTATATAAAGTTTGTATGTTATCAAGGCAAACCGATCCTGGTGTGGTGATGTGACTATGTAGATAACTAAAGACATCTGAAGCCAAAAGGTATCATGTTATTGTCCGACCTTTGAAATTCAAGAAGAGATGGCTCAAGCCGATTTTCTGACCTCTGAAGGTGAGAAGTCTCAAGTCATTATTTTTCTCGACCTACGAAGTGATGATGCTCAATTCGATTTTAAAAGTCAAGTCATCGTCATCAAAATCTATTATGTGCAAGATACGCCTTCCGTTGCACTATATGCTCATCTTAAGGGAAGTGTTAGTGATATTCTATAGTTATTTAGGAAAAAAATATTTCGTAATAAAAACGTATCAGTCAATGACGTTGGCTAATAGCAATATGATTTCGTGATGTCGATTTAGATATGGTTTTGAGCCTATATATAGGTGGGGTCATCCGTGCTATTTTCGAGTCACTCAGCCATTTAATAATAATAAATTGGTTTGAGATTTTGACCGACAACATTTGTCTTTTTCAATGTCTCTACTCACTCATCTCTCATGAATTATATAAAGTTTGTCCGAAAGGAACATGCTCTCATGTTTCTTGCACAAGCAGGCAGGAAGAAGACTTGCTTCGTGTTGGTGATGTTTACTTTTTCAAGAAGGGAAATTATTCATTTTCCGGTGATTAGACTGAGGAGATCGAACTCTTACGTTTGAACACAGTAAAAACCAAAAGTTATTCCTACGTCCCTTTCAGCTATGGAACTTTGTGCAGAAGAGAATATGTTGAGTCAATAAAGAGGTCATCGATGATAACAAAAGCAATAATTATTATGAAAAAAGAAGTTTTGACTTATCATTAATCTTGTATTGTGGGGGTATCGACTTCTAGGATTTAAGAGCATCCATTACCATACTGAGTTGCTTGGGTGACCCACTCGTGATGGTTATGTCAAGCACATGTAGACATCGATCTGCATTGCATCCGTGAAAATTGATTTCAAAGAACGACATTAACGAATTGGTACGTGTCTTCGAATTTCCAGGGTCATTGCTGTTGTGTTGTAAGTATTGCTTTTCTTATGGAAGCAAAACCGTATTGTCAATCGATCGTTCGGTTCGACCCCATAGTTATACAATGAGCTATCTCATTGATTTTTTTTTTCTTTCTTTCAATTTTTTTCATTCACCGTCACATGTATCCATAAACTTGATGGACCATGAATAGGTCGGATTCGATCTTACTGAGCTCATTAAGGGGTATAACTCTTTAAAAAAATAGTCTTTTTTTGCTCATAAGATTTGAATTCGAGAACCCTTTTAAAGTAGAGATATCGGATTACAAAACCAATTCATAATTATAAAATTATCAATCCGGATTTACAAGAAGCTGACTCCATATCTAAACCAAAAGTTTAGAATGATGGGTATCGGTTGGTGGTACCGAATCTCTTATAAACCAGAAGTGGAAAATTTTTCTTTTGGTGTCAAATTTAACAGGCCACGAGTTTCAGTCTTGGACCTGGCTCGGTACAGTTGGCTCTAGTAGTATCATGTAAAATTATTCATATGTGCCTACAAGGAGGCTAAGTCCATTCCAACCAAGAATCTTAAATTGATAAATTGATATTATCCATTCTCATATAAACTTTACTTCATTTCATTATTTATCCAAGGTGGACTTCATTTCTCAGCGATAATATTGTTACTTCCCTTTTCCATTTAGTCAACTTTATCCTGACCAGAAACACTCTGACGCCAGCAGATGCCGCGGTTTCGTGGTTCAACACCGAATCTTGCATCATGTCTCGTTTAATTTATGCCACGTGAGGAACGACGCAGCCATTTGATTCTCTCTCGAGCTGGATGCGGCAGAACTGACGAGCCCAAAAACGTGAGTTCATCTTCATGCCTATATAACTGGCTCCTCCTATCTGCAGCCGATCAGAAGCCCCAAACCGAGCTGCACCGTAGAGACATTGAAAGTGAGTGTGAGAGAGATGGAGAAGCACAGCATTCACAGGAACGACGATTCTGCCGATAAGTCTTTGGATGAAGTGAGAGCAGACTTCAGCAAATACAAGAAGGAAGAAGGGCTGATTCCGCAGCCGAGGAAGCTGGTGAAGCGGATGGTTGTTGAGAAGATCGCCGGAGCCATGGCCACCGCCTTCTGTCACGATCCTCGTCCGTGCTGTCAATACAAGAATGCGGAAGCATGACACAAAAACATAATGTAACATCATAACGATGTCTCCGATTTGAGAATAATAGAGTTTCATACCTATCGTTAAAATCATTTGCTCTATAATATTAAACTTATCACATAATGGTACAATTTATTGTTTGTTATTTTATAGAGAATGTAATCCTAGAATCGATCATACGAACGAGTATCACGGAAATAATAAATTGTAAAACTCGTAATAAACATGCAAATCTCCATAGATGAGAGGATGTGTTAAGGCGATACATGCAAGGGACAAGCATAGTAGAGTGGTGGCAGTCGGATGCAAGCGATATCCATATTTTATATCCAACCAGCGGTCAAAATCCATTTTGTATCTCGTCTAATGAAGGATCTAGGTCCTCTCAGTTATTTTCTCGGACTTGAAGTGGCTCCTCACAAAACTAGATATTATTTGTCTTAGACCAAGTATGTGTCTGACCTATTATCACGAGCATGTCTTACAGACAATAAGATTATTTCTATACCATTGTAGTACAATATTAAGCTTACTCCAGTTGAAGTTGTGTCACAATAGGACTCTACCTTTTATTATCATTAGTTGGAAGGTTGGTTTATCTCACTGTCACCCTTTATCATTAGCTTATGCAGTACATATGATTTGTCAATTTATGGTAGCTTCACGGTCCTCTCACAATGTTGCAGTCTACATATTCTTTGATATATAATTTTTCACTAGGTGTATTTCCCATTTGACTCCATGTTATGGCTTCGTGCCTTTAGTGATGCTAATTGGACTGGTGATCCAAGAATTGTCGATCAACTGCACATGACTATCTTTTTCTTGGAGATTCTCTTATTTCTTGGTGGAGTAAGAAGCAAACTATTATTGTATACTCTAGTACTGAAGCTGAGTACCATGCATTGGCCGACATAGTTGCAGAACTTCTAGGGCTTTAGAGGTTACTAGCAAATGTGGGTGTTCATCATTCTTAGGCAATAAATTTTCAATGTGACAATCAAAGTTTGTTATAAATTGCCCATAATGATGTTTTCCACAAGCGTACCAAACACATTAAGACTGATTGCCACTTTATTCGTTAGCATATTCTTGGTGGTGCGGTCTGTTTACAGTACATCATTTTAGCATATATTTTCACCAAAACACATCGTCCTAGGCATTTTCTTGACTTAACTCACAAACTCCAAGTGATATCGACTCCGCCCTCTTGAATTTGAAGGGGATGCTAGTGTATATATTTAGTGTATATATCTTATATATTCAGGTAGAATATTTCTCGATATATTTTGGTAGAATATTTTGTTGGTTTAATTTCCCGAATTTGATTTTCAAGTCCATCCTATAAATTAGAGCCTTTTATTGTACTTTTCAACCTACATCAGTACACTCTATTCTCCCCTAGTTTTTCCCTCTTTTGTCAAGGACGGAAAGAGAAAAGTAAGAGAAGGCTGAGGGCCAATTCGAACCTTTTCCTTGACAGTTTTTTGGATGGAGGTGAATAGAAGGGAAGGGAAATGAAGACAACTTTTTACCGTGTCTGGAAGTGATTTCTTAAGGGATGTGAAAGAGATTGGATGTGAAATGTTTAAACCATTTCCTCTCCTAAAGTTCATTATTTTTAAACCCCAAATTGAGGTTAAATGGAGGTTAAAACGCTAAAGACGGATGTCACAATCAAGTATCATTTTCTTTTTGTTAATAAATTCATATAAAATGATGTTATGTTCAACTAAATTAACTCTTTCTTCCAATTGCCTCTATTATGTACATCCAAATAAGGTTAAAGTTTTCCTACATTTCCTCCATCCCATACCCTTCCCTCTTCTCTTTGAGGGAGTACGGTATGTACAGGTGGTGCTGATCTAATATTATAAAATAATAAGGGAAAGTCATTTTAATATTTTTAATAAAATCCTAAAAATAAAAAAATATAAATAATTGAACCTTATTAATTTGTAACATCATGCCACCATTGTTATGTACTATACTTTTTACATGTAAGGCTTTATCCTTTTTCTTTAATCTCCATCCAAAAAGATTTGTGCCAACACCGCTATTTTTGGTAATGAAAGTGTTATAGATACTTTAAGGTTATTGAGATAAAATATTTCATTCGAAGATCGCATTGACCAATTAGATTAGTTATTATCGGTTGGATTTGGTCATATCGGTTTAGATATCAATATGATTTTTTAAATTATTAGATTTTCTTAGCTTATAAATAGACGAATTGCTTTATGTTGTCTTCAAGTCGGTCAATTCTTCTAATAATAATAGACTCCCATGGTTTGGGAATATAACCTATCTCGTTTATCTTTCTTAGTATATCTGCTCTCTCCTCTCCCATGAATTATATTAAATTTGTATGTTATTAGAGTAGGTTGATCTTGGTGTGATGATGTGACTATGAAGATGATTGAACACATATGAAGTAAAAAAGACTCATGTTATCCTCTGGCCATTGAAGTTCAAGAAGAGCTGACTCAAGTCAATTTTCTAACCTCTGAAGGCAAGAAGTCTCAAGTCATTATTGTTCTCGACCTTTGAAGTGAAAATGCTCAAGTTGATTTCAAAAGTCAAGTCATCATCATCAAAATTCTTCATGTGCAAGATATGTATTCTGCTGCACTGTATGTTCATCTTGAAAGGGAGTGTTAGAAATATTTTAAGGTTATTTAAAAAATAAATATTTTGTAGTAAGATCATATTAGTCAACTAGGATAGTTATTATCGATATGATTTGGTTATATCGGTTTAGATATCATTTTGAGCCTACAAATAGGCGGGTCATCTATGTTATTTTCGAGTCAATCAGTCGTTTTAATAATAACAGACTGGTTGGGAATTTTAACCAATAATAATTATCTTTTTTTAATATCTTTATTCTCCCCTCCCTTATAAATTATATAAAATTTGTAGAAAGGAACATGTGTTTCTTGCTCAAGGAGCAGGAAGAAAACTTGCTTCGTGTTGGTGAATATTCTTTATTCGAGAAGGGAAATTATTCCTTTTTCCGGTGAGTAGACTACTCACCGAGGAGATTGAACTCTTATGTTTGAACACAATAAAAAGGAAAAGTTATTTCTAGGTCCCTTTCTGCTATGGTGTTTTGTGGAGAATAGAATATGCCGAGTCAATAAAGAGGTCATCAATTTTTGTTTTTTTTTATCATTTAAAATTTAAAACTTGTTTTTCGACAATAAGATGCCCTTGGATCTAGTACAAGGATAGGAATTAAAGAGAAATAAAGTGGCACATAACTCACACGATAATAATCAAATTCAAAACCTGTAATTTGTGAGTAAGAGTTGTGTACTACTATGTATTGCGGTAAAATTGAATAAGCAAGTATATGTATCGTTTCAAGTAATAAAGTGATAAATATCTAGTTCGTTCCCATCAAATTTCACTGAACAGTAATCTAAATAATTAATTCTAAAGTAGGCAAGTCATAAATTAAAAGTACAATTAAAAGTAAATTAATAAATAAATTTGCCACATCATCTATAAAATTCAGCTCGCTTAATAATATCTCTCAAAAACTATAGCCGTTGATGAAAAATTCGTTGAGGACAATAGTCATTTGGCAAGCACTCTCTCAGCCGACCAGATTTTTCAACCAAACCAAGAGTTTCTTGTATCGTGGCCTTGTGGGGCTATCGACTTCTTCTTGAGTTGCTTGAGCATCCATTACTGTTGTGTTACAAGTGTTGTTTGTTTTACGAAAGCAAAACCGTATCGTCAATCGTTCAGTTCGACCCATAGCCATACACGAGCTATCTCGTTGATCAATTTAATCTTTCTTTCAATTTTTTTAATTCACGGTCACATCTATCCATAAACTCGATGGACTATGAATACTTCGGATTCAATCTTGCTCAGCTCATTAAAGGGTACAACTCTTTTAAATATTAAATTTTTTCACTCACAATATTTAAACTCGAGAACCAGCTTAAAGTAATCAGATATCAGATTACGTACACAACCAATTTATAATTGCAAAATTATGCATATGGGCCTACAAGAGATTGAGTCAACATCTAGCCAAAAAGTTTGAACTGATAGCTAACAGTTGGTGGTACCCAGTTTCTTATAAACCAGGAACTGGGCATTTTTCTTCTGTTGTTCGATTTAGCTGGCCATGAATTTCACACCGGGACCTGACATGGTGTAAGTCAGTACGGTTGGCTCTGATACCATATAAAATATTTACCTGTGTCTTTAGGAGGTTGAGCTCATATCTAATCCAGAAACTTAAACTAATAGAATAGTGGTATTTTCTCTATTATTAATCAAGTTTCTTTTCATTATTTATCCAAGTTGGATTTCATTTCCCAACCCTAATAATGTTACTTCCCTTTTCAATTTAGTCAACTTTATCCTGGACAGAAAAACCCCTGATGCCAGAAGATGCCAAAGTTTCGTGGTTCAACACCGAATCTTGCATCGTCTCCTTTAAGTTATGCCATGTGAGGAACGACGAGCCCTTTGATTCTATCTCGAACTGGACGCGGCAGAACTGACGAGCCCCCCGGGAGGTGGCTCCTCCTCTTCGCTGCCGATCAGAAGCCATAAACCGAACTGCACCGTAGAGACATTACAAGTGACTGGGAGAGATGGAGAAGCTGCACGGCATTCACAGGAACGTCGATTCTTCTGATCAGTCTTCGGACGAAGTAGGACGGGTCGACTTCAGTAAATGCAAGAAGGAAGGAACGCTGATCCCGCATCCGAGGAAGCTGGTGAAGAGGATGGTTTCAGAGAACATCGCCGAAGCCATTGCCACCACCTTCTGCCAGGATCCTCGTCCGTGCTGTCAACACAAGAATGCGGAAGCCTGACACAAAAACATAATGTAACATCATAACGATGTCTCCAATTTGAGAATAATGGAGTTCGGTATCGTTAAAGCCATGTGCTCTATAACATTAACCTTATCATATAACGGTATGATTTGTTGTTTGTTATTTCATAGAGAATATAATCTTAGAATTGATCGTACGAACGATTATTATAGAAATAAGAAATTGTAAAACTTGTAATAAACATGTAAATCTCCATAGATGAGAGGAAATCCATTTTGTATCCCATCTGGTCATCGACTAACCATCCAGCGTAGGATCAGTAACCAAGTTGCCTACTTTCAAACCATTGCATCAAATATTCAAACAATTGTATCAGTGAAAAATGAATTATATGTAAAAAAAAAAAAATCAGTTCCCGGCCTATCAACACCCCATAAGTCCATGTGCGAGTGACCTCATTAAGGACTACGCGGACCTCCGGTCTTATGGGTGAGTCCTCAAATTCCCTTAATAGCTCTGGTTAATACTTAACACAATTAACTGTAAACCATCTATGGTTTTAACTTTATTTCACGGTAAAAAGTGCTCACAGTTCCTGAAATCTGCACTACACACTAAAGGGCATGTAGTTGCACCATTGGGTGACACGTGTCCACTTCTTGTTGTAGTATGTATAGTACTCGAGTGAAAGTTCGTGCTACACAGCAGACCCGGGGATTCTTATTTCAATTTTCTCACAACTATTCGAAAAGAAGAGTATGAACAATTTAAGCCACTGAAATAAATAACGTATTGTGCAGAATCAATTTTATATGCACATGCGTAAAAGGCATGTCAAGAGATCGGCTAAAGCAATTAATTAAGTGGAGCATAGGTTCCTCTCTGTGATATGCTCCAGAAGAGAAAAAAGCAACATGCAAGTCAAATTGTCATCTTTCCGGACTATCACACTTATGTAAATGAAAAATGTTCGTCGGATTGGTAGTCCATCAGTACAACTGCAGACAGAATCATGGAGAACTTTTTTATTCATTCTATAGAAACGAGAATCTATTCTTGTAATGAAAACGGGTCTTGTCGGTGAGCTAATAGGGCGAGTATAGTGTGTTTTCCTACTTGCACTATGTGTTTTTGTCAGCCTTTAATACTTTGGGCTTAAGCTCCGGCGGCGCATTCCCCCTCGTCAGGCCCCTCCCTCTCGTCTGTCCGTCATTCGTCACCGTCACTCGCCTTCGGAATGCTCAATTTAGTCCCGTGGAGCAACAGTATCACCGCTTGCCTCCTCCCCATCTGAACCTCCGCTTCATAAGAGCTCTTGATTCGACCTTTTGTGCCCTTACCGATCGCTTCTGTTGCTCGATGCTTCGCGGCAGGGCGCTAATTTGCTCGTGCACTTGTGCCGACGCTTGGTGCTGCATGATTCCGTCCATGGCGATTAGATGTCGCATGCGTGCTTCCATCCATATAAGCTTCCGTCCAGAGTCTGGGGCAGTGGGGCTGTCAGTCCTGGCGAGAGATCGAGCCGCCCATGAGGGCCAAGACTTTCTCGATCGCATCCAAGGTAATTTCCATATCTTGCGTATCCTTGCTCCACGGGGGCGATTAGGGAGCTGTTCCACAAAGCGAGCGTCTCCTTTTCAATGCTCTCACTGACGGTACAACTCTCTCTCTTCAAAAGAAAACTCCATCCTCACACACTCTCTTTCTCTAGATGCTGCTAATTGATACGACCACCCTCTCTTCTCCTCTCTGACCATGACCGTCCTTGGATCGAGGGGGTCTTCGATTGGTGATAACTCTAATCTATCAGTCATGGTCGATGCAGCGATGATTTGGTCTTCTGGATGAAGCGAACCGAGGGGAAGAAACGGAAGCAGTTCGGCGGATGAAGAACTTCGGTGTATCAAGTTTCTTTTAAGGCATATGCATATTTAATTTACTTCAAGGTAAGCATTTTATCTAGATTGAAGATGTAATCAGCTTGAATCTAAGGCTTAGAGGTTTTAATTGATCAGAGATCGGAACCAATTTCAGGCTCTGATAATTCCAGTATTGCATGAACTTTAACATCTAAGAATAATACCCTGTTCACTGGTGGCACTTTTAGTTTCTATTGATTGAGTGTTATGTTCAAAAAGTTCAGTTGATTTTCTGGTGCTTTTGGCGTTGAATCGGTCTTGCTGATTGAAAATCTACATTTCCTACCTGTTTTGGTGTTGTCTTCTGCGATTCGTTTGGGTTTGTTGTTTTTTTGGTGTTGGCAGTAATAATTAACGTAGTGGTCATATATAATGTGCTCTGATTTATGAACAAATTTGTATTCTCTTCCCATGCTGCTTCCTTCACTTTGCCATGAGTATCATGTCGTGGAATTGCAGGGGCTTGGACAGCGTGCTGCAATTCATTCTCTAAGCCTCCTCTGTCCAAGTAGCTTGCACCACTTTCTCAGCCCTTCTTTGCCTATTTTAGTTTCACATAGAAAAAATCAAACGTGACCTACTCTTTCCCTGTCTAAGCAAGAAGTTGATCCCCTTCAAATATTTTAGTAGGAACAGGCTCATTACGCATGTTGTTTTAGTAATTATCCTACCAATACTGTTACACTATTTCCCCTGTTATGGATTTGGTCAAAAAATGTTCTCATCAAAGAAAGTTCTTGAAATAATTAGCAAATAAATGCTACAATACTGAATGAAGCAAGACTTACCCATTGGCAAATCCCTGGACTGAGGAAGAGTTGTTTAAAATTTTACTAATTGAGATTGTTCCTCTTCCCCTTAAGTAACACGGGAGCTTGTGCTTATCCGAAATTTGCACTGCATGTTCGCAGTTGTATTGCTAATTATGTGTCTTCTGTCGAATTTCTTGCTTTTAGATTTTTGGTGAATTCTGTGCTAATTTTGTTTAAGACTTATAGGGCATGGAGGAACAGTTTATACGCAGGGTTCCACCATCTGTCGCAGTGTGGATAGAGCGACTCTTGAATGAATGTCCATGTTCTAGGCTCCAATGAAGATAAGTCATTACATTTGTCTTTATGGTAAGATAAATCGTACGCATTCTGCTGCAGAAATGCAAGTAGCCTTGCAATTTAATAGATCTATTCTCTGGATATTTTACCCCCCATTGCGTTGTTTAGCGGCCTGGAAGCTACCCATGCTTTTTTCCCATCTTGCAGAGTAATATGTGGTTGGCAGTGACTCAATTTTTTTATGTGCTAACAGTGCACTGTGATAGCTGATGGATTGAATTGAGGGGTGAATAACTGTTTCTGTTTGTACCTGTTAGTATCAGCAGCCACTTCCTGTTTGACCTCTAGTAATTGATTATTCGTTATCCCACATAAAACAAAAACAGTCAATTAATCATCTCATATCAATGAAAGAAAACACTTTCACTTTTGCAATAAAGTCGATTGATTGAAGTAGTAAGATGTCTCTTTTCTTTAAGAAGGTTTGAGTCTTGTGAAATTTCACACACTGTGTGTTACTCATTCACAATATATAATACTTTGAATGCAATAATTATGGAATCAATATTATAAACATCCATGGGTAAAAGACTCCATTTGCCCTTATCATATCCAATTACCCAGAAAACAAGAAGGGCAATTTTGTAAATTATATTTATTACCAATCACATTAAATATTATAATATTATATCTCCAATCACTTTCTTATTGATTTAGAATACTTACTGAACATAATAATTTCATATTACAACCCACTTTCCATGTAATCTAATAATTTTCCGTATAGTCCAATTTTACCCCGCAATCTAATAATACTTAAACCAAACCCCCCATAAGATTGTAAAATATCTAGGTCCCTCGAAATCATTTTTCTATGTTTGTGTGAGCAGTGAAAAAAAAATCATAGATACTCCTATCTTATAATGATCTGAAAATGAAGAGTCAATCAAATTACTTTGATTAGTAATAATTGTGGTAATAATTCAGGTGATTAATATTAATTTACTCATTTATTGTATTTTAATTGATATTTTTCACGACATGTGATAAGATAAAATTACCTAAAAATATTCTTGTAAGCAATGCATTAATGCTATATGAATTTTATTGATTTAAATATTTTTATTATAGTATTTTATTCCATCCCACTTTTTCCTTTTTTTTATTCTGATTTTGAGCTCTATCCGGTTTTATTCAATTTCTAGATTCATGTACGATGATTCTCTGTATGTAGAAGCTATTGCTTATAAGTCGCCAGCATTTATCCTTTTGAGTTTACAGCTCAGTCTTCATATCTAACGCCATTCACTGTTCAGTGGATTAGTCGGTTGTTACGGTATCGGATATTATTGATATAAAAAAAAAACATCATTCACAATCCGGAGTTAGAGCTGCTGTTTTTTTTTCTTTATTTCCCCCTTTGTTTTGGGTTGGAATAGAATATCTCAACTTTTCGTTATTTAGTTTCTTTTATGTCTTTGTGTTGGGATTCGGCCTAATCTAAAATTAAGTTGGACTTATTATATGAATTAACGTACACAGAAAGAAAAATTATATGAATTAGCTCAAACAGTTTTTTAGTGAATTTTTTTAAGTAAAAATTTAAGTTAGAGTTTTTGAAGGAAGATTATTTTTAATCAAAAAAATTTTATTCTTTAATGAGTCAATTATACTAGAACTTGGATAAGTAAAGATTGCAGATATTAGGTGATCCTATCTAAACAAAATTGGATTAAAAGATTTCTTTGGTTTGAGCTCTTTTTCTTTCAATCAATTCCATGGTTAAGATTAAGTCTTCCAAGTCATGTAAAAGTGCTTATATATTGATATTTAAGCAAAATGCGTTTTGACTTGCGTACAACAGAAAAATTCTTAGGTGATCGTATCTCACCATTTAACGTGATGAAGTACCAATTAAGATTTGACAAACGAGCAAATTCCTTGTAATAATGTGAACAGTCGTAATAATTACCACTAATTAAAGTAGCTTTGTTGGTTCTTTCTCATGACGAGGTAAGACCATCTAAGTTTTTTTTTTTAATACATACATCGGGGCTTTCTCCATGTTTAGAGCATCAATTTCTTCGAAAGTTAGAGCTAACTATTAAATATGTCAAGCAAAACGCACTTTGACTTGTTAGAAAATGTTAGAAAAGGCTCTGTCGGGGAGGGAGGCTTGGTCCGGAGGCGAGAGGTTATCCAGGAAGCAGGTGAGAGCACCAGGGAAGAAGAGCAAAGGGAGAGCTTGAGGCATCTGTCGGGGAAGAAGAGTGTGCAGAGAGGGAGGCTGATTGGGCCGGAAGCAAGAGGCTGTCCAAGAGGGAGGCAAGAGCACCGGGGAAGAATAGCATGCAGAGCATATCTGAAGAGGCGAGAGGGAAGAAGAGAGTGAGGAAAAAATAGAGTTTGGATTTGGAATGACAGGAATATTTAGGTATTATGAAAAATTTAGTAAAAAGAAGATATATAGTATTGCTAATTTTTAAAAATATTATAAAGCGGTACTAGTTATAAAAATACATTCTCTTATTATTGCTATAAATATTTTCATCTCCTTATCAATTCAAATAATTTTGTTAGAGTATTTTATTCCATTCCACTTTTCCCCTTTTGTATTTTTTTTTTTTGATCAAGAACACTGCATATATCTTCATTAGATGAATAGAAAGTACAAAAGGATTCGTGAGGCTCAATTTACATCTCCATCTCCCTTAAGAGTACTGAGGCGGGAAGGTGTGAGATGGCAATTGGGCCATCATGGTTACATGTTAGTCCCCAGTGGGCGATATTGTGCGCTAGGAAGTTCGAGCTTCTATGTACATACTTTAATGACCAAGCTTCAAAACTAGACAAAATGCTCAATGTGTGGCCGATTCTATCTGCTACTTGGGGCTGTACATCGAGGTGTCTCGATTGGATTTTCTCTATCAAGTCCATTGCATCACTGAGAATTAGAAGACGTGGGATCTTCCATTCTCGAGCAACTTCAGTGGCCTTGATGAGGGCTTCCAGCTCCCCTTGCTCAGGTGCGCATGTCGCAGAAGAAAAAGACCAGGCAGCAATTAGTGAGCCAAAAGAATCTGTGCAAGCGAGTCCGAGCCAAGTTTTGTTGTCCCTTATGGCTATATCCGTGCTGAATTGCACCGCATGGACTATGTCTTGCTTGTGGTGACCTTGGGGGCGATAAATCTGTCTCCTGCTCCAAGCCTCCTCGTAGTTCCTCAGTCTCCGAAGAATCTCGCTTGCTATCTTGATGGGATCCAGAAGGAGTTGATGTTCTCTGTTGTGGTTTCTTACTTCCCAAAGATGGTCCACCGTCACGACAGCCTGTAAAAGAAATGAGTGTTGATATTCTTTAGGCACCTTTAGTCTATTATCAGTAGCCAAAATCATACACACCCAATCAGTAATATTCAGCTCAGGCATAAATTCAAAGTTAATGGGCCATTTTAAACGTGACCAGACAATGATAGAAAATGGGCAATGCAAGAATAAATGATCAAGTGTTTCTTCCTCTTGGAAGCAGAAATTGCATGCTGTGGAGTTCAAAGGAAATCTCCTTGCAAGGACAGTTGATGCTGGGAGCAAATTCCAAGCTAACTTCCAAAGGAGGAGTTTATGTCGTTCATGAATTTGTGCTCTCCACAATTTCTTCCAATCCTTGAAGCCATGGCAAGGTCGCAGAGACATGTCCTGCATAGACAGGAGATAAGCAGACTCGGTTGTATGTGAACCGTTAGAGCATTGATGCCAAATCAATTTATCCTCTCTGCTGGGATTAGGAGTGATGCAAGAAAGAATAGTAGCTGCAGTTGATGGCTGAAAAAGTTCTTGAATCAATTGAGTATTCCATGAAGAATCAGGATTCAGTAGCTGACACACTTTCCTTACCAAATTGGCATGGGGAGGTTGGGGTAGAGCTGGTACCGGGAGGGCATTTGGTGTGTTTGGAACCCATGGTTCTGTCCAGATGTCAATGCTGAGTCCATTGCCAACCCTGAAAATGGCTCCTTTGAGGATAAGGTCACGAGCCTTACATAAACCTCGCCAAAGGTATGAGCATTGAGGTTTATAAGGCTGTGAGAGAAATGAGTAGCTCTTGAAGTATTTGGCTTTTAACAAAGCTTGATGTGGCTTCACTGTGCTGGTGATGTTGGACAATTCCCATGCTTGTTTGGATAGTAGAGCCATGTTATGATTGTACATCCTCCGAAATCCTAGACCTCCTTGCTTCTTAGGGATGCATAGTGATTCCCAAGATTTTAGGTGAATTTTTTTCTGCCTTAAACTATTGGTGCCCCACCAAAAGTCAGAGAAGAGTGAGTCCATTTTGCTTGTGATAGACTTAGGAATCAAGAAGGTAGACATAGAGTATGAAGGCATGGATGCTGCAACACTTCTTATCAGAACACCTCTCCCAGCCTGTGATAACAATTTGGATTTCCAGGAAGACAGTTTATTGGACACTCTATCCAAGATAGGTGAGAAGGCTTCTGTTTTGGCTCTTTGTATGTGCAAGGGTAGCCCAAGGTATTTAGAGTTCATGGCTCCTTTTTTCAGACCCCACAATGAGCAAAAATGTTTTCTTAGTTGGTTCGGGGTGTTCTTGCTGAAAAACATGGATGATTTGAGTGGATTTATGGATTGCCCCGACCAACTAAGATATTCATGAAGTACATTTGAAAGCTCTAGCAGATTCTGATCAGTTGCTTTTGTAAATAAGAAGAGGTCATCCGCAAACATGAGGTGAGTAAAAAAGGGGGCCCCTCTTGCTATTTTGATGCCTTGAATTTTTTTGAGGGATTCCGCCCGCATTAATTTCCTCGATAAAGCTTCAGTTGTTAGGAGAAAAAGGAAGGGAGACAGGGGGTCTCCTTGTCTTAGTCCTCTTGTGGGCTTTAAAAAGCCCGATGGGCTCCCATTCAGGAGCAACGAATACGAAACAGTGGATATACATTGGTTAATCCAATGGATCCATTGTTCTGCAAAACCAAGAGCTCTCATTATGTGAAACAGGAAGGACCACTCCACCTTGTCAAAAGCTTTTTCCATGTCAATTTTTAATGCAGTGAAGTGGTTCTTGCCTCTATAAGAGCTAAGAAAATGCATTATTTCATGAGCTATGATCGAGTTGTCCTGGATGCCTCTTCCTGATATGAATGCTGATTGAAATGGGGAGATAATTTTTGGCAACAACAGTTTCAAACGATTGGCAAGGATTTTTGAAATAATTTTGTAAATGACATTGCACAAGCTGATGGGTCTAAAATTATTAACATTTGCAGCATTTTCTCCTTTTGGTATTAGAGCAATGTGTGAATGATTCAACTCCTTAAGTAAGAAGTTACCTGAGAAGAAACTTTTGACCGCTTGTGTGATGTCTCCCCCTATGAGCTTCCAGTATCTTTGGTAAAAGAAGGCCGGTAAGCCATCAGGACCTGGAGATTTGAGGCCTCCAAGTGAAAAGACCACCTGTTGAATCTCCATGTTATCAGGTACTAAGCACAAGGCCATGTTATCCTCTGGGGTAATGACTGGTGGGAAAAGGGTGTTTAGCTCGGGAGGTGGGATTGGGTGGGAAGTGGAATATATTCTATGGAAATGGTCAAGAAAGGTCATTTTGATCTTTTCTGGGTCAGAGGTCCAAGTGTGGTCTGGTGTCTTTATGAAGTCAATGGAGTTGTGTTGCCTGTGAATAATTGTGGAAAGGTGGAAGAAGCGGGTGTTAAGGTCAGTGGATGTTAGCCATGTGTACCTCGACTTCTGACGCCAAAAAAGCTCTTCCCTTAGCAACCACTCCTGGTATTCAAGTTCAGTAGCAGCTTCTTTTGACAAGTTTTCAGCTGTTGGAGGAGCTTGTTGCAGTTCATCTAGCTCCTTCGTCAGTTGCTGCAGTCTAGTTTGAACATGACCGAAGTTCTGTCTGTTCCATTGAGTAAGGGCTCTCTTTGTTTCCTTGAGCTTGTTTCGTACACGAAACATGGGAGATCCTTGTGTTTCCTTGCTCCATGTTGCTCGAATAGTTTCATAGCAAGTAGGGTCTCGAGCCCACATCTCTTCAAATCGGAATGTCCTTCTTCTCCTTGTATCACTACCTTGGGTGTTCAGGAGTATTGGGTTGTGGTCCGATGCTGCTGCCGGTAAATGAGTGACCAGAGCCTTGGGGAAAAGTTCCCTCCACATGCAGTTGGCTATTCCTCTATCCAGTCTTTCTTTAATATTGGCTTCTCCTTCTCTTTTGTTTGTCCAGGTAAACTTGTTTCCCGAATAGCCTAGATCAATCAATTGGAACTCTTCCATAAAATTGTGTAGACCCCTATCCGATGAGGAGCCAAATACCCGACCTCCTCTTTTTTCCTCCTGGGAAAGCAAGCTATTGAAATCTCCAATGCAGATCCATGGACCAATAAAGCTGCGTCCCAATTCAGATAAATTACTCCAAAATTGTGCTTTCTTCCCATGATATGGTGGGCCATATATGAAGGTAATCATCCAGGGAGAGGATTGGGGACAAGAGTAAATCAACACATTGATGAAATTTTCACTGAGGGCAGTAATTTCAGCATCAATTCCTTGTTTAATTGCAAGGCATAAGCCACCTGAACGACCACTTGGCGGATGGAAGTGGCAATTTTGGTAACCCAATGTCAACATCACTTCTTGAATCTTATTAGTTTTCATCTTCGTTTCAGACAAAAAGAGGCATGCAGGGGAGTGCTTCCGTACCAGGGTCCTTAACGAACGTTTAGCCGCAGGGCGACCCAACCCTCGACCGTTCCATGTGAGCACTAACATGAGGGGGTTGGGGGCTTGGCTAGGCACGCCTCCTCTGCCTTTGGATTCGTCGGGTTGGCTACCTTCTTCTTGTGTCCCCTTGCGCGTTCCTTGATTCTGAACCTTCGCAGCTTCCTTTGTGGCTCACAGGCGACGGTGGTACTTCTGTCTTCGTATGGGCAAGGATGGGAAGTTGGAGTGGGGAAAATGGAGTTACGACTCTGAGGGATCTGTGGAAGGGATGACTCGGTCAGTTGGGTAAGGGACACGTGAACAGTAGGGTGTGCTGAGATGGGATTGTTTAGAAACTGGGTCATGAGCGAGGGGAGGGCAGATGACTCAATGCGAGGGAAAAGCATGGAAAGGCCTAAGGATGATGGGCTTGTAACTGGGTCCAGTTTCAATCTCTTGGGCTTTGGGAAAGTCTCAGCAATGTCATTTTTTCTTTTGGGTCCTACGAGTGGAAGTTCTGTGTCCATGTCATGCTGGGCTTGTAATGGGGAGGCTTGGATGCAGATGGTGTCTTTTTCTGGTTCACATCCAACTTGGGAAGATTGACTAACTGCAGGATTTCCGGGATTTTCTGTACTTGCTTGCGACAGGTTTAGGTCAAGGTAAGGTGTACCATTGCTTTGGCTTTGGGTTCCCCCACGCGCCGCCTGTGAGTTGAGTCCACGCGCCGCCTCTTCTCGGTTTGAGACGTGGTTGCGCCCCCTCTCGTTCTTCCTCTTTGGCATCAACATCCACTGCCCGTAAGAGCTTTCGCTGTACTTCCGTTCACTCTTTGGTTTTGCGGTGTTGACTTGAAACCAACAGTTGTAGCACGTGTGCCCAAGTCTACCGCAGTTGAAGCAAAACTCTGACAGCCTTTCATACTTGAATTGGATCCACAGGTCTGAGCCATTTTCTCTTGCGGAGTAGAAGCCACTTCGGAGTGGTTCATCGATTTTGTGTTCAACCTTTAATCTGATGAAGGCAGGGCCAATGGGTGATGGGCCACTCGAGATGTCACTTTCGATGAGGCGATGGAAAAGTGATCCTATATGCTCAGCATTTTGGACTGTGCAGTACTCCATTGGGAGGTTGTGTACCTGCAACCATAGTTCAGTTGTAGAAAAATCGATTTCCTGAGGGCTAAGAGTCATGTCTGATTATCCACATCTGGAAGCAACCGTTAGCTAAGTGACCAGCATTTGTCCTGCGAGTTTATAACCCAGTCTTCACATCTATGATCATTTACAATTCAATGTATTAATCGGTTATTACAGCGTCGCACATTAACGATATAAAAGAAACATCATTCACTGTTCGGAATTGGAGCCCTTGGTTTTTTTATTTCACCATTTTTTTTGGGTCGGAATAGAATATCTCAACTTTTCATTATTTTCAGTGTCAACGGTCAAGTAATAGTGATTACTTAGTGGCATCAATTAAAAAATTTAGGTATTTTAAAAATAAACTTATAAATAATTTAATTTCACTTTTTTTTATAACTGAGGTATCCAAGTGCATTTTAAGTCCGACTAGCGGAGGTTGCGATACTTCCTTAATGCACACATAATAGCTTGCAAACCACGTTTGTCTGGTAAGTCAGGTAAACCTGACGAGCTCAAGAACTATAAAGCCCCTATCCATGAGGAAATACGCGCCTGCGGGATTGGAACTCGGGTTGCCTTGGAGGGCCTTCCAAAACCTTACCACGCGGGCTGCCCCTATTTATAGCACATGATCAGGATGTTGTCGGACTTTCTCCATGGATAGAACATTAACTTATTCAAACGTGGAATAAAAAATTATGCCAAGGAAAACCTGCCTCTTTTTTTCCAATAATTAAGCAAAACGCGCTTTGGCGTGCATACAGCAAGGCTTTGTCCATGGTTGGAGCATTTTCTTCGAAATTGGAGATAAAAATTAAATATGTCAAGCAAAACGCGCTTTGACTTGCTAGAAAACGTTAGAAAAGGCTCTGGTTCCAATCCTGAAAGACTTTCCATGATCGATTAGGCATGGATGCAGAGAGCTCCAATTTGCGAAGAGAGATCAGCCATCCTGCTCATCGCCACGCTGGACCTCTCACCCTCTCCAGCAACTACGCCGGAGGGCTTGCACTCATACTCGGGCAAGATGGCGACTCCTGCTCCATCTGTGGAAACCATTTGAGGGAACAAGCCTGCATCTACCGATGCCCCGACCCCAACTGCGATTTCAAGCTCGATGTCTCCTGCAGCTCCATCAAGTCCGTAATCGAATTCAGTGGTCACGGCCACCACCCGCTCTGCTTCGTCGAGAAGCCCGGTCCTGGAATCAGCTGCCGCTCGTGCCGGCTTGGATTGTCTGATGGAAAGCTGCCGATTTTCCGTTGCGGGGAGTGCGGGTTCAGCCTCCACTTCTTATGCGGCCCGTTGCCACGAGTTGTTGATTACAAAGGGTATGAGCTGACGCTGACAGATTCCCTTCTTGACGGAGCTGATGCGGAGGACTGCTGGTGCGATATTTGCGAGGAGCAGCGTGATCCTGCCCAATGCGTCTATCATTCCCCTGATATTCGATTCACTGCCTCCGTTGACTGTCTCATGCCAGAGGTAGTTCATTAAACTGATGTCAATTATCTTTTCCCCTAGTTATTGTCACCTACTTCACCAGTGCAGTTGTTGAGTCCCCTGGATCTCAGACTCGGTTTTTGTTACTTACAGCATATAATCGGGTCAACATGGAGAAGTCACATATATGCTTAGGCAGTGATGGGTCCTCTAGTAGCCCACTGCTCTTCGGGCCTGACCGCTGGGTCTTGGTTTAGGTTAGGTCTTTGAAGTCGAGTGGTACTTGCAAACAAGTTGACCCCTATATTTAAGTCAGATGTCAGAGTCTATATATGAAAGGAGAGCATGTAAACTGAGCAGAGGGATATGATGCTCGTTACCTAGGTTCTTTGTAGTCTCAAGGTATTTATAGTCTCATAGTGTTTCCTCATGTAACATCACCTCACTTGTAGTAACTTGCGGCTTGCGTGCTGAATCTGATCAGAAAAGCATCTGATCAGAAGATTTTCCGAGAATGACTAGGTAAATCAGTTGACAGATGTGTCAGGGCATCGGTCGTTCGGTACTGACTAATATGACTGGGTCGATGATCCATTTTGGCAGTCATCTAAGCGTCCATGTAGACAGAATGATGAGTTGGTAGATGTCTCCAAGCCGGCTAGTATGAGTCAGTAATTTCTTTTGGACCGATTAGATCATGTGACTAATTTTGTGGGCATGAACTTGAGTTAAGCTTTTGACATATTACCAGATCAAGCTTGCACTTGGAGGGGACCTTGGAGAGGTGGAATTGAGGACAGTGGGAGGGTATATCCAAGGAAAGGTGATTGTCAAAGATCAAGTAGGAGAAGAAGACATACAGGCTGAGAAAGCTGAAAGTGAAATACATGATGATGAAGGGGTTGGGGAAGCTGCATCGTCAACCACTGCACAAGAAGCATCCGTAAACTCTGTCTTGGCCCTTATGGACGACACGACTAATCTTGCATTGACATCCTTACTGGCACTGGCCTGTGAACAGTCGATGACAGAAGCCATGGATCCTGACAGAGCCATGAGCAACTTGTGTGTGGATGTACTGTCATCCATGTTTGCAGAGCTGTCTAAACAGTTCACCGAACATCTTCACCTTAACGACTCGAAAGAAGAAGTGAATTTCAGCGAGCCCAATAATAGAATATATGACGGAGGAGCAGTAGAGGAAGCAGAAATGTCGACCGGAACACAGGAAGTGCTGCAAAGCTTTCCTTTGCTCTCTCGTCAGGTGCTTTGTTCTCTAACAGAAGAGCAAGTTCAGGAACTTGATGATGCTTTCAACACACTTGCTAGACGGATAAGCTGGGCAAAAGTCGATGCATATAACCCATCTTTAGATGTCTTGCAGTGGTACAAAGAAAAAGCCGATATTTCTCACTTGGAAGGAGATGTTTGGCCTATGAAGCATGAAAACGAGAACGGGACTGAGGAAATGAGTGAACTACCTCCTTTGACCTTTATTCAAGTGATGCGCTCTCTTACTTCCGAAGATATTGAGCTAATCGAAGACGCCTTCAGTAAATGCAAAAAGGGTGAAGAAAACACAGGAAGTACTATGAGCTTCCTTTTTTATCCATATCGTGTACCACCTGAGCAATGGGTTTTCCAGTACTCGGACGAGGATTTTAAGCAGTTCAAGGAGCACCTCGACAGAAGTGACTTGGTGAATGACTCATATATAATGGCCTGGAAGAGGTATGCCCTCAATGTTGTAAAAGTCGGTGAAAACACGGTTCCCTCACACTTTGTTCCTATCCATCAAGAGTTGGTCGAAAGGTATGGGGATTTCAGTGTGGATAGCAAGCTTAGCCCTCATGCTAAGGCCTTACTTTTCCACATATTTTACACCGTCATATATAGCATGCGGGAGACTCAGGTTCTTGATATCACCGATGATCTTCTCTGCACATGGCAGTTCTATCTGAGAGTTGTGAAGAATGTTGGTTTCAACATTCAATTTGCCCTGGATAATTTGGAGAATCTTTTTAGAGCCTACTTTGGGCTCAAGGTTGTGAAGTTCAGAGATGAGACTACGGAGAATCTTGGAAAGCAGATCGAAGAGCTCTCAAGACAGACACTTGAGAAAGAGAGTAGGTTAAGGGAACTGGAGGCGATTCAGGAAAGATATAGAAGGCCCAAGAAAGCAGACGAATCTCTGGTGAAGCAAAGCTTGATTGAAGCTGCAAAGTGGAAGTGGAAGGATGTTGGAGACCTCATTCTTTGATGTCAGGAGAAGGATTTGCATCAGAAACATGAAGAATAATGAAAATACAGAATCTGTTTGATGTCTACCAACAGCCCAAGGACGAAAGTCTCAGGTGGGAGAAATTCTTGTATGGAATGGTGTCATCACCTTGTGATAGTGTTTAAATGATGATATCAACTAATAAAATCAGTTGATACTTTTTTCCTTTTAGATTTTATAATAACTTAACATTTTACTTGATTTAGTTGATTGGTATCACCATGTAACCATGTGGGCACTGCCACGAGATCCCACCAGTACACACAAGAATCTCTCCTCGAGTTGAGCAATGATATCATGTGGCTGCTAAAAAGTTGACATATGCCAATTTTCGTGGTATGGTGGTATCACGTGATGACACTCACGTGGCACTTTGGCACACTAAAAGTTGACATATGTCAGTTTTTAACACATTAAAATTAATGGCAACCACTTAGACATCGCCATATGATATACCGCTCCACTAAAGACTTTCTCCACAGATTATGACCTTCATATTGTGGACTTCTTTCCTTCCCTTTTATTGCTAATCTTGCACGGTGAATTTAAGTATGTACTGGTCGTAATTTCTATTTGTAGCCCGTTTATTCACTGAAAAAGGTATATTATGGTGTTTGACTGAGAAAGAAAATATACACTGCCGGATCACAAACTCGAAATTGCCTACTGATGCTGCAAGTGATTCACGCAGGTATGACTTGTCTCCTGGAAACCATGTTTTGCCCTTTATCTACCAGTATGACTTGTCTCCTACTGCTTGTTTGAGCAACATTGATAATTTAGTTTGAACAGTTCATGGAATTTCTTAATAATATTGAATTAAAGGAAGAAGTGCCCTGGTGGAGCCAGCAATAGAATGTATGATGAATCACTGGCAGCGGTACTTCCCAATCTTGCTAATCAGTAACGGGGAATTCCTCCCTGTTGAGGAACAAAATCCCACATCGAAAATGGTGGTACCTTTTTCTCTTATAAATTAGGATCTCTTTTATAATTTTTCCGACGTGGCTTACACTCATTGCCTACACTTAAACACCAGCCCTCAATAATTGATCTTGAGTTGAAAGTTTTTCTTCCACACTTAAACTAGGCAAACTTGGGCCTGGTGAGGGGGCCAACCAAAGACAGTTGAGTTTAGCAGCTAATGACAAGGCACAGTTGGGCCTAACAAGCCTAAGTTTATAGCTTACGGTATCCAATTTTTTTATAAATTAGAATCTCTTTTATCATTTTTCTAATGTGGGATTTTTATTAGTCATTTATTATTTTATATGAAGATAATTTACTCATTAAGACATAGCCATCTCATTCTCTTCTATATATGTTTTTCTTTTGCAGTTAGATCTGTCATCTTTAATGGGGAGATATTCACTCGAGGGTTGAGCAATGTTGGATTACATCTGTGTGGTATCCATAAGAAAAAAGATGAAAGTGTACAGTGAGAATGAGATCTATGGTATTCTGATGGATTCACATGGATTGTCAGTGAATATAACAATGTGATAGTATCGGGAAATGCCTAGGAATAGTATTATGTGAAAATTCCTTACAAAACAAAATACGATTGAATTTGGGTTATGTCAACAGTGGACAGGTATAAAGTAGAATGGGATCGGTAAAAACCTCCATGATAGGTAGGTTTTGACTTGATTCCAATAAAATTTGGGTGGGTTTCACGTTAAAAAACCTCAAGGAATCAATTCCACCTAGTGTTGGTTCTAGTTCTTATGCACGGAGTCCCATACCCGTTACTAAAATTGGTTATATGGATACTACTAAGCACAGATAACTTCAATCATTATAACTTCCTCCTTTGAACTTTAATTCTCAATCCGTTTATACCGTTGGATTCTTAAAGTGACGAGCTTTCATTTGAAATAATAATTATACATATTTGATGATGATAGGTCCTTCGGGTGATCCGGACGGCCTATCGGATGGACTTCCGGTTGCTGGTAGTGGGTCACTTCGACGAAGGCTCCTGAGACCTGCACAAAGTCGAGCCCGGGGATGATTCCTCGGAATGGCCATTCGATGCTTAAGTCAGAGAGAGGATGTGGGAATGTAAAGGGAAAATCATGTGGTGAGAATAGAATGTTTTTTTTACCCGGTCCCATAAGGACTTATTTATAGAATCGTTCATACAGCCGGATGACGACATTGTGTCCTCACATATTCGGCACGTGAGGGATAGCACTCTTGGCGTGCCATGGCAAGTCGGGCGGTGGCGTGCCATGGCAAGTCGGGCGGTGGCGTGCCATGGCAAGTCAGGCGGTCATGGATGAATCGTAAACACGGCCGGATGACGTCACCGTGGCAAGTTGGGCAATGTGGCCAAGCAAGTTGGGTAGTGTGGCCAAGCAAGTCGGGTAGGGTGGCCAAGCAAGTCGGTCACCCGAGGTTGCCAAGTCGGGTGTGGTGACAGTCCACATCATTTGTCCCCCACTTCTTGGCATTGAAGGCGCTGGGAAGTATGCCTCTAGACATTGGGCTATGTAGGGATTTTGGCTCCGGTCAATCATTGAAGGCACAATTGCTTGTTGATCGAAGCGAGGTCGTGGTCGAGTCTGGATGAAAGGATCAAGCATGTCAGGCACCCAACTTGGCCAAGTCGGTTCTCGGGTCCAGGAGGATGACCATATGGTTGTGAGAAGGCACAAGTTGGGTATGGTGACAATCAGTCGCCTAGAAGGATACCTTGAGCAAGAGGCGGACGCAGTGGGAGCTCAGTTCATGTCCCCCAGTGTTGGTGTCGCGTAGTCCGTGCCCGGCGCTTGTGAGGCGAGTGAGTCTGGTGGTGAGTTGGAAGTCGTCGTGGGGTGCTGGGAAGCCATTCAATGACCTTGGAAAGTCGGGTGGTTGGAGAAACCAGGGGCGTCGAGCGTCATAGATTCTAGGGCGAAGGTCAAGCGTTCCGATGCTACCGAGTCATGAAAAATTTGAATTTGCCTGCCCAACGATAAAACGTTGACGCTTCGATTTCCGCATACATGTATTTAATATTTGGGGATGCGTGGCAAACCTCTACTGGTTATTGTCGCTTTCGAGGGTCGGGAAACTAAAAAGAGGAGGGCATGGGTATTCATTATTTTGTCAGTACCTCATTTATTTCTCCTCCTTCCCTTGACTGTTGCTTGTCCTCCTTTTGTACATATGCATGTATCATTTGTCTTCTTCTCTCCACTTTGACCGGTTGGCTGACTGTCCTTTTTTGCACATATATATACACACACACATATGTATGTACTTTTTCGTCTATTTCTTCAGTCATCTCCTATAGTTATATGTGTGTGTACACTGTCTCTGTCATCTTCTTCATTTTTTGCTTCTTTGAATTCGGCTGCACCTCTCTGTTTCGCTGGACTCTTCTCGCACCTTCTTCCTCCAGCCGGAATCTTGTAAGTTCTCCTGGGGAACTCGCCACCTGTCTTGCCCTTCTAGTCCTCTGCTGTTTTACGGACTTCGATATGTTCAACGGCTATTTGTTTCGTGCATTCTCCCTCCATTTTCGTAGGATGTTGTTCCAATTTTTGGTGACGAAGTGGATGAAGCTTTGGCCAGGACATGGGGGTTTTTGGAGCTTTTGGCTCTCCTGGAGCGAGATCAAGGCTCAATAGTGGTGGCTGTGACATCGATGGAGGAGTAACGTGGTTGGGTTTCTGGTCGTGGGTCACGTTGTTTGGGACGTTGGGTCCATTCGAGAGAGTTTCGACATCAGGTCTTGTGCAGCAAGGGATGCGGGGTGGTGTGGATGTCGGCCGTGTGGGGAAAGTCAGGCATGGGAGGAGAGTCGGGCATGGGAGAGTCGTCCGTGGCTGAGGAGTCGATTGCGGGAGAGTCGTTCGTGGCTGGGAAGTTGGCCAGTGGAGAGTCGGACGTGTGGGAAATGTCGGGCATGGGAGAGTCATCTGTGCTGAGGAGTTGATCGCGGGAGAGTTGTCCGTGGCTAGGAAATTGGCCAGTGGAGAGTCGGCCGCGTGGGAAAAGTCGAGCATGGGGGAGTCATCCGTGGCTGGGAGTCAGCCATGGGAGTCGTTCGTGGGAGTCGTCCCAGCGAGGGGAGTCGGCCATGGGAGTCAAGGAGGAGAGTCAGGCATGGGGTCGGCTATGGGAGTCGTCCCGATGAGGGGAGTCGGCCATGGGAGTCGTCCCGATGAGGCGAGTCGGCCATTGGAGTCGGGCATGTGACGGGACCTCTGGCTCAAAGAGCTATTTGCCCGAACCAGTTTGACCTAACCGGTTTGACTGAACCGGTATTGGTGTCCATTGTCTATTTTTGACAAAAAAGCATTGGTTTTTGTAAGGAAACAAGTGCTCGGGAAAGACACATCGCTTTGATGCGCTATGGTGGTTTTTGGCCAAATTCCATTGTTTAGGCCCTTAATTTTTGGTTTTTTGATTTAGGTGGCGTCTCCGTAATTTCAATTTCAAGATTTATATTATTTGGCTCGTAGGGTTCCTTGCTCCTGCCCTAGGGACATCGGGAAATGAGGGATTAGGCCTCAGATGTCGAGCATTGGAAGATTCAGGTGTCAGGCATCCTCATGTCGGGCTATTGGTTGGTAGTCGGGCTATTGTGTCTTGGTGGTAAGTCGGGTTGTGGTGTGCGTTACCCATGTGGGGTGGAGGTGTCCATGGGGAGTCCCGAATGTCGTTGGGTGCTCCTAGGCGTTTGATCATGGAAAGTAGCCATGATTCGTTGCTTTCCTACCGTGTGTATGCTAACGTGCTATGTCGTGTTGTGTTTATTGCAGGTGTTATGGCTCTGCCCCGGAGCACGGAGGACTTTAACGTCGAGCTAGATCTAGGTATCATTGAATTCACTGCTAACGATGTTAGGAATGAAATTTCTTGGGGAATTTTCAAGAAAGTGATAGAGGAGAGTAGGGTCAGTCCGCTATTGAGACTTCGATTACCCTCTCCCGAGGAGCCTACATGTCGGGCTAGCCAGGACGGTGAGGTGGCGATATACACCAAGCAAGTTTTGGTGGACCGACTGAGGCTCCCTCTTAGCCCACTGGCTATTGAGTTGCTACAGTTCTACAGGATTAGCCCTGGCCAGATAGCGCCCAATGGATGGTCGTTGTGGATGTGTTTCATGCTTGTGTGCCGCAAGCAGAGTATAGTGTATAGCCTGGAGCTGTTCAGAAATTATTATCAGCTCATTCCCATGGCCGGGGGTGGGAAGAGGTCGGGGGCGGTCATAGGGATATTAGTTATTTGACCTTTAGGGCCCGGGGTGGTGTATGCAACGCAATAATTACAAAAAGCTTCCCGATAACGTTAAGGGTTGGAAATCCTCTTGGATTTTCGTAGCCGACCCTGGGAATTTTCCTCATAACTGGAGTAGTCGAGTGCCTGATGATAAGTTTAGGCTTTTGACGTATAGCCCCAGCCAGAGGGACCATTTGGACGTTCTTGTTAAGACCTGTATGCCGAGTGGGGGCTTCCCTTGTTCTGAACTTGTCGGATCAAAGGAACTGTGGGAGGCCTTGGGTTTATTCCCTAACATGAAGCTTCCATTCGAGCCTAATTGGGTATGTGGCCTAACTTCTTTCTTTTTCTCTTTTCAGATAATCTGTTTGCGTCCAACTTCAAGTTTGCGGACTTACAAGAGGGGTTCGCCGACTTGTTGCAAGCCAATTATACCGTGGCCGAGTCATTCAAAGAAGCAAGAGATAAGGATGTCGAACCTCCTATGAAGACGAGGAAGAGGAAGGCTGCTGCCGCCAAGGGGGTGACGACAAGCCGGGCCACTAAGGAGAGTCGGCTTGTGGTGGAGTTGGGTGGTGAGGAAGGGAGTCGGGTACTACCGAGGCACTCTCCTATCCATGGTTCTCCGGTTGCATGTGAGTCGGGTAGTGCTTCGTCGAGTGCCTGACTTCCAGTTCGTGGGGGAACCGTTGTTGTCGAGACGCCGGCGATAGCCTCATTGCTTGAGCCACATGGAGTTGTTCTGCCCCCCTTGAAGAAGTCGAGGCGACTTCCTCGCTCCTCGGACCCCGACTATGAACCTTTGGGGGACTTTGCGTTGGAGGATCCCTCGCTTGCTGGTGTGGACTCCGCTGGTGGTGAGCATCATTTTTGTCAAATGTTGCGGTTTTTCTACTTTTTCGAGTGGTTAACGATTGAGTACCATAGGTGTTGCTACCGGGGCCGCTGCCTATGTGACGGAGGGATGCCGGTCTTCGAGGGCATCACCTATGGCCTTTTCAATATTCGAAGAAGATGAGTCTGAGGGGCCTTTTCTCATGCCTCCATCATCCAACCCCAGAGAAGGGGCGCCTTGCACTGCGTGGGACATTGCAGAGAAGAATATATTCTCTATGTATCATCCCGAGGTGCTGGAGCACGTGAGCGAGCATCTATTCATGCCTAGGGCAGCGGAGGCTTGTCGGTTCGAGGGTGCTAAAGGGACTTTCAATCGACTCAAATCATATCATCTGTAGGTAAGTCATTGGATCTTCATAGTATTTATTTGGGGGCATGCCTGTATTGTTATAGATTGATGCCTACTTCTTACAGGGCCTTAATGTCGTGCACTTTTTGGAGTCCGAGATGGAGGCCATGCATGAGCAACTTGAAGAGTTGGGAGCGAAGGCTGCTAGGGACATCACAGAGAAAGAATTGTCCGATGCACGGGATGAGGTGGAGGGGCTAAAGGAGAGAGTTGGCCAACTTGAGACTGATCTGGAGGGGTCTCGTACCTGACTTGGCAAAGTCGAGAAGAGATACTCCAAGATAAGGGAGTGGAGGAAGGCTGTGGCTTCCTTCGTCTACCAACCAGGGCAGGAGGAGTTGGCCAACTTGAGACTGATCTGGAGGGGTCCCGTACCCTACTTGGCAAAGTTGAGGAGAGATACTCCAAGATAAGGGAGTGGAGGAAGGCTGTTGCTTCCTCCGTCTACCAACCAGGGTAGGATCTCCCCGGTCTTCTGGACTCAATTGTGTAGGATGTCTCCCCCATGCTTTGACTTTAAGAAGAAAGTGGACGACATGGAGGTCCGAGTCAAAGAGATGCATGAGGAGCTATCCCGCTTTCCCCTTATCAAGGCCGAGGTCGCGAAGAAGGCGGTCGTGGACTTCAAGGAGTCGGAATCCTTCCAAGCCATGCTAGAAGAGACCCGTATGTCTTGTAGGGGTTCTAAAGAGCATGAGGCTCACTTAGAGGCAGCATTGGCCACCTTTCAAGGGTCCAAGGCTTTTTGTGAAGAGCTAAGGGCTGCTGGCCAGGTCGAGTACAAACGGCTCGTGGTCTCCATCATTAAGGGTTTAGTCACTCAAGGGGTGAAGGCGGCCGACATTGAAGCGTCACATCCCCATTTCGCGGGACTTGAAGTCCTAGTAGGGAATCCACCAGTCCGTCTGCTACCAAAGCTAGGGGCTCGATTTAGTGGTGCGAGGTCCGTCCTTTGTTTTTGCGATGCCTTGCACTATTTTGTAGAGAGATTATGAGGGGATTTCAGGATTGTGTTTTTGTAAGGATACATGGAACTCTGGTTTCTAATGAAATGACATTTGTCAGTGTCCATCGGCACTGAGTTAGACGCTCATGGGATCATAGTGGTTCGGCTGTTGTGATGCTCGCCTTCCTAGAAGGTCAATTGGAAGACGGTCCGAAGTCGGGGTATTCAACTCCCAAGGAGATGGATAGCGTTAGGGAAGGGTGCTCGTGGTCGGTTCGTAGCTGGGTCTTTGTGTGGGAGACACCCGTTCAGTCGTGACCAACTTTGCAACAAAAGTTCCTAGCAAAGTCGGGTGGTTACCGAGCGACGTCGGGCTTCGGCTTGGCATGGGTCCTGGAAATCCAGTGGCCGACACTGGCGGAGTCGGGCTTCGTGGTTGCACGGGTCCAGGGGATCTCGTGGCTGACACCGGCGGTGTCGGGCTTCGTGGTTGCACCGGTTCGGGGGATCCAGTGGCCGACACCGGTGGCGTTGGGCTTCGTGTTTGCACGGGTCCGGAGGATCCCGTGGCCGACACCGGCGGCGTCGGGCTTCGGGTTTTGCATGGGTCCGGAGGATTCCGTGGCCAACACTGGCGGCGTCGGGCTTCGGATTGGCACGGGTCCAGGGGATCCCGTGGTCGACATTGACGGCGTTGGACTTATCATATGTTGGCGTTTCAAGGTGTTAGTGTAGGTTCGATGTCCACACTTGTGGAGGGTCAGAAGCTAAGGGGTGAAGGCCTCGTGCAGCGGTCTCTCGATCTAGACATTAAAAGTGGAAGTTCAAGCCCTCAAAAAGGGGGTGAGAGTCCACTCGAAGTGCTAGAGAAGTACACTTAGGGAGGTTTGGCTTAAGCTGAAGTTCGTTGGACGTGAGCAATGTAGGTACCATCCTGGTCACAGTGGTTTGACTTGTAAGAATCCAGCTTGGTAGATGTTTCGGTCGGCGAGACCTGACTTAGCAAAATTGGGCTTGACATGTATCATAGTCGGGACTTGACCTCTTAGGGTCAGACTTTTAATAGTCGGTCGTCGCAACAGAGAGTCGGGAACAGGGCAATTGTCGTGACTGACTCAGACGAAGGCTGAGTTTGGACAGATCTATTCCTTAACCCTGTCCATGGACGTTGAACTTAGTGAGTGGGATAGGTGTATCAAGCTAATTATACTTCGTCCAGCCGAAGTACTCGTTTCATTACTTTTTGACTTCTTGAACCAAAGTACAACAAGAAGTCTAGCAGAGCGTACTAGGCATACATATTTGATTTTACTGATAAAACTTCCTGAGCAATTCACGTGGAAGGTCCAGGGGAGCGTCCAGCCATTCGTGTCTTCAATGGCATAGGCCGCTGGAACCTTCACTTCTTTAATTTGGTAGGGGCACTCCCAATTCGATGACAACTTGTTTTTGTCTAGCTGCGAGCCGAATGTATTTCAATGCAAGACAAGTTCACCGACATGAAAGCTTCTAGGTTTGACCCTCTTATTGAAGAGTCGGGCGACCACTCTGCTTGCCTCCAATGCTTTCCTTTGGGCGATGAGTCGAGTTTCCTCTAGCCAGTTGAGGTTGGTGCGGATGCCCTGTTCATTTGTGAGTGGGTCGAACTTCTCAACTTGAAGACTATGTATGCCGATCTCAAGGGGGGGGGGGGGGGGGGGACGGCTTCAACCCCGTAAACTAGGCTGAAGGGGGACTCTCCTGTGGGACCATGTGGAGTTGTTTGCGCAAAGGACACTGTCCAGCTCTTCTACCCAGGAGCCTCGCAAGTCTTCCATCCTGGTCTTAAGTCCATGGAGGAGTGTCCTGTTGGTCACCTCATTTTGCTCGTTAGATTGGGGATGGGCAATTGAGGTAAAATTTTGGTGAATCTCGAAGGCCCGACAAAATTCTCTAACCTTCCCCCCGGAGAACTGAGTTCCGTTGTCGGATACTAGGGTCTTAGGAACCCCAAAGCGGCTGAGTATATGCTTTTTGAGGAAGGCAATGATGACATCTTCTGTGATTTTTCTAGTCGGCTCTACTTCTACCCATCGCGTAAAATATTCCACTGCTACAATGAGAAATTTTTTCTGTCCTTTGGATTGTGAAAAGGGTCCGAGCAGGTCGATTCCCCATTGAGCAAAGGGCCAGGGCCTCGGAAGAGGCTACTGGTCAGCTGGCGGGAGGTGGGAGATGTTAGCGTGCCGCTGGCAAACAGCGCATTTCTTGACTAGCTCTTGGGCCTCTTCTTTCATGGTTGGCCAATAGAATCCTTGGCGCAAAGCCTTGTTTGCCACAGACCTTCCCCCTTCGTGGGCCCCGTATATCCTTCATGGATCTCCCTTGGGAGGTACTGCCCTTCTTCTTTATCCACACACCTTAGGAGAGGGGAGGAGTATCCTCTTCTATACAGTACTCCGTCCACGACCGTATGGTGAGCGCTGGTCATCTTGACTTGCCTAGCTTCCTTTGGGTCAGTCGGCAGCGTCCCTTCAGCCAGATATTTCCTTATTGAAGTCGTCCAATTATCAGCATTGTGGGCCTCTAGGACCAGTAGAAGGGTGTATACTTGGGAGCTTTTGATTGCCCTGTATCCCACAGAGTGGACTCGGGCCTTCGCAAGGGAGTCGGCAACAATCTTTGAGAGAGCGTCTGCCACCATGTTTTCCTCCTTGGGGATGAGAGAAAACATGTAGTGGCTAAACTTGGACAGAAGGTCCCGTGCTCTTCCCAAATACACCTGCATTTTGTTGTTTTTGGCGCCGCACTCTCCTGTTATCTGGTGGACGACCAATTGAGAGTCGGTCTTGACGTGAAGTCGGTCCACCCCTGCCCCTCTTGCTATGAGGAGGCTTGTTATCAGAGCCTCGTATTCAGCTTCATTGTTGGTTGCCTTGAAGGAGAGGACTATAGCGTACTTCATTTGGAGACCCCTCCGGGGTTATGAGCACACACCTGGCACCAGCTCCTTGCCTTGTTTATGACCCATCCGTCATGAGTGTCCATACCTTCGAGTTGGGAGGAGTCGGTTGGTTCTCTTCTTCGGGCAACCCTGCTACCTTAGATACGAAGTCGGCCAACGCTTGTGCCTTGATAGCCGATCGCGGTTGTTAGATGATGCCAAATCCGCTAAGCTCAACAGCCCACTTGACAAGTCGGTTGGATGAGTCCGGTCGGTGGAGGATTGTCTTCAACTACTGGTCAGTATAGACGACGATTGGATGGGCTTGGAAGTAGGGTCGGAGTCAGCAACTGGCAACTACAAGGGAGAAGATGACTTTCTCGATAGGGGAGTAGTTCAGTTTCGCCCCTTGGAGGACCTTGCTGGTGAAATACATGGGGTGCTGAGTAGTGCCAACCTCCTTAATAAGGACGGCGCTGACCGCCCGGGATGAGGCGGCCAAGTACAGGTAGAGAGTCTCGCCGACCTTTGGTTTTGCGAGAGCCAGTAAGCTATGAGGTACGACTTCAAGTCCTCGAAAGCCTTGTCGCACCTAGCATCCCATGAAAACCTCTTTGCACCTTTGAGGGTCTCATAGAATGGAAGGCATCGATCACCGTCTTTGCTAGGAATCGTCCCAAGGCAGCAAGTTGGCCCATCAAACGCTGGACATCCTTCACATTTTTGGGCGAGCGTAAGTCAAGTATGGCCTTCACCTTCCCCGGGTTGGCTTCGATGCCTCTTTGAGTGATCAGGTAGCCTAGGAACTTCCCCGATTGGACACCAAATGCGCACTTGGTTGGGTTGAGCCGCATGTTGTATTTTCGGAGGGTATCAAACGTTTCCGCCAAGTCGAATATATGATCATTGGCCTCCAGGGATTTTACCAACATGTCGTCCACATAGGCTTCCACATTGCGGCCCATCTGCTGTCTGAACATGTGATTGACCAACCTTTGGTAAGTGGGCCCTGCGTTTTTTAATCCAAAAGGCATGACCGTGTAACAATACACTGCGTCGTCTGTGTAGAAAGCAGTTCTCTCCTCATCTGTCGGGTCCATCGTGATCTAGTTGTACCCGGAATATGCATCCATGAAATTTAGTAGAGCGTGACTAGATGGGGCATCCACTAGTTGGTCAATCCTAGGAAGTGGGCAGCAATCTTTGGGGCATGCTTTATTTAAGTCCGTGAAGTCTACACACATTCGCCATTTCCCGCTGGCCTTCTTGATCATCACAACATTGGATATCCACTCGTGATACCGAATAGGCTTGATAAACCTTGCCGCCTCGAGTTTTCGGACTTCGTCTCGGACAGCTGCCAACCGAGGTCCGAGGAGTGGTCGTTTTGCTTGCCTGACAGGTTTAGCCCCTTGGAGGATCCCCAATTTGTGAGTGATGATAGATGCATCAATGCCTGGCATATCAGATGGTTGCCAGGCAAATACGTCAGTGTTCGAGTGGAGAAACTCTGCAAGTGAGTTCTTGAGTTCACCGGGGAGGTTGGATCCCACTTTGACTACTCCACCTGAGGGTCCGACTTGGACTTCCTCCAACTCTTCCATAGGTTCGGGTCTGGTGCAGTCAATCTCGCGAATATCGGTTGACTCAACCTGGAGGGTCTCCTTCGAGTCTTTTGTTCCTTAGAGGGCATTGATGTAACATTCGCGTGCTGCTACTTGGTCGCCCAAGATCTCTCCGACTCCCGCACAAGTTGGGAACTTCACTTTGAGGTGATACGTCGAAACTCCACTCTTGAACGTGTTTAAAGTTTTTTGCCCGATAATCATGTTATATGGAGATGGTGTGTCCACCACCATTAGCTGGACCGCATGGGTGACCTGTTGATTTCCTCCGCCAAAGGTGACCGGGAGAGATATTATGCCCTTAGGCGTGATGGATTGCCCGGTGAAGCCAACGAGAGGAGTATGGGTGGTGCACGGGGCCGAGTTAAGCACTCCCATTCTAAGGAAAGCAACATGGAAGAGGATGTCAGCTGAGCAACCCGTATCAATAAGGGCCCTCCTAATGTCAAATTCACCGACTTTGATGGTCACGACAAGGGCGTTATCATGGGGGTGCACGACATGAGAGGAGTCAGAACATTGAAAAGAGATCGGCTCAATCTCCCACTGGGCGATGTCAAGGTGCCGTTTTTGGTCTTGGGATTGGCGTACCTCGTACACAGCACGCTTGGCTTTCCTCTTCCCACTTGCAAGTATGTCATCGCCCCCGAAAATGACATCTACTATCCTGGCTGGGGCATGCTCCCGCCCGCCTCTTCCATTAGGTCCGTCTGTCCTCATGTCATCTTGGTGGCTTTCGTTTCCTGGTTGGGACCCTCTGACATAGGGCTTTAGTTCGCCTTGCTGGGCGAGTCTCTCAATTTTCACTTGCAAGTCGTGACATGACTCTGTATCATGCCCCCATCATCCATGATAGTCACAGTATTTCCCACTACAGGGATCTCCTTTGTGGAAGGGCCATCTAGGCAATTCCAATAGCTTTTGGCGCTTGACTTCGTTGACGATCTCCTTCTTGGGGGCCGTTAGAGGCGTGAAGCGCAATGGGTCTGACTTGTAAGTGGGATGGGGTGGCCTCAGGAATGCCGATTTTGTCTTTCTTCCCTCGAAAGCCAGAGGGTCAGCTTTCCTTTTATCAATGCGTGTCCCGAGATTGCACGTTACAGGGGGCTACTGACTCTTCAACTTGCACGTAGCGATTGACGATACGTTGGAGGTCGCCCAACGTGCTTATCAGGTTTTTTGTCAACTCGACTCCGATATCCCGATTATGTATGCTATTGCGAAAGGCTTGGACAGCCTCTGCTTGGTTTAGAGGTTCGATATCCGTCGCTACTTCCATGAACTGGGTCAAGTAGGCCTTTAGGCTTTCCTCGTCTCTCTGCTTGAGGGAAAATAAGTCTCCAATCTCCTTCCTCAATTTTATGCTGCCTTCAAAACATGCGATAAATTGTCTTCACAACTCCTGGAACGTAGTGATGTACCTCGCTGGGAGGGAGTGAAACCAAGAGGAGGCTGCCTCTTTCAAAGTTGACGGGAAGAGTCGGCACATGTGGGTATCTATAATCCCTCTGGCGATCATCGTGTCGGAGAAGAGGAGTAGGTGCTCCTTGGGGTCCGACTTTCCCTCATAGTAGGGGACTTGAGGAAAGCTGAGAAGTAGCGGGACAGGCGCACCCAAGACCTCAAAAGTGAAGGGAGAGTCGGGGTCATCATCGTGCAAGGACGACTTCCCTCTGTTGAGTGTCTTCAATGCCCTTTCTACTTGGATCTTGATTTGGTCCTCCAATGAGGCTGAAGTCAGATGTCGGATGTCATGTGCCAAGTGGGGTTGGGCCAGTGGGGTCCTCAGACCGAGTTAGGGCGGTTCAGGGATGTAAGGAGGCGGCGGGGTGACAGAAGGATGTTGCGTGGGACTGTGTCCGTACCAATACGGTTCTGACACATGCACACCACCAACATTTGGGACACCACAAACATTTGGGACGTCTTGTCTGCCTGCGAGGAGACAAGAAGGCTGCAAAGCTGTGTGTCCTTCCCCCCACCATCGTCTTCTAAAATCAGGGCACTGTTCGTACCAGTACGGTTCTGACATCTGCACACTACCAACATCTGGGATGTTCTGTTTGCCTGTAGGGAGACAAGAAGGCTGCGGAGTTGTATGTCCTTCCCCTAGCCATTGTCCTTGAAAATCAGGCTGATTTTGTGGGGCCCCTGCTGGTGTATCAGCCTTGATTCTCGAGTTTAGGTTTTCTGGTGCCTTGGTCGGGGTGGACTCCATCGACTCTGAGTTGTCTGGGATCTCCTCCACCAGGGGGCGGCTGGCACTAGTGTGGGTGGAGGGGCGTCGTGGCACTATCACCCACTCCGGCTCTGTTAGGGGATGTTGGGCCAGCGTCGCCTGCACTTCCTCCCGAACTTGTTCACGAACAGTATTTTTAATGGTTTCAAATATCGTGGACATCATCTCCCGCACTTGTATCAACCACTCTGGAGGTGGTGCCTAGGAAGAGGTGCTAGGGAGGGCTGGTACTGGATCTTGGGATGTCAGGGGAGGGGCTATTCCTTCACCAGCAGAAGGGGAGACGGCCTTCGAGCGGTCGTGTCGGGGTGGCATGGTGGTGTGAGCATATGGTGGCAGTCCAGGACGTGGTTTGTAGGTCAGCGGCTTCGGACTCCCAACGAGAGCATGATAGGTCCTTCAGGTGATCCGGATGGCCTATCAAAGGGCCGTTCCAAGGAATCATCCTTGGGCTCGGCTTTGTGTAGGTCTCAAGAGCCTTCGTGGGAGTGACCCGCTACTAGCAACCGGAAGTCCATCCGATAGGCCTCCCGGATCACCCGAAGGACCTATCAGATGAGCATATTTTATCTTGAATATCATGATAATTTAGAAGTTAAAAATAAAAATAATCAAACATACTAAAATATAGTTTAAGTTAACTACAATCTACTAAATTACGATTAAATGAGTAAGGTATATGAAAGAAGTATTTAAGGATGGAGCCCTATCCTTCTTAGCTTCTAATTTGAATATATACATTACAAGGCTTACAATGAAAGACTGCAAAATATGAGGGAGCTTGTATTTAGATTGAAAAATTCTATAGTTTCTCTTCCTCCACAAAAGATAGATAAAACATGTAAATACAAGTTTAGCTACTATGGATTTGATGGACATTGCCTCTTGAAATCTAAAACCCTTTGTAACTCACGTTATCGGTCTCTATTTGCCCTAGAGATGATACTCCCCCAAAAGCCAGAAACCTTGAGGAAATTTTTTGAATCCCAATATTTAGTATTTTGATTTGTCGTTTGAGCTTAATTTTGGATCTGCAGCACGTTAACATAAGGGTCTGTGCCTTAGGGCCAATATCAAGTCTCAACTCTAAAGATGATTGAAACTTTAAATGAAGAACTAATGAAAGCAAAGGAGAGCTCGCCTTTGGGTAGAGGGGTTGGGGGACCACTAGTTGAGCAATTGTTATTCTAGAAAGAGATTGTATGAAATGAGTTGTGTGGTTGTATCTCCAAACTTCAATATTTTCCTCCAATTCCAAGAACATGATATGGGGATTTTGATTGTCTATATGTGTTTCAACTTGAATAAGTACCTCTAAGCCAAGGCCACTCGTAGAGACCATGCATTTGTTAATATATGCCATAGTGATACAAACCAAGGCACGAGTTCAAAAAATGCAATTGATATATTTTTTTTGTCCACGACATCAAAGTAGTTGAAGATTAATCATAGAAGGAAAATCAACATTGATAGAGGATAAAGTTCTGAGTTGCAAGTTTTCAAGGTCATTAAATGAGTCAAAGAAGTTTGGAAAGTGTTTATCTTGGTACAAAATGTAGTTTATTGTTGAAGATTAATCATGTAAGGAAAATCAACATGGACAGAGGATAAAGTGTTGATTTGCAAGTTTTCAAGGTCATTAAATGAGTAAACAAATTTTCCAAAGCGTTTATCTTGGTATAAGAACTAGTTTATAATTGCAACTACACATACGTTACTATTAGAGGGTTGTTTTCATCATAAAAGGAGAGGAACACTGAATTTTGTAAGCACTTCACTTCACTTAATAATTCACATCATGGATCGATAATAATGAGTTTATCCTCTTTCGTTCTCAAAGAACTTTCGAATTTATCAGTTTTTTTGTGGCATTCATCTCGACTTATCAAACAATCCTTCCATAGTTGATTATGACATTATCACCATATCATAATTCTTACCTCTTTATAGGTAATGGATCACATTAAGAGCTGCAAATAATTTTTCCATTTATGAACATATATTTAATCAGTATGCATGCATGGGTGCCTAAATTACTAGCTACTATATATGTTTATATATAAAATGAGCTTAAAGTCCATTTAGCCCACAATTTATTTGAAACGCCCCAAGTCCATGGGCAATAGAGCCCAATAAATCAAGCCTAAACACAAATCATTAAGCCCAATAGCTTTTAATTTCCATCCACTGCCTCAACTCATGTAAATATCTATCAACAGTCATCTTTTTCTCCTGGTTTTGGGCATGATACGTCAAAGAGGGAGAGAAAGTTGATAGAATAGGGAAATGGAGAAGATGAGCTTGGGACAAAGAGCGAAGAGATGGAGAATGATGGAGAGCTTAGGAGAGATAGAGCTGAAGGGATAGAACCACACAAGATTATAATTGGTGAACGAACTCGATGGTGTTGAGCTGGAAGGACCAAGAGCTGAGGGAGCCATCTGTGAAGACAAGCTGATGAGAGAGATGTGGGAGAGGTAGGAGACATCCTGTTCTCGTCTATTAGAAGTCAGTTCGTTGCTCTTTAGTATATGAAAGGTAATACGAGGCAATTCTTTTTTCCATTGGAACGTGCTGGTGTCATTTCTATGAATTCATCTAATCCAGTGTAGTATTCTTTTTATTATGTGAATGAGTTCTTTTGGTTTCAAGTTTTCCTTTCTAGTTTCTACCATGTTGTTTTAATTTTATTATTATTAGGAATTATGCTGTTGAAATTTATGCATGCGATAAAGGATGTAGCTATGGTGTAAGTAGTGAATTAGATTGTTCTTATTTAAAACTAAAGTTTATATCAAATTGTAAAATTGTAGTAATTGTGAGGATAGCTTAATTTATGGCCACTAAAGACGAATAGTTGTTGAGATTATTGCATTTACTAACCTGCTTAACTGCAAGTTTGTTCTACAGTTTTAGAGAATGAAATTTGTTCCTTATAGAAGTAATTGAATAGTTATAGTTTTGGAAGGTCTATAAATATAATTTCAGACTGTTAAGAGGCAATATTCTTAGGTTCTTATAGACGGCGAATCAATTATTTCTTAGAATGGACAAATAAGGTGAGGTTTGAAATATGGAATCATTCAACTTGTCCGATAGTATTATTTCTATTGTTTTAGGAACCGACAAGATTGAATGTTACTGCGAAGAGAAGCATAGCCCGATGATCCGTTATTATTTTTCTATATATACGTGAATAGAAATTGCGATACCAAAATTTTTGAGTTAATGGATCATTTATAACATGTCCAAGAGCAAGAACCTTCCACCCTAAATCATCAAATAGAAAAATAGCTCCAAGATGAACTTAATGAACAGCTCATTGGAAGGGATCTTATCTGGGAACAAAATTCTAGAGAGCTTTGGTTGAGGGATGGGGATAGGAACTCAAGGTTTTTTCACCATTCAACCCTCATCAGAAGGAGGCAGAATTGCATCGGTGCGATAAAAAAGGACAATAACCAGTGGATAGATGATCAAAATGAGATTGGAAACTACTTTGTGGAAAACTTTAAAACTCTTTTCACAACTTCAAACCCAGTTTTTCCTCAAGACCCAGAGCACACTCTTGGAGATGTAATCACTGATTCTAAAAATCAGGAACTTATTCATATTCCGTCAAGGGAAGAGATTGAAAAGACCATCAAAGAAATGAACTCCTTAAAATCTCCTAGTCCAGATGGGATTCCTGCACTGTTTTACAAAAACTACTAGAATATTATTCAACCTCTTTTCATTGAGTCCATTCAAAGATTTTTCCAAACTGGACAATTGTTAAGAGAATGGAATAACACCTTCATTGCTTTGATACCAAAACTTGAAAGTGCTTCCACCTCTAGGGATTTTAGGCCCATTAGCTTGAGTAACACATTTTAAAAAGTAATATCAAAGATCTTGGCTAACAAGCTAAAACCCCCTACTCTCAAAATTGATTTTGCCAAATTAGACAGCTTTCATTGAAGGAAGGTGGATAAATGAAAATGGTGTCCCACATTAAGTGGTCATAAATACAATGAACAAATCAAAAGAGAGAAGAGGATGGTTTTTCATGAAAATTGATTTCGCGAAAGTTTTTGATAGGATTGAATGGCCCTTTATGATTGCAATTCTTAAAAACTTGGGTTTTCATCCCACCTTCATGAACTGGATCTTTCAATGCATTTCAATAGCATCATTCTGAGTTCTGTTGAATGGTGGAACTCATGGTTTTTTCAACACTTCAAGAGGAATAAGATAAAGTGACCCAATCTCACCTTACCTCTTTATCTTTGCAATGGAAGTAATTTCTAGATTACTATATAAAGCTGAAGCAGAGGGTTCAATGAGAGGAGTCAGGATTGGTAGAAATGGTCCTTCAATATCACATTTGATGTTTGCCGAGGACCTCCTTATAATGATGCGTGCCACTCAAAATGAAGCTCAACATATCCATTCTCCAATAGTTTTGTAGTTGGAGTGGCCAAGAAATAAATCTTAGTAAGTCTGGAATCTTTTTTTCAAAAAATACAAATGCTACTATCAAAAGGAATGTAAAAGCAATCTTGGGGCTAAGAAAGCTTAGCAATGAAACAACTTATTTGGGAAACCCCATGTTTTTAAAAAGGAAAAGGACCGTCTTTTACTTTCCTCTTTGAAAAAATCAAGTCAAAGCTTCAAGCTTGGAAGCTTAAATCTGTCTTGGGGGATTATATCTGCAACAATTTTTCATATGTTTAAGTATTATTTTATTTGCAGTTGAAATGTTAACAGAGTAGTCCCATGGCTTACATCCGTAGGCTGATTCGTGGACTTATAAGAGGTTAATTGCAAGGATACATGCATTCAAGTATTATATTAGTATATATTGTTAGCGTGCATATAAGAGGTTGGATTCACTTTACTTTTAGGAGGTTACCAGGGATAAATACGCTCCAGTATTATACTATTGAACATTACTAATGGGCATATAAGAATCCGAACTTATGTATACCTAAAAGTTTAAATTGATAGATTATTGTATTTAATTCTCTTATAAACGAAGTACTATCTATACTCTATTCTAAAGTAGAGTTACAAGCCTTCACAGCCTCCACGTGGCACCCTTCTTGACTTTTCATTTTCGTTTTGAATTTTATTTATAAATAGTAAAATACAAGGGTTATGTGTTTGCCACATCATCCCTATATCTTTCCTTCTTCAATTTTCCATCGATTGCTAAGTAATGCAAATTGAAACGAATTTTCCTATTTAGTTAAATTATTTTGGGTAAAAGACCATAAAATACATGAACTTTGCCTAAATTTTCAATTTTACTATGAACTTTCACTTTGGATTAGAATAGTCGTGAACTTTTAATTGTTCTCCACACTACCATACCATCACTTCTTCCATCATTACCACTAGCCACATGACCCGTGCTACACACTATGAGCATCACTGTACACGGAGTGAACGGTAGATTTGGTGATGCATGTAATTTTAATAAAATAGCCAAAGCATGTGGAGGAGATAGAAATTTTTTTTTCTAATTTAGATGAAAAAGGAAAGTAACATAAACTGTGTTTGTGGAGATAAGAAGTGAGTCTTTGCAGGACAGTGAAATATTGGTTATTCTAGCATGTAAAAAGTCTAGTAGAAATATTAGTAAAATAGGTTCATGCACTTATAGTTTGCATAGCGTCAATAGGATGTTCACTACTAAACATCTCTTTCATAAGCTTTTTCCCCGACGGAGATGTAAAATATAGCGTAAGCCAAGTGTTCAGTGGTTAAATAGTGGTTGGAATTTGCAAATGTAATTCTGACAAACTAAAGTCTAGACGATAAGGGAAAAAAGCAATTGAACAAAGGATTGCCTCAATAGCACTGCTAGGAGCAGAACAATGATCCTTAAATAAAACCTATGCCATTTCTCTACAACATGAGCACCACGTTGGCGATATGATAAAGTACTGAACAATGCCCTGATGTCTTTTAAGGATGATGGTCATTACGTCATTTTTGTATTTTCCATTATTCTGTTAATTTGCAGATTGTACTCTATTTTCCTGAGCTTTAGCGTGAGAACGAGAATGGAGAGAGAGAAGGAAGTTGTAACTGTGAGGGTCATGCTTTACTGTAACAAATCGTTGAAGCTACGTATAAATATACACAGCAAGCCTCGGCATTCATGATTGAGCTGAGAGCTTTCGTACTCATTATCTTTTCGTCATGCTCTACTCTGTTCTTTCTTTGCTCCTCCTTCTTCATTTCAAACTTTGATATGGTATCAGAGTGTTTTCCTACAACTGATTGACCGAAATCTCTTCTATCATGGCTAGAGGAAATCATTGCCAGCAGCCTCAAAATCAAACTGGAAACAATAATCGTTTTCAGCCAATAAGTGCTTCATCTTTTGCTGACACAAACACCTCTGGGAATCATTCTCCTAGAGAAAATCTTTCACAAACAGTTATACACAGGCCCTTCTACCTTCATAGCAGTGATCATCCAGGGCTCATATTGGTCACTCATGCACTTACTAGACCAAATTACAGCACCTGGTCTCATTCTATGAAGATGGCCCTTAATGCAAAGAACAAACTTGGATTTGTAGATGGCAGCTTACAAAAGCCTTCAGCAAAAGATTCAAATACTAGCATCTGGTCTCGAGTAAATAGCATTGTACTTTCTTGGCTTGTTAATTCAGTTCAAAAGAAATAGCTGATAGCTTATTGTATCTGGAAACGGCAGAGGCTATTTGGGTTGATATTCGAGAGAGATTTCAACAAAGCAATGCTCCGCGCATTTTTCAATTGAAACAACATTTGAATCAGCTAACACAGTGGTCTCTTGATGTGAATACATGTTTCACTGGTTTGAAGACTCTGTGGGATGAACTACGGAATTATCAGCCTCTCCAAACCTATGAATGTGGGGCAATGAAGGTACTGCTTGAACATGCTGAGCAGGAACATGTGATGCAATTCCTCGTGGGTTTAAATGATTTGTATGGTGGAATTCCGGCTCAAATATTAATGATTGATCCACTGCCTTCTGTATCAAAAACTTCTAATCTTGTTGTGCAAGAGGAAAGGCAACGGATGATCAGAACAGGGGGTGCTTTGACAGAATACATGGCTTTTAGTATTACCTCACGATGATAGGATCTGGGGTCATTGCTACTACTGAAAATGCACTGGGCCAAAGTAAAAGAGATAGGCCTATTTGTTTCCATTGTGGAGTGACGGGCCATAGAATTGATTGGTGCTATAAACTACATGGGCATCCTCCGGGATATCAGCCCAGATGAAAAACACAAGCCCAATATTTCCAAAGCCAAGGGCAGAACTCGGGTAAGGCCAATTTTCAAAAGGATAAACAATATTGTTCTCCCTCTGTAGCTGCAACGGTAACAACAGGAATAGGAACTCTGCCCAATGACCAAGTCTAGCAGTTGATTGCCTATTTGAGCTCGCAGCTTAATGTCCTGAATCAAAACCAACCTGAGACTATTTCTAGTCCTGCTAAAGACAATGTTGAACCCGTTGTTTCACATGTTTATGTTATACCTCTGGACCCTCCTTTTCTTTCCACAATTTCTTATCCACTGTTTTCCAAGAATTCATGGATCATTGATAGTGGAGTGACTCATCACATTTGCTGCAATTCCTCTCTGTTCTCTAAACTAAACTTGTTGACCCAATCACTGTAACTTTGCCAAATGGTGAATATGTTTGAGTAACGCAAACTAGGACAGTTAAACTATCGAGCTCTCTCATTCTCTGAGAGGTTCTTCATATGCCCTGTTTCTCTTTCAATTTGCGCAGCATAAGTTCTCTCTCCTTAAATGTTCGTTGTTCAGTTAATTTCTTCTCACACTCATGCTTAATCCAGGACCAAGCTCAAGGCTTGATGATTGGGAGGGGTAGGCTCGAAAACAATCTTTGGTTCCTTGAGGCAGCACTACCTTCACTTACTCCTGCTTTATCTCTCTCTGCTATGTCAAATCATACCATATGGCATATGAGACTTGGACATCCTTCAGTAATAAAATTGTGTTTACCTCATAACAGTTTGCATATTCCTACTTCATTAGATGATTTATCCTCCCATCGCCAGACCTGTCATCTTGCTAAACAATAGAAACTTCCATTCTCTCCTCGAAACAATTTATCTGCAACTCCCTTTGATCTTGTCCATCTAGACACCTGGGGACCATTTCAAGTTCCAACAGTTGATGGACACAAATTTTTCTGACTATTGTGGATAATTGTTCACTAGCAACATGGACTTATCTAATGAAAAATAAATCAGATGTGCTTCATGTCTTCCCCCACTTCTACAGTCATGTTTTAACTCAATACCATATCAATATAAAGGCCGTAAGATCAGATAATGCCTCAAAATTCACATTTCATGATTTCTTCGATTCCAAAGGGATCAGAGTTTCCATTCTTGTGTGGAGACACTTGAACAGAATTCCGTTGTCGAACGAAAACACCAGAACATTCTGAATGTTGCCTGTGCATTACTTTTCCAATCACATATACTCATAGAACACTGGGGGATTGCATAGAAATAGTTGTTTACCTGATCAATCGAACTCCCACCCCCATTTTGTCAAATAAAACTCCATTCAAAGTCCTCACCAAAAAGAAACCTTCATATGACCACCTTAAGGTGTTTGGTTGTCTGTGCTATGCCTCAACTTCCACTGTTAATCGAAATAAACTCTCCTCTAGAGCTCGAGCTTGTCTGTTCCTGGGCTATTCACCTGGCTACAAAGGATATAAACTCATGGACATTGAAAGCAATCGAACCTTCATTTCTCGCCATGTCATCTTCCATGAAACCATCTTTCCTTTTTGCTCATTCTCTAGCTGACACTTCCAAGCTGGATATCTTTCACAACAGAGTCCTTCCTTCACCTGCAGCAGATGTGTCTGAGTCATTTCATTCTGTATCATTTCCATCTGATCAAACTTCATTTGCTCCACCTTCTCCTTCTATTCCTGCATCAAAGATCACTCTTGATGACACTCAAACTCCCTCTTGTCCAAAAAGATCCACCAAGGCACAAGCCTACCTCTCTGACTATCATTGCTATCTGTCGAGAGGACACAGATTGCATTCCCCTTCTACTTATCCACTGTCAGATTATCTTAATTATGATAGGCTTTCTGCACCATACAAACATTTCTCTTTATCTATCTCCTCTCTTACTGAGCCTTCTAATTACACACAAGCATCCCAGTCTCAGGTGTGGAGGAAAGCCATGGACACTGAATTCCAAGCCTTAGAGCATAATCGTACCTGGACAATAGTCTCTCTTCCTAATGGCAAGAAAGCAGTAGGCTGCAAATGGGTATACATATTAAAGTTTCGAGTAGATGGTTCACTCGAAAGACACAAAGCCAAAATTGTGGCAAAAGGTTTTACACAGCAGAATGATCTTGACTACTTGGATACATTCTCCCCAGTTGCAAAGTTAACTTCTGTTAAACTAATCCTCTCTGTTGCAACCATCAAAAACTGGCATTTAGCTCAGTTGTATGTTTCAAATGTTTTTCTTCATGGAGACCTCGATGAAGAGGTTTACATGCAGTTGCCACTAGGATACTGCAGAAGAAAGTGGGAGTCTTTACCTCCAAACCCAGCATGCAAACTTCACAAATCAATTTATGGCTTCAAGCAAGCCTCTCGTCAGTGGTTCAACAAACTTTCTGAAGCACTCTTTACTGAAGGTTTCAGCCAATCACTAGGGGATCATTCTCTCTTCACAAAATCCTCCTTTGTAGGCTCTTTCCTGGTTCTATTAGTAAATGTGGATGAAATAATTATGGCTGGAAATGACAAAGAAGCTATGTAGATGATAAAGGAAGCACCAGGAAAGAAGTTCAAGTTGAAAGATTTGGGACCATTGAGGTATTTTCTGGGTCTCGAAATTGCAAGATCTTCAGCTGGGATCTCACTAAGTCAAAGAAAATATGCCTTGGAGCTTTTGACTGACGCTGAACAGTTAAGTTGTAAACCAGTAAAAGAGTGCATATGCAGCCTTAAACTATCCCAAGATGAAGGAGAATTGCTTGAAGATCCTACTGGTTATAGAAGACTCATAGGAAGGCTGCTTTATCGCACTTTGACAAGGCAAGACCTCAGTTACCCAGTACACAGGCTTAGTCAGCTCCTAGCTGCACCACGAGACAAACATTTGCAAGCTACTCAAAGAGTGCTGCGATACATTAAAGGAGCTCCAAGACAAGGCTTATTCTTCCCTGCCAATTTGAAAATACAGTTAAAATCTTTTGTAGATGCAGATTGGGTAACATTCCCAGACACAAGAAAATCAGTAGCTGGTTTCTGTGTTTTCCTTGGCACTTCACTGATCTCATGGAAGTTAAAGAGGCAAACTGTAGTGTCAAGATCCTCTGCTGAGGCAGAATACAGGGCCATGGCAAACATGAGCTATGAAATAGTTTGGGTTTTGGACCTGTTAAAAGATCTGAATGTTGAACATGAAGGGCTAGCTTTGCTATATTGTGATAATAAGGTTGTGCTGCATATTGCTGCGAATTCATTCCACCATGAGCGCACTAAACACATCAAATTAGACTGCCATTTTGTTAGGAAAAAAAGATACAAGGAGGAGTACTGAAGACTATGCATGTCTCAAGTATGAATCAGCTGGCCAATGTTCTTAACAAGCCCCTACATGCAAAGCAGTTTCATGCTCTGATAAGCAAGATGGGAATACACAATTTCAACTCTCCATCTTGAGGGGGAGTCTTAAGGATGATGGTCATTACGTCATTTTTGTATTTTCCATTATTATGTTAATTTGCAAATTGTACTATGTTTTGGTGAGCTTTAGCGTGAGAAAGAGAATGGAGAGAGAGAAGGAAGTTGCAACTGTGAGAGTCACGCTTTATTGCAACAGATGGCTAAAGCTAAGTATAAATATACATAGACGAGCCTCAGAATTCATGATTGAGCTGAGAGCTTTCTTACTCATTCTCTTTTCATCATGCTCTGCTCTATTCTTTCTTTGCTCCTCCTTCTTCGTTTCAAACTCTGATAATGTCCTTCATCTTAGCTTTAGCGATTGCAAGGTACTCAAGTAATTTCACTCTCCCATCCATTCAAACACTATATGGTACATGTCATCTTGCAATAGTCATGCTTGATCTCTACATTCTATCAGCAAGCAATTAATCAGTTACTATACCAACATCTCACAGTCAAATAGATTCAACAGTTCTATCACTAAAATTAGAAAGGAAATATTAAATTTCACTTGCATTTGTCACTACCATGACAATTAAACTTGTAAAGGGTTAAAATCAATTCCACTTGGATTTAAGAATTCTTGGGAAACCGATACATCTACTTTAGAACTTCTACTTTTTGCCTTGGCAAGGAGTATTGACAATAAATGAAAGCATCTTACTAAGCAGTAAAAATAATTGGAAACATGAGTTATAAGCTTTGAAAAATAATAAAAGATATAGACAAACTCCCATATAGAATGTTGTATTTCTCTTGAAGCAGATCAAATGCTTAAGACCCCCAAGACTCAACAAAGGCAATCTGTAACGCATGTGTAACATAAATCACTAAACAAAAAAGAAGATGAGGTGATCGTACATGAATCCTAGACCATGTCATCGTAGACGTTATTTCGTATACAATGATCGACTGTAGAGAAAAATACATGTTAAACTGATGGACAACCTTCATGAAGCATATCTTACCATGATTGACTTTAGAGTAGTAAAATCCCACATCACATGTTGATCTTTTCCCCGTTCAGAAAACAATTTTCCCATTAATATGCAAGCCTATTATATATAAACCGTTGATAATACTCCAAGGTGAAAATTCCCTAAGAAAACATGAAAAGATATAGGGAACAAATCGAACAAAGATACAAATGCATTGTAGGTGCAACAAATTGACCAATCCCAAGAGCAATATACATTCCAGATTGCTAAACAAATGGATGATATCTGAAAAGATGTAAGTCTGCGCTCCACCCCTAACTGTTAAGACAAAAAAAAAGGACAAATCATGAAGAAAGATAGAAAATTAGAAGGATGAGACAAAATGTAAATACATAGAGAAGGGTGATGGAAGATAGACATCCTACTGCAAGACAGTTTCAGGTGATGCACTCCCATTTCCAGTGGGAACTTGATTCCTCTGTTCGATTGCTCTTCCTGTATCATCGTTAAGAATAAAGCGTTAGCAGTAGCCACCGAAACTAGAATCAGGTGAAATGGGGAGACAGGATGTGGGAAGGAGATAACGGAGTGAAATGGGGAGATGGAACGTGGGAATGGTGGTTGTTACTTTGGGTGAATGGATAATGTTGTCCTTAGATCATTTTAGGTGATGAAAATATAGCAAATTACAAGGAGGGTAATTTTGGAATCATGAAAGTGAGAAGAAAACTGCTTTTATTCGTCAACATAATAATAGAAGATTAATAGAAGTATTGAATTGATGAAATTGCCCCTATCAAAGTTACAAATAAATGGACATCTAATGCACGAATTTTTTGGGATATCTCAATTCTATCACAAATATTCTCTTTTAATTAAAATTATCAATATTTGATAAATTTACCCCAATAGTGCATTATATTCATTCATTACCTTCAAGAGAAATGTTTGGGCCCTTATAAATCTTCCCACCCAAGATTATGTAATGTGACAGAGGAAACATCAGTAATTATATTAGGGCACACAAAATTCTTATTGAAATTGGAATTTACAAATTAGATCCTTAAAGGAAAATTTGAAGAGTAGCTTAAAAGATCATTAGAAATACGAAATTCTCAATAACAACAACACAACTTTATAAATCAATTTGATTCGAGCATTGTGATATCAAAATTAGTATTTCAATTTTAAGATATCCTTATCCATTTCCATACAACTAGGAAAGCAAATGAAAACGGAGACCCGAAAAAATCAACACAATCCATCTAAAAAAACTTGACTTTTGGATTCTATATAAATTTCAGGCATATTTTAAGGTATTGAGAAACTGAGCAAAAAAAACTTGGGCCCCAGCTTATAAAAATTCAGATATTCTATTTTTACCTTGTATTACATGGTCATTTACACGTATTTCATTTAGTTTTATGGATCGAATGCTGAGTTTCTCAAGTGAATGTTTCAACACTTCTAAAATCATTTGAAATTTATATAGGGACTCAAAAGTTGGATTTTTCGAATTGGGTTGGGTCAATTTTTTGGTTTTCATTTATATCCCTAACTGCATCGAGATAAATAATCGAAACTTGAAATTGAAGTACTAATTTTAAAATCATGATGCACATATTAAATTGATATGTAAAGTCATAATGTTGTCATAAGAAATTTCGTACTTCTAAAATTCTTTTAAGCAACTCTTCAAAGCTGCCTTTAAACTCAATGTATAAATTCCAGTTTCACTAAGAATTCTATATGCCCTAATGTAATTGATGATGCTTCCTCTACCACATTGCATATTTTTAGGCCGAAAAAAAATTATAGGGGCATAAAAGGGATTTCACTTAAGGGTAATGAAGGAATATAGTGTACCATTGGGGTAAGTTTGTCAAATTATTGAACATTTTAATCAAAAGAGAAAATTCGTGATATAATTGGGAAATCACACAAAATTCGTATATTAAATGGTCATTTATCTATAATTTTGAGAAGGGCAAATTTGTCAATTGAAAGTTTCTGTTAACCGAAATAACAAAAAAAGTAACAATATGATAGATGTGGAGATAAACTGAAAGTTTTTAACCATTCTAATTAAAAGTGAAAGTTCATGGTAGAATTAAAAATTCAGGTAAAATTCATATATTATATTATCAGTTACCCAATTATTTTCCTTATATTTATCATTACTATTTTATTTAACTGTAAACCTACACTTTCGTCCCTCGTATTTGAACGAACCAACCCTAGTCCAATCTTTTTTTAAGAACATTTAGACCCAAACATCCATATATTTGCCACTAACTTAGTTTTTCCACGATGATGCCGTTAAATTCTTTACATGGCATCCTAGTTGGCATTAATAGGGCTGAAGAAATAAGTTTTTAATGCCCAAACACCAAAACGGCGTCGCTCTTGTTAACTAGAATTTATAATTAGTGTTTTACCCATCACTATTTTTTAAATTTTCAATCAAAGCCATTCCTTGCAAAGAAACCCTCACTGCCAATCGATGAATAGAGATAAACAGGAAATGGGTTCTCTTGTAATGAATAGAGAGTGAAGGACTAGATTGTAATAAAGAGCTATAAGCGTGTAAACATAATAGCAAGAAACCAATCGATAAAATGAAAATTGATTTCTTCTCTCTCTCTGATTCTTCTTCTTCACCATTTCCTCCCCCAATTCGATTTTAGCTTGTAACAATTGGTACTGGAGCCACTCCATCATCGGATCAGTGAATTTAGGTCAAATTCTTACCAATTGATCTTCAAACAATGGAAGATCACGTTAGCAAATTTAGGTATTTCCAGGAGCAGTTCAATAACCTCCGAACTTACGACAAACATGTTCGAGAAGCCATTGCAAATCTTAAGGAGCGATCTCAAACATGTACACTCCAAGAGTACTTTGAACCTTTTCAATCATTGCTCAATGATGGGTGGGTTGATGAGGAGCTTGCCATTAGTATGTTTCTGGGTGGATTAAGAGTGGAAATTCAAAATCCTGTGAGAATTTTCAGACCAACGACATTGAATAAGGCATATCTCTTACCCAAGTTGCAGGAATCCGTTACTCCAGCTTCCTTCTATCGACCCAAAACCTCCCTTCTGTCAACCCACGGAAAAAACCTTCAAGAATCTCAAGCGGAGTCTGTCACAATCAAGTCCAATGTGGATAAATGTGTTGAAGATGGTAACAGCGTGAAAACTGAGCAGCCTTCAATAGTAGCAAGTCTTTCCCCAATGGAGATTGAAACTGACTCATCGGACAAGGAATATGGGTAGGAGTCTCAAACTGATTTGCCTGACGATGAGTTTTGGAATGACCATCTGCATTGGATTTTTGTTTGTTCTTAGATGTTGTAAATGAAAGGGTACAAGAAGCTCATCGGGATAAATATGCACTAATGATTATGCCTTTTTCAGGTTGACAACTTCATGATTCCATGCGCAGTGATGGATTTGTTCTTTTGGAATTCTTTACTCATTTTTTATGCTCTGCCTAACATAGCACTAGAGAAAATTCCCCTTGAAACCACTTCCATGAGAAGCTTGATGAGTAAGGTTACTACTATTAGCTGCATTCAGCCTAAACATTTTCTAAAAATCAATATATATTATGCATTGTTGCAAATGTCTTCTGATCTCCCTTTATTGTTTATCAGAAGGCACAGCCATGAATGGGGACTGCGAGCATTTTTTCATGTTCTTTCGGTAATTCTAAGATAGTTGTACAAAATATTCTATCCAGCTTGGGATTCTGTCTTGGTGGTTAATGATCTTCAAACCTGATTCTGAAATGCAGATAGTTCTGGGATAGATTAATTTACAATATTAGTTTTTCCTACATAGGGATTTATGCTTGACTTCTCTTTGCTGGAAATTAGCGCTCTAGATAAGTTGCCCGATTGAACGATTTTATGATTCTTCAATCTTTAGTCATAAATTTAATACTTTGTTGCCCTTAATTATTTAAATACTTAAATGAAAGACAATGCTTGAAGCAATCACCCAGTAGTTATTTTTGTATACATTTGACTTTCTTGAGAGTTAGACTTGATTATCACCGCGCTCCCTTGTGCAATTTAAGTTTCAGCAATTTGTTGTGGTAGTTGTATGATTACTGGTATCACCTGTTAAACTCTGCTCAAATTACAGCAAAGCTTGGTTTCATGTGGGGATAGTGTGGGATAATTTTGAGTAGTCGTTACCAGCAACTTAGATAAATTGTCTGTGTATCTCTCCAAAATCTAGCTTGAGTTTGAATATTGGCTCCTGTAATTGATTGTCCCTTTCCTATGGCTATTTTTTCTACTTTCATTAAATAGATTTTTTGGTTGTTTTTCATTTTTCCTATTATGCCTGCATACATGTGCCTATTATTTGTGAAACTCATTCATAAATTAGAAAATCGAAGCACTTTCATAAAATTTCTGTGCATTCCGGCTTTCATATCACGATTGAATGCCCATCTCTAAATCTTATTCCTCTTATGGTTGTTTTCTTGCACAAACTTGAGCTAGGTACATGAATAGCTGGTAGGAGAACATCGAATGGCATGAAGATCTTAGTCTGTTTCTTATCTGGTCTTTGACATGCTTTGTCATCACAGAATACATACTGAAACCTGTAGATTAAAGGAAAAACTTGATGAACCCATAACTTGGTAGGGGACATCTAATGAGATCCTTAATGATGGAGTTCAATGAGCAGCCACTTTACCCACATTTATGCTACGGTTGAGAAGAAATCTATATGTTTACTCGGCATGATTCTGGGTTTCTTTTTCATTGTCATAAGCCAAGTGCAGGTGGACTCCATATCTTCTTTCGTTTATATTTGTCGACATTCTTATCTGGTTATATTGGCCAATTCGTTAGCCAACTGATATATAAATATATAGAATCCCTGTCGGATTAGTCTCATTATTTTTTTTTACACACTTATAATCTCTTTTATTTTCTTCTTTCGGTGAATGATCTTCTTTATCTTTGTAATCGTCTCTTCAACTGACTATGAGTGTGGCCAAAAAAAAAAAAACTATGAGAATTTTAAAAATCTTCACATCCCGTAGTATTAATATAATGGTCATATATCATATTAGATACATTTTATAATGGAATAAAATACTCACCGTATATACAAAAACATTGACAGATCATCGGGTTGTACTTCTCTTCACAGTAATGTTCAATCTTGTCGATTTCTAAAACAATAGAAATAATACCATAGGACAAGTTGAATTATTCCATATTTCAAACCCTGCCTTATTTGTCGAGTCTAAGAAATAATTGATTAGAAGTCTATAAGAAACTCAGAATATTGCCTCTTAACATTCTAAAGTTACATTTATAGACCTTCCAAAGCTATAAATATTCAATTACTTCTATGAGGAACAAATTTCATACTCTAAAACTATAGAATAAATTTGGAGTTAAGTAGTTTAGTAAATGCAATAATCTCAACAACTATTCTTCTTTAATGGCCATAAATTAAACTGTCCTCCCAATTACTACAATTTTACAATTTGATATGAACTTTAATTTTAAATAGGAACAATCTAATTCACTACTTACACCATAGCTACATCCTCTACCGCAAGCTTAAATTTCAACAAAATAATTCCTAATAGTACTAAAATTAAAACAACATAGTAGAAATTAGAAAGGAAAACTTGAAACCAAAAGAACTCATTCACATAATCAAAAGGATACTACGCTGGATTAGATGAATTCATATAAAGGACACCAGCATGGTTCCAATGGAAAAAGAATTGCCTCGTATTGCCTTTCATATACTTAAGAGCAACGAACCAGCTTCTAATAGATGAGACCGGGATGTCTCCCACCTCTCCCACATCTCTCCCATGAGCTTGCCTTCACAAATGGCTCCCTCAGCTCTTGGTCCTTCCAGCTCAACACCATCGAATTCATTCACCAATTGTCAATCTCGCGTGGTATTATCCCTCTCAGCTCTATCTCTCCTTAGCTCTCCATCATTCTCCATCTCTTCGTTCTTTGTCCCAAGCTCATCTTCTCCATTTCCCTATTCTGTCAACTTTCTCTCCCTCTTTGACGTATCATGCCCAAAACCAAGAGAAAAAGATGATTGTTGATAGATATTTACATGGGTTGAGGCGGTGGATGGAAATTAAAAGCTATTGAGCTTAATGATTTATGTTTATTGGCCTCTATTGGCCCACGTACTTGTGGGTTTTCAAACAAATTATGGACTAAATGGACTTTAAGCTCATTTTATATATAAACATACATATTAACCAGTAATTCGGCACCCATGCATGCATACTGATTAAATATATGTTCATAAATGTAAAAATTATTTGTCGCTCTCACATATAATAAATTTTTGAAAGTTCAAGGCGCACAAATTATACTATTTAATGTAAATTTGCATGTAGGTGTTGAAATGATAGAGGATCGGGAGGAAGTGACGGTTGCATTTGATCCATCAACGATTGCTAGCTGTTTGGGAGTTGATTGATCCTCCTGAATAGTGAGGTTTGAAAAGTCGATCGTGAGATGGTGTGTGGTTCCCGAATGAATATACTACTCCAAACTCTGATTACTGGAGTCACCAACATATATTTTGTGCGGAATTTGGAAATTTTGGGGTAGATAAGGACACAAAATTGCAACATGGTCGGCATGAGCACATAATTGACAAGAAATAGTAGAAGTCAGCCCTTGGGCCAACTGTCTGATTGAAGGCCTATCACGATGGCGTTGGGTAAGCTGAGAGCCTGTGTTCTGCAATGGGCTAATTGTTGGGCCCAGAATACCTGGTCATCCATAAATGTTGGAGCGACCCAGATAACTCGACCCAGGTTGGGTCAAATATCACGGGTTATGTCCTACAAAAGCAAGACCTCGCCTCCTTCCAGCTGAAACCAGAGAGGAGTTAGGGTTAGAACCCAAAGAAATGCCAGTGTTCCCTCAGCCTCCAAGCGTGGTTCCTCGACCACGATTGTGATATTGAGGCATCCTATTTTTGATGACAGCTTTGATTGAAGGAGAGGTATTGTTCGTCTTTATGCTCGATGAGCATCTTGGTTCATGAGAAGGGCAGATAGGTCATCGGTGGTCATGGTCGCAACGGTTGGTGAGAGGGGCAAAATTAGCAGTTCCCATCTTCGCCATGGCCACAGAGCACTCTATCATTTAGTTCAACCAGGGGCTTGGGTTGCCCAAGCTGCGCAAACTGACTGGCCAAGTCTCTTACATCCTTCAAGTATTCATTCATTTTGTGGTCTCCTTTTGTAACGTCACGCCATTCTTGGTCCATAAACTCCTTCTGCGCATTGGTCTGAGAGTCAAAGAGGTTCTTGAGCTTATTCTATGCCCATGCGAAAATCCGATACTAACAAGTTAGAGTCTGATGTCAGGCGTGTCCGAAATCATGATGTAGGTAAGGCAAAATTGGTCACACTTTTTCCACAAATGGAATTCTGGATTTGTGATGAAGACCTCTTATGTGCCCTGTTTCCGAGTAACTGTAAGCGAAGTGGCTGGGAGCATGCCATTTGCCTAGCCAAGAAGATTGTAAGAGCTCAATAATAGGATCATAATACTCTTCCATAGACAATAACTCTTCTCGTCGAGTTTAATAGGGATGGTGGAAAGATTGTTGGTAACGAGGGCAGAGAAATGTTCGTTGAAGCCGTGTGATTGTTATATAGTAGGAGGAAGAAGGATTGAGAGCATGGAACTGGTATAATTGAGGCTATCTGTGAAGTTTTAGTAGTGCGCAAGAGTTGGCTCGATTATTACTCTGATACCATAATAACAATGGAATAATTTTGGGGAAGTCACACACCAATATTGTAGTGTATGCCTATTTTATACACGAATTGTATAACACCAAAATGGTTAGAAATAAATATAAAATATTCTAATTACATTAGTATTGAAACTTCTAATACTTGCTATATTATTTGGTCTATCCATTATTTCCTCCATTAAAGACAAAGGCAAGGTCTCTACAAACTTAGGAAAAAAAGACACCAAAAGTGGTGATCTAGTAGTTCAAAACTCACTCTTATACGATTTTATAAGATGAAGATTTGAATATGTTTTATGCATTTGTGTCAAAATATCAGGTAGAAATATGCTCTTTGGACTTCGTGGATACTGGCTTGTTGGATAGTACTAGATCTTTAGTGGTACTGTGTTAAAAGGCAAATTCTAACAGTTGGTTATTCAGTTTATTTGATATGTTCGCGGTTGGATATAGAAAGCCCTAATAACATGATGTAGTAGGTGTAGCCGGATCCCTATCACTATAGTTCTCCTTTTATTAAGGAAAAAAAGCTTGGAAACAAAGAGAGTAAGGATGCAGTTTCCAGACAACTATTTTTCGAAACTTCAAGACGACAGGCTAAATATATTGCGTATTAGACAACGCCAAACTCTTCCCTGAGAAAGCTAAGTCCTCGATCAGATGGAAATTATGGGTGTAGAGGCTTGTTATTGAAGTTAAAGGGATCTACTTTCTTACGGGGTAAACTATGCACCAGGCTTGTCCACCAAAATCTCTAAACTTAAAAGTGTTGTACCTTAGTTTTTTTATATTTCAAGTGTCAATCTCTTAGCTGTCTGACGTGGGGTTTATTCCTCAACAATGAGGTCAGTAAATGGTCTGAAAATTGAACTTATATCTACATAAAAATCTAAACTAATAAATGATGGTATCGATGTCTTACATTTTCAGAATTTTGTTTATACTTTTTCCGCCTCGCTGCCCCTGAAGGGCCACAACAAGAGATGCGTCTGTAAGCCGCTGTCCCACACGCATTCTTCAGTACGCAAAAGGCATCAAAAGGAGAAGAGAAGGGATTGTAGGTAACTACTGCTTGACAAACCTTTCTGTGTTCAAACACAAGGAGGCAGTGAACACGGCAGCAAGAGAATATGAATGGCGAGCGTCGGGAGACAAAGTACTATGAAGAATTAATATATCTGATCTGATCTGATCTCCAAATAGATAGCGGTCAATACATTTTCTTTCATTTTTTTTTGGGCTAATTGGGAAAACACATTTCCATGTATTATTGCAATTATTTTTTCAATAATTGTTGGAACTTTCATTTAACTAAGTAACTGCACAAGACACTGTGATCAAAATTACAACTTCAAAGCCCTGTGCTGAGTCTGAGGGTATTTGTCCAGGAAATGAGCTAACTTCGGAAGTCAAGTCACTCCAGTTTTTTAACATGTAGTTTATAATAGTCGTGATGTCGGCGGCAGCTCTTTTCCCTAGCTGGAAAATTTGCCGATCTCTTTCCTTTCCATATCGAGTATATATAACAAGTGAAGGCAAGATTGTAGATTATAGCGTGTCCTGATATCCCTTCCTGGTGATTGACTGACCATTCAAGCTTGGAGGACCTGTTTCCGACGTTCCTTGGTGTTGGGCCGTGGCTATGAACCCGGGCCCTTTCTTCTGTGCTGGCCCTTAGGGACCCGTGATAGGGTCCATCGTGCACTGCAAGTCAAGGGAAAGCCCTGTCCGTTGCAGAAAGGACAGAGGATCAGTGAGGCGGTTCCCAGTTTTTCACCAACAGGGGGCATCGTCGATCCGTGGTGGTCTCCTCCTCGCACATGCGTTACTGCTCTCCCGAAATCGACACCGATCCCTCCTTCTGGTCCCTTGAAGCAGCAACAACAACGGCTGTGACGCTGGAGAAGGCGATAGCCGAACCAACCAGGGAGGTCGTCGTTCCTCTCATTTCCCACTTTCCCCAACACTTGGTGCACTAATACCTTCCAAAATGGAGAACATCTCAATTATTTTATGCTCAAAGTAAAACTAGTTTTTATTTCTTTTCGTAACAGATTGATTATATATATTAGTGTATCGTAGTGAATATTCATGTAAATTATTGTATAAGGAAACTATGAATATTTACTGCAACCCCAATTATATCCACCTGACTAGTATGTAAAAACAATAAGATCACCCACACTGAACATCTCAATACTTTTGAACAATATTATTCTCATGATATCGAGAAAGTTTCATATGTCATAGGCATACCACTTCAGTGCTGTCTGGTGGTACCAAAAGTTAATAAGAATTTGTCACATTAATAGGTCTATGAGAGAGAATTAAACGAGAAAATATAAATTCAAACCTTTCTAACAAATAAAAAATCTTTAAAACCCCACTTCAACTGGCAATAAGGGGAAAAATGTCAAGTATTATAGAGCACGGGCTTTGTAAGTTTTTTAGGGATTTTTAGGATTTTTTAGAGGATTTCAGAATTTTTATTCGAAATTTGAATTTATATTTTCCTGCTCTCTCTATCATAAATCGAAACACGTTAACTCACTAAATACACAGTCCAAGTATTTAGCTGTACTTAGGTTATGTTTGCTATTAAAGGATGGAAGTGGATGGGATTGAATGAATTTTATAAGATAAATTGCAATAACACACATTGATAAAACTAGTAATTTTTGAATTTATTTTGAAAATACGGATGAATGTAATTATGAGAAGTGATGGAATGAGAATTTACTATCTTTTTTCCAGAAAATATCGTTCCATTAATTTGGAAAAAAAAAGTCTATACTAACAAAATGCACATAATAACTTTTGAAAGTGCAATCAAGTAAAAAATTTGACAAGTAAGGCTAAATTACTCATTTTATTTATTTATTTCAATTCTTTCATACCAAACGTAACCTTAGAGAAAGCGTTTGTTGTCCAGAGCATCATCATTTCATAAGTTTGAACAAGGTAAAAGAAAGCATTGTGCTTTGAACTTTTTTCCTTCCAAATCTGGTTGTCAGAAATCTAATAAGTACCCATCGATTCATATTCAAGCAGGGTCGTACACCAAGCAGTACAGCTTCCGCAACCGTGGAGAAGAGGTGCCTATATAATAAACTTCTTGGTATACGTACATCATTTCTTCCTATTCCTTGCTTTTATTCATCTTTCTTTTTTGGTATAGAAGGATGTAATCAAGCAAATGTTTCAGCATCATATTGGGAAGATATTGGGTTCTTCTCCAGACCAGAGATAGCAAGGCTAAGTAACGTATTTTTGGCCTTCCACCGGGAGGATTGCTCGTAAAGTTACAGAAGAAATTGGAGAGACCCGTGTTCCTAATCGATTCAGTCTTCATCACAGACCGCGTACTGCTTTTTCTTTTGTGTGGGGGGTGGTGGTGGGAGGACCAATTACTGCTTTATATATATTTATATATATATATATATATATGCACGCACACGCACAGTAGCGTAATGTCCACACTTCGCAGTAGGGATATATAGATTATTAAGAATACAAATGTATGTTTGATTTGTTAAAATAAAATAATGGCGAAAAAAATATTCAATGATGTGAGAGTAACGATATTTCTAGCATAGCTGATATTACATTATGAATATAAAAATGGTAACAGCATTACATTGAAGGCAAAAAAAATCACAAAAAAATAAAAACAATAGGGAAAAATAAGAAAAGGAAGGCATATAAAAAGGGATGACAATAGATTGGAGGGTTGTACGAATACTACTGCACAAAAAAAAATTTTTAATGAAAAAAGAAAATTTTACAGTGGCGTGGAGGCTGTGTGGGACACACCTCACAGAAAAAATTTTTAAAAAAAAGAGAAAAAAAAAAATTTCACAGATTATCACGTGGAGGCTGGTAAGGAATTAGAATAACATTTTAGTATATTAAGAATATAGATGTTGCTTTCATAAGTTAGAGAGATGGGGATACATTTTCTACAAATGTTATTCATATATTATGAATAGTTTATGTCTGTGATTAGTTGAGATGATGCTGCAACATTAACAGACAACGACAGATGAATTTGGCATTAGAATTGCTGTGGTAAATGCTCTGGGCTTGTTCATTAAGTGACAAGGTGTCACGTGCAAAGGACACGCCCACCCACTAGGAGAAATTGCTTAGATGAACTGAGCTCACCATACATTATTAGTAGAAAATACTAGTGCTTTGCCCTAACCTTATTAAAATAAAACAAAGTACCTGTACTTTATCGTAATGGTTCACGGAAAGCTCTACTCACTTAAGAATCTATCTACTACTGGTTAGCATGGAGGAGGGACCTTATCATCATAATGTTAAAGAAGACATTTGTATCCTTTTTGCAAAGAATAAGATGACAAATTCTGTGCTGACTTGACTTCGATCTGAATGAGGACCATGACACCATGCGGCAAGTTTCGCAGGGTCCTCATGTCTGTCATCATCCGCCGTCCAGAATGGGAGCGTTGCCTTTTGACCATTTTGTTGGGTTCTTTTTACCTCAAAGACAGTTTTTTTTTTTTTTTTTTTTACAAAATGTTCCATAAGTTTATATTATTGGGAAGAAAACAAGTTTCAAGAAGTACTGAAAGTTCTATTGGTGGGACACAGCTCAAGATTCATATTATTACTTCGGGTCTGGCTGTTAAGGGATGAAACTATCATAGTATGAGTTTTATCTATTTACAAATACTTAAATTCGAGACTTTTACTTGAGGGAAACAAATATTTTACCATTTAAACCAACTCATGCTCGTTCTACCTAACCTTTTCATCCTTTAGTTTCTTTTTTCCCCTCTCGAGCCATTTACCTGAAAGAGAAACTAAGAGGCTTGGTTCGGCATACGGAAATAAATGTTCGTGCAACGTGAAATTCTACAATATCTAGACTTTGAAATGTATACATGGTATTTATCAATAAGAAAGAGAAAGGAAATGGGTGTGGTGGGGGAGTCTTTTGTGTAACGGTATACCACGTGGCAATACTGACATGTGACGGTATACCACGTGGCAATACTGACATAGTATCACAAACTACTATGATTCAGTTATTTTTAGGATTTTTTTAATAAAACCTTAAAGGAAAGTGGGTAGTTATTGTTTTTCGACTATAATAGAAATCTTCTTTCATGTCCGGTAAACAATTTTAAATTGTCCTATATCATCATGATGTGATGAGGAAACACCAATTAAATTATTTTAATCAGTAATAATTATGGTAACTATTCTGATAATTAACACTAATTTACTCATTTATCATAATTTAATTAGTATTTTCTCATATTATATGGTGAGGTTAGATCACCTAAGAAATTCTCCATGCTATAAGAGTTTCACCAACTTAGTGGGCCAACTTGGTACGATCGTGGACTGATCAAAGCTCATTATATTTCTTAATATTGGTGGTATGCACTAAAAATGAGATCTTCAATTTAAAAGATGATAGTGGGAAAAAATAAAAGAGCACAAGAAGTCTGAGATTGGAGAAAGTCTTTGGTACAGCGATGGTACCACATCAGTATTATCACGTAGTGTCACAAGTCACAGCTGGTCACATTAATGGCTTTTTGATAAGGAATTTAGACTGTGAAGAATATATTCAAACCCCTTTTTTTTAAGTTAAAACCCTAAAATGCTAAGAAATCTTACAAAAACCCATGTTCACTAATATTCAGCATCAATATCGCCTTTTCAGTGACTGATGCCAAGATTTCTTAGGATTTTCCAAGGGTTTTAAGTTTTTATTTAGGATTCTAGTGTTTTTTAATTTTTATTTTCAAAAAAAATATTTGAATTTATGGTTTGTAATCTAAACTTTTTATCAAGGAACTATTCATGTGATCAACTAGTATTGAGTTGTGACATAACACCACAATGCTGACACCGTACTATCGTTACATTCAAGACTTTTTCCCTAGGTCGAGAGCACCCCTAGTGCACCATATCTCAACACTGCAACTGTTTTTATCATTGATGTCTTTATCTTTGATTTTAAGGGCGTAGAGTTGAAGAGCTTCAACAGTGATTTATAACTAAGAAGTTCTCCGATTTATAACTAAGAAGTTATGAGTTGATTATTTATCATGAGAGTTACGTTACTAGTGAGATTTCTATGGCGGACAAGAAAGTGCTTTGCATGCATTCGTTCTGTTACGTCGATGTACGGTAGACCAAGCGAGAGGCGCAATATGTGAACGTTCAACTTATCCAAATGTGGGCCAAAGAGGACTTGACGCGGGTTCATTTGCCCTCCATGACAAAAAGACAAAGCGATTCCCTCTTTGTACCCCGCAACGAGTCCCACCACAAGTAGATCCAACTGTGCTCTGTTTACACTTATTTAATTATAAGAGAGAAACTAGGTTTTGAAGTAGTGAAAGGGAGAAAGAAATGAACTGGAAATTTCATTAACGAGGATTTTATTGAAATGACAAGGTCATTTTATCGAGATTACGTAAATTTAGTGTTTAATGGTGGCACAATAGTGATTTAAAACTAATTCATATATAATTTAGCGTGATCGATCCCTTATATTCCAATTCTCTCAATGCCCTCGTCAAAACCATCCCTTAGAATTGTGTTCTTCTGACCTACGTACCTTATTCGAGACCAACTTCTTAAACTATATTAGATTTTCGGTGATTTTGTGTTAACGAGATCAGTGTTAAATGCTAGTTATTTAGCTAACCTGACGTGTCGAGGTGGTTGGGTCTTTTTTTTTAACCAATAAACGAAGTGTTGATATTTCATTTTTTTTTCTTGATGTACAAATGTGATATGTTAGCTTGGAAGAGAACAGAGAGAAGGGGAAATAAAGATTACAGGAAGTTCTACTGGTTAGAATTGAATTGAGAAGTTCTTGGTCACAAATAGATGGTGGTATCACTATACCAAATCTCTGTCTTGTTGATATTTCACTTTTACATCTATTGTCATGCCTACCACTATCTATATAACCTGTCCGGTCTTCCCTTCTTCCAAACCCAGGCAGCATACGAAGAGCACAGAGCGAGTTATACTTTCTCCGCCTCACCCCTCGCTCCCTGTCCCTCACAAACTCCATCCTCACGAGTTTCCCCACATTCCCTGCTTTCCACGATCCATCAGACTATGGATTCTGAAAGCTCCAATTTGAGAAATGGGATCAACCACCCTGCTCATCGGCACGCTGGCCCTCTGATTCCCTCCACAACAATGTGGAAGAACTCGCACTCGTACTCGGACTCGACCGCAACTCCTGTTCTATCTGCGGAAACCATTTCAAGGAGCAAGACTTCATCTACCAGTGCCCCGGCCATGGCTGCGCGTTTTCAAGATCGACGTTTCCTGCAGCTCCATCAAGTCTACGATAGAATTCCAAGGCCACGGCCACTACCCCCTCTGCTTCGTTCAGAAGCCCGCTCCCAGGATCAGCTGCAGCTTGTGCTAGGAGGAGGGAAGCGGATCTGGACCGTCTGATCAAGAGCAGCTGCTGATCTTCCAGTGCAGGAAGTGCAGTTTCAGCCTCCACCTCCTGTGCCGCCCATTGACGCGAGTTGTTGAGTACAGAGGGTATGAGCTGACGCTGACGGATTCACTTCTCGACGGAGCCGATGCGGAGGACTGCTGGTGCACATATCTGTGAGGAGCAGCGTGATCCTGCACAGTGCGTCTATCACTCCCATATTGGATTCACTGCCTCCATTGACTGTCTCTTGCCCCGGGCAGTTTATCGGTCATCTCCTCCACTACACCATTGCAGTTGTTTAGCTCCACAAGTTCCATTTTCGTTCTTGGTGAAGATTATAAAAATCTATGCCTCTTACTCGTAGCATTGAATGAGTTTGTGCACGATAAAATAGGAACCTGTAGAAACTTATAAAATTCGGGCAATGTCGAGGTGATAAATTAAGGAACATGTTATTCCACCGAAAAAATTAACTGGAACCGTTTCCGACTAAAGGGGGCGAGAAATGGGTGCCATAATCGGATATGTATAGGGAAATCTGTTAACGATTGATTTTTTTAATGGGATAAAACTGTCCCATTCTGTCTTCAATTTTTGTGTTATTTTACACCATGGAATTCTTAAGTGAGTAGTCTTTCATTTACATAATAACATGGTAAATTACCTATTAAATCACAATATTTGATAAAATCCTGTATTTGTTACGATTTTAAATAGTATAAGAATTTGTCGTATGTTTTCTTTTTTCCAACAAAATATCACTGGACTAACACTAACAGAATTTTTTTTAAATGCGTGGCTGCCCATCTGACTTTATACTTGTCATTTTTTAATATTGATGTGTCATTTTTATTTATACATAAACAGAAAAATAGGAGACTTTGACCAAATTAGATAAGATTTACTGTTGTTGCAGAACAAGATAAGATTTATTGCTGTAAACTTGTTCCATTTCTGGGTAAAATCTATTAGTTGATGTGAAAGATTAGACCCATTTTTATATAATTGCCCGATGTGATTGTTAGTTTATACTCATATTTGTTATATTCTAAATTTGGTTATTATTCTTCTGATGCATAATCTAATTTTCAGTAGTTTCTGCATTCCTCTGTAATAAAATTGTAATGTCAATAACAAAAAAGCTAAAATTTTCAAATTTAAAAATAAATCCATATAGTTTTATTTTATACCTAATTTAAAACAAACCTTTCCAGTTTTAAAGGTAAAAGTCATGTGACTTCTTTTTAATCCCAATTTAAGTTAGACATTTCATATGTAAAAATTAAAATTACATTATATTATTTTATTATTGAATTGGACTAATTCGTTTAATCTGAAATTAAACGATTATGTGAGTAATCCTTTATAATAATAGAAGAAAAATATATTATAAGTTTTCTTCAAATCTACACCAATTTTTTATATATAAATTTTTTTTAATGTTTTCTCATAACTAATACTAATGTTGGAAAAAAAATTTATAAATTAATTTAAAAAAACTCTTGTTTTGTCAATTTGTAGGTGCATGATAAAAAAACACCAAGCAGGATATATCATGTAAGCATATAACTTTATATTTTACTATATTGTACTAACTTGTCAACAATAAGGTAATATATTTTTATTTTATAAATTTGAAAAGTTTGACTTATTTTGAGAGTAAAATAAAATTGCATGATTTATTTTTTCAAACTTAAAACCATAGCTTAATTTGGAAATAAAATTAAATTGCATGATTTTATTGTTCAAATTTAAAATATTTATCTTCTTTTGAGAAAAAGAGCAAACCACATAATTTTATGTGTAATTTACCCAAATAATAAACATTCTCAAATTTATATAAAATTAGCTAATATTTACATAGTCCTTTTTTATAAATAATATATAATAAATTCTAATGAAACTATATTAAACTATAAAATTGTACCATAAACTCGATGTTTAGTAATAGTTAAATCCATAAATTCTGCTGAAATAACTATAAATTAATAAAGTTATTATGATGAGAAGGAAAAAAATGCAGTTTCAATAAATTAGGTAGAATCTATCATACAATATAAGTTCCTAGTTGGGTCCAATTCTTAGTTTCAATAAGGTATGTGTTGATTTGAAACTCATGGACAGAACTTAGCTCTAATGGATATTATGAAAAATATAGAATACCTGTAACCAATAAAACAAGTTTAACTCGTCTGCGACCAACAAATTGATAAGCTTTCTTGTTACAGTACAACCAGATGAATATGTTTTATCCCTGGCAAATGTGGTCGATGGTACTGTCAAACAGACCCGGAGTCAAAACTGATTAGACTGCCTGATTAATATCATGGGCCTGAACTTTAAAGCTTTTGATTCACTGCCAGATGAAACTTGCGCTTAGAGGGGAAGTCGGAGAGGTGGAATTGAGGACAGTGGGAGGGAGCATCCCAGGTAAAGTTTTTCTCAAAGACCCAGAAGAAGAGGTGCAGACTGAGAATGTCGAAATCGAAAGTGAAATACCCAGCGATGAAGTGGTAGATGAGGCGACCACCTCGGCAATGGCGGACGAAGCACCCAGGAACTCCCTTTTGGCCCATATGAACTTGAGGGTAATATCCTTATTCATTAAGTCCTGTGGCAGGTAAAGATAGGATATGCTGATCCTGAAAGAGCCAAGCAAAACATGTTTGAGGATGTGATGACAGCTCATTCGTCGAGCTCTCTAAGCTTTTTGTGGCGCATTTTCACCTCAATGACCCGGACGAAGAATTGAATTTCAGGTTGGATCATAGCAAGACATATAATGGCAGTGCAGAAGAGGAAGCAGAAATCCGGGCCAGGAGGCAAGCAGTGATGAAAAATTTTCTGTTGTACTTCCGAGATGAATCCGTTCCCTTACAGAAGAGCAAGCTTGGGAATTCGAAGGTGCTTTCCATGGATTGGCTAGGCTTATGAGCGAGGCAAATTTCAATGCAGATTACCGGTCTTCTGATGTCTCCCGGACCTGGTGGTACAAATAAAGGGCTGATTTTTCTGCCTTCGAAGGAGAAAATGAGACCGGCACCGGGGAAGCAGGTGAAGTACGAGCTCTGACCTTTTTCCAGAACCTGCGGCCTGTAACTTCCAAAGATATTGAGCTAATGAGCGGTGCCTTCCGCACATGCAAAAAAGGTGGAAAATTGAAAAAGCCTACTATGCATTTTGGTCCTGTTCGTTGTAGTGTGCCACAGGAGCAATGGGATTTCCAGTACTCGGACGAGACCTTCGGACAATTCAAGGAGCACCTTGACAGAAATGATTTAGTCAATGACTTCTATTTGATGGGTTGGAAGAGTTACGCTCATAAGGTCGTAAAAGTTGTCGAAAACATGGTGCCCTCGCACTTCGCTCCTATCCATCAAGAATTCGTCGAGAAGTACGGGGATTTCAGCATGGGTAGTGAGCTTAGCCCTTGTGCCAAGGCCATATTTTTCCACATATTCTATGCGATCGTGTACAGCATGCAGGAAACTCAGCTCCTCAACATCACTGATGATCTTCTCTGAACATGGCAGTTCTATCTGAGGATTGTGCAGAATGTTGGTTTCGACTTTTGATTCATCTTGGATAATTTGGGGAAACTTGTTCGAGCTTACTTTGGGCTCAAGTTTGAGAAGTTCCGAGATGAGATCACAGAAAATCTCCGAAAGCAAATTGAAGAGCACTCGAGACGGATACTCAAAAAAGAGAGTAAGTTAGAGGCACTAAAGGCAATTCGGGAAAGATATAGAAAGCCCAAGAAAGCAAAGTCGATTGCAGAAGAATCTCTAGTGAAGCAAAGCTTGATTGAGGCTGGACAGTGGAAGTGGAAGTATGTGGGAGACCTCATTCTCTGATCTAAACAGAAGGATTCACATCAAAACAAGAAGAAGACAATAGAATATGCAGCCATCTTAGCATTTGCATCTCAATTAATTGTTAATGGTTATAGATGAGACTTAGCTGCAGGTTGTTGTAGATTGTGATGTTCTGATGATTTTTATGTTATTCGATACAAATGTTTGTATCATATGTCCTACGTACCAGTCCATGTACCCTATTAAAACCATCGTTCTGTGTACTATTGCCATTATCTTTGTTACTGTCGTTGGACCATCAATGTCTTCTCTTTCTCTGCCCCATAACCTCAAATAAGCTCACAAAGAAGAATTCCTCTCACCTTTCTTTTCCAAATGAATTAAGGTAATGGGTGCACGGTGCCTGTATTTTGCAAAAAAGGATCAAGCATCCAGCTCACCTAAACAGGGAGCTGTCTCATCTGAGACTCTGCCAGATAAATCGAACTCAGAGACAGAAATTCATTTCATCTATATTGGAGGGCAGGACTGAAGCTACTGGAGCTCCGATCTCGATTATGATTTCAAGGTGGACATAACATGTAGTTTCATCAAGTCTACGATGGAATTCCCGGCGCACCACCACACCACCCACCAGAGTGGAGTCAAATGTCGGCAGATAGAATCGGTTACCATTGACAGATCCATTAGCAGTATTACGATTATTGTAACATATTATCGTTAAGGCTATTAGTGAGATTCACAGTTGACAAACAAACCCACGTATGCGGGTTTTCTTTTTCTCAAACAGTGTTTCCCTTTACTCTAATGTTGTGTTTGATAGATGCCAATGGAATGAAATGAGAATTTTACTCACTTATTCCGTATCTTTATGCGGTTATAGTTCATTACATTACATGAAACTTTTTACTAATATTAATGGAATAAGCATTCTTTAAAAAAATAATTCGTGAGTGCTCATTTTTATACTTTTCTTAAATTTAAATCAAACCCATTCCTTCCCGGTTTGTGAATTAACCCAAAAAAAAAACTCATTATTATCAATGTTATTTTATTTTACTATATTAAATCCATTTATTTTCATTCCATTGCACCAGAGCATGAACTAAACTTTCACGCTGCAGCTCAAGCTGTAAACTGTAAAGGACCCACCAAATCTCATTTTACCAAATTTTCAACGCAGGGACGGTGATTTCACCCTACAGTGCAGTCTGCTGCCACAGTTGACCGGCAGAAAGGGTATAAACTGACGCTGGTAGACTCTCGTCTTGGTGGAGTCGATTCCGATGACTCCTAGTCTCATATCTGTTAATATAAATATATAAATAAATAATTTGGATAGAAACTGAAATTACTGCCATTTTCTAACAACATATGTGAACAGATGCTCGAACCCACAGAGTGTTTGTCATCTCTCGAACATTATAATTGTTGTTAGGCTTGGGTCGATTTAGACCGGCCCCTCCCAGATGGCCAAGTGGAGGAGAAAGTCTTCTATGTAACAGGTATACCACGTGATATTGCTCAGGTATACCACGTGATATTGATATACTCATTACACAAAATACTTCCTCCGAGTGGAGACCTGGCTAAATTTGCACTTTCTTCTACAAATGATTTTCTTCATTCTGATGATTATTATTTTGTAATCATCATAATTTTCGTTTGTGAAGATGACTAATTATTGGAGGTTAATTCATGCTCAATTATTTAAGATTAATGAATGGTGGTATTCATTGGAAAACATCTCTTCCATTCCACTTGTTGGGTACGGGCCTTAGGCCCACACCCTTGTTAAAGGCTGGCCTATGCCGAGGCCCAAAAGGAAAGCCCGTTCATCCATTTCAATGCCTAGGCTGGAGTAGCCTCACTTTCTGGCGTCGGTCGTACTACTAGCGCCGCTCTGCCGGCCTGGCGGCAGTTCGTACGACTGACGCCGCCTGCACCCTGCGGCTCTGATGCCTAGCCATACATCTGACATCGCCTGGGCTCTGACATCATCTGTACAACAAAGATTACTTATCTCATAAGTTATGTTGACTTGTGAATAATTTATGGATTACCTTGCTTGTATAAATAGGATCCATGTAATTACATAAAGGGGATAAGACAAAAATCTTTACTCAAAATCCCTCTCAATTATCACCCCTTCCCTCGTCACTTCCATTTGCCGTTCTTCGTCTTTCATACCCAACATTTGGTGCTGTCTGTGGGAAACTCAACAAAAAAGCCATGGCTCGAACCCGCAGCAACTAGAGAACAACTAGCTCTGCCCACGAGCAACCCCCCTGCCACACACATTGCCCCATCATCCCCAACCCACGCCAAACCTTGCTGAAAATCTGCCAAACAGCCTTGCCCATGCTGAGCTTGGACACTACGCACTGCTCGACGCCCTTCCAGCCCACGCACGTCGAGCTGTGGAACAGCTGATCAAACGAGGAGTGGCCACCCTTGTGGAAGCGGCCATGTCAAGACATCTGAATGACCAAAAGGAGGCCACTGGAGACACTGTTGGTGCACCTCAAATCCCTCCTCCTGTCATTGCGGCTGCCAGCTCACGCCCATCACCTGTTCTGTCACGACCCGAAAATTTGGCAGAGTTTCCCCTAAAACTTGGATATCCCAAAATCAGAAAAAAAAAAAAACAAACACCTGTGAAATAACCTCAGAAAATCTCCAGCATAACTATTATAAAACTGTACCACAATTTCCGGGTCGTAACGTATGTTTACAAAACCATAATTACTTAAATTAATATCTATAAACTAAAAATTCAGCTAACCAAAATCTTACGTCGATCCCCGCTAACTAACTCTGCTCGCAGTGTCAATCAAGTTGACTCACTGAGCATTCATATTCTTTTTGGTTTCCTACCAATTAGCTAATCTTCTGCGGAAGGACACAACAAATTGAGTAAATCAATTTACCTTAACTAAATTCAATTGATTGTAATTCCTCATTTCTTAACTATTCATGTCTGTATTTAAATAAGATAATCATAGAATTAATTTAAGTAATTATGGTTTTGTAAACATACGTTACGACCCGGAAATTGTGGTACAGTTTTATAATAGTTATGCTGGAGATTTTCTGAGGTTATTTCACAGGTGTTTGTTTTTTTTTTCTGATTTTGGGATATCCAAGTTTTAGGGGAAACTCTGCCAAATTTTCGGGTCGTGACAATTTTGGTATCAGAGCTTAGGTTATAAGGTTCTGTAGACTCTAGCTATTATTATTTGATCCCCGAATAGCTTTTGGAGAGTTCGAGGACATTAGGCCATGAGTTATATTATTGTTTTGTTGACTAGGTGTAATATTTGTTACGTCGTATAATGTAACGATTTTATCTGACCTTTACTTGTATGGAGAGACATGGTTTTGGGACTTTTATATGTTTATATACTATACAAGATGTTGAAATTTGGTTTAGGTGATTCTTTTTGGTTTGTGCAGTTATATGTTAATTGTTAAATGAAATATTTGCTGGTGTCGATGAAAAGTAGAATCCTGTGCTGGTTTCTGTGGTTGACAATGGTAGTCAGAAGAGTGTGAATTCTATCATTGTAAATAGATGATAGCCAAACAATTATAGTTCTGTAATAATGGGTGATTTCTATTGTGAAGTATGCAGATTGATCTCTGCATTATTCATTAACTTGAGTCATTTAGTTGTGGTGGTGGACTGCCTATTTTTGAGATTATAATGGTTGTCTCATCTATATTAGGGATGTGTTGATAGTGAAATGGTGTTCTTAGTGACTTAGATTGTTAATTAGATAGAGTATTCGAGGTATGATTTATGAAATAACCTGACTGCTTTGTATGATTATAATGGTTAGGGACTCAGGAGATCGGATCTAGATATTTCGAGGACTAATTTGTTGAAGTTGCTTGGGAACGGTGAGTATTTTATTCCATTATAACATGGATCTCTATATGTATGTGTATATTAAATATGATAAATGACTATTGTACTAGTATTAATGTTATGAGATATATATATATATATATATATGACACTAATGAGTAAGAACTATGAGGATTTATAGATTGGAAAAGGATGAATTAGAGTTATTGAGATGAGTTATGATTGATTGGTTGATGTGGCCATGGGTGTAGTGCCGCTGATCCGGCGGGATATAAAACGGGCGACCGACCGCTGATCCGGCGGGGTATAAAACGGGCGACCGACCGCTGATCCGGCGGGATACAAAATGGACGACTGCTCACGGTACCGTCACAACTCTCCGCGAGGTTAATGCGGCCCTGTGGCTACTTACTGTTTGTATTGGATTTCAATGTGTGTAGTTTAAGTATAATAATATGAGTTATATGAATAAGTATGTGTATATTGTATATATATGTGCAATAGAGGATATTATGACGGTAAGAATGGAAGTTCGGTGCAAATCGTAGGATTAAGATGTTTGAATATTTAATAGATATATAGAGGTTCATTTTATTTTAGAATAATTTACTCACTGAGCCCGCAACTCATCTCCTGCGATATTTTTCTATGCAGCTAAGTAGAAAGGGACGAATCACTTGGAATAGTCATTTTGTTTCGAGGATCATCGTGGAGCCTTTGTATTTAGATCCTAAGGGTATGTAAGTTATAGTTATAATAGTTCTGTATAAAAGACGTTACGACCTGAACTTTTGGTTGAATTTATTTTGGATGGTCAGAGGATAAGTTATGGTTGTGAATGTGATGTTGGAGTAGAGGATATCTGAATTGATATTATAGCAGGTATATGTTTAATGTGGAATGTGATAAAAATAAGGGGAAACTCTGCTAAATTTTCGGGTCGTGACATGTTCCCTCGAGGGATGACGTCTCCTAAGTCGGCAACAGCATGACTGCCGAAGACATACAAAAGCTGGTGGAAGACCATGTGGCTAGGGCTATGAAGGCAAATGACCACCGTAGATACGATCTTCCTGTGGTGGAAGAAGATGTTACTAGTCCATTCTCTGTCGAAATCCAAGCGGTCACCCTACCCCATAAATTTAAGGTCCCACAAATAAATGCTTACGACAGTAAAACCGACCCCCGCGACCACCTGCGTGCCCACGTCAACTCCCTGTTAGGGAGGGGAGCCACCGATGAAATTCAATGCCTCCTCTTCCTGGGGACGCTCGAAGGCCTCGCCGCGGACTGGTTTTATACCTTGGAGCCAGGATTGATCGCCGACTTCGGTCATTAAAGGAAAAGTTCTTGGAACGCTTTGTAGGCTCCCTTCGGATCAAACGTACTCCAATGGAGCTTTTCAGGATGCAACAGAGACAACAAGAATCCCTCCGCCACTGGTACGAGCGTTTCGTCAGGATGGCCGTCGAAGTGGATGACCGTCGAAGTGGATGACCTGACGCCGCGGGAAAAGATGGCAATGTTCCAACGAGGATTGGGAGATGACGAGTTCATAAAGAACTTAATCATCGACCCCCCGAACGATTTTGCAAACCTGGCCGCACGTGCCCAGCAGTTCATGACCATTGAGGAAGCCGACTGGCGAATAAAGGACACCAAGTGTAAGGAAACCGCCACCAGTCGACCAGACAAACGGGGACCCCAAGATAGCAAGTGAGAAAGATTCACCCCACTACTAGCTCCAAGAGCCATAGTCTTAGTGGAAGGGGAAAAGCGCCGCTTGATTCAACCCCATCTTAAGACGAAGGAGAGAATGGGACCCGATTCGACTAAATACTGCCGTTACCACAGGGCAGCGGGACACGATATGGAGGAGTGCAGGCAGCTGAAGCTTGAGATCGAATGATTGGTCTAGGAGGGACATTTACAAGAGTATGTCCAGCATCTGCAGGCTAGGAACACCTGGCGTTGCGACTAGGCCTTGCCATGTGTATTCCCCACTCGAGAGGAAGGGAGGAGTTTGGTGGCCTGAGATAGCTCATCATAGGGAAATCGAGGAACGATCCACGTCATCACAGGAGGAGCCCCGTCTAGAGGCAAATGTCCGGCGGGCGAAATGTACTCCCTAGGGTGAGACCTCGACTATTTGATCACGTTCACAGAGCGAGACGCTGACTCTGTACCCGCCTCCGCGGCAGATGAGGCCTAGTCATAGCAGCAAGTATAGGAGGGTTTGATGTCATGAGGATCCTAGTGGACAATAGGAGTTCAACTGGTATCCTATATTATGACGCCTTCAAGAAAATGGGCATCACTGATGCGGAGCTTGCCCCCGTTGATGCACCCCTCGTAGGATTCAACGGGGGATCAGTTTATCCCCGAGGTGCCATCACCCTGCCGTTCATATTAAGTGACGAGGATCGAACTTCGCGTTGCATGACCACTTTCCTCGTGGTCGACGTTTCATCAGCGTACAATGCTATTATGGGAAGGCCAACCCTGAACACTCTCAAGGCAATTACATCCTCATACCATCAAATGATCAAGTTCCCCACTCCCCAGGGAACAGGCATTGTTCGAGGCAGCCATCAACTGGCTAAGCGCTGCCACATAACGACTCTGCGGGAAGCGTGGGTCCAGCCGTCCCTTCAGATTGAATCGAACTCCCGTGAAGAAGTAGAGCACCCCACTCCCATCAGGGAATTGGAGGAAGTTTCGTTCACTCCCACACAACACATCAAAGTTGGCGTGGGGAGCACTTGTTAGCGCTACTGTGCGAGTTCTCTGACTTATTTGCTTGGACCCCTGCAGATATGCCTGGCATCGATCCTGCGATCATCTCGCACCACCTGGCAGTTGATTCTCACGTGAAGCTCGTCATGCAAAAACGTCGTACCATGGGAGCGGAACGTCGTGAAGCTGTGCGCAAAGAGGTCGCCCGGCTCCTAGATGCAAAATTCATAGAAGAAGTTCGCTTCCAAACATGGGTGGCAAATATTGTGTTGGTACGCAAACCCAGTGGCAACTGGAGGATGTGTGTAGACTACATCGACCTAAACAAGGCATGCCCAAAGGATGCCTACCCACTCTCATACATCGATCAATTGTTGGACACCACCGCAAGCCACGAACTACTTAGCTTCATGGACGCATATTCTGGGTACAACCAAATAGCCATGCACCCTGCCGACCGCTAGAAGACTGCCTTTTATGCTGAGAGGGCCTATACTATTACCAGGTCATGCCCTTCGGCCTTAAGAATGCGGGCGCCACCTACCAACGCTTGGTTAACAAGCTCTGCGCGACCGAATTAGGAGTTACCATGGAAGCCTATGTCGACAACATGATCATCAAATCTGTCAAGGCGGTGATGCATGTGTCTGACTTGCGGAAGCCCTTCGAAGTTAAGAGGCAGCACAACCTCCGCCTTAACCCTAGCAAATGCGCCTTCGGCGTTTGGTCAGGCAAGTTTCTGGGTTTCATGCTATCCTCCTGCGGCATCGACGTAAACCTCGAAAAAATCCAAGCTATTGAAGACATGCGATCACCCACAACGATCAAGGAGGTCCAACACCTCACTATATGCCTGGCTGCCCTTTCTCGATTCCTCTCAAAAGCGGGAGATAAGTGCTCTCCCTTCTTCCAGCAAATCAAAACAGGCAAAGATTTCGCATGGACATCGGAGTGCAAAGAATCGTTCACCCGCCTTAAGGAATACTTATGCTTCCCTCCTTGCCTCGCTACCCTGCACGGTGGTGAAACGTTAAAGTTATAAATGGGAGTCAACCAGGTGGGATTAAGCTCTGTCCTTGTGGTAGAGCGAGAAGGCACGCAGCGCCCCATCTACTACATTAGCAAGATAATGCTGCCTTTAGAACAGCGCTACCTGCCCATGGAGAAACTCACTTACGCGGTCGCAATAGCAGCACGTAAGCTTCGGCCGTACTTCCACGCACACACTGTGACCATCATGACTGATAAACCTTTGAAGCAAGTTTTGCGCAAGCCTGAGTTATCGGGCCAAATGATCAAATGGGCCATCGAGTTGAGCGAGTTCGATGTCCGTTTTGCACCTCGGGGAGCAATACAGGCGCAAGCGCTGGTAGATTTCCTGGCTGAAAATATAGGACTCGCTGCCGACCCAGCACCGCCTATCCAGGACCTATGGGAGATTGTCACGGACGGTTCTTCAACAAAGAGGGCTGCCAGTGCAGGGTGTATCATCATCCCCTTGGGCGGCCAGCCCCTAACCTGCAGCTTGGTGTTGTCCTTCTCCGCCACCAACAACAAAGTCGAATACGAGGCCCTTATCACGAGGCTCCTAATCACCAAAGGTGCTGGGGCTGACCGTGTCCTCGCCATGTGCGATTCGCAACTTGTCATCAACCAATTGAATGGGAGTTATGGAGCTAAAGAGGAGAACATGCAGCGTTACCTCGAGAGGGCAACCAACATATTGCACCAGTTTGACGAGGCAAAGATCATACGAATTCCCAGGGAGGCCAATAACCTGGCGGACCTCCTTAGCAAAACGGCCTCCGGACAAGCATAATCCGCCCTTAGCTTTGTTGAACAGTTGTCTGTATCGGAAGCGTGCAGTCCCTTGAGTGCGCTTTGTGCACAAAACTACGAAAATTGGATGATCCCAATCATCCAATACCTTGAAAAGGAACAATTGCCCGCCGACGCCACCAATGCTAGGCGTATTAAGACGCAGGCCGCCATTTACACTTTGTTAGATGGAGCCCTTTATCGATGGTGCGTCTCGCAACCCTTGTTAAGATGCCTAGGTATCGATGAAGCAAATTATGTGCTTCGAGAAATTCATGAAGGAATAGCAGGGAGTCACCAAGGCGCGAAGGCCATTGCCTGACTAGCTCTCTGCCAAGGTTATTACTGGCCCACCATCAGGGAAGACGCTCGCGCTTTGGTACGAACCTGCTCTTCTTTCCAGCCGTTCGAGCATAATCCAGGCCAACCTGCCATGGAGTTATCCCCTGTAACATCCTCATGGCCCTTCGCGTAGTGGGGGATAGACATACTGGGGCCTTTCCCTCTCGCCTCCGCCCAGCAACGCTTCCTGTTCGTAGCAGTGGACTATTTCTCCAAGTGGGTTGAAGCGGAGGCCGTCCCCTCCATTACAGAGAAGGCGGCCAGAAGGTTCATCCTCAAGCACGTAGTGTACAGCTTCGGCATCCCCTGCATCTGCATCTCCGACAATGGGACGCGATTATGGGGGAAGGCCTTCCAAGATATGTGCCACGAACTGGGTATCCAATAGCAGTTTGCCTCTATGGTTCATCCGTAGACTAATGGGCAGGTGGAGGTCACCAACCGCACCCTGCTGCATGGTCTACGCACACAACTGTTCGCCGTCGGAGGATCCTGGGTTGACGAGCTGGATAGCGTCCTCTGGGCATACAGGATCACCCCTCGCTCCTCAATGGATGACATGCCCTTCTCCTTGGTGTACGGTCCGAGGCTATTATTCCCGCAGAAGTAGCTATCCACACTCATCGGGTGGCCGCCTACGATGAAGCACAAAATGATCAAGCACGAAGGGAAGACTTGGACCTCTTGGAAGAGCGGCGACTCGCCACCCTTACAAATATTGAGAAAGCAAAACGCTCAGCAGCACGCTATTTTAATCAGAAAGTCTGGGCCAGATAGTTCGGCATCGGCGACCTCGTCCCTTGCCAACACAAATTCATCCGCCAGGACCAGGTCAATAAACTCTCCCCTAAATGGGAAGGCCCGTATCATGTTATTGGCATCCCATACCCGGGCGCTTACATCCTACAAGACATGGAGGGGTGCATCGTATCCCATACCTTTAATGCGGAGGTACTTAAGAAATTCTTTCATTAGATATATTGATGTGTGGGCCTTATTTCTTGCTTGAGTATCTGAAATCTTTATTATGCTATATACTGCTATGCTAACCATGTTCAAGACCTCGGCCATACCGAGGCAAGAATCCCAAGAACTCTGCGACTCAGGGGCACGCTGCAAAAGCGTTTCCAAACAAAAGACCCCTGCGTCACAGGAGCACACCCAAAGCGTAAAAAAAAAAAAACAAGAAGAAAAAAGACATTTGTGACCCAGGGGCACGCTCAATGCAATAAAACAAAGACCCCTGCGATCCAGGCGCACGCTCAATGCGTTTCACTCAAAGACCTCTGCGACCCAGGGGCACGCTCAATGCGTTAAAACAAAGACCCCTGCAACCCAGGGGCATGCTGCAAAAGCGTTTCAAAACAAAAGACCCCTTCGCCATAGGAGCACACCCAAAGCGTAAAAAAAAGAAAAAGAAGAAAAGAGACATTTGCGACCCAGGGGCACGCTCAATGCATTAAAACAAAGACCCCTGCGATCTAGGCGCATGCTCAATGCGTTTCACTCAAAGACCTCTGCGACCCAGGGGCATGCTCAATGCGTTAAGACAAAGACCCTTGCAACCCAGGGCACGCTCAATGCGTTAAAACCCCTGCAACCCAGGGGCACGCTCAATGCATTAAAACGAAGACCTCTGCAACCCAGGGGCATGCTCAATGCGTTTAACTCAAAACCTCTGCGACCCAGGGGCAAGCTAAAAATGTTCAAAAAAGAAAAAGGAAAGTGTTAATACAAAGACCTCTGCGACCCAGGGGCACCCACGCATTCTAGTGACGCTACACGAGTGCCCTCAGAAATTGCTTATTAATGCTTTGAAGCGTCACACTACTTCGGAATTATTAAGCAGCGCTATGAAGCATTGCATTACTTAAAATCTTCATAAATAAGGTAAAAGACATCCGGATGTCCGAATTTTGTAAGACGCCACTCCACTCGAGTCATCACATAGAAAAAGTGACGCATTACTTGACGAAATTAAATCAGCGATAGCCAGAAGCAAGAAAGGAAATTTCCATTAAATAAATCATCTTTACATATTCATTTTTACAAGTGTCTAATTCTAAGGAGAAGCAGCGCCATGGGCTTCATCCAGCAGGCACAGGCAGTCAAGACTGGGAATATCGGTAAGGTCAACATCTGGGTGCAGGCGTTGGAGGTCAGCTTTGACAGATCGGAGGGAATCCCCTATAGCTCTGCCGCCAGCTCTTCTGTAAAAGCGTCGCTGGACTTGTATTCCTCCACGGCTTCTTGCCAGGCACACGACACCTCCGCTGCTTTCTCCAAATGGGCCTGGCTCAGAGCCACGACAGACTTCTGCAGCTGAGCCTGTGGCCTCCCTTCTTCAGCGGCCCTTTCCATCCTCTCCTGCTCCAATTGCCTCTTGAGGGCTTCCACCTCCTCCTCCCAGCTAGCCCGAAGCTTGATTTGTTCTGCCTCCCTAGACATGAGCTGCATTTGTAGCGCCTTGATTTTTTCCCGCACCCCAGCGGCCTCTTGCTCCATGGCATTCACCTGGGACTCCAAGTCTTGGATGCTGGCTAGCATATTCCGACGCTGCTTCCTCCAGTTGCATCTTTTATTGGTTAGCCACTTGACTTGACTCTGCAGCTCTGGGATACTAGCACGCTCCTGATTCCACATCTCCATCAACAGGCCGGGGATCATCGCTTCCTGTAAATGTTAAGGATTAACAACTTTCTAAAGGGAGAGGGTAAGAATTGCACTGACTTACCATCAAGGAATGGTAGTGCGCGTAGGAGAAGAGATCCTCCTGCGTCTCTAGTTGGGGCAGCTCCCCCGTGAGGTGCTGCAGGGCTCTTGTGAAGCGCATATGCGCTTTGACGTTTTCCAAGAGCCCCCCAATGGGTGAGCCCTCAGTAGGAAGGGATGCCTACACAGGAAAATAAACTGTCAAGGAGAGATTAACCTAGTCTTAAATTTGACACCGAGTGTTACTTACCTCGGCATGCTCTTCATCCTGCTCCTCAACAGGAGAAGCCGAGTGCTCTGGGCTTACCCCTTTAGCTTGCTCCTTGGTGGGGCTCGCTGGGGGTGTCAGGAGTATAGGTGCCGGAGAGGGTTCCACCCGATCATCGAGTCTAGCCGAAGGAGAGGCCACCAAGTCGGGGGTTGTCAAGACAATGGGCGGTGACACACCAGGACCTCCATGCCTCTGAAGCGCCGCTGGAGTTGAGGCACTATCCAAGCTAGAGGTCTTGATGCGGATCTTTCGTGGTCTCCGCACAAGCACACTGCCCCTATCTAGAATCATGCTCCGAGGGTACATACGGCTTTGCGGTGGCAGCATGGTCGTTGGCCGGAGCAGAGGAAATTACGAGGACATCCTCCTCCTCCTCCTCGTGCTTCCTCTTTCGGATTTCACTCAATGCCTTCTCCTGCACCAATAGCTTATCAATGATTCTGGCCCACTTGCCCTTCTCTGAAACCAAAAGAAAAAAGGAAAGAGTCAGGGAATTACCAAGATATCCTTGGATAATCTGCACATATCCTCATCAATGCTCCATCTCCAGGGAGCTTCAGATACTAAACCATAGCGGAGGAGGTTCTCGTCCGTGATCATGTCCCGAGTGTCAATTTTTACACCGTGGAACTTCTTGGCATTGGCTCGCTCCTCTTTCTTCATAGATCCCCAAGGGTCCCCATCGTGGAACTTCTCCTGGGATCCGCGGTACCACTTCCACCCTTCGGTGTCCCTCATAAAGAAGAAGGCACCCTTCCACCCCGAGTTGGTGGAGCCGTAGTTGGTCCCCAACGCCCCGTAAATCTTCTTGTGACACAGCGAGAAGTGGAAATAACCCTCCCTGGATCTTTGTACTAGCAAAGAGAAAAATCGAAACAAAAGTCTACTGTACACTATCTTTTGCTCCCGACAGTATAGATAGAAGGCAGTCCAAACGCGCCACAAGGTAGGGGAAAGCTGCCTAGTGCTAGGCGGTAGTACTTCAGCATGGTCGTCACTGGCTCGCCCAACGGCCAACGAAGGCCAGCTCTGACCTGCTCAAGGAAGATGGCAAATTCCCCTGGGCGAGGTTCTGATGGCTCTTCACCCTCGATTGGGAACCTAGGGGCGAAATCCGCTCCTATCCTTCCTAGTTTTAAAGTGGCGAGAAACCTAAAGGGGGTGAGTCTATTCACAAAGATCTCCTCACCTGTGGTTCCGGTGGTCGACGTTGGATGACTCGTGGACACCATTGAAGCTAGAGTATGAGGAAAAGGCTGACTTGAGTATCGAGGAGAAAAGCAAACGACTACCGGATGGAGAGGGAGTGTAGAGGGTGAAAGAGAGGAGAGGAGAATAAAGGCTAGAGGAGTCAGGCCCGGAGGAGAAAGGTCGACCAGGAAATTAATGCACCAAGGGAAACGAAAAGGGCGGCGCGTCTCTCCCGTTGCCCTAGGACATGATAGCCCACGACCCCCTGGTTGAACACGTGTCACTTCGGGGTTCGCTGTAGGCTTTCAAATTTCAAATTAGTTTCCCGCGCCTTCTAGTGCATGAAACTCAGGGGCAAGTGTCGGGTGGGGGCCTTAGGCCCACATCCCTGTTAAAGGCTGGCCCATACCGAGGCCCAAAAGTAAAGCCTGTTCATCCGTTTCAACGCCTAGGTTGGAGTAGCCTCATTGCTCTGGCATCGATCGTACTACCAGCGCCGCTCTGCTGCCCTGGCGGCAGTCCGTACAACTGATGCCACTTGCACCCTGCGGCTCTGGCGCCTAGCCATACATTTGACACCGCCTGGGCTCTGGCGTCATCCGTACAACAGAGATTACTTGTCTCATAAAATATGTTGACTTGTGAATAATTTATGCATTACCTTGCTTGTACAAATAGGATCCATGTAATTACATAAAGGGGATGAGACAAGAATCTTTACTCAAAATCCCTCTCAATTATCACTCCTTCCCTCGTCACTTCCATTTGCTATTCTTCGTCTTTCAAACCCAACACCACTTACATTCAAATCTATAAATATGAAAGGTATGATTGGTGTAGTGGGGCACATGACTTCAGAGGTTAGAGGTTTGATTTTCATCATAAAAGTTATATTATTTCTCCTTTTCTTCTATCTTTATATTAAACCTATAATAGGTCTCCCATATCACCAGGATAGACGGTATTCCTGGGGAATAGAGTTCAATGATTAGTAGGCCTATATATTTAAATGTGGTAAATTAAGTCCCGTATACTCCCTCCATTATAAACATTAGTCCATTCTGTCACCCGTCGCTAAGTCGGAGCTAATATGGCTTAGTTGCCATCTGTTTAATATGACTTGTCAATATTGAATGCTGATATTTAGATTTTTAATTCTACACATGCTTAGTATTATTTATTTATTCCCGAATAGGTGAAATTCTATATCATTCTTCTCCTTCACCGAAGAATACAGAGGAAACGACTTGTTCCATTTCTCTTCTGTTTACAGGTGATTTGAGGACTCTTGACATAATCGAAAAGCCAACAAAAATTGAAGTAATGTGTACTTGGGTGAGTCTGAGAAAGTGATTTTCAAGATGCCAATTGTTCGACTTAGAGCCAACAAGTGGATGAGGACCCAAGTCGAAGGTCTGTGAGCAAATTTTGTTTTGCAAAGTTTTCTTCTCTTTTGTTTTGCATCGATTTTTGCTTGCAATTTTCCTTCTTTTGACATTAAACCAAATTTACTTTGTTCTTATTTAAAGAGATTACTGCAAGATAAAGGAGATTTGCAATCGAATAATCAAAGCAAACAGTCAGTTACTGTGTTCTTATTTGCCCTAACTCAAAATAACAGAAACCTTAAAATTACCTTCTCAACTTTCCCAGACAAGTGTTACTTCAATCTTTGGTTGCCTATTGGATTAGTTTGTGATGGCTCGGAGCAATTGAAATGGATAAGAGAAATTGAACATGTTCTTGACTGTTGAAAGAGAGGAATGTACCAGGGAAAGCAAACGTCAATATTGGAATAAAAAACGGCTATTTAACCTTTTTATAAAGTAATTGCTGAAAATTTCTATACTAAATAGTTATAGGTGTTTGGACACATGGCAAAGAAATGCCACATAGGATGTGCCATACAAGCACTTAGAAAAAGACAAACCAAGTACTTTCTTTTAATATATAATTTACCTTTTATTTATTAGAAAAAATTATTAAAGAAATTTAGTGAACAAAGCTGAAGGATGAAAATGAGGAGAAAATTTTCAGTGGAGCAGTCATACCACGTCAGCATTGCTTACATGGTATATCCGTCCACTCATGACTTGACATGTAATCAATAATTATATATTATTATTATTATTAAATCCTAAAAGATTATTAAAAATATAAAAAAACCTTAAATAAATGGTGAACCCTAATTGGAAATATTATATAAATGGTAAAAAATTTTAAAAAATCTAATAAATGTTGAATTCTAATTGGAAATAATATAAAAATGGTAAATTCTTATTAGACTGATATACCACGTAAGCGATACTGATATGATATGACCGTTTCATTGAAGTCTTTCTCGAAGATGAGGGAGCGTCCGCTGGCGAGCCCCTCCCTCTCGGAACTTCTCTTAAATCTTACAGGATATTGACAATTTTGGAGGGGTAGGGACAGTCACCTGTAAGCCCCCAACCCTTCCTCCAATTCATTCACTATGCTCTTTTATTTATTTATTTTTTAACATAATCAGATGTTTTGACCATTTTTAGTAATAAAATAATAAAAATGATTAAAAACTGAGTATTACATTTAACTTAAAAATCCTTAAAATTAAAATAACAAAGTAAGAAAAAGTCTAGGAACAAAGCCAAACTTCTCTCTTAAATGTGTTGAACTCGTCAAAAAAATATGACAAAGAAAACTTCTAATAACCTAGACGGGGACATCTCTACATGTCAGCAGACAAGGAGAGAAAGAGACAGAGATAAAGCCTCTGCGTAGAATGATTTATTTTGGCCAAAGTCTTTCCTTCTTTTCTTTATTCCTTTGCTACGTTAAGGGAGACTTGTTAAGCAGTCGGTTCCGAACTCACGTCAAACATAGGAAAGGGAATTTTCAATTAATTTCTGTATATGTGCTATTGCACTAAAATTTATGAAAATTTTTTTTATATTGCCACTTTTTAATGGCACTCATTAATACATAACATTAAATTTTTAATAGTCATTAAATTATGAAAAAAATGTAGGAGCATGTAGGAATGACAATTATAGCCTTACCAGTGGTACCTGACCCACCCCGATCCGGCTTGGGGTGGGTTCAAGCTGACCTGTGCACGGTTCTTAGCAGGATTGGTTATGCTGTCTAACCCACCCTGGCCTGCACAATAGTATTATATTATTATATATTTAAACATTTATTTTATTTAATTGTATGTACTTTTATCTTAATAAGTTAGATAGTAACTATTATATTTATTAAAATTGTGTAAATTTTAATTTCCTTCTATACTTTATAAATATATGGATTTATTCTATTTTTTAAATTGTATTTTTTAAGTTTTTCATAATTTGGGCCGACCCGTACCCGATTGGCCCCGTAAATGTCAATCTATCAAATGGTGTTGGACAATTCTGATTATTCCAATGCCTGACCCACCCCACCCTATTGTCATTCCTAAGAGTATGATGACAAATTTACTAATATTTTTACTAGTTTTTATTACCATCATCTTCTCTCTCTCTTTTCTCTTAATTAAGTACATTTTTCTCCTTCTCTTTTCCATTTACTAGTGTAAAACTCGTACTTCGCAACAAGAATATAAATTATTAAGAATGTAAATATAAATAATTTGTTAAAATAAAATGGTGGTAAAAAAAATATATGTAATGATGTGAAGAACATATCATATAGTATAGAAGGACAAATTACTTTTTAGCTTTCGGTAAAAAGTAAAAGATTTCATTCGATCCCTTCATGCAAAAAAAGAAAAACGAAATGGAAAATAAAGAAAACAAAATATAGATAAAAGAAGAAGGATGATAGAGTGGAGAGTTGTATGGGCCCCACCGCATATAAAACGTTTAATAAAAATAAAAATAAAATGAAATTTTAGGAAGCTGTCACATTGGGTAACCCTCTTATATTATATTAAAAATATAGATATTATATAAAATCAATTAACTTGTTTCCCAAGTTTATTACTATGTTTTATATTTGATTTACTGAAAATTATATATTCAAAAATCAATTGCAATCTAAACTCAGTTTAGTCATTTACTTGCTCTCTTTCTTCACTAATTTAAATAAATAAATAAAAAAACTCGTGAATAAGACCGACAAACCTCCAGTAAAACGCATTGTAACTGGAAAAAGGAAGCCTTGACTATTCGCTCTGCATCCTCCTAAAGGGGCTTGACTTGCCGAAGTCTTTCGGACCCCGTCTAGTCTCCGACATCACCTCAATAAAAAATATGACATGTACATCAATTTTTATTTAAATTTATGTGCAAACTACGCGTGTCCTAGCTGCGAATATCCTGATTATGTCATGCACTTACCCTTTGCACACGTTATATAGGATGAAACGCAACAAAATCCTTATTAAAGAGCAATCAAGTTAGAAAGCAAAGAACGTGAGAATCGTAAAGAAGCAATCAATCAGTTGAAACTCTTAGGTTTCACAACTTCATCTAATTTTATTCCTTAAGCGACTCTACTCTTATGTTGTCTATCGATGCAGGCCATCATTCTAAAATTATATAATCTTCTTAATCACTTCTCTCTCTGTCTTTTTTTTTCCGGGACAAATACTGTGTTTCATTGACTGAACATAGGAAGATTGAATGTCCATCTCAAACTTTAAAGAAGATAATTGTTTTGTCTTTGTACTGAAGTTTCATAATTTTCTCCAATTCCCTCCAATTCCAAGAATATGAATTGGGGAACTTTAATGGTCCATACGCACTTGAACTTAAGCAAGTACTTTATGAATCCAAACTACCCATATAGACCTTGCGTTAGTGAAAAAATTTTCCACAATTCTCTGAGTATGCAAACGTAATTCCATGATTTGGAGTCCTTATTCCGAGCCCTCCTTCATTTCTTTCGAGCCAGATGTCATTCCATTTGACCTTTGCTCCTTTGATTGAGGTATTCTTGCCCTTCCAGAGGAACCTTTTGATTCCATAAAAGTTTTATGTTAGACACGCTTTTAAACCTTTGATTTGAGCTTAGAACATGTAATTAATTGATTTCATTGAGTTTAGTAGTTATTCTATTTGTTTTAAATGTTTTAACTTACATTCAAGTAGAGTTGGTTTTTAATATTAAGGATAGTGGAAGTTGGTTTCTAATATTTAAAGTATTTAGATGGATCATGCCGGCATAGGAAATCCTGAGACTAGAGGACAAAGCAGGCATAAGAGAACTTGTAGAAGGAATGTACCCTGCCTCTTGAGTGTCTCGATGAAAATTCCTATACAAGCTACAATGATTAAAGTAATTAAATGGATCGTGCCTGCATCTTCTACATCTAAGAGTGAGAGAGTATTGTAGGAGAGTTATTAGAAATTCTCAATTCTTCGAAAGAGACTCTCTTGAGTGTAGGTAAGTCATGCCATGCCTCAGTAATAACAACACTTTCTAGTATCCTCCGTTGGAGATACTATGATCTTCTATCTGACCAAGTGTAGAAGCAACCAAATGTAGGGTGGTCTTTTAGAGGCAGGTCATTCAGCAAGCATTTAATATATTCCATACTTTCTGTCTTCCTGAGCTATTCTGCCTGAAATATATATCTCGGTTTGGCTAACGACAACATTGGAATTTTCCAATAGACACCATAAAACTTCTGTTCCAGGTCTGAGTTCCCTAAGATCATTCTAGAAAGCAAGTCTATCGTCCAAGGAGTTGGAAGCATACACAAATAAGAAGAGAAATGTTCCCCTTTTTTCAATCAATACCTTGTAATGGATTAATTGATTGGTCTTCACTGACTTAAAAAAATGATTGGTCTTCCTGATGATAGACGGATTCCCCCTTATCCCTCTAAAAGGGGAAAGTCTTCATTAAAATAATTATACCATATTGATATCGCTTACGTGGTACATCCGTCCAATAAGAATTCACTATTTACATATTATTTTTAATTAGGGTTCACCATTTATTAGGTTTTTAAATATTTTTTACAATTTATATATTATTTCCATTAGGGTTCACCATTTATTTAAAGTTTTTTATATTTTTTAAAGATTTTTTAGAATTTAATGACTATAATTATATAATTATTGATTACATGTCTAATCGTGATTATATGGATATACCACGTAAGTGATACTGACGTGGTTTGACCGCTTCATGTTGATATAATGATTTGTATGATTTGTTTATCCATTCCCGATCTAGAATCTTACGTTTTATGCCACTTCTCATACATTTAGAGGTTAATTGCATAACTTTTCACCATTGGGATTGAATTATTGTAAATGATAGTTTTCAGAGCTTTACATATGAATTAGATACTGCTGGAAATCGTTTGATGTGCAGGGAAGGAAAGAACATGTACAGAAAAAGGAAGACATGGCTTTGTTCAATGTAGAAAATTTCAGACAGAATTTCTCATACTCCCTATGTGAGAAATAGGGCAAATAGTATGTCATCGGAAAGCTTGTCGAGTCAGCATTCCAATGCATCAAACAGATCATGAATCGAAGCTGAAATGAGGAAGTTATGGCCGAAAGAAGAAAACTGCGCGCAGAACAGGGGATAGACCGCGGTCCATAGACCGTGGTCTACACACGCACACACACACACACACACACACACACACACACACACATATATAGAAGTGCAAGAGAAGAAGAAGGGCAACAATCAAGGAATAGGAAGAAGAGACCACAGCAACAAATCGTAAAAGTTGGGATTGGGAGATTCGACTTCAACAACCAGAGTTCTTTCTATCCCTTTTCTTTTGATTTTCTCAATGTTGTCTTCTCTTCCAACTATTATATTTCCTTTTAGTACGTTGTACTAAACCCCTAGATTCCTAGGAGGATCAATGGAACATTTTCAATATTTAAGTAAGATTCTTCTTTCCTATGTATGATTCTGTCAAGGTACGCCTCGTAGGTGTTATTTACGCAATTTCGTATTTCATGCTTTCTCTTTGTCTGATCACCTATGAGATCGAACTTGAGACAAAGAGGAGCCTCGGGAGAGGGAATCAATGTCTTGCTAGAAATTGCATAATCTAGGTTAGCTTATGCTAGAAGGTGAGGTTATTCGTGCAAACACATCGGAAGATGGTGAGCACCCTAGACAGCCATTTAGGGTTAGTTTAGTTTGGCCTTTCAACATTAATCGCCTAGGAATAGAGTGGATTAGTGTCTTCCACTTAGGTACATTCGTATGACATTGGAAGGTGTGTACGATGAAGTGGGGAAATCCTAGAATCGTAGGTTAATAACATGACATAATTAATTGTGTGGAAGAGGGATTCTAGCTTAAGACTAGAATTAGTGAAGTTGTGAACCTTAGGAGTTCCTCATCAATTGATTTCTATCTGTTTACTTCCTGTCTTTTTAATTACCTGCATGCTTCTCAACTCATTCGATTGACTTGGCTTAGAATTAGTTGTGCCAATTTTTGTGATTAGTAGAAGAGTCCTCATGGGAACGATACTCTACTCACTCTGTATTACTTGTCTATGATACGTATACTTGTGTGCATTATCTACAATCACTCGCAACACTCCACTGAAGACGTTCTCCTCTAAAAGAGCCAGATCCTTCCATTTCAGGACTCAATCTTGTTGTTTGCATGGGTCCAATTTCTCGCTTAAAAGAATATCTTCTTTTCCCGACCTATCTCTGGTTTCCAGTTAGGCTAGTAGATCCACTCTATGAGAAGAAACATGGCTACATGCAAACTATGCTTCACGGGTTCATTGTAACCCCTTATATTCCAGGTAGAGATAATCATTAATTCAAGGATGGTTGAGCAGTCTACCTTTTCCCCTCATTTTCTTGCTTTCTTACTGTGGGAAATTTTCACAATAACATTGGATTTCGAACACATACATATATCACATAGAAGAAATAAATATTCACACATATTAAAACACTGAGACAGACTATCAGTATACCTTTAATTATTAAAGATTGTTGTGCGATCGAATCACATACAGAGAATCTTCGCGAACATGAAGACACTGGCGGTGGATTCTCACTACGTAATTGAGCAAGAACCAAGCACAATTAACAGCAAAAGAACTCTCTAACTCGATTTCTAATGGGAGTAACACATAATCCTAACTCACTCACTCTTGCTCTCTGAAATTTCTCCTCTCATGCAAATCTAATTAATTGCATAACCATAGCCATGTTTCATTTCTTTTGTTTATGTGTAGTTTGAAGAGAATAAGGAGGCGCGGTCTTTCATAACGAACATGACCCTTCTTTGAAGTAACACAACCATTTGAGAGAAGGAACTATCTGACTTAGTCTGGGTTAGGGTTAAGTCTATCAGGTTCACATGAGCAGATCGTATTTTCTTACATCTCCCACTCGCACTTGGGGAACCGTCTCAATACTTTGTTACTCACAACCATTAGAAAAAGGCTCATGCAGGTAAATGTGCCGTCCGATTGCCGAGTACACGAAAAGGCTGGGAGCTCTACACTGGAAACTTGTAAGAGCTAGCATAGAGGTGTTAAATCTATGAAAAATAAGTGTCGAGTGCCCTGGACTTATTTCATATCACATCAAGCCAAGTATCTCTAATCTCTTGAAAGAGCATACTTAGCTACTCTTTTTTTTCTTTTTTGTAATCATAATTATGTCCAGGCTACTCAATTAGCGACAATAGAGACATCCTTGAACACGAAACTATAGATGAGATTGAAATAGTATTCCCTTCACCTCACATCACTCCATTCGGAATTGACTACTTTCCCAAGAGTGCCCTAGCCGGTACCATAGGTAACACGCCAAAGTAGCAATCATCAGCCCTTTACTTTGTCATACAGCCAAAAGTGACTAAGGACACTATAAAATTATCTAAGACTCACACAATAATGAAGTAGGGATTGATTCATCTATTTCATAAATACGCTGCTCTAGCACATGTAGTATAAAATACATGCTTTGGTGGAGCTACTCATCTTAAAATGTATGTGAAGCTCTTTTATAAACACCATGCAGATCTTAGTTGAGTTGCTTGTTAGCCTAACTTGAGTCCTCTATCAACTGGCCCTTCAAAATGCCATAACTAAGGTCTCACATCTGGCTATCAATGTCTGACATAATGAATAGAGTGGGAATATTCATTTCGATTAAGAATTTAAGACCTCATCTCGACTTCATTCGAGACAACACAATAGTATTTTTAAAACTTCATCCTCTCACACCACCATAGGTGTTAAGGATATACATACTCATCTCATCTTTGCTTGCCATAATAGGCGCCAAGAGCGGTTGCTTGTGTGGGAGAACCAATCTTAGTATGTTGACATACTGGCTTTATTTCATGCTAATTATCTCACATAATGCATAATTAAATCATTGGCAAATCAAGCAATAACTGAAAATATATGGTAACAATAATTGTCACCTTTAAATGAAATGATCTATCTCCTAGGTGAGCCTTATATCAATAGAACCATTTGCCTTCCGATTGACTTTCAGAATCCACTTGCTCCCAATGGTCTTACGTCCAGGTGGAAGGTCAACCAAGTTCCAAACAAGGTTGGTCCTCATGGACTCCATCTCCTCGTTCATTGCATTCGCCCACTCTTTACATGTAGAAGATGAGAGAGCCTCTTGCACAGATTGGGGCTCTACATCATCTTGCATAACAATCATGAAAACATCTTTTGCAACCTCGAATAGGTGACGGGCAATGTTTCCATGTTTGCTTCTTCATAGTTGAGGCTCAAGCAAAGCTCCCTCCAATGAACTAGGTTCACCAGTTTGTTAAGTCACTCCTACTATTCCCAAGAGGTGGAGGAACTGATTCCTCATCCTCTATCGGCTTATCAAGAGCACCTTGTGTGGAGTCCTCCTGTCCTTATAACTCAATTTCTTTATCACCTCATCCCTGCTTAGGAATTCTTCCTCTAAGAAATCTACATCACTTTACTCAATTTCAAAGGCAGCTCCATCAACATTCTCACTAATGGACACATATCCCTTAGAGTGCTTGGAGTATCTAATGAAGATGCACTTGCGACCTCAAGGGCATAATTTGCCACACTTATGAGAAGAGTAGTGCACATATGCTACTGAACCCCATGGCCGCAAATATCTTAAAATAGGTTTTTTGTCAGTCTATAGCTCATACGGGGTTTTAGGAATTGATTTGGAGGGCACATGATTAAGTACATGGGTGGCAGTCAATAGTGCATCTCTCCAATAGGAGACAGGCAAGTTAGCTTGCACCATCATAGATCTAACCATATCCAAGAGGGTTATGTTCCTTCTTTCTACCACTCCATTTTGTTGTGCAATTCTGGGTATAGCTAATTACCTACCAAGTCCCTTTTTATCACAGAGCCTTTTAAATTTCTCCGATAGATACTCCTGTCCTCGGTCAGTTCTGAGAGCCTTAATTATCTTATCTAATTGATTCTCAACCATATTCATATATTTTTTAAACAGGTTAAAGCTTGTGATTTATGGGAGATCAAGTAGATGTGATCAAAATGTGTATAGTCATTCATAAATGTGATGAAATAATGCGCACCGCAACATGCTCTTACATTCATTATTCCCCATATATTTGAGTGAACTGATTGTAATGGAACATATGCCTGTTTTACCAAACGGTTTTCTAGTTGCCTTTCCTTTAATACAATATTTACAAGTTGGCATGCTAACCTTTGCGTGCCATTTAATCGTATTAGAGCAAACATCATTATTACTCGAAGCAATTAAAGAAAAGGAATCAACATTTTTATTCTCATAATATTAAATGTCTAATACCATCAAACCATCTAAAATAAAACCATTACCATAGAAAACATCGCCAATAAAAATGCTTATAGTCGAGCCCTCAAACATAAATTTAAACCCAAGACCTAATAAGACCCAACTGATAACAGATCTCACTGGATCTCAAGAGTATGAAGGATATCATGGAGATAAAATGTACGACCACCTCACAAATTGAGCTTGTAAGTGTCGATTCCAAGTACTTGCACACTCAAACTATTACCCATATGCACCCTTCTTCCTGTTGGAACTTGGTGATACTGCACGAACCCATCTCGACTCCTCACTAGGTGGTCGATTGCACTTGAATCTACAATCCACAAAGGAATAGGATTAGCAGCTAAACCATCAGTGGCCATAAAAAATTTAGAGTGAAAATAAAGGTCCATAAGTACCTTCTTTGCTTCAACACAGTCACGAGCAAAGTGTCCCATTTTCTGACAGTCATAGCACTTGACTTGAACTTGGTCTAAAGTCTCCAAGACTTCTTACTCATCCAGGAGATACTGAATCTTTTAATGCCAAATGTCATAATTGTCGCCATCTAGTTTTTCATCAAATCAACGACAATAGATTTTCATACCATTGCTAAATCTATTATACATGCGCATGCATATTTTCAGAATTAGCATAAAAAATTACATGATTTATGCAGCAATAATCTAAACAACTAATAGAAATAATCAAAGGTGCCTAGATAAAAAATTCGCAGTGCTCCTAATAATCACCCACGTTCCCTTGACCATAACTATCAATAAACTTAATTATCGTGCATAACTTTTTTTAAAGCGAAATTAATTTACTTAACAAAATCTCCCACTAAATATAATATTCAACAACATATTGAATGCACATTATATTTATTATTCTGAATTTTTAGAATATTATAGTATTTTTCTTCAATCAATCAAGTAACTATATACGATTAAAAATAAGAAAAATACTAAACACATTGTAAAAAGTCAGAAATCACTCTCAAATATTTGTGATCATAACTTTTCAGAATGTTTTGATTTTTTCCTAATTAATCAAGCAGAGTCCTCCTCATTTCCTTGATCAGCGTGAGTAATCCGCTGCTCCTTAAATGGGAAATTGCATTTATCTTCCTTAGCAGGAGCTGGATTAGTAGGGGATATGGGCTTGTGATATAGTTCCTGTTCAGGAGGTATGGGATCTTCTGAAGTTGCAACATAAGTCTGTTTGTGGCCAATTCCTCCAAGTGTTTTTTTTGCCTTTCACAGTTTTGAGAAAAAAAACCTTTGCACTTTAAACACCTTTCAATTCACTAAGTTATCACCTCATCCATAGTGATATCCTAACCTTCACTTACTTCCACTGTAAAAGAATGCATCAGTTCATCATTGAAGTCAACTTCGATACTCTGGCAAAATCCAAATGAGCTTGAGATGTAGTATCTATCTCCATGCACATGGTTTACCGATGGCATTTGCAACATAACTCAATCAGATATTGCTATGCAAGTAAATTGATGTGTTTCTTAAAATGAACCATAAAGGTATAGATTTAAAATCGATATTACTAGAAGTTCGATCTCTTTTTAACAAGGCCCGATTTGTTGAGAATTGAATCCTACATCAATTGGATTAAATAATAAATTTTAGTTTTTAAGAAACTAGGAACCACCACTTAAAAACTTACTTTTAGGTAAAAACGAGCTCAGTTTCCTATAGATCCATATGAAAATTTTACATGATATAAGAGCGGATTTCCCATGTGCTCACACCATGCTAAGTTTGAGTGTGGAATTTGTGGTTAGTTGAGATGGAGATCTAAAGAAAAATGGCTGGGTTGTGACTAGTTTATCGAGTTCGGAAAAGAACGTTGGACTTGTATTTTAACTCGAGGATGGAAGAAAAAGGCTCACTGCAGTAATTTGTCCCCCACACTTGAGACTAGAAAAAAAAAATACCCCACTTTAGATTAGTTGTTGAGAACACGTATTTACAGGCACATGACAAGCATAAGTCACATTAGCAGTTGAGTACAGATGTTTTGACTTGAATCCCATATCAATTACATTAAAAAATAAACTTGACTTTATAAGATAACCGAGTATTATAACTTAAAAGTTTAGATTTGTTAGTAAAAATGGGCTTTTGTAGACCAATATGGAAATTTTACACAATAACTTTACAAAGCAAAAAATCTCCTAGTATTATGATGGGAGCAGAAGCTAAGACTGTTAGAGTTGATAGTGCTTATGACATATTAGTTGTTTGATTAGCCGTTATTCACACTTCACCTCAAGGTCAAGAGTAAGCCTTGGGTGCTATGGTGGTACCACATCAATTTTGTCACATGATATTACAAGCTAATAAGAGTATGTCATATTAGTAGTTCTATGATACGTAATTTAGATGGTAAAATATAAATTTGATTAGGGAATTATATTACAAGAATATTCTCCCATCCGAACATCTCCATAAATTCTATAATTTTAGCTAATTGTGTTTATATTTGGAATTAGAATAATTGTAGGCTACCCTTTCTCCATAATTATTATTTGCGTAGCTTGTATATATTTACATAAAAAAAATACATGTTCACTGAAAAAAAATACATGAATGAAAGCGTGGAAACTAATGATGTGGATAACTCTTATTAGCTCGTGGCATCATGTGCAATGCGAATGCGATACTTCCATTGCATCCAAGACTTTCTCCGAAGGCCGGGACTTAGAAAAATTAACCGTCAAAGTGATTTCTGACCTCAAGGGACCGACAACTTTAAAATTCAGAAAATCGTGCAATTAAAAAGTGAAAATCCTAAGCCAAATCCCTCTTCTTTAAAGGAAAAGGTGTGCAGTCCTAATCACAAAGAGAGAGACATCTCCATATGTCAACGGACTGCCCAATATATAGACAGAGATAAGCCTCTACATTGAATAGAATTGAGAAAGCCTCTTTATATATATTGAGAGATAACTCCATGATATCCATTTAGGTCTGTTCAACTGTAATTCAGAGAAGCATACTCGTCGGGCATAACATTCACCTCGAAAAATATGTTTATTCAGATATTTTGGCTCGCTGTAGTTCTGGTGTTATCAGGACCTGCGCCACTATTGCAGCTTGCAGCTCAAACTCAACCCAGTTGCCCAAGTACCTGTGGCAACCTTAACATCCCTTACCCCTTTGGCACTTCAGATGGCGGAAGTGACTGCCACTACAGCGAAGAATCTAATTCGTTCGTGATCTTCTGCGACAACTCTTCAGATCCTCCTGTGCCGTACTGGTCCAACAAGTCAAGCAATATCCCGATCGATGATATTTCGGTGGACAATCACGAGATTCGCATCATGATGTTCAAGGCTTATGACTGTTACTCATCGTCTGGAAAAAGAGCGTACCGGGACTTTACTGGGCTCACTTTAGCAGTTTTCCCATTATCCAGTATCAAGAACAGGTACATGGTCGAGCTTTCTATCAACAGCTAGCTCTTTCTTTTTTTTTTTTTTAAGTAAATGGGAAAAGAAAAGGAATAGCTCTTTCACAGGGGGCATATATAGATTTTGTATACATATAATCTCAAAGTTTGGTTTACTTTTTTGATGTAAAGCATGTGGTATCTAGAAGTTCAATATGTGCCAACTAATTTAGGATTGAATCAGGTTGGCTCACTAAGAGGTAAAACTATCTCAACATGAATTTGTTTTTTTATAAGACTCAAAGTTGAAACCTTATTTAAGAGGAAAAATGCCTTACCATCACAGTTGGTTATTGTTACTTTCTTAAACTTGCCATGTTTCTAACAGTATGCATTTACACTTGTCATGTGTAAAATTAACACCGACCTATATAAGATATTGAACTCATAGTTACCTAAAAGTTAAATTTACAAGTGGTGGGCACCTCAATTCCCTTATATTTCATATTTCAATTTCTTAGCGGTATGATGCGAGATTTATTCCTCAAAATAGTGCTTATGCATTTGTCAAGACAAACTAATTACCTTTTAAAGACAGTCTTTAAGCAGATGTAAGCTTTTTTTTGAAAGTAGAACTTGCTAGTAAAACTTGCTTTTTACTAATCAGTATGCAAAGCCGTCATTATAGTATGGTAGACTAATGACCAAAAATCATCTGATAAACCACCTATAGTGACAGAGTATTCTATCAGCAAAAACTTATTTTACTCATGAAAAAAATGTGTAATGGAGGCCTCCTTCAAGAACTCGAAGCTCCTCTCTCGTAGCCGTACAGTGAGTAGTTGTTTCTCCTATCTACAGTGACAGTATAGTATGGTATAGTAATGATAAAATAACTTTTGTAGCTATAAACTATCTATAGTGACAGAATTATTTATCAGCATAAAGTTTCTCCCTTCAAGAACCGGAAACTTCGACATTGCTAAACAAAGACGAGCTGTTTTCTCCAAAATTTGATCTGTATCACTCGTTAATCTCAATTTCTCACCTATGATATATATATATATAGAGGTTTAATATTAATTTAACTTTCGCTGTATTCATTGTGTCCTGAACAAAGCTGGAACAATTTATTTAGGTAATCTTTCCGCAGGTTCACGGTTGTGGGTTGCGATACCGTTGCCTACTTTACTGGACAACAGAACACCAGTTTCTCCACCGGTTGCATGTCTCTGTGCAACAGCTTAACTGACGTAACCAATGGGTCATGTTTGGGCATAGGCTGTTGCCAGACCGGCTTCCCGAAGAACATCAAGGCTGTCAACATCTCCCTTGACAGTTACAACAACCACAGATCGGTCCACGACTTCAACCCATGCAGCTTCGCCTTTGTTTCCATGAACGGTTACTTCAACTTCTCCACTGCATCCCTAGAGAACGTGACGGAGGAGTACATGCCAGCAGTTCTAGACTGGGCAATCGGCGACCAAACATGCAAGGTGGCCCAACAGAACATGACAAGCTATATGTGCAAGGAGAACACCAACTGTACGGATGTAGACAGCGGGGAAGGTTACCGTTGCCATTGCAGAGATGGTTACAGAGGGAATCCTTATCTCTCTGGGCTAGATGGCTGCCAAGGTATATCAAAATTCAATTTGCTCCCTCTCTTGGGTGACAAGGCAGTTTCCAATTTCTAATAAGGATAACTCAAGTTAGAAAGAGATCTTGGAATAATTGGTATTGCTTTTACCTTGTGACCTAGAGGTTCTGTATTTAACGTAATCAGTAGGATTTTCCGTGCTCTTTTTATCCCTTCTTCCTTAAATACATAAAATAAGTACATAAGTTGCAGATGAAAAATATCTAAAATGATTTATTTTTATTATATTAATAGAGTCTGAATGTAGCTACTTCTTAATTACATGTTGAATATGGATATGCTATTTTTAATGAAGTCATTTTCTATTAGCTAATCAAGAGATTATTTTATCCTGGAGAAACATAAACAGTTGGCTTTGGGGACAGGCAGATTACAATGGAAGAATGAATAAATATTTCATAACTTAATCTTTTGATCCTGTGGAATATTTTGGCACTGACGTTGTAATATTGATGTCTGCTGTGGAATATTCTCAGATATTAATAAGTGTGAAACTTCAAGGCCATGCAATGGAACATGTACGAATTTGCCAGGCACTTACATTTGTTCGTGTCCCGTGGGAACCGAAGGAAACCCATATAAGTACGGATGCAGCCCAATTCGCAAGGAAAGGAAATCTACGTCACTTGCCATCGGTTTAGGTAAGCATCAATACCTAACAAATTTCTTAAAGAATTCGGTGGAGAATGCACCTGTGTTTTATCTTGCTTATTGGTTTCATGGTGTAAAATTTCCATCTAGGACTACAAAAATCTAAATTCATATCCACCTAAAAACCTAATCAATTAAGTGGTTGTACTCTCAATTCTCTTATAAACTAAGTTTTAATCTCTTAACCGATTTATATGAGATTATTTCTCAAGACATTTTAAATTGAATGATATATCGACTACTCTTGGACGTTTGTTAATGTACAATGAAGAATAAATTTCCCAAGTATCAAAACGAACAAGTGGACAATATGACGATTTTTTTCTCCATGCCCAGGTGTCAGCATAGGTTTCTTGTTCCTTCTCTCGAGCACCTCTTGGCTAGTTTTGGGACTGAGACAAAGAAGAGCTATGGAAGAAAGAAAGAAATTCTACCGTGATAATGGGGGTTTGATGCTAGAAAGACTGCTTTCTCAACACCGGAGTTATGTTGAGACTTTGAAGGTATTCTCTATTGAAGATCTCAAGAAAGCGACTGATAACTATGACGAAAGCAGGATCCTCGGTGAAGGTGGACAAGGAACGGTTTACAAAGGAACAGTGATGAATAATAGGATAGTAGCCATCAAGAAGGCAAAAATTCTAGACCGAAGCCAAGTGGATGAGTTCATCAACGAAGTCATTGTTTTGTCTCAGATCAATCACAAGAACGTGGTCAAGCTGATCGGATGCTGCTTGGAGACAGAATTGCCTCTACTAGTTTACGAGTTTGTGACAAATGGAACCTTGTTCTGGCACTTACATGGCAATGGGCAAGACTCCACCTTGTCCTCATGGAGAGCTCGCTTACGGGTAGCCACCGAAACAGCAGGAGCACTTTCTTACCTGCACTCTGATGCTGGTACTCAGATCATACACAGAGATGTTAAGAGCAGCAATATACTGTTGGATGAGAATTACACAGCTAAGGTGTCTGATTTCGGAGCCTCTCGATTGATGCCATCGGACCAAACTCAACTAAGTACTCTAGTGCAAGGAACATTGGGTTATCTAGATCCAGAGTATTTCCACACGGGTCAGTTAACAGACAAGAGCGATGTCTACAGTTTCGGAGTCGTCCTTGCTGAGATGCTCACTGGAATGAAAGCCATTTCTTTTGACAAGCCTGAAAAAGAGAGGTATCTATCATTGCTTTTCGTTTTGGCAGTGAAAGAGGATCGATGTTTGGAGCTCATCGATAATCAGATTCTAAATGAAGATAACTATGAACAAATCAAAGAAGTTGCAGTGCTAGCAAGCAGGTGTTTGAAAATAAGAGGGGAAGACAGGCCGTCTATGAAGGAAGTCGCATTGGAATTAGAAGGGTTACTCAGGGCCACGAGTGTACACCCTTGGATAAACCGAGATGCAAGTAATGTTCAGGAAAGTGAACACTTGCTTGGGAATTTTCACATCAATTACTCCGACACTACTCTGATTGGTGCGACAGGTTATGTTGATACCAATCATCAGTTGGTCCCTTTTAACATCGAGGATGGGAGATAAGGAGTTTTCAAGATGGAATATTGTGTGTTTTAGTATTTCTTGCTTTTACTTTTTATGCTGTTACCATCTATGAGGTTACCATGAGCTGGCGAGGTTCGAATGCTCCTGTAGAAGCTCTTGAAACTTTGTGTGCGCAGTTGATTGCCTTTAATATGTATTCTATATGAAGAGCATGACGACTTTTAAGCAAAAATAAATGTAAAGAAAAAGAATGGAAACAATTTCCAGAAAAAAAGATGAGAATAAATATATCCAGCTAGAGTTTCCAAGCATATTCCGTTTACTTATATCAAATAGCATTTTCTCAAGTTTTTAATGGACCCGTAAATTTTTTAGTGGCCTTAAAAGATGCTAAGCTCATGTATGAGTCTATTCAGTTGCAGCAACCTTCTCTCTCGTGTTCACTTTTCTCCTCGGTCATCAACCGTTTTTAAGGAATTTTAAAGTTTAAATTTTAATTTTTCATTGTTAAAAATATTGATTAAATGGTAAGAATAATAATAAAATATTAAAACCTTAAAAAAAAAAAAGGTGACCGGAGGTTTATTTTATTTTGCATTCGGTTGGTTTCGTGTCTCGCCCAGTTTTTTGGGTTGGGGTTGGAATTTCTCGGATTGATTATTTTAGGCTTCAACAAGCATCTCAAATTTACATATAATTTACATATAATATAATAAAACCAATTTTTTATGGATTGGTTATGGTTGGTCATCTTAATTCGATTTTTCACTTGCACACCCTAATTCGCAGTTTCTCACAGAAAATCACATCTCCTTCTACAGTGATTGACGATCTCGGAAAGAAAGGATGATTACTGGCAAGTCCCCTGTCCATTTCTCTCTTTAATTTTCAGTATAAATTATTATTTTGTTGTTATCACTCTTTGGTAAGTATTTTAATATTAAAATAAAAAAAATAAAAGTGTCTTTCTTTGAAAAAATTTGGGGCTAAATCTATCCGTATAAAAGGTTTAAGCTGAAAAATGACAAAAAGAAAGTTGAGAACCAAATATATTTCAGATGAGATACTCAACAGTGTCCATGGTGATTCAACATTGCTTCTTGAAGACTTTCGGAGGAAAGGGCTGAAGTGCTGGGAAAGAAACTGAAGAATTCCTCTATACATTTTTGTTGGGGTTATCGGGAATCCAGGCTGCAGCTTCGACTAGGCTCTGCCAAGAACCCTTTGGAAGCGTGGGAAGCTGTCCTTTTTTTTTCTTTCTTTTTTGCCTGAGGATCTTTCCCCTGCCTTAGGGTTGGAAAATTGGGCTGGGCCTCCTCAAGTTCCGAGCCAGTCATGGTAGCATATGGGCTTGAGCCCATCACTTGCCCCTGATTTTCCTGTAGTCATAGCAGCAGGAAATGTAGAGATGACGATACCCTCCCTTGACATGCATTTCGAGCTTTCGATTTATCTCTTGAAATTATTTTCTTAGACATTTGATAAGAAACTATATCAAGAGTGGTGGGAAAGAAATTACAGCTCTACTCCCTTTGATATCCTTGGGATTTGGAGCTTTTATATGTGATCAATAGCGCTCCAATATAATTGCATAATAAGACGAAACTGTTAACACTATAAATATAGACCCTAGGATTTTAGAGATTTTTAGTTGTGCTATGATTGGAGCATGTACTGCCCCTGGGTCGCAAGGGTCTTGGGTATGGTGTCCCCGAGTAGTAGAGTAGCAAGGGTTGTGTTGATTTTTACCTTAGGAATACTGAGGTTTTTGACACTTTTAGCGTGCCACTAACTTGTAGAGATTTTTGGATTTTGCCCCAGGAATATTGAGGTCTTTGAGCAGTTAGGGTGCCCCTGGGTCGCAGGGCTCTTTTGTTTGGAACACCTTTTAGCGTGCCCCTAGGTTGTAAGGGTCTTTTGGTTGGAACGCTTTTTAGTGTGCCCCCAGGTCGCAGGGGTTTCAGAAGTTTTGCCCTGGGATTGCAGAGATCTTTAACACTTTTAGTGTGCCCTTGGGTTGCAGGGGTCTTTTCGTTGGAACGCGCATTAGCGCTTGTAGTTTTCTCGCTTGTCTACAAGTCCAACAGCAAACGAAATCTCTGGGCTAGTCAGCAAGCAGAGAGAGCGACGGAGGTATCACGCGCCAAGGAGGAGGCTATGGAGGAGTTCAAGTCCAGCGACGCTTTTACAGAGGGGCTGGTGGCACGTAATGGCAAGGCTATAGAGGACTCCCTCCGGTTTGTCAAAGATGACCTCCAACGCCTGCATCCGAGCGTCGATCTCACTAAGGTGAAAGCAAAAATCGAAAAGAAGTCCAACTCCCATCCTGAACAGTGTAGGTACCATAATGACACAAACTTCAGCCACTCGGACCAGCACGTTGAATTGTGGTAATCCCAGTCTACCTTCATTCCTGGATCGGCTTCATAGTCGGAATACCAGCCTAGGCCAAAAAAGATTATTACCATTGTTTCCAACATATTGCTACTGGAAGTGATTTCTTCTAAACTGCTTTCAAACTCAAGGTACTGAAGGTTGGGCCCATCAATGTTCATCCGACTTACGCCATACGCCACGCAGTGACCTTAGTTTCAATGTCTGGAGCAGGGGGCAGGTCAAGATAAGATTTTCAGGCTCTTGCTGACACGTTTCAACAAGTTGAAGCTCCAAGCTTGTCAGGCTCTTAAATCCAATTTTTTGACAGATGCCCTTGACAAGTGAAGCATCCAGCAGCCCAACTCACATCAACCAATGTCTCTGTCTTCTCTACGCGCTCATCTCCACCACCGCAGCTTGAGACTGGATCTCGAAGTGCTCGAGTGCTAAAGGTGCAGCAGCAACAGCAACAGCAGCAGCTACGAGGAGGGAATGGCAAAGTCGAGCGTCGATGACGAGGAGGCTCGGCTAGCCTGCGAGGCTGCGATCGAGGGCAAGGAGAAGGTCCTGGAGACGACCGAAGAGCCAGGCTTGTCGATCATTTCCCACAGACGGCGCCAATGTTGGGGTTATTGGGAACCCAGGCAGCAGCTCCGGCTAGGCTCTGCCAAGAACCCTTCGGGAGCGTGGGAAGCCGTCCTGTTTTTTCTTTTTTGGTTGAGAATCTTTCCCCTTTTATTTTCAAGCATAGTTATTAGGGTTGGAAAATTGGGCTAGGCCTCCTCAAGTTCCAGGCCGGTCATGGTAGCGTATGGGCTTGAGCCCATCAATTTCCAATGTTCTACAACACTATGTATATAGCTGAGTGTCATAAAATTAGACTACAAATATAGGGAATACAACTAATACTCCTACAACTCAACAAAAAACAGCTAATACTCCTACAATTAGCCAAAATATAAAAGGAAACTGAATCATATGAAGTAAGGTAATATAGTAATTGAATCCCTTAATTACGGCAAATTGCAAAAGATAATCCTTAATATAATCTTGATATTTTACACCTTTCTCAAGTTGGGCGTTATATATTAATCATTCCCAAATTGCAACTTAGTTCCTCAAATATGGCTCGCAGTAATGCATTGGTGAGGATACTTGTAATCTAGTTTTGAGTTGGTGTGTGTAAAAGATCCACTACTTTGTTCTCTAACTGCTCTTAATGAAATGCCGATCAATTTCTACATGTTTATTCTAATCATGGTGAACTAGATTTCTAACCATTCCTATTGCAACTTGATTGTCACACTACATGTTGAGAGGTTCCAGAGTTGTAATATCTAGTTCATTAGCCTGTTCAACAACATCCCTTCACAAATCGCATGGGCTATAGCTCTAAATTTAGATTTTGCACAGCTACATAACTACTGATTGTTTCTTACTTCACAAAGTTATAAGATTTCTCCTCCCAAATATATAGTACCCAGTGATAGAGCTACAATCCACTATAGAGCCTGCCCTGTTAACATTAGTATAAGTTTCAATTTTACTATTTGAATCCTTGCTGACAAACAACACTTTTCTATGTTTTATTTTCAGATGTTGAAGTATGCAATAAACTACTTCTACGTGTTCTTTAGTGGGTTTGTTCATGAAATGACTGACAACACTTACCAAAAAACTAATACTCAGTCTAGTATGGGAAAGTGAATGAGTTTACCAACAAGTCTCTGATATCAATCTTTGTCCATAGGTGCAATGTTTTTTTTTGATACCAAGCTTTGCACTAGAGTCCATGCAAGTTTCAATTGGTTTACACCCCATCATTCTAGTTTCTTTATGAACAAGTACATATTTTCTTTGAGACAAAGAGATACCTTTTCTTGTCCAAGCTTTGCACTAGAGTCCATATGTAGTCTTGTCAACAACTGCTTCCTAGCATAAGAAATATCATTAGAGAATTTTATGCCAACATAAACCTGATTAGAGATGTCGGCGTGCATATGAGAAATGTTCCCGTACTGCTCATGGTAAATGAAATTAAAAATTTGATAGGCACCAGACGAGCCCCTTATTTTAGTGATGTTTGTGCAACTATATTAGATGATGAAATCATCAAAGAAGTTGCCAAACCTGGGGCTCGATGGTTGAGACAACCTTGGCTTCTCTTGCACTGAAACAACGACACTTATAGAGCTTGAGTTTAGCTCCTTTTTACAACAGTTAGAAATTTTTCCCACCATGAGGTTACCTAAGGTGTCTAGGGAGAAGCTGGAAGTCTTACATTACATCTTGACAACTCGTTGTTTTGATGTTGCTGCTTTGTTATCTAAGAATAGCCATGTCCGTTTTAAGGATCCAATGGGTAGATTATGGTTCCTATCTTTGATTACAAAATTATGTCATAGAGCCCATGTTCCATTGGATGATGAGGTAGGCCTTTGCCCTACAATTGGTCACATTAATGCAAAGACAGTCAGTCCTACGCGGGCTAGAGATGGGGAGCAATTGAGGAGGCCACCACAATATAGAGAAGAACTACGGTGCTCACAATGCATCAAGAGGCGATGAAGAAGTTTATTGTGTATTAAGTGCAAGCCAATGCCACATCTGAGGAAAATCGGTACGCCTTGGTTGACAATCGGGTGTGAGCATCCTTGCCTGTCTAGGGGCACAATTCTTCAATGACAAGGATCAAAAGGAAGATGAAGACGCCAATGGAGAGGAAGAGGAGGATGGAGAAGACTAGAAATTGAACTCATCTCCTCCTTGATTAAATAGTTGCACAAGCTTCTTTCTTTTCTCTTCTCTTTCGTTACATTGGAACAATATAAAGTTTAGGTTTGGGGGGCTTGCTTTAGCCATTTAGGTGGTGGGATTACTGTGATTTTGTGTTGATTGTTGACTCTAACTTTTAATTGTTAGTTTTTATATCCTAGGGACCTTGATTTGCATGCATATAGATTGTTAGTTAGTTTGCCTAGGTTGCATGTTAGGTTTGGCATATGTTGGATGAATGACATACCAATGAAACTCACGATGAATTGGTTGGCCCTTGCTCTACAATGATAACCAGTGACTTGGAAATTTAAAACTTGATCGGATTAGAGATTGCAACTTGTTTTAGGATGTGTTTTGGAAAATTTCATGATGTCTAAACCCCAGCATTGCTCACGACACTCCTACTTTAGGGATAGTTTAAATTTGCCTTTGATACTACTTGGTTATATTGGCAAAACATGAACTTTGATTGTGAAGGAAAAAAAATCATGAAAAAGTTGCATGAGCATATACAATATAAATCATGCAAAAAAGCAAAAAAACTATGTGCTTGAATGACAAGATTTGCCAAGGCTGGGAGCACTACTGTATGGGCTTGAATATCATTTAGTGCGAAACTATGTGCAATATGGCCCGACATGCACTCGTAGTGGAAAAAGTAGTCCATCTATCTAAGCTTGAAGATAAACTTGTAGGGGTGTCTCAACGCCAAAGGCCTTGGATTAGTTGGGATGGGAGTCATTGGTTGATTCCTCGCTACATGAGCTTAGCTTATGGATATGAAGCCTAGAGTTGTGCACTGCCCAAAACAAACTAAAGAGGAGAGAGCAAAAAATAGAATCCTTGTGATTGTTCGAGTCTCTGAATTGTATACATGACCTTGGGTGTTTAAACTTTAGTATGAGTGGTTACACTAACACAACACAGGTTAAGACTGAAAATTTTTTTTTTGAAAATTTTGGTAACAAAAGTAGAAAGTAATTGGATTGAAGATTGAAAAAGGTGACGGCCAAATCCTGAGGACTCTAAAGGGCTAAATCTTTCTGGTTGAGTGGAGAAATTCTTTTGTGTATTTTGCTTACTTGTAGGGATTCAAAGCGTTTTACTCAAGCAAGAGCAAGAATCTAGGTTTGGGGGTGTGTTAATTCTATAAAAAGACAAATTTACATGGTTTTCGAACCTAGAATTAACTGAATGGATCGAGTTTGACTTGATTCGGTAATCTTGTCCTTTTGAATAAAACAAAGTTGGAATTGAACTCACTGTTGACATTCGAATTTATTTTAAGAGTGTTAGTACTTCTAAGGTATTTAAATATGTAGGTACATATTTGAAGACAACCAACCTTAATGATGTTCCTTGAATTGTGAAATAAAGCTAATCAGACGTGCAGAACAGAGGGACCGCAGTTTGGGACTAAGACACCACTTAATCGAGACATAGGGGAGAGGAACCGCGGTCCTAGACAGTCCAGCAACAAACTCCTATATTGCAAAATCAAAGTTCATTGAACTAAATTTGACATAGAATATTTCTTTGCTGATTAAGGAAGATTTGGAGGAAAGGATCGATTATGAAAAGATATCCTTCAAGCACTATAAACCTTCAAGTGAGCTCTTCTAGCATCCAAACATCCATCCATCCATCCATCCATCAATTTCTAGAATTCTTTAGTTTGTTTCCTACCAAGAAGATGAAGCTCTAGATCAAGAAGGATGAAGGCAGAGTGCTTCAAGATGACTTTTTCTTGGTGGTTATTTCTACTTTGATCATGAACTAATTCCCTAATTCCTAGGGCAAGCGATGGAACTCCTTTCTACTTTCTAAATTCTCTCTTTTCTCTTACATCTTATTGATTTTATTTTTGTCACTTACTTTATTCTCGTGTTTAATGCTTTCTAATTGACTAACAACCATTTAGATCAAGTAGGAGAGATCGATAAACTCAAGAGATGTAGACAATGAGACAAAAAACTCTAGGATAGTAACACGTAATCAATTACATATAGAGATTAGGTTTGAATTTGGAAGTAGGACTGAAAGAAGTTGTGAGTCCTAGGTCCAATGATATTAATTGATTTCTTCTAATTATTTTCAATTCACTTTTATTGCTTTCTTTAAATAGCAGATCTAATTTGGATTTGACTAACTTGGTTTGGTTGTTTGGTTTATTGTTAAGTTTTAATTGAACAACAACCTCATGTGAACGATCTCTTACACTTTTCACCATATTACTTATTCGATACATACACTCCCATGCTTGTTTATCAATCGTTGCAAAGGGTAGCATTACTTGAATAGTTTGCAAAATGTGGGGTTGAAGATTATATATGTTCTGAGTGTTAGGAAACTATCTACAAGCCAATCACATCAGATGTGATGTTATTTTTTTTGGTAAGTGTAAGTCATTCATTAATCATGGAGCTGTAAACACAAAATGTACAATGAGTTCTCAAAATGTACAAGCTAATCTCCTATCCTCCATGTCTATGTAGCAGCCCCGTGAGGGTAGAATTTTCTATGCTAGTCCTGAGAGAAGGAATAGAGAGAATTCAGAGCTTTAGCATACCAATAATAGATCTAACAATGCTCTCACACGGAGACCTAAAGTTTTCAAAAATCCTACGGTTCCTTTCCTTCCACAGATGATATATGTAACTTGTTAGCGCCAACTTGTAACTGGTGGCTAAAGGGGTCTTCTCGCCTTGGTGGTCTGGAGCCCAACGGATTTCAAAAGCCCAGTCCTGAGGGATCCTGCCAATTTGCATTACCCTTAGCACCTGACCCAGATGTCTCTTGTATATGGGCAAGAGAAGAATAGATGGTCCCTGGATTCAACAGCAGTGGAACAGAATTCACAATGCACAGGAATAGACGCATTCCACTTTCTCATGCGATCTTTAGTGTGCAATTTGTTGAGACAAGCCAACCAAGAGATGAATGATAATCGTGGAATATTACTTGGGAACCATACCAGTTTATGCCATGGAGCACGAGGTCCCTTGTTACGGAGTTCATTCCAAGTAGTGGCAACAGTGAATTTGGGATTAGGCACCATAGAAAAGTGTCGTTGGAGGCAAAGGCAACCGAGTGCTGCAGCGACTGAACAAAGGTGTCACAGCTCCTTGGCCATATCCACGTAGAATCTCTGTACACACTAGAGAGTTTGGCTTGTTGTCTAATAGAAGGAAAAGTATTGCAACCATTAGGGAGAGAAGTTGCTAGAGGACCGGCTGCTGACCACAGATCATACCAGAAAAAGATGGATTCACCATTCCCTACCTTACAAGTAATATATTGAATTGCAACAGAGCAAAGATTTAGGATTCTCCTCCAAGACCACGAGGAGCAAGATGGAGCTGGGATAGACCAAATGGATCTCTACTTCAGTAGGTATGTTCGTGCCCAAGCAATCCGCAAAGACCCGGCATTGGTCAACAGCAACCAAAGTTGCTTGAAAATACAAGCCTTATTCCAAGAACACAAATCTCGTACTCCCAGTCCACCTTCGCTACGGGGAAGGCATAGATTAGATCATTTGACTTTAGCTTCCCTTGCCAAATATGTGGATCCTTTCCATAAGAAAGCAGAACAGATCTGTTCAATTCTTCGAATAATACCTTTAGGTAGTATGAAATGAGAGCACCGGAATTGAGTCATGCTATGGAGGACTGATTTGATCAATTGCAGTCGACCTGCATAGGAGAGGGAATGGGCAATCCAGATGTGATGTTATTGTTTTAAAAAAACTCTAATTCATAAATAAATAAATAATTGATTATTCATTATATATGGCATTGTTAACTATTATAATGAAACCCATAAATTAACTTAATAATTTTAAAGTCATGATGAAATTATACTAGTGAGATCTAATATCTTATAACCTTCTATTTAACATTCCTGGTTGAAAGATCATTAAATTGGGGACTAGTGACTTGATAAGACTAGTACAAATGCTACATACTTTATAATAGAAGGTAACTGATCTTGTAGTTACTTGTGAATAGTCAGTAATATAAAAGTGTAGGCGCTCATTATGAAATGAGTTTACTAAATAAACTTGCTTGAAGAATTCGTAATGAATTCTTATATTAATGTCAATAGGTTATTCTTCAAAAGATGGTAGGTGCAAATAATTCTAAGACCTGAGATTACTATAACATCTTATTTTTGTTAAATTTATGCTTTTGATCTATCTTTTAACCTGATTCACTAAGTTATGTGTAGGTATTTTGAACCCAATGAGGCTCTTATTGAGTAATCAATAAAGGATCTGTTACTTTTTATGAGAAGAGAAAATATATTATGTATTCTAATAAGTTTTAACTTGGCAAGTTTATGGCAAGAGTGGAATAAATAATCAACTAGCAGTTTTTGATATTTCATAGTGAGCCACATGCTTGAGATTTTTTACGCCTATGAGTGAGCATTGGGTTTGACATTTTACCGTGTTCTAGTTTCTTCGGGACATTATGTAGTCGAAGGACTTAATAGCATAAACACCATTTGTCGAATGGTATTTAATTATCAGGATAGTAATGATACGTTAATAGACGCCAATCTTGATTTGTGTGATTATTTAATTGACGAGACCAATTGGAATATGTTATTAATTATCGTGCTCACTATTAGCTTAGTGATAAGTCCAATGGGTCACAAACAATATAGGTTATGCCTGTAATAAAGTTAAATGGTTTAAATATTAGATTGTGCATTACATTTTCATTAGCATGAAGCGAGCACGTAGTGGTCACACTCTTTACTGTATAACTAAATAATAAGGAATGACATATTTAGTTTAGAGCATTGGCCAATACTGGCCAGGCTACACTGATGAGGAAGGATGCAGCACAGACTTGTGTGACTATCTTAGTGCTTACAATGACAAGAAATGTCTTTTCATGGTCACCCAACTTAAAGATGGTAAGCAAAAAAAAGGAGGACAATGTGGTAATTGAAAAGATGATTTATTGGTCATAAGTTAATAGTGATTCTCAATTTTTTTCTCGGTAACATAGAGTGGTTGATTATGGCTTTGTTTCATCCTAGGTACCATGTTCCTAGGTCCTTCTTGCAAGAGCATGAAAACATTGGAGTTCGGATAAAGCCCAACGCTTGTGAACTTCTAGCCAATAATCATAGGATCGGCATGCAAAAAATGAGTACAATAAGGCCCTTAAGCTCTTATGCCAATTACATCGAATTTTAGCAATCAAATTTTGCAAGTTTTGGCACCCTAAAGAGCACCTGTGGATCGTTAAAGAGGGGCATTTGTCCATGCTCCAAAGTGTTGAAAGTGAAAATCTCTAACTTGATCTAGTTAACTATGCTAAATAGCAATTTTTCATTAGTTAGAACATAGTCTTGTCATTTTAGAAAGAGTTAGATAATTATCTTCTTTCCTGATATGTTCTCCTTGAACTTTGTAGGCTTGTGTTAGAGCTGAGAGTTGCCCTTTGGAGGTGTCCAAGGACATCTTTGGTTTGATGACTTGTGATGGAAATATTATGAAGAGACTGGTTATCGAATCTATCTATTAGATTTTCAATATTTTTTTTACAAAATATAAATTTAAAAGTATTAGGGAAAGGGATATCCATGTTTCTATAAATATTGTTATGATCATCTCTATTTTGAATGTCATTCTTTCTACTATCACAAAATTAAGCAAAGAAAAAAAATATTAGATTGCTTAAGGTGGATGGAGTTGTGGCATGACCTTTATTTTTTTTCTATTTTTTGGAATTAAGCAAAACTTATATTTGATGATATTCCCATTGACATATTGAGTTGCATTTGATGATACGAGGGAAATGCGAGGAAAATATTATTTTGCAAATCCATAGTTTAGGGGACATGCTAGATTGCTTCATGTGGATGGAGTCATGGCATGACCTTTATTTATTTTCAATTTTTTTGCAAGTTATGGGTAGCTACTGCAGAGCAATCTGGACCTTGAAGGCATTAAGTAAAACTTACATTTTATGATATTGATATTCAAGATGCTTTTGATGAAATTGATAGACATGTTGAGATGCATTTGATGATATTAATATATCGAGATGTAGGAATTACGATGGACACATGAGGAGAATCTTATTTTCCACATTGTTGGTTTAGGAGAGACATGCTAGATTGCTTTAGGTGGATGGAGTTGCATCATGCCTTTTATTTGTGATCTAGTTGCCAAAATCTATGAATAATATCTTTGGAACAACATTTTTGGAACTATTTTCGGTAGCTTTTATGGTTTTTGATTTCATGTGTTGCTGATTTCATGGGTCGGTATCAATAAAGTTTTGGAATTTTGTATGCATATAGCAATAGAATGAGATTGTGATTGTGTGAGATGCAAAAATAGTGAATTATACCAAAATATTATCTCTTATTCATTCTCCTTGTATGCATTTCTTTTTATAATGGTAGTTTCCTTTCATGTTTTTCATATAATTGTATCTCTTCTCATTCTCTCCACTCAATATTTTGTAATATTCAGTTGTTTGATCGAGATCGACACCTTGCTCAAGCTATTAGTGTTGTGAGATGTATGGCGAATCTTGAGAAAGCTCATTGGCAAGCCATCAAATGGATTCTCAGGTATTTATGAGGTATATCTATTGCTTGCATTGAATATGTATGAACTGATATTTGGTTGGTTGGTTTTGTAGACTACAATTCTATTGGAGACATTGATGAAAGTAAGACCATAACCGAATATATTATTTGCCTTGGTTGCCTACATCCAAGAGAAGAATTAGATTGCAGGATGTTATCGTGTTGTTTGCTATGGAGGCTAAGTACATGGCTAAGCTAAAGCTTTTAAGGAAGCTGTGTGGTTAGGTGGGTTAGCATTTCATGTCGGATTAGGACGTGTTTCAGAAGTTTAGTAACAAGTAAAGAGTAATCCATTTGGCAAAAAATCAAAGTCATTTGATCGTCATACAAAGCATATTGATATCAAACATCATTATATTCGTGATAAGATTACCTGGGGTAATGGGGTCTTGGAGAAGGTCGGTTTTTTCGATAATCCAGCTGATATGTTCACTAAACCATTGCAAATATCCAAGATCAAGTATTGGATCAAGGTGGAGCATTGTTCCTTATGATATATACTTTGATGATACTGGATAGGTCGAGATACATGAGATATGAGACTGACACTTTGTGTGATTCAAGTGTATATAAATGGCAAGTCAAGTCAGCCGAAGAACCTTGTGATGGAAGAACTTCACTGTGAACATGAGTTGCGGTTGTAACGTTGAAGACACATTGGAGAAGCCCACGAGAAGATATATAGGACAACTATCTAACATTTTCTCGAATTTTAAAATTGAAGGTCGAACAAACTATACAACGATTTACCATCTTGTGTTATCTTGACAAGATGCAAGGAACTGCAATTCGCTGTTGAAGCAATGAGAGTATGTAACCGCATCAGGTCCACTAATGATGGTAGGGTACAATCAATTTTGCTGGTGGTGCCTTGGTCATTTCATATGGTAGATTTTTATAAGATACTAATAATTCCAACTTGTATAAGCACACTCAAGCCTCATAGTCAATCATTTGCCCCATCCCAATAGCCCGCTACGCGACTCACTCTTGATCACGCTACTTTGACTTACACCATGTCAAGACAAAATATTGACCTAAAAGGACATGGCATGTTGCTCTCCCTTACTCATAAATCTCAATGAATACCCCCGTGCAATTGGGGCCATGTTGCTCTCCCTTGCTCATAAATCTCAATGAATATCCATTTGCAGTTGAGTGCTAAGTACTTGATCTACATTCCCTTTCCACCCCTTACTCATATTCTACCACTTGTCCAAGTACAGGACAGTTGATTGATCTAGGTCACCATTAGTGTATTTGACTTTCTAGTAGGACTTTGGATCCATGATCGAACCCCCACAAACTTTGGAGCACCAATCCTAGCATCAAGAGTTTCAAGACCGGCTTGTCAACTCAAAGATGTAATAGGAAACATAGTGATTTCACTCGATCAATCATATTGGTGCTCCTACTAAGAGTTATGAAGCTGCTAAGACACAAAGAGCTAAAGAATGCCAAGGAAACAATGATAAAGCCCAAGACTCAGCCTTCCCTACCACTAGAATCACTTAGGTACCAAAGCCTTGTAGTACCTCCTCAATCCCTTCCCTAGGGTGCTAGTATGAATAAAGAACATGATTGTTGAGGACGTAAGGAGCACATTTCATCCAGCAATGCTCACAGAACAAGCTAAGCCTAACCACAAGTTGTTAGAGCAGCATCTAGAAGGTGTACAGGTGGTGCCATTGCGTTGAACACTTACTACATCCGTGCAAGCTCTAGTAGAATTCATGTCCTCAAGCTACCACATCACTAAGAGTTTGTAGAGTTAGCACTTTCCAAGATGTTTTAAGATTGGGTATAAAGTCCACAAAAAATTTAAAAGATGACCTAGAATATTAGCGTAAATGCAGAGATAATAGAAGAAAATTTCCATCGATACCATACCTTCTCGAGGCCTATGCACTAGATATGTTTCAATACTAACTAAGCTTACTAAATATTGAGAAAACGAAAGAAACAATCTGGTGTTGCATACCTTCTTGAGGCCTAGTGTTAAATATATTCCAGTACTAGTTGAGCCTAGTTGCTCACCGGACTAGCTCGACCAAATCTCTGGAACCTATATTTAGATCTGTTTCAAAATTAGTCCAACTCATCTTTCACCCAAGAGGTGCTTAACCTTCTAAACTCCTTTGTTTTCAACCTTCCTTGGATGCCTTTTTGTGATGGTAAGACTCACCACAGAGCATGCTTCTACCCATTCTAAGACTCAATGATATTTATGAGAATCATTAAGATGAACATGTGTCGACTCATTCTTGTCAGACTGAAAAGGGTGTCTTCGTTATAGTTCCACTCCCTCCCCAACAATGGATCTATAGCTTCCATGCCAATGCTTGAGATGAAATATAAAAGGAAAAGGAACATCCCATATTTCAAATGACATGAAGGATTGTGATGATGTGCGTCAATTTTAGTACATCTTGATATAAGGTGGAGGAGAGGGAGGAGATGAGGATACAATGTGGTGGCCTGAAAGCCATACGCATGAAAGCAACATAAGCTCTTCATTAATCAACTCAACAATTACAACTTGCAATCAACTATTTATAGGTTAAAGAATAATGAAAAATAAGGAAACAAAATAATAAATAGATATAGAAATCTTATATAAAATAAAACGAATACTTCTAATATCTAACTTACCATATTTATCTGATACTTGAAATCTTACATTCGAATATAACAAAATAAATATCCAACACTTCCCCTCAAGATGAATGTGCGGCATCGTGAAATGCTTATGTTGAAACTCTGTATTAAAGGCATGGCACCTTTAGTTTTCATGTCCAATGCATGAATTTGTTTCATTATATCCTCTGGGTCAAGCGATCAATTATGTTTTCTATCACATTGGATAAGCAGTCAACATCAATTTCATGTCCCGTTAATTTGGTGATCATTGCCTGCTTTGTATACAGTCGGTCAAGCAATCAAAAGCCATTTTATATCCCGCTAGCATAGTGATCAACATCACCAATATAAAAGTAACGCCATTTTATATCATGTTTGCATAGCAGTAAACATATTTTAAAAATTGATAGCCACAGTTACTTAGATAAGTCGATAGCGCAATGAAGTTCCCAAGATTAACATGCTCTAATACCATGCCAAATTTAATATACCTTGACATAAGATGGAGGAGGGAGAGGAGAAGAGGATAAAGCATGGTGGCTTAAAGGCAAACGCATAGGAGTAACAAATAATTCTTTATTTATCAGTTCAACAATTGCAACATTCAAACTAAATATTTATTGGTTGAACATTATGAAAATAAGGAAATAAAATAATAAATAAATATAAAAATATGATATAAAATAAAACTAATATATTCCGTTATCTAGACTACCATATTTCTTCGATCTTGAAATCTTTCTTCCCACTATGATGAGATTAAATCTCCAACATTCCCCTCAAGATCAACTTGTAGCACTGCTAAATGCTCATCTTGAAATTTAATGGTCAAGGTATGACATCTAGAATTTTCATCTGCAAAGCATGAACTTCAATTCATTATAAATTTCGAGTCAAACAATCAATCTCTATTTTCTGTCTCTCTACATAAATGATCAATACTGATTTCATATCCCAATAATTTTTTGCAATCAATACCCGTCTTGTATACTGCAGACAAAGCAGTCAACAACCATTTAATATTTTCCCTAGCATAGCAGTTGGCAACCCGTTTATATCCCGCTAGTATAGGAGTCAACATCACCAATATAGAAATAGTACCATTTTATGTCCCCTTGGCATAGCGATCAACATATCTTTAAATGCTTAAATTTTCCAAATTGTGACATACTCTAATAAATTGCTAGCTACATCAAAGGTAAACTTGTTAAAATAGACCTGCTTAAATGAGTTACCATAAACACCATAGAATTAGTCTACTATAGTATTGTGTCAAATTTAATACACCTCGATATAAGATAGAGGAGAGAGAAGAGAAGGCAATAAAGCATGGTCACTTGAAGGTGGAAAGCACGACAGTAACATATAATTCTTTATTTATCATCTCAATGATTGCAACTTTTAGACTAATGATTTATAGGCTAAAAAATAATGAAAAAAAAAGGAAACAAAATAATAAATAGATATAATAATCTGATATAAAATAAAACTAACATTTTATATATATAAATTATTATGTTAATGTGACACTTAAAAGTTTACTTCCAATATAACAAAATCAAATCTTTAACAATGTACAACAATGCCAATCTACTCTAATGATTTAATGGGGAGATTCATCATCCATGGCTACGAATACATTAAAATAATTGACAATACACTGTAATAATTTAGCAAAAGATTCATTATTCATGGTCCTAGATACATGAAAGTAATATCCAACTTTCATATATTGGACTGAAGAAATTATCTACAAGCTAAATAAACCACCAAGAGACAACAAATTGATAACAACTGAAAGAGAACTCTTTAATTCCACAATAGTGCGACTTCACTAGGTGATATAACATCATAAATTAACAGTGATACCAAAATTTGATTTATTTCCTAAATTATTCGTATTTCTTTATCTATAAATATCACGTTTATCTATGTAATTTATTATATTACTTAGTATAATGAAATTTGTGATAATGCCCTATGTCAACCTCTCTACTTCCCTCTCCCATGTCATCATATTTAAATTTCTTCATCATTGGTCCCCTAAACTTTTCAAAATGATAAAGATGCACTCCTTCCTTGCGCTTGTTTAAGTACAAACTGAAAAAGTGTTTATAGGATCTCGAGTTTAAATTTTATAAATGAAGAAAATTCACCTTAGGAGAGGCTTATCCCTAGTGGGCCCATTCAGCCAGAACTACATTAATCAGAGTGCGTTAGAATTCTAGACACTAGTGGTAAATGCAGGAAAAAAAATAATTGTCAAATCATAGGCTCTTTTTTGTCCACTACAGGCACGATGATTTCACACTGGACTAAATCATAGCTGTTTTACTTGTTCTCTTTCATGATGATCTACGATACATTTTTCTGACAATATATTTTCATACTATTTAATTATCAGCAAGATCATTAAAAAAAAAAAAAAGGTCTTCATGACACTAAAGGAAATGTTTCATTAATTTTAAAATAGACGGTCTGAGAAACTTTTGACCGAAGTATAGTTAATAGATCGACGAAGAAGTAAATTTTGACAAATTTCGACAAATAATGGGTCTGAAAGTATGTAATATTTTTTTTGGAACAACATACCACTTCTTATTGCTATCCCAGCTGCAGCATCCTTTCGTCGGTATTATTAAAAGAATTTTAGAAATTTTAATTGATTGTCGGCAACTTTTTCAACAGAAAATGGCAAGTACTTGTAAAGTTGTTTAATCTTTCAACCATTTACCATATAATTTTCGCTTCCGAAGAGTTATCACCAAATCCGCTGGCAAAGCCATAATTTTTCCTCCGTGATCACCAGCCAAACTAATTAAATTATCAGCTATAATTTATTCTCTTGTACAAAATTCTTCGGCCAAAAATAGTTGATAGTTTTCACCAGAGTTTACTTTTCATTTAATTTTTATTTTTTACTGAATATTTTCAAAAGCTTCGCTAGTGAAAAAGGGGGTCAGAATTGACCTACGAGGCTTAAGTCTCCACTATATTCTCTCCTTTACTAAATATTCTTTGATAAAATTCAGTTTTTGGTGTACAAACAGGGCACGTGATTCTACACAGAGTAGAAGGAAGAGAGGATAAGTGGGGCACAGGAAGTTCCATTGATGAGGACCTGTAATTCATACGATAAGAGTAGTACCAACTGTACTACACTATCTTTCTCTTTATGATAAAATCTTTACTCTCTACCAAGTTAGATTGGTTGAGATGGTAAAACACATCTTCCCTTGAGTAAACTCTCAAGTACAAGTCTTATGAATAGAGAAAATTCATTTTCGGAGAGTTTTACCTCCTAATGAACTTACCCGACTCGAATTGGATACTAGTTGTGTAGATAGAAAGAAATCTCTACTCTCTGTGGTAGCAAGTGCTCACATCACTAGCGGGTAACACTATGTTCTTCTGGCGTGATAAATTGAACTACATAAGAACCGTTATCCACGTATTGGCCGAAAGGAGAGAGAGGACATTTCCAACAATAGGACCGAATGACAAAGTCTCAATGGTTTTAGATAATGGATGTTTGATATGGCCGAGACACATTAATAATGTTTCTGCAAGTTGTTACCATTCACAGAATCCTGTGTCGGTTTCGCTTGTTGGAATGGTGATCCATACTTTACCGTCTCTAAGACTTGGGATGCCATGCGACAACGGAAAGGGGAGGTGATAAAGGACACGTTCCCAAGGTTTTCACTATTTGCTGTTCAGCATGTTTTGAACAGCTGTATTTGGAGAGATTGATTTAATAGTGCTGTCCGAAGGCAAATTTTTATCATTTGTCTTGTGTCATTGCCTCTTTGGTTTAGATTTAAAGGATACAATCAACATTAAACAACTAATGTTTTAATATACGACCAAAATTGATAAGTATGTCGTTATAGTTCTCTTCTGGCTCGATGATATGACAAATGTAGCTAGCTTACTTGTATTGAGATGCTAAATCTAGCTCCTCAGAAATGTTCGATAAATTGACAGAGGCCGATCCGCCATATGACTCGGGAACGTCATTGAGAGCGCATTCTTGTTTACATTATATTGATTGTCACTGAAAGTTTGGGATACTGTCGTAATGAAATAAGATATAGTTTCCACAAATATTAGAAAAAGTCAGAGATTTTTTTATGTATAAATACGTTTCTATTACCAGAAAGATGTCTGTATTTGATGAAAAAGTCTTGATATATAGCTGTTTTACCACATGACATTAATTACCTGATAACATCAATTAATCAAATTAAATCATTTTTTTGTTGCTTTTTTGTTTCTTATAAATTAATAAAAAATAATTTAATTTAATTTATTAGTGTTATTAAGTAAGTATTGTCACGTGGTAATACTATTTGAGACATCTTACCTATACCTGAAAACTTAATATTTTACATCCAATTTTAAAGTGTTTAATGTAAAATTATGCACATTTTCAATTTCCCGGGCCCTTAAACTTTCCCAGGCCAGCTCCATATCCCGGTGAAGAGATCGCCAAGAAGAGGTGAGGCATTCTTACTTGAAATGGGGCAACCATGCCTGAAAAATCAAATTTGCTCTTCTCCTCTTCATGCATTGGAGAGAGCGAGTTGTTGGAAGACAGAAATAGTAAGGCCCCAGGAAGAAAGAGATTGCAGGTTTCGAGAGGGTATTTTTATGATTTTAGATATTGCAATATTATATTCTTGTTCACTTTCACCTAGTTTGTAACGTTTATTAAATATAATAATTTTATATTATCAATTACTTTTTATATAAAATAATATTTTTCTCTGCAATTTAATTTTATCTTAAAATCTAACAGTACTCCCATCAAATGCCCTGTCAGAGTCGAGCGCTTTTCCCGGATCCGGTCGTCCTCGAATCAAATGAGGATGGAAATTTCGTGTTTGTAAAGCCCGGATTCCCGGATTGACACCCAGGCTTGCCATGAGTTTTTTCTTCTATTAACTAATGCTAGCCACACAACCCGTGATCCTCACGCTGAGGACCGATGAATACAAAGTGAATAGTGCGTTTGGTGGTATGCGTAAATTTAATAAATAATTTAAGTATATGCAGCCGATAGAAGGAAATTCTTAAAAGCTTGAATGAGATATGATATATGGCTGGAATTGTAAGGTAAAGAAAAAATATAAGTATTGCTAAGCACATGACCCGTGCCTTGTACAGTAAACAACATCAAGTTCAAATGAAAATGGCAAAAATGTTCAGATGCAGAATACTCATTTGCTTAAGTTTGGGAGGATCGGATTTCCTTCTTATCTTGCTTTCTCATTTTCGAAAATTTGAATGCTTAAACAACAAGTTTATCAACTTGTAGACAATGAAAATATATACTCACCATATATATCAATGCCAAAAGAAAGAAGAAGAAAGGAAAAGTGAAATTGAAAACAAATGTAAGAAAAAGGAGAAGAATAAATACAAACATAAATACAAAATAGAAGAGGATGAATAGATTATTATACATATCCAAATTACTGTCACAATCCATTTCTTTTAATATTTTAAGAAACGTTGAAATTCTACTACTTTTTGTATACAGTAGGTAAAAAGAAAAACTGAGAGTGACATCAAAGGAACATGCCCTCCCCTAGTGAGGAGAAATTATGTAATTCTTTGTCCAAACCATCGTTCTATGTATATAAACAATCACTTTCAGAGTATGATTTTGCTTTGACTAAGGAAGAATTACTCTCACAATCCTTCTCATCATTCGGCGGCCCTTCTCCCGATCATCCTTCCGCTGCCCTTCTCCTGATCAATGCTGCAACATGTATTCGATTCCTTGGACTTCTCATCCTCATTCTCTTCTAAAGTTTCCTCTATTATCTTTGGGAGAAATATATATATATATATATATATATATAACATACGAGCAATTTTTTTCATTACCTCACATAAGTTTATTTCGTTTGTCTTGAAAAGAAAGACAAAAGACTGAGCAAAAAAAGAAAAGGAAGATAGAAGAAAAGGTTTTTTTTAAAATAATTGAAGTAATATTACGCATATCAATAATTACTGAAATGAAATCACCATAAATTTGGATAATTAATTGCACAATTGGGAAGGGTCAATGTACTGCTAAATCACAATTTCAACATTAATAATTCATTGATTGTATGAGGTTGAAGAAAAGAATGTAAAATTCTTCATGAGAATAAAAATGAGGGCACACAATTTGATTTAATTAACTCTTTGCAATGATCCTCAGAAACTAAGGAAGATAAACATCGACAATCAAAAGCCAGCAATCAGCAAGTCAATACCAAATATATGATAGAAAATTTAAAGATAGTCACTAATAGACCTCCAAACCAATATGGGAGAAACTTGTACTAATCTTGCAACACTCGTGCAAGTAAAGTCCTTTTTTTTTTTATAAAGCCAAGTTAAGCCTTTTTTGCTCGGAAATGTTTTGTTTATAACATCTTCATATTCAAGTAAAATGATTGAAATTTTGAACTTACCTACTTCCTGATGCTCCAGTCTTTTCCATGATTAATTTCACACTTCCAATCCAAAGATCGTTGGGAATTATACCTATCAAACATAAAAAATAAAAATAAAAAATAATGAGACTATCAGAATTCAGAAGGCATATTAATTGATTGAGGATGAAATAGTACGGATGATTAGGGCAAAGCGGGTCCGGGTACTTTGTATTTTTCAAGGTACCTGGACTCTACTATATATAAGATTGTTTCCTAAATCTTAGAAGTCGACTCTACCTTACTAAATTGCAGAACCATACCTTACCTAGAGCTTGTAAGATACCATGGGTTCCAGGTACCATGTGGGAAGCTGTTTATAATTTATTTCTTACCTAGATTACTTCAATATTTTTTCATGATTATTATTTCATATAATTTTCTATTATAATAAAATATGTATAATTGTGAGTATATTTGCATCATATTTAAGTATTATTTATTACTGATTTTAAGTTATAATAAACTTTACGTAGAAAAATTCATCAAATGTACATAATTATTATGTCAAATGAAAGTTCATTGAGTTAGAAATATAATGGTATAATGGTTTGTGAATTATAGTTCAAATGAGAAAATTATGAACAATTAAAATAAACCGTATGAATAAGTTAATCAGTTCTGATTCCAGCTCCAGTTCCCTGTGTGCTTGAACCAAAATCAACCAGTTCCTTCATTTATTATATGGACCTTCCTTATTTTCATTGAGATCTATCCAAAACATATCTAATATGCTAGATTCTTACCAATTTCGAGCCTATCATATAACTGTGCACACCCCTAAGGATCGTTATTAACCAATATCAATAAATTTATAGATATAATATTGAATATTATAATCATAGAATCAGCTAGTCACAATATTGAAATTGATTGAAAATTTCCAAGAATAGATGTTCCAAAATTGGAAATGTGTGGGTAAGTTGTTTCTAGTAAATTTTCTTAAGCATAAATATTTCCCTTTAATGTTACACTATGGCCTCAACAGAAATATCTAACCCTGGGATACAATGTCCGTGGAGAGAAATCATGTTTGCAAGGACAATAATCCCTCACCAAAATTCAACTGGATAAATAGAAATAAAAATTAAAAATATATGAAAGTAATGGTAGAACAAAAAGAATAAACTCAAAACTTAGTAGCACAAACTCTCACAAGTCTGTTTTATTGTCATAACTAGAAAATTCGTCAGAGTTTCTCCTAAAATTTGGGTAAACTGAAATCAAAAAAATATAACTTGTTATAAGCCGTTGTAAATTATCAACAAAATTAAAAGTTATAACTTTAAAAATATCAAAAAAATAATTATAAAACTATACCAAATTTTCGAGTCGAAATGATTGTTATAGATATGTAATGGTTCAACTAGATTACACATTGGTATACTTCTAACCACCACAACCTTTTTGTAGATCCTGCTATAAAAGAAACTACCTTCGCTCACTGTGTCGATTAGGTCATACTCAACGTATTTGAAAAATTTGTATATGAAAAGTGTGAGACACATATCAGTGATTAATTAATCCAAAAAAATTTCTATATATTAAATATTTAATGTATATTTTACTCATATAATCTTCCCCAAATTTCTATTCTTACCATCACATTACTTCTCATAATGTTCTATTGCCTATACAATCCAATACGAATAATAAATACACATAGGGCCGCATTAACCTCGCAGAAAGCTGTGAAGACACCATGATCAATAGTTGATTGACCATTTTATAACTCGCCGGATCAGTGGTCGGTTGATCATATTGTAGCTTGCTGAATCAACGATTCAACACCCATGGCTATATCAATCAACCAATCATAACATCTTATTCACTATATCTCATCCCTTTTCCAATCCATATATAAATATATATACATCACATTTCCTTATACAAATATCAGATTTCCATAAACTCATAACAGCTAAAATAACATAATAGTCATATTTCATATTTAATATATATACACACACACACCTCCATTTCATAATGGAATAAAATACTCACAAATAGTTCCACTAAAATAATTCATCGACCCGGCCTTAGAGACCTGAAGATTTTGCTCCCTCTATAACTTCACCACTTTAAATCATAAACCATCCATCAATACTAAGAAAAATAATATAATACAATGAATCACCAATCATATAAATTTAACAAGAATATAACTTCTATCCACAAGAGATTTGGATTGTAATTAAAATCATACATTCGAGAGTTTAAAGCAAGATGATCTTTCCCTAAACAATATAACCTATCATTGCCTTGATTTAATATGTTAATTAGAAATTTAAACACAACTCCTTCAATACAACATAAAGAAAGGCTTTGGAGAGTCAGCCACCTACAAGACAACACATCTACCTTTAAATTAAAAGGATTGAAATCTTAAGAGTAAATCTCAAACAATGCTCCCTGATTATAACTGATTTTAATTTTATGAATTTGTTAATGATATATATATATATATATATGAAACAACTAACCTTAAAGCAGAACCAATTTATCTCTATAATTTAATTATGTTTACACCTCATATTAATCACTAGGTCTTCAATTAAAATTAAAATAAATGACCCACTGACATTAACTAATATACCCAACTAACTAATCGTCCCAGAAAGAAAACAATAATTTGTATCATTCCATTTCAAGAAACGAATCCAGTTATAGATTTTCCTAAATCAAACAAGTTCTAATTCCTCATTTCTTAACTATTCACATACGTATTCAAATAAATATAAGCCTAAAAATGCTTATGGGGCTTAATCTACTCCACCTTAATCAACCTTATAACCTTCATATATCCTATTAAACATGCTTCTCTACCTGAATTATACTAATTATAATATATTATCAAGTAATAAAATCTATTAAACTTGAAATGAGTCTCATTTACATCTTTTTTCTTACTTGTGCCCCTACTCTTCATCTCCGTTCTTCTTCTTTTCTCTCTGTCCCACTCTTTGTTTCGGTGGGTTTGTGGAGGAAATGGCAGACAATGGAAAAAGTTGATTGATTGTTTGAGATAAATATGGGGTAGTGGAAAAAAGGGCAATAACTATGCCAATTGGGCTTAAAAATTATCATTAAGCCTTTTAATGGGCTAAGCCCATCGGCTAGGCTCCCACTTATATATGTAATACTTCAAAACTGTCCATCGTAATAAAATCTTCAATTATTATTGGTAAATCAATTAAATGTACAAGAATGACAACTCATTTGAGTAGAAAATTTTCAAAGTTTCACTTTACTCACAGTGTATGGTTTAATATGAGAATAAGGTGAAATGATGTTGATTTTCATGTTTGCCCTTTACCTTATGAAATTCTTTTAAACTAACTATTAGCTCTGCAAAGTAATGGACATCGCTAACTGCTTAAGAAGTGTTTATATCTGCTTTAGCAGTGTCCATATCTGTTCCTCATCCTGAAATTCATCAAAAAGTAACCAAAAACATGAAGACAGGAGAATACCAAAATTCAGTAAAATGCTATCCAACTTCATGCTTTTGAAGGGAGAGGGAACATTGATAATATGTATGTCCTTTCTTCTCTTTAATTTGACAGTGCTGCCTTGAACAAGAAGTCCGGGATCTTCCCCTCGCGAAAGACCAGGGTATGATATGAATTGAAGCCAAACATAAGGTAATTGACTTCAAAGTAAATACCATACATTCTCTTCTTGGACTGTCTTGGCCATGAGTCTCTTTGACAAGACATCATTAAAACATGTCGCAGCATGATTTAATTCTTTGCTCCATTCAGGATTGTGGGGCACCTCTTGACTTTCTTGGGAATGCGCATGCTTTGATCATGCAAAATCAGTAACTTGCAACTTCTCTTTGGCTTTAATGTATCTTGAGTGCTTTCCAATAACCGCAACAATAAATTTCCAATTACTTCAAAAAAATTTGTTCTTTCAAGACCTTTCACTTCCATGAGCATCTCACAACTATATAACTGGAGAGTGCTTTAATCTTTTTCAAATCACATAGATCCCCTACTAACAAGTTGCAGCTGCAGATAATTATTTCTTATGGACTCAAGTTCATCCAAACCCCCAATCTCAGCCATATGTTGGCTATCTATTTGCTCTAAGAGCATTAGATTCTTAAGTGTCTATAAACCAAGTAACCTAGGCAATTCACATTCAGCCCTGATTAATTGTCCATGTCATCATCTTCAGTGACAAACCTAGGACTTGCTCCTCTCATCACACCACTATTAGCCATCTTCCTTTTCCCCGCCTCCTGCATGGGGTTCTGGTCAGGAGTAGCAACCAGATTGTTGGTTCCTATGCCTTTCAATGGTGGATAGTAATCTTTGACCATTTGAAACTTCGTCGGAGTTGATCATCTTCCTCCACCGATGGTTTGAGTGCCAGTTCGCCCTACGCTTCCCATCCATTCCACGCTTCAAGATTTCCTATTTCTGAAAAAAGAGACCATTATCTCATTCTGGATCCGAAACTGAAAAATTTTTGGATTCCAATCTTAACAATGAGATTACGCATATTCTTTAATTAACTCCTTTCCTCGGTACCCAGGGCGCATTGAGAAATCCTGGGTGATCTTCGTAGATAGAGAGACTGGATCAAGCCACAAACTTATCAAGCCAATCGGCCCATATTGAAAGAACCAGGCCGCATTGATCCATCCAACCTTCAATTTACATGCATATAAACATAAGAAAAATTGAAACGGGGCAGAGCCCAGAATATTGTAAAATACGATGATAAGAGACGAGGTATTGAGACCCCTATATTATCTGACTTACATATCTACTGTAAATATGTAAATGTCAATCAAAAACATATATAATTTGAAAACTGGTCCCACTATGACACTACATATTAAATTTAAATCAATTTTTTGTTACTCTTATATTTGTACAGTGGATGTATATTACTAACTGAATATGATCTCGCAATATTTGCACACAATAACAGTATCAAACCACTAGAACAATGACTAAATTTATATATAAAGCCAAATAGAGAGTTCCAATTACTGGTTCGCCAAGCAAATTCGCACGGAATCAATCAACTTATGTAGTTATTTTCCTTCTGTCCAAGCTTTCATACAATTTCAGAGATGTGAACTTTTTGAAAAGTGCAGAGAGAACAATGAATTCAAATGCCTTCTTTACATTGATCAGGTGACTGATACACTTTGAAATAACTTTGGAGCGGGCGTGCATGTGAATTGCCAATTGGTTGGAATCAATTATGCCGTCAATGCACTTTTAGACATGCATGTTTGAGAACCTTAGCAACTTAATGGATACTTAGAAGGTTTGCCATAGCATCATTTGGTTTCTGACAGTTCTTGGTCATGATACGAGCGAATGAAATGATCATGGGACAAGGGCAATAAAATAAAGCAAGATGTCTGCACAAATGAAATGATTGGGTTAGTTGAGGAATGTTGCCCTTTAAGTTTTTAGGAATTTTCTGGTGAATTATGTGGGAGCAAACATGTCCTTTCCAGCCCATAAGCATGACTGGAAACGGGTTAGAAAAATAGATACATTTCATGTCTAAAAGGGGATTAAGAGACACCTGTCGTGCCTAAGAATTATCAATATTATCCCTTCAACACGAACAATTAACCTTGAGATTCGTTTCTGAAGAATCCCTTAAAGTTCATATAAGATTATTTTAATCTCATAGAATAATGTTATCTGTCTCAAAATATGCGGTGTATGCTTTTGATAAGATCAAGTGATGTGTCAGGAAAGGGACATGAAAAAGCATACGATAAGCCTTATCTCATGCGGTGCGAAGTTCATAGGTCATCACCAAGAGGGGTTGGGCCGAGTGGTAAGCAGCTCGGTGCCGCTTAAGGAGGTCTCGGGTTCGAGACCTCACGTACGCAGACACCCCTCTTGGGAGCCTCACCCGCCATTGCCAGGCGTGCGACCCGGGGCGACCAACGGATTAGTCAAGTATGGTTGGCTGAAAGATGCCATCTCACCGCTGGTGGGGTCTGCTTGGATACCGTGGCTGGCGACAAAAAAAAAAAGAAGTTCATAGGTCATCTTTCCAAGTCATTTCTTATAATATTTTTTTAATTTATAAAAGAGATATATAAATTTAGAAGAAGAAAGAAGGAATAGAGAATAAAATGGTACGGAGATGATCACTAATAAAAATCAAATCCAAAATTTTTTAATGTTAGTTGAAAACTATAGTATTATACCAAACTCCTTTTTTCAATTTTTAAATATTTTAATAATATGACTGAAACAATATCAATAATTAAAGACCGCCCCATTTTAATTATTATTTTGAGGAGTCATCTTATATTGTCAAAGCTGTAAATCAATTAACAAATGCCCAGATACGAATCTTTGATTCAACTTCCCCAATGCTGAAAGGTCACAGATCTAGAGGCACCGAAGAGTGAGACAACGATCAAAAAAATTAAAAATAATAAATGATACAAATATAAAAAATATATTCCAACGCCCCGAGAGGAGGTTGGCCTAAACTAGATGGGATAGGACTAACATAACAAAAAAAAAAACTTATTAGCGAAAAATAAGGTGGACGGATGCGATATTGAGGATACCTCCGGAAATAAGATATTAAGTAGTCATTGTCTCCTCCTGTATAAGGGAGAGAATATTGTGTAAAGAAAATACCATATTATAGTATTGAAGTGTTATTATAAAATAATAAGATTTATCATTTTAAAATTTTTTAAATAAAATCCTGAAAATTAAAAAAAATGAAATAACAAAATTCTATTAATTTATGACATAATATCGTACTGATACGTAGTATATCCATTATATATAAGAGTTTCTCGTATCAAGGACCCTTATCTCAAACTAGACCTCTCATGTGATAAAGTTAGAGTGACATGACCCACTTATGTTTTATATATACATGTATCACTGTAAGAAAACTACTAAATTCCGATGGATGTTACTGACGGTCAAGCTATGGCGAGAATCCGTTAACAATGGCTACAACAAATCACAATGGATCGAGATTAGTCAACAATACTGACTAGCGATGGATAATTATTTGAAAATAGGACACAGATTTTTCTGACTGCATATCCATCGGTAATTTCCATCACTATTTTTTGGCATGAGTTAAATGCAAAATTCGTAGACAAAATTTTTGACGGATAATCCGTCGAGGATTTGTTGAGCGTTGAGGATTTGTTAAGAATGTATGACGGAGCCTATCGAGATGTAGCCATTGCATAGTTTTGGTGGGTTTTCGAGCGTACTTAATCTGTCTCCTGGCACAGTTGTGACCCGAGGTGTATTTATCATTGCACCAAAAGCATAGTCCCTTTTCCCTTCTCTCATTCATCTCTTTATTGGTGTGGAATTTAGAGCCTGTAGCTCAAAATCGAGGACTTTGGTTTTGGTTAATTGGTGCCACATTAGTGGATAAGGGAAACAATCCACTAGCCGTTGAAGGAGTTGGCTTAGCAGAATTGAATTTTGGGTCGTAGGGGGGTAGTGTTTTGGAATCGACGAAAGTCGATCTCGAACCAAAGTAAGAGGTAACCTTACCTCTCATCATAGCTTCACTCATGTTAATGTAATTTTCTTCCTACTGTCAAGCCATGGAGTAGGTCTGTCTCAAAAATTGGGGCTACAACAATTGGACCATTCCTTGGATCTCCTTACTTAACCCACCAATGAACATGCCCACTGCAACCTCCTCTCTAAACTCTCTTTTATTGTATAGAAAGTCGAACTCCTTAATACACTCCTACAATGTTCCGGTCTGCCTTAGGTTCTTAATATTAGAATATGGATTCTCATATGTGGTCGGTTGCTGAACCTCGCAGAAACATCCACCGCATAATTGATCCATTGAGGATAGATCCCCTCCGTCAGCTTGCCATGAATGTACATCTGATGCCAATGGAGAGCAGAGCCTTCTACATCTACAAATACCATCTCAATCTTTGATTCTTCAGGAGTGGAATAGAAATCAAAGTACTGTTAGCACCTGTACAACCAAGCCTCCACCTCCTCTCCATCAAACCTGGGAAACTTCATTTGCCCATGTTAGCATTACTGTGGTAGCAGCCTCCAAGATTCCTTTCCCTTTTTTGATGCTGGCCATTTGAACCACCGTTTGCAACTTGACCTTGCATCCAGTCGTTAAGCATCTTACGAAGCTCCTCGATCTATCACTCTCTCTGAATCCTTAGTTCAGCAATCTATCGATCGCTGTGAATGCGTAGGTTATTGAGATGTTGCTCTTCGATATCTTGATATTCTTTGAACTTCTAATTAGTTCGAATAAAGAACTCCTGACTTAGACTTCTATCTCTCTAATTTGTTGCTCCAAATCTTGAGATTGAGTTGTTGCCATAGGTGCCAGAATCGATGTGTGATACTAAATGATAGGGGTGGAAGTAGAGAGAGAGAGAGAGAGAGAGAGAGAGAGAGAGAGAGAGAGTGGTGTTGAATTGTAGAAACAGAGAGAAGAAGGAAGAAGAAGGGCCGAGAAGACAGAGATCAGAGGGAAGATTTTACTATTTCATTCACACCTTCCCATCTGTATAGATCTCCTTTTATAGGGATCTCACGTTTAGCTACACAATTCAACGACTTCTCAACCAACTAATCGATTCAAGGGTAGTTACAATCAAGTCCCCAATCTTTTGATTATTATAGTGTGGCCCACATTTATTAAATGGTACAAAATGAGTCCTTGCACATATCGTTAACAAAAAAGGATGGGGGGCTGCTTGCTAACCCCATCCTCCTCCATGAGGTCGCCGAAGAAGAAGGGAACCACCAGGCAGCCCCAAAGGTGTTTGTGTTTCCTCCCTTTTTTTATGTTTTCATTTTTTTAAATTTAAAAATCGTTTTCCACCACATTAGCAAAGGAGTGCAGAATCAGCTACCACCTATGTTGACTTGTCACCATTGATCAATGCCATCAAGGAAAAATTAATAGAATATACTAAAATATTACTTTATGAAGAGAAATTATACCAGCATATTACATTTTAAAGAATTATATGGATTGTTACATTCGTTTAAAGTTACCATGGGGAATCATCCCCCTTCACTTGATAAGAAAAATTTTCATAGGGAATGATCAAATCTGGATCAACCTCGAAGACAACCTAATGCTAGACTTGACTTTGTCTTACCCTTTTAGGTGCTGTCAAAAGTCTTAATTGCATGGTGCATCTGATATTTTCATGGACTAATATTAAAATTACTAAACTTTAAATACTGTATCACAAATATCAGAAAATTATGAGACAAATTTACAAATTTACTAAATTTTAGGGACCGAATTGAAAATACCATTAATTTCAAGTACAAAAAAATTATTATATTGACAAAATGGAAATTTTACTAAATTCCAACCACTTTGTAAATATTCTTAACTTATGGGTAGATTTGTAAATTCACTATTTTTAAGGAACTAATTGGAAATATCATAAAATGTAGGGACCATACTACAAATATCACTATATAAATAAAATAACAAAATTACTAAAATTCAAGAACCACATCGCAAATGTTAATATATTGACAGAATGGCAAAATGTACTAAAGTCCATAGACCATACCAAAGATGAAACGCTTTAATCATGTCCATACAATATGGACATGCAAGTCGACCAGCGGTAGAATACCCGGATAACATGTTGTATGTTGGAAAGTTATTCATTGTCTACCTAAGTAATGCATGTACAATAGAGTTTTCTTTGGTGGACAATTCACGTGTTATCATCTTAACCTCTCATAATAGTTTTAACTCATGAATTAATAGGCAAGGTAGATATTAACATATTATTTCGCATTTTTCGACATTGAAATGACACATGTGAAAAATATATTAAGTTTTACCATACACACTTGCGATGGTAAACTGTATTTTTTTGTGGCGATCACTTAGCACAATCAATAGAATGTAGAAGACCGATTGCAAGAGCCGAATCTATTAGCTCAAACACCTAACTGTATATTAAAAATCTCAAATGCAAAGTCATCTACGATTGAAATTCTTCGAGGTGACCGTCTACCTTTGACTATGTAATATTGTTACGTGTGTAGTACATAACTCATAGTGTGAAAAGATGTTTCAACCTCAAAAATATAGGCATCTAATGTATTCTCTTTAGTGTTACTCGCTTGTTACATTGTTCCATCCAGGCGCATGGTGCCTGAATCTTTGGCAACCATAGAATGTACACCTATATGAATATTTTGTGTTTATATGACACAATATACATCTATCCATAGCAATTGACTTTAGCCGAGATTATAATCTTGCCACGAGTTTCCTTACTTTACAATATGCCATAAGTGCACCACCGGTCGATGGGGTGAACTCTTGCATCAATTGTAGGACTTGACTAGTGGCATCGTATGACACATTTTAATTGAATTTGATAATCATCATTCTCCCAGAAAGTGAAAGAGTTAAGTGCCGAGTACATCATGCCATAGCTGTTTGTTACACTCTTATAATATATCAAAAAATGGCATGCATCCTCATTTGATTTTTCCTTGATTAGCTCCTCATTTTCACATCAAAATTATTCATAATCATGCTTGTACTCATGTCTTCCAACATCTATCACCACATATTGGTAATTTTTCTCTACATTGGGCTCAAATGACTGTTCAGCAATAGCAGATGCATACTAATATTAGGCCAAACCTTTCTATGGATCTGTCTAATAATAGTAGTCTCTTAAAAAACTTGATCATACAAATGTTGCTTAATTTCATCCTGTTTAAGGAGATAAAAAACTTCCGATACTTTACAAAACACACCTAATTTTTCCCTCTCCTTGAAGATGATGTAAAGAAGATGCATACTTTATGAACCTTTCAACATCCTTAGGGAACTCTTCTGAGATCATACAATTGTGATTTAATCTATTGTACATCAACACTCTATGTGAATGTGCTTCTAAAATACAAACACATAGCATGACCGTGTTATATTGCAAAAATTGTTAAAATTCCATCCTCTAACAAAATTCAACGATCACGCCCATAGATTACATGCAAAAATAGGGAAATGATCACAGCAGAGGTTATGACTTATCATAAAGGACGAGTCACATCGTGGAAATATTTTGAAAATCATGGGACAAGTTGGGATAAGATGGGAGAATTTAAGAGGAAAATAGGGTGAAAATGAATAGTTTGTTTCCAGATGAGTATAAGTAGTGCGAACTGCTTAGAAAGTGTTATTGACGTCCGGAAGGACATACCCAATCGATTATTCATCGAGAAAGTCATTATCAACAAAATATCCCTTCGAAAACTCCATTGGAAAAACAAGGTGCATTTCCGATGAATTTATCCATCGGAAAATCCTTCAGCTAAGGAAAGAAACCATGATATTCAATTTCCGGCAGAAGTCATAATCCCTCAGCAATTTTCCAATAGAGCATCGCTGGCATATTTTCCGGCACCATTTTTCCAGTGACTTATATTTCTATAATTTCTAACGAGTCGTTACCGGTGGATAATCTGTCGCAATCCGTCAAAATAATGCCAACGACTTGCTCGTCGAAAATTCAGTCATGGACAGCGTTGTTGGAAATATCCGTTGGAGTTTCCGAGATCAATTTCTGACGGTTTTATCGCCAGCATTACGTAGTTCTCTTGTAATGCACACCCCGGGACTGGTTAGAAAAATGGGTTTCATTAACCTAAGACTTCTCAATTTCTAAATATTATTGATATCCATTAGAAATAAGCATGATCGAATTTAGGCAACCTATATTTTTCACGATACTTGAATCTTACCCTATATAAGCTAATTCCTAAGTTTTGGAATCGGACCTGAACCCGCTTCATCATTGAATTGCATCATACTTGAAACTTGTAGGATACCACATATTTATGATATTCTATTGGAACATGTTTATTGCTCTTTCTTGTACCTCTATAAAATAAATTAATTCTATATTTTTCATATGTTTAATAGTTATAAAGTAATCTCATTCAAAGATTTTTCATGATTATTACTATTTTTTACAAATATTTCATCATAATCAAATATATGGTAATCTTAAGTATGTTAGTAATAAGTTCAATTATCCTTTAACATCAATTTTAAGTTTTTTTTTGCTAAATACATCAATTTTAAGTTAAAATATGCATAATTACTATAACAAATTAAAGTTTATCGAGCTAAAAATACACCGGTTTAAACAATTCGAGAATTGATATTCAAAGAAGAATGTTATAAATGATTAAAATTAACCTTACAAATCAATTTAGATAATAAATTTAGATTCCAATTTTGAGTACTCTATGTGCTAGAATCAGAATCGAGACCAATCGGCTCCTCAATTTGTTAATAGGAACCTATCCAAATTTTATTAAGATATACCTAGGACCGTACGTGTGCACACCCTTAATTAGGAAGCAAATAATTGCGACGGTTGTCTCCGATATTGTTGTTCCATATATTTGGTAGTTAGAATATATATGATAATTTATTGATTTACTCATCCCCTAATTTTTTTCAATTTCAATTTATCTAGAATAATTTGTTTCCTGTTTCATTTTATGTAAGCTTGTATATATTCAAATAAGAGATGGGATAATGGCCCCCAAAACCTTAATTTCTTTATTTATATGGTATCCGAATAAATCTGATTAACTAAAATTTTCCATCCTTATTTTGCCATTGTCCAATTCCTACTACTAAGTAGAATGAGTATATCACGTGATAATATTAATGTGATATCATAAATCAATAAAATATAGCTATTTAAAAGATATTTTTATGAAATCTAAAGATGAAAAAAATCATAAAAATAACTTAATCTTATTAATTTACGATGTTATATTAGCACTAACATGCGATAAACTTATTACTTATAAGACTTTCTCATTTGCCTTCATACTAGGCAGCTTAGATGATTATACCTTACAGTTACGTGATAAAAAAATAATTAAATTAATCTAATTAGAAATGACTAACACACCTGCTTGGGTGATTAAAACTAATTTACTTGTTTATAACAATCTAATTGGTATTTCCTCCACCATGCGATGGGGTAGGACCATTTCAGATTTTCTCCACAATTAGGAATGGATTTGGAGGCTATGGTGGTGATTGCGTCTCTAAACTCAGGAAAATCCTTAAAATACTAAATATATTTCAATTGATTTTGTCTAATCTTTTCCTAAATTATCCTATTTCGTCCCATAAATTCTTTGTACTGCTCTTCTAATACAATTTCGCCACATGAACCGATTTCCTGGATATACCTCTGCCGACAATGGTATATTGGGCTTCATAGTAACGTATAATATGGACCAAAAATTTTTTCTCCCTAACAAATTAGTCTTTATCTAGTTATTTTGCATAGTGGTGTAAAACAGGTGATTTGATCTTGGATAGAGAAATCAACACATTTTATGCCCTAATAAGCAAATAAAATATTAAGCTTTTAGTGGTAATACGTTAACGAGACCAGTATTATTATTGATTATTCAGTTCGTCTGGTATTTGTTGTTGAACATAAGAATCCTAATACTATGCAGTAGTGTGGTTGCGCTGCTACTGCTGCCCTTCTTTACCGAGCAAAATGTGCAAACAATTCTACTTTCCTCTTCTTTCCCTTTTTATTATTTTTATCTAAGAGAAAATGAAACGTCTAACTTTGCTCCTTAACCTGTTTTCAAACCCTAATCCATTTTTAGACATGTATGATCCTTAATCTTCTCATAAAGTTAGCATATTGTTATTTTTGAGTTATCTATCAATTTCATCCCTAAAGTTACACGTAACCATTAATTTCACCCTCAAAGTTAAATTGCCAACAAAAATGTTCCTATTTATGCAAAAATCCTAATAATTCCATCCTTTCATCCACTCAGACTTGAAGCCATTACTGATGCCGTCAAATCCGTTAACGATATTTGAAAAAAATGAAAACAATAAATAAAAATATACAAAAAATTATAAAAGAACTGTAAATTTTTTTGGATTTGTAATTTAAGACGAAATTTTAAAAATGGTTATAAAAATTTTAAGAAACGTCTAAATTTGTTCCACGTAAAAGGCTTTAAAAATTTATTAAAATTTAAAAAATAAAAGTTGGGAAAATTTATGAAATTGATACTCATTAATAAAATTACAAAAATTTATAAAAATTTAGGAAATTTTTAAAATTTTATCAAAACTAATTTTAAAGTTTTATATTTTCAAAAAATACTTATAAATATTTAACTTTTTTTTTTTTTATCTTTGTTTAGGTGGCATGTCCTTCTCCATTAGTCCTCTTTGTGCTTCCCTTCTATTTTCGTCGCTTTGATTGCCACGAACTAATCTTTTATAATTTAAAATCTTTATTGAGTTTTCGTCAATTTTCTAAGTTTTTAAAATTTTTAAAAACATTTTTTTTTAAATTTTAATAACTTTAAAAAGTTAAATGTATTATTAATTTTTGTTAATGCTTATAAATTTATAAGTTTTTTTTATAGACATTTTACTTATTTTTCATAAATTTTCATATTTTTGAACAAAATTTTACAAATTTCAAAAATTTTGAATTCTTTATATTTTTGAAAATATTTTTACATTTTTTAACTTTTTATATTTAATTTTCATTGCAAACGTAAAATTTCTGTGAAATCTGAAGAAATATTAAATAAAAATTTTTGAATCAATAAAAATATTTTTTTCATAACTTCTCAAATTTTGTAAAATTTTTTTTATTTCTACAAATTTTTATTTCAAACAATCATTTCATTCCATTGCTTTTTTTTATTTCAATTTTTTTTATTTTTTTAACTGCCATTAAGGGATTTGATGGCATCAATAACAACGTCACAACCGGATGAACGAAAGGGTTTTCATAACATTTGTGACGATTTTCTTGACAATCTAACATTGAGAATAAAATTGATTGTTGCGTGCAACTTTAGAAACGGTATTGATAGTCAAATCTTTAGTTTTCAATATAACACATTCTAATTATATGGTAAGAACAGAAAACTTTTATAAAAAAAAAAGATCAAAATGGTAAAAATATGGGTAGTTGAGAATAAAAATAATTAAAAATAAAGGCTTCGAATCACGGTTATAAAACTGGAAGTATTAAGGATCAAAACTGTCTTTAAAGAAAAAAAGTATGAGGAGTGAAACTCTCATATTTTGAAAGTTTGGGTACTGGTGCTCGCAAAAAGCATTTATAATGTGGGGAGAGGGAATGATGGTTGTGTCTGGCCGGTCTTTTTGATAGCAGGCTAAATTATCATTCCCCACCAGCACTGTCTTTTGTTTCCAGCCGCCATGAATGTCACGGAGGGTTCATCCTCGGCTGCGGGAATCTACGATTACGATGTTTTTATAAGTTTCAGAGGTTCTGAGTGCAGGGACCTAGCTGAAATCCTCTGTGACAGCCTTGAAGATGCCGGGGTTCGTGTCTTCAGAGATGAGGACCTTCTCAGAGCAGAAGAGATCGCTCCTTTTATTCTTGAAGCAATCAAGCGCTCTAGAATCTACATCCCTGTATTCTCCAAAAGCTATGCCTCGAGCAAATGGTGCCTGGAGGAGGTGGCACAAATGTTTTTGTGCAAGGAAAGCCTGGGGAGAAAGATCTTCCCTATATACTGTTGTGTGTATCCACACGATGTAAGAAACCAGATGGGGGACTTTGGTGAGTCTTTTACCGTGCATAAGAGGAGAGGAACCGATCCTGCTAAAATTGAGATTTGGCGACAGGCTCTCGACAAGGTTGCATCCTTGAAGGGCTGGGAGCTAGATGATCAGTAAACCCTGATTCCTCTTGCTTCTCCTTTTCTGTGTGATACTAATAATCTGATCTAAATGGTGGCCAAAAATGCTTCCATTTCTAGTATACATTTACAGTTTAGTGTCTGGATTCTGGTCATTTATATCTTGCGTGGGTACACATAATTCTTGACCGCTGAGGGCAGAGGGGTAAGAATTTCTCACACAAGAATCTGTCCAGGCTGAGGGAATGAAGCACCAAGCCCGTCTCTCAACTGCCCCTGTTATTCGTTTTTGATGATATAAAGATTTCAGAATTCAATTTAAATGCAATATGTTAACTGGTTTTTTTTTTTTGGGTCGTATCAATTCTTCTCTTATACGCACTCCTCTATATATGAACTGTTTCTTCCAACATGGAGAGAGCGCTGTCAACAATTTAATGAATAACTTCATGCCAATCCTGCATGTGTTGATTGTGGACACTTAGGGAAGTCTGTTTTCTGTCAGGATTGGAGGCAAACATATAAAGAGGATCGTTTCACATGTTCTCCAGAGTTTGTGTGAGGACACTTCATCAATCCCCATGGATATCTCTGAGGGCTCACCTTCAGTTGAAAGAATGGATGGTTACGATGTTTTTTTGAATTTCGGGTCTGATACCGGAAGAGGCTTTGCTGATCTACTCTACCATGGTCTTAAGGATGCAGGGGTTCTTGTGTTCAGAGGCATCAAGGATGTCCCTGTGGGAGAAGAAATGGCTGGTTTTGTTTTTGAGGCGCTAAAACGCTCTAGAATCTCTATCCCAGTATTCTCAGAGGATTATGCTTCGTCCAGATGGTGCCTTAATGAGCTTGTACAAATGGTGGAATGCAGAGAAAGACAGGGGCAGCGGATCTTTCCGATATTCTATCGTGTTGACCCAAGTGATATAAGACGTCAGACGGGGCCCTTTGCAAAGCCAATTGCCGGCCATGAGAGAAGCGGACTCGATCTCGAGAAAATTGTGAGGTGGAGGCGGGCTCTCCGTTATGCGGGAAGCTTGACTGGCTGGGATACAAAATACGGCCGGTAAATCTCGATTCCTATTGCTTCTCCTTTTTCAACACTATAATATTATGCTTGTTACGAATGAAAAGGACTGACATGATTTTTATAAAATAAATTGCTATAGCATATAGAGAAAATTAGTAATTTCTTAATTTTATTTTTTTAAAAATATAAAAGAATGTAATCATGAAAAGTGATGGAGTGAGTGATCCTGCTCTTTTTTTCAAGAGAACATGATTCGATCGGTTTGAGAAAAAAGTCTGAAATAATTCAAATAGGAACTTCTAAGAGTGCAATCAAGTAAAAAGGATATAAAATGTAAGGCTAAATTCCTCATTCCATTCCTTTCAATTCTTTTATCCCTAACACAATCTTTGTCTTAACGTGAACTAATGTAAAAAGAATTATTCCAATCACAAAATTAGAATGCATATACTAACTGTGGTTTCTACATTAACCATATTTAATATACGAGACTTTATTTTCCTATTAAAATATATATAAATATTAAAAATGCATGCATATTTTATGTATTTTAATAAGCATTTAAAACAAATTCATTTGATGTGTCAGGAAAAATGTCAAATAAATTTTTTTTTTGTTTTGACTTATGAATATTTTGTTAAAGGGAAGAAATGAAATTAACTTATCAAAAGGAAAATTGCGGTCCTAAATATGCAGTCTTAAAAACAGCAACATGTTTCTAATTTACAAGAAAAAAAGAGATTAGTGTTCTGTATTTATTTTGTAAAGGGTAATTAGATAATTTTTCTTAAACGAGTTTTTTCTTTTATATTCATGTCACCCCATTCAACTCCAAATTAGGGTGAATAGAAGTGGAATTACTCTACACTCCCATTACCTCCATTAAAAATAAGCATCCAAATTAGGGAAAATTTTTTCCTCTATCTCCTTTCCCCTCCATTCACCCTCATCAAAATATAGTGTAAGGGGAACAAAGGGACAGGTAATAAGAGTGGAGAAAGGAGCTGTGAATGGATATGCCATTATTTTTCTTAAACATCTATTAAATTTTAAACACTTCTATTATAGGTAATTTTAGAAAGTGAAAATGAGAGTGCAATTTTTCTTTTTGAAGCTAGAAAAATGTGATTAATTATCCATTCCCCGTCCACGTATTAATATAATATAGATAAGCATAAAAAAATTCAATACATTATAGTGATGAATTAAAAGATGAAGTAATGTATATGTACATTATACATCAGAACAAATATTCATATTAAGTGTATTAGTGTGTGGAAAATTTTTTTTTTTATCATCTTTTACATAGTATCGACAAGGTAAATATCAAGCAGCTTTGGCTCGCTCTTAATTAGGGAAAGTACTTATGAACAAAAAATCAACCTATTTCGTTTGCTATTTCATAGGGAACTGAAAATAATGGGTAATTGAACGTGACACTCAAGAGCCAACTGATGTGAACCTTACCAACATATGATGAAACACGACAATAATATATAGATTAGAATCGCAAGATATGCAAAGAACAAGTTTCGAAAGGTGAGTTTTGATTTGTTACCTAGTGAAATAAGAACCAAAGTTATAGAAGGAAGAAGTGCCACACCCGAGGGATTGAAGTGATAAGTCTGGTTATAGAATGCAAAGAAATCTTGATAAGTTATACAAGTTTTCTCAAGAATCAAGAAGAGTAGATTTCTCACTCAAAAGAATAAAAATATGTATTGAATCAATTAAGAAGTCTAGCTTGGCATTTAAAGCACTTAATATCACGATTTCGAGTGGTGGAGATGTCGGTTTTGCTATGGGAATCGTGGTTAGTGCTTCCAGACTTTAGGCTCAGTTTTAGCCTTGAAAGTTGAGGGTATTTGTGGCTTTTCTTCTTTCTTTGGAAACTTAGGGAAAAACGAAAAGGGAGGCTTTTTTTTCTTTTCTAAAACAAAACAATAAATTGAGGGAATGTATTAGTGCTGTCATAGGCTGGTTTGGGCTCGGAACCAGTCAAAACTGGAGCCGGGGCTAAACCAGCCTCGAACCGTAAAATCCTAGGTTTAGGACCGCTTCCATTGGTCTTAAAAATTGGAATTGCTGATTCCGAATCGGAATTGTCGGAAAAAAATTTTTAAAAAAAAGAAAATTTTAAATTTCCTAGACTTTTAGTTACAAATACAGCCCTAGCCCTCAAAAACTAAACCTATCCACCATCCCCACCTCTCTCCTCCCCGGCAGACCCCACAGCCCACTTTTCCTTCTCTCTCTCTTTGTTTTTTCCCTCTTTTAACCATTCACATTTTAAAATAAAAAATAAATAAATGATATTCTTTACTTTACAAAGATATGATCAGATAAGAGAACTAACTATATTTTAATTCTTCTCAATCTCAAGAGGATATATAACCGGGCCGGAAAGGAATGGCCTATTCTAACTACTAAACAGCCCATAAGGTTTCTACATTAACCATATGAGACTTTATTTTCCGATTAAAATATATGTAAATATTAAATATGCATGCATATTTTATTAAGCATTTTAAACAAGTTCATTTGATGTATTAGAAAAATGTCAAATAAAAATTTTTTTGGTCTTGCCTTGTGAATATTTTGTTAAAGGGATGAAATGAAATTAACTTATCAAAAAGAAAATTGTAGTCCTAAATATGTAGTCTAAAAATGACAACATGTTTCTAATTTACAAGAAAAAATGAGAATAGTGTTCCATATCGATTTCATAAACAGTAATCCAATAACATTTTTAAAACTAGTTTTTTTATTAGTCATTTCACTTGTCAAATTTCTATCTGAGCCTACAAGAGTCTCGAGCCCGTTTCCACCCAAAAGCGTAAACTGATAGGTCGCGGTACCCAATTCTCTTATAAACCCGAGTTTCTTTCTCAATCTGGTTGATATGGGATATAATCTCAACACTCGCCCTCACGTGGCAACGTATTCACACTTAACACGTGCCATTAAACACCCGCCCTTGACAACTAACTTCAAGTCGGGTATTTTTCTTCCAGTCTCGAGTAAGGGGAGAGAAATTACCATGAGGCGGACATTCTCTTCTGTCCTCGGGCTAACACACGGGTTGGACTTATTCCGAACTCGAAAAACTGACCATGAGCAGGGCATTTTTCTTCCAATCTCGGGTTTAATGGGTTATGAGTTCCGCACTCGAGCTTGACGTGGTGTGAGTCTATGATTGACCTGCTCTGATACCATGTTAAATTTCTACCTGAGCCTACAAGAATCTCGAGCCTGTTTCTACCCAAAAGCCTAAGCTAATAGGTGGTGGTATCCAATTCTCTTATAAACCCAAGCTTCTTTCTCACTCTGGTCAATATGGGATTCTAATATCAACACTATTCAACCCTAAATCGAACGGAAATAAAAGTGGTATTTTCTTACATTCCCCTTCCCCTCCATTCAAAATAAGCATCCAAATAAGGGAAAGTTTTTCCTCCATTTTCTTTCCCCACCATTTACCCCATCCAAATATAGTGTAGGGGAAGAAAGGGACAGATGATAAGAGTGGAGAAAGGCTCTAAGTACGAATGTGGTAGGGGAAAACATGGGAAGTTTCATAGATAAGATCAACCTAGGACCTCTAAGTCATACGACGAGAGCAGCACCAAATGAATTAAATTCTCTATTATTATAGTTAATTTTAGAAAATGAAAATGAGAGAGGAAGTTTTTTTTTTGAAGCTAAAAAAATGTGATTAATTTGCCCATTCCCCTTCAAACTATTAATATAATATAGATAGATAAGCATAAAAATATTCAATAGATTAGAGTGATTAATTAAAAGATAAAGTAGTGTGTATATACCTTATACATCAAAACAAATCTTCATCTTAAGTGTAGTAGTGTGTGGAAAATTTCTTTATCACATAGTATCGACAAGGTAAATATCACGCAACTTTGGCTTGCAATTAATTAGGGGAATTACTTATGAATAAAAATTAACCTACTTGGTTAGCTATTCCATAGGGTATTGAAAATAACGGGTAATTGAACGTGACACTGAAGAGCCTTTAGGGAAAAAGGAAAAAGGAGGCTTTTTTCTAAAACAAAAAAAATTAATTGAGGGAATTTATCACCTCTTTTGCCAAGTAGTATGGATAACAGGCTGCCTTTCACCTCTAAGCATCTTTTATATAATAGTGTAACACACAAATCACTGTGAAAATCTCAACCAATAAAATTTACTTAATTTTCAAATTTTATTATAAATTCTTAAAAATAAGAATTAAATTTAAAAATAATTAAATTCTATTGATTGCTGTCACCATATAAGTAACATTACTTGAAAGATTCTCTGTTGAAAATCTCAACCAATAAAATTCACCAGCTAGTTTGATTCTGTTGTCCAATCACCGGCCTCATAACCCAGCCCCACTCTGCATAGGGCAGCCTACCAGACATGATGAGTGGAGGTCCATGAGAAAAACATGGTGTTGGCTTTCCAATTGAGTTTCACAAAATTTGCAATACTCGGAATATGGTAGGACATTCCATCGGAGTATCCGGTCTTTCATGGCCAATCAATCTTGTCAGGCTAGCCAACTAAGTACCGAAGCTCTCAAGATATTTCCAGCAAACCAAATTCTTTTTTGTCCAACTTTGTTTTTGAAAAGGATTTGTAATCAGTCCCAAGCACTTCGGGAAGTAAAGGTACCTAATTCGTTAGGTGTCCAAACTAAATCTTCCTAAGCCATATGAACAGTGTTGTGGATAGCTGAACGATCACAGGAGTCTGCGAGTCTGCAGATCGAGGCTATCTCCATCTTCCTTGTCCGAACACAACACTTACTAATGCATTGTGCGGGATGGAGGGAAAACATGCATGTCCCATAGTGCAGTAGGAGAGTAAAACATTTCTAGCAAAAGTGCCTCCTGAAGGACTCGACCACGAGGTGGAAGGCCGAGATGCTTCAATATCACCCGTTTGTTGTGCTGGGGGGAACAACTGCAATTTCGCATTGCCACCGCAATCGTCTTAATTGAGGAGTCACTTCAATTTTCATGGATTGGGATTCTTTAAGACAATCCGTGATAGTTTCAGTTTCACTTAGTCCTCTGAACTCTCCATGGGAATTATGGCAAAAGCATAGCGATTTCAGGTCATCTGATGATTTCGATAATCACAGCTCCTATTCATTGATCAAGAGGCCTTCAATTGCCACATCAGTGTCTCAGTAACAGTGTTTGATGTTTCGACTTAACTATGTGACAAAACTTACATTATAATACTCATTTAGTCATTTTCAAACTTGTGCACGTATCATTCCCACGTGTGCAGGAGTTGCCACATTCTAAAACAATATATATTTTCAGTAATTTTTATATTACATCTATGTTAAATGATATGAACGCAAGGAAAATTTCACGTATTGTCATGATCAGCCATTTCTAATACAAATCTTAGCCGAACAAGCATTAATAGATATGTAAGCTGAATATGCAAATGCTAGTTTTTACCTGGGTAAAATGCACTGGTTAGCTTGAAAAGGGGCCCCTAGATAGTAACAAAGAAAAGCTAGATTTCATAATTACTTTGTATTTCAAAGCCCTCTATTGTCTTTATGAAGAATGTTTCAATATTCTAGTTTATATTTTTGTACTTAGACACTGCTTTTAATCCTCTTCTAAGCAGAGGTGCAAAAATTTTTTCTTCCCTCAGTTGAGAGAAGCCTTTTTAACAATTTAGATGCTTCTCTGCCATGTTGATTATAGCTCCTTAGGATTCCATTTTGACAGGTCCACAAGTGCTGCTGTAAAGGAGGTCGTTTCTTATGTTCGCCAAGCTTTGAATAAGGATGAGCTAGCTTTGCCTAAGAATCTAGTTGGTCTTGATGATCATGTAGATGCAGTGATGAAACTTTTAGATGTCAATGCTGGTGGTAAACTAATTATTGGAATATATGGCATGGAGGGTGTTGGCAAGACAACTATTGCAAAGGCGGTTTACAACCATCTTTGTCACCACAGCTTCAGGGGTTGTGCATTTCTTACGAGCATTAGAGAAGCAAGTAAAATAATTAGACTCCATCATTTACAGCAACAGTTAGTATCCCAGGTCCTGATGCAACATGTTCAGTTTAAAAACCTTGATGAAGGCATTCGATTCATTAGAGCACGACTTTGTAATAAAAGAGTTATAGTAGTCCTTGATGATGTGGATTCGGACGAGCAGCTTGATGCATTAGCTGGTTCACCTGATTGGTTTGGTGAAGGAAGCAGGATCATCATAACAACTAGAAGGATTGATATTCTTCGCGTACCAAAAGTTTCTCAAAGGTATGAAGTGGAGCCAATGAGAGACGGGGAAGCTCTTAAACTGTTTTGTCTTCATGCTTTTGCAGTGGACTTTCCTCCTGATGGCTATTATGAGCTTTCTGTTGGCTTTATTCTCATTATTGGAGGAATTCCCTTGCAGCTTGCTGTTACGGGTTCTATGCTGTTTGGAAAAACGAAGGATATCTGGGTGGACAATTTGCAGAAACTTCGAGAAAAATCAGCTATCTCAAAATTTGAGAAGTGGTTAATGAGCTTCGACATCTTAAAGCATGAAGAACAAGAAATTTTTCTCGACATAGCTTGTTTTTTGACTGGTAAGGATGTGAGGGTTGCCTTTTACATGTGGGAGGGCTATGGCCTTTTTCCTTATCATGCTACTCAAAGCCTCTGCTACCAGTCTTTGTTGGAAATTGGGAACAACAACCATGAGCTGAAAATGCGAGATGAATTAAGAGCTCTTGGTCAGAAAATCGTACAAATGGAAAGCCCTAAAGAACCAGGTAATAGAAGTCGATTGTGGCATCATGATGAAGCAGTTGAAGTACTGAAAAACAGGAAGGTAATTTTTGTAAGCACTTTTACTGATAAAAAAAAAAAGCAGAAACAGGTCGGACCAAACTTGATATTCATTTGAACTTTTTCTTTTAAATTTGCAGGGAACTAAACATGTCAAAGCCCTATGTCTCACATTTGGAGATGATTCATGCAATTCTTTCACTTCTTTGGAATTTGATGGTCTGTCTAATTTAAGATTCTTGAAATTGGGTCGAGCTAGCATGGAGGGAAGCTTCGGTGACTGTCTTTCAAATTTAATGTGGCTTGACTGGGAAGGCTGCGTGAAGTTGGATGATATCTTAAAACTGCATTTGAAGAACATATTAATTCTTGATTTGTCAAAGAGTCAAGTTACTGCAGATGCAAACGCTTGGAATGAAGTCATGAAGGTACTGATTTGCCTCATCATCTTGATTCTAAATTCTTTTCTTTTATGTATATTTCATATGGCGATTCTAGATTGTACAGAAAATTATAGCCTTTTTCATATATATATTGCAGATGTCTCAAAAATTGAGAGTTTTACTCCTCAATGGATGCTCTAACTTATGCATTTCTCCTAGCTTCCCACCGCACAAGAGATTGAAAATGCTGAGTCTTGAAAGTTGCTCAGGGCTTACCAAGCTTCACTCATCGATTGGTAATCTGAAGGAGTTGGAATATTTAAATTTGAAGTTTTGTGTCCGAATTGACCATTTGCCAGAAGAGTTGGGTTTATTGGAACATTTGAAAGAACTTTTGATAGATGGAACTTCCATAAGAAAGCTTCACTTTGTTGGGGGTACAATGGAGCATCTTGAAATTCTCAGTGCTTCCAGTTGTAAAAGCTTGGATGAAATATCTGAATCGATTGGCCACCTAAAATCTCTCAGAATTCTTCGCCTAGACAATACCATCATTGAAAGACTTCCAAGTTCAATTTCACTGTTGGAGAAACTTGAAGAACTCTCATTGAAGAATTGTCCAAAGTTACGTATTCTTATGTCCCAGCGGAACTTGAAATCAATATTACTTGAGTCTGAGATTGGTGAGTTACGTTCAAGCTTGGATTTGGAAAAGGAGGAAACATTGCAGAAAGAAAAGAAATTTTGTGGATCTTCAAGTGACACTAAGGATGCATCATTTACAGGTACTTTTTTTTTATTGCTCTCCTTGACTGTCAACCATTTTTGTTAGTACTATTTATACTCGCAGCATTTATGTTATGTTAGTTTGTTGACCTGTACGGATACATCTCTGATGATTAGTTCCCCTATTCTTTGTTTGGATCGGGGTGAATGGAGGGGAAGGAATGGGGAGGGGAAAAGAGAAGGGAAGGGAGGGGAACAGAAGGGAAATGTTTACCTTGTCTATTAATTAATAGATGAATTCGGTTAATTTCATCAAAAGGAACTTTTAAGTTAGATTAGTCCAATAACTAAATACTCAAATCTGTTATAGATAATACATCTTAAATCTCAAATAAATCTCTAAATTCCTTTCTATATACATAAATCCTAAAGAACATATAAATTTAAAGACGATGACATGTTTCTAATTTACATAAAAGAAAAATGAGATTTGCATTTTATATTGATTTCCTAAAGGGATAATTTGATAATTTTCTTTTAAACAAGCTTTTTATTATTTTTTTCACCCCACTGAACTCCCAATCAGGAGTGAAGTAAAAGTGGGGTTTGGAGGGAAATTGGGGTGAATAATTCCATTCCATTCCCCTTCTCCTCTATTGAAAATAAACATGCAAGGGAGGGGGAATTTTTCCCTCCATTCACCTCATCCAAACATAGTGTTGGGGAAATATTGAATGTACGAACACAAAACTCTTAACTTGTTTGGTACCGGTACAGTAAAGCAAACTAACGTTCCCTAATTTAGTTTCATTTCCTGCAAAACATTTTCTATAGATTCAGCAACTTCATTTGAAATTTCAGTTTGACCATGTGGTCCTGGTGTGCATTCATTTTGCTAACTGCTATACTTTAAGTTTCGCACCCAGCAACTTATCTATACTTTCTTCACTCACCGTCTTCAGTTTGTCATTCGTGTTCCTTTTTAATACGTAAGTCTTTCCATTTTGCTCAAACTTCACTTCTAGGGTCGTGAAATTACACACTACATCCCCTAGTGTTGAGAGCCACCGCATGCCCAACACCATATCCTTGCTCTCAAGGGCCAGTAAGAACGCGTCAATTTCATACTGTTCCCCTTGCATTCTCCATTTGAAGCCTTTACTAATTGAACTGCATTGCAACTCTACGCCATTACTTGCTAAAGCTTTCACTAGGTTCACTGGAGCCTCTTGACAACCCAATCTCTTGCCAATGTCCCTGCTAAGAAAGTGTGGGCGCTACTCAAGTCTATGAGGATCTGGAGTAGTCTCCTCAGCCAAATGGTATGACAAACAGAAGAAGACGTTGCAATATACTGTACTTCAAAAGTTGAAAAAGCAATGATGGATTGCTTCTTTGAAGACCAAGTGAATGCTGCATTACTGAGATAAAACATGAACCATGTAGTGCTTTTGAGATCATTGCATCTTCTAGCCCAATCATTGTTGCAGAAACTGACAAGTTCCATGCCTTGTTTTGACGAACAAAATAGACATTAGTCTATTGTCCCTTCGATGTATCTCAAGATCCATTTGACTGCCTTCAAGTGAAGTGAGGAGTTCATGGTGTCTCGATATAGCTGCTTACTAAACCAAGTCCAAAAAGAATGTCGGGTAGGCAACCCACAAGACTCTTGTAGTAGGTTGGGTTCACTAGCTTTCCTTCTCCTTCCTTTGTTAATCTAATGCTTCATTCCACAAGAGTGTCCATGACTTGACAATCTTCAACTGAGAATTTCTAAGTTCTCCCTGACAAATCTTTACTGTGAAATAAAAGTTCTTTCGTGGTTGTACTTCAATGCCCAAGAAGTATCCATCTCAAACTCTGTCCATTTGACTTCTTGAATTCCCTAATCAAGGAGATATTATCACCTATAAAAATCAGATCATCCACATAGAAACATACTAGCAATATATCTCCATTTGGACTGATCTAAAAGGGATGCCCATGTGGGCACTTTGTGAAACCTTCTTGAAGAAAGTGCTCATTAATTCTGGAATTCTTTGTTCAGGGGCTTGCTTGAGACCATAAAAGGCTTTCTTCAATCTACACATTTTCTTCTTGCCCTTTCTATAAATTTTGGTGGTTGCTCAATGTAAACCTCTTCTTCAAGATTTCCATTCAAGAAAGTGGATTTTATGTCATCTGATGTATTTTCCATTTTCTTTGAGCTTCAAGGGAGATAAGCAACCTTGCTGTTTCAAGTGGAGCTACCGATGCAAAGACTTCTTCGAAATCAATCCCATACTTTTGCTTGTATCCATTCACGACCAGCCTTGCTTTGCACCTTTCCACCCCTCCTTTGGCATTTCTTTTGGTCTCATACACCCATTTAACTTGAATAGCTTTATGTCCTTGAGGGAGTAAAGTAAGCTACCATGCATTGTTTTTATGTATAGCACGGATCTCTTCCTCCATTGCTTTCCTCCACTTGTCTCCTTGTAAGCTTTGTCATATATTATTGGATCGAATCTTGCAAATAGGCATAGATTATTGAATTCCTCATTAGAATCGACATCTACCACTCGCTTGGAGCTATAGATGTCTTGGATGATTCTTGTCTTTCCCACAATCGAGCTGCTCAAATCTTCACCTCCAGATTGATCTCCATCTTGATAGGGTGATAGAGCTTCTTCAATTTCTCCTTGTTTATCTTTCTTACGCTCATGCTTATCGTCAAAAGAAATTCGCTCCTGTTGGTCTTCCTTCCTCCAATTCCATATTTGCTCCTCATCAAATTCTATGCCTCTCGATACCACTATTTTGCGAGTTACAGGATTGTATAGCTTTTAGCAGCTGGAATTCTCACAGTAGCCAAAGAAAATGCACTTTTGGCTTTTATCTTCGAGTTTCATCTGCTTCTCTTCTTTCGCTTTAGCAAATGCAGTGCTCCCAAAAATTCTAAGATTATTGACCTTCAATTTACACCGACTCAAAGCTTCTTCCACCATAATGTTTCCAATTATTTTCAGTGAGAACCTGTTTAATAGGTAAACAGAACAAGCAACGGCATCTTCCCAAATCTATTTGGGAATGTTTTTCTCTTTCATCATGCATCTCCCCATGTTGAGAATGGCCCTATTTCCCCTCTCCGAAACACAATTTTGTTGTGGTGTTTGAGGCATTGTAATTTGGTGGACAATAACATTTTCCTTGTAAAATCTCTCGAACTCCAGTGACATATATTTGCCTCCACGGTCAATCTATAAACATTTTATTTGGCAGCGACTTTGCTTCTCTACTAGATTTTTAAACTTTTTATATCTAGTAAAAACTTTTTTCGTCTCTCAACATTTAGACCCATATTTATCCACTGTAATCATTACTAAAGGTCATGAAGTACTTGTCTCCCCCGATGGAGATGTGCTTGACGGATGGGTCCACATACATTAAGAGTGAACTCACTCTGGACACTGGGATGCTCTCCTTGACTTGTGCTTCTTGAAAGGTTTCCTTACTGCTCCCACAATACAAACTTCACGAGTTGTTGGAGCACTCGATCTTGGGCATCCAATCACCATATTATTCTTCTCCAATAACTTTAGCACCTTGTCATTCAGATGCTCATACTGAAGATGCCAGATGGTGGATATGTTCAAGACAATAGCCTTGAAACAGTTTACCTGATTAACACTTAGGCTCAGAAGAAACATTCTATTCTTGGCCATTTTTGCATGAGTGATGAAACCATTTTTCTCATCACGGAAGCTAAGCGTCAAGTCCTTCATTTTTATGTCATATCCTTTCTCCAACAACTGTCCATACGTAGAAGATTATTTTTAATATCGGGAATGTATTAGACATCTGAGATGCACAGCTTCTTACCAAATTGAAGCTCGAATATTATATCACCTTTTCCTTCAATAAGCCTTTGTGAGAGATCTTGATATTACCCAGTCGCCTCTCATCTAATTTGATGAAGAACAACTTTCATCCACACTTGGAAGCTCCGGTGTCTAAATACCATATAACAGCTTGGACTGGCTTCGATTCATTATAGGTATCAACAGCACAAGCCCTTCATTATATAACTCCTTGTCAACAAGATTGGCTTTCTCATCCTCATTATTGGTGTTGTACCAACATTCACTTGAGTAATGGCCAAGCTTTTCGCAAATGTAACATTTGAGTTTTGGGTTTGTCATACCTCCATCTGCGTCTTTGGCCTCAACTTCCACCTTGCCATGTTCACATCCTTTTTGACCACCACCATTATCATGGTCTCTAGTATGCTCACTGGAGGTAGAAGCTCGACTGCCTCAACTTGTTCGTGTGTGAAAATCTCCTGGTTGAAAACCACTATGGGATGGGGTATTCTCATTGAGTGTCAGCTTAGTTTGAAGAGCTTGCTCAAGAGTCCATTGTTCTACCTTCTTTAGTATCTTTTGTCCATAAGATTGTAACGATCCCCATCAATTCTTCAACAGTCATCTTCTCTACATCTTTTAGGTTCTTCGATGACAATTGTTACGAAGCCAAACTTTGAGTCGAGAGATCCTAGAATCTCCTCTACAAGTCGAACATCTTCCAGCTCCTCGCCGTCTCTTCTCATTTGATGAATGATAGAGATTACTCAATAGAACTAGTTAGAGATTGTCTCTGAATTTCCTTGATGCAATGCTTCAAATTGAGCTGTTAAAGCTTGAAGATGACTCCATCAAAGGCTTTCTGCAATTCCTCCAAAGCATCCTTCGAAGTCTTTGCCAAAGCAATCAACTCAAATGTGCTTCGTCAACTCTTGATAAATGGTGAATACAATCTTCTTCTCTCTCTTCTTAAGCTCTTTAAGTTCTTCCTCGTCATCCTCGGTGGCTTCCACTTCGGTGTAGCCTTTCTCCATAGGGTCTCATGCATCAAGGGAACCCGAAAGAGCTTCCGTTTGTGTGCTCCGCATCCTATAATTGTCTTTAATTAATTTGGGCACTTGAAGAAAGGTGCTTTTAAAGCCATCGATGTACTGGCTCTGATAACAAATTTTGTTGGATGTGTAGTGAGGTAAGACAAGGAAGGGTTGTAATAGGAAGAAGAGAGTATAATAGAGAGGGAGAGGAGAGCTATTCTTGAATGAGTGTTTGTTTTTTCTTACTTTGAATGAGCTTAATTGGATACATATTTGTAGATGCCCTAGAAAACTTTGGATCCTACCGATAACTTCTCCTATTTGTATTTAATTTATCATTATCCTAAGACTCCATAAAACTTCTCTCTAACTAGAAATATCTAGAAACTCTCCTATATACATCTTATAAACTTCAAGACCGCCTAGATCCTTCAATTACAATTACACTTAGAGACATGTAGAAGTTTCCAAAATAATGGGAACAAGTTTACATTCCAACTCTTCTCGCCCCCTACTTCAATAAAGTAGAGTTGCTTCTTAGGACATTCATGCCCTGGGCTGTATTTCTCCTCACGCCAAAAGCATTGTCGCTTGGCCCTTCCCTCCTCTGTTTCCTTAGTAGTGACCACCTTGGGTTGTCTACTAGTAGTCGCTGCCTTCTTTGAGGGATCAAAAAGAACAACATTTTCGAGTGCTGGCAATAGTCTGGCCTACTCACTAACTTTTCCCTTGGTTTACAGCGAAGCTTAGGAAGTTACCAAGTGAAGAAAACCTGGTCGCAGCCGTAGAGGGATTATTTTAACCCACAAGTGAAGCCCCTTGTGATTTGGCTATAGTATATGCTTCCTTGAGGGATTAGGCTTAAATTTCCTCACATAGTGCTTAATTTGAGGATTCAAACCTCGCAAGAACATACTAATAGCGTTGAATTCTGAGATATCCACCTTATTCGACATAACATCAAAGGAATCAGGGTTCTCTTGTGCAGTACCTGTTTGGAGGAGATTCTTTAATTCAGCAAGTGGACCCTCATATGCCTTGTCAGTAAACCTCATACTCCCTAGAACGGCTTCCATGTAATTATGCCATCGCAGAGCATCACACAGGAACCTACTATTTCTGATGTATGCCTGATGCCACAAAATTGCCTTCCCATCCAAGTGTACAGCCGCAACCTTAACCTTCAAGTCTTCTAGAGTGGCATCTTATTCCAGGAATTGCTAAGCTCAAAGGAAGCTCAGTTCATTCATATTGCCCAATCCACGTGAATTGAATTGCATTGCCTGATACTTGGCCTTGCATTCTATCACTCGGCTAACTGACTAGCTTATAGCCTTTTCTTAACAGTCCCTCTCATTCTATTTTATTACAAAGGACCCCTCGTAAATTTCAATTTGGTCCCTCAACTAATACTCTCGTGACAGCTCGATTGATAATAGTAGAAACTAAAAGACCATTGTTTATTATTGTGATTGTAGATTGACATTCACTGGAGATTAATGGTTTGCTTAAAAGGTAGTTCCTAGGGTTCGGACCTGTTGAAGTCAAACTTCTGCAATGGGCTCTTCTGGATAAGTTCATGTCCATTACTTTCTTGGGCAAGATGCAATCCAAACCATAATGGCAGCTCAATTTGATCATCTTCCTTTCTGATCCTGGGCGCTTCATCTCCCTCGAATCAAATGGAGTGAAATAGAAACTCTGCTTAAACCCCTTCACGCAGTTATTAATCTATGTCTATCTCAACCTTGTAGATCACAACTTCATATAAGCTCAGAAAAAGTGTACGCAAAGTATGCAGAGAGAAGAGTTGCTAAGTGAAATGTTGAGTGAAAATGCTGTGCAGAATGGGTTTTTTCAAGGGGAACAAGAGGGGAAGCCGTGGATGCTCAGAACTGACATAATATGAAAGGGATAAAAGAGTAATTTGCACACTTTAGTACTAAAAAATAATATTTTTAATGACATTATGTATATGTAATCGTCTAATTAATGGTTCCTGATATTAACGGAATAATATACGTTACAAAAGCGAAAGGCAAACTTATAGATTTAATGTCAAAAGTGATGAAATTATCACTTCCAAAAATTCCATAAATATTAAGGGGTAAAAAGAGTAGTTGCCTTTGAGAATAAAAAATAATATTTTTAGGATAAATTATATTAAAAGAAGCGTGTTGTTTTTCCTTTTCTAAAAAAAAATCAAACATTTCAACTTTTAAGAATAAAAATAAGTGATTTTAGAAATTGAGTCAAACCTTGAAAATTTTCAAAACACAACCATATGATTTATTTTTTCCACAATTTAAGCCAGACTTTTCATATTTGAAAATTAAAATCTCATTATTTTATTTTATTATTAAATTAAACTAATTCAGTAATTTGATGCTAAAAACTTAAATGTCTAATTCTTTATAACTTCTTTTTGTATCACATGATAAAATTATATGAAAATTTTTTCTAGGTTTACACTAATTTCTTATATATGAAGTCCTTTTAATATTTTTTCCCAACTAATATCTACCTTGATTAGGGAGAAAATTTTTAAATTAATTCTAGATAATAATTATGCTAATTTTGATAATTTTAATATGCCAATTTGTAATTATATGATAAGAAAAGACCAAGTAAAATGTGTCAGGGAGCATATAATTTCATATTTTAATATGTTAGTATAAATTGGTAATAAATAAAAAGTATGGTTTTTATTTTTCAAATTTGAAAAGTTTGGCTGGATTTTGGAATTAAATAAATCTACATAATTTATTTTCTTCAATTTGAAAGGTTTGACTTATTTTGGAAATAAAATAAAATAATTTATTTTATTTTTCAAATTTGTAATATTTGAATTTTTTGAGAAAATGAACAAATCATGTATCGTTTTGTGTAATCAGTGCAATTCTTTGTTGATATTATGTCCATTTCAGTTGACACAGCCAAGCATGCAAACCATAATATTTGTCACAGCAATCCTATCGTTCATTGTTTGAATTTATAATAAAAATTTAAAATATGGAGAAATTATATAATTTTACCACTTTTGATATCAAGTCCTATAAGTTTAACTTATTTGGCCTTATAATGTAAGATTAATGGCACTGAAATGTTTTGTGATGATGTCAGACTGAGAAGGGTTTAGAGTATAGTCGTCACGTGTATATTTGATTAGCAATATCGATCATGTCCTTATTAGACTAGAACTCACCTAGATGAGATCCCATGTATCCTCTCATTGTCTTTTTCTTCACCAAGAGCATTAAACTTCCACCAACTTCATAAGAGGTGGGACACTTACAACTCAAAGGTTTAAGCTAATAGACGATCATTTCCATTACTCTTATATTTATGAGAATTGCTTTCTGTTTTTCCGGCGTAAAATTATACTCTTTGACACCCAGAATCACTCGGCGATGTTTGTCTGTAATGACTAACCATGAGTCAAGTATTTTTTTTTTTTGCACTCAAGTGACGGGACAACTCATTATGAGTATCTCTCTTTTGTACTTGACATACTAACGCACAATCAAATATGGTGAAGTGTGAGTCGATATCTCTTATACATGTTAAAATTTCTACTAGGGTTATAAGATGTCACACAATGTCCAAACCAAAAGTGGATAGGTGCTAGCAACAACCCTCTTCTATTCCTTGAACCTTCTTTTTATTTTTCCGACCGTGGATTTGTACTCTCGATGCTCAGTATTAGTTTCTGCTAATGAAGTTTAGAAGTGGCTGGAGGCAACAATAATTTTGCACTAAATTAGTGGAAGGGCTCTCCTCTTTATATCCTTCTTTTTCCTTTATTTAACTATTGGTTGGTGTAGCATCGTTTTCTCAAGTTCTTCTCATCAAAGAGTTCATTTAAATAACTCATATTTGCAGGTTTTTGCTAAAAAAGAAGCAAAAATTAACATCTCTTCTTGATTTCAAGAAGAATTGTGCAGCTATTTGTAAATTGCCTTGCTTTCTGTTGTTCGGGTATTTGAGAATTCTTTGACATGTCTGCAGCTATATAAAGGGCTTTCAAAGGCATTTGTATTTTTATATATGCACTGCATATCCCTAACTGTTCATAACTATTAAACCTATAGATTCCTATTTCTCCCTCCCTCCCTCTCTTTTTCCCCCCCTCGACTGAAAACGAGTTTCACCGGGGAGAAGATCTCTTGGATTTGAGTCAAGGACATGTGTCAAGCACTAATCCCTTGTCTCACAAAACAAGCAGTTTGGTATGAAAAAATTGAATTAAATGGAATAAGTTTATTGTATAAATTGCAATAGTACTTGAAAAAATTGCTAATCTTTATATTTATTTTAAAAATATGAAAGAGTCAATTGCAAATAATGGAATGAGAAAAGTCTGTACCAGTGGAATGAAGATAATAAGCTTTGTGTGCAATCGAGTAAGAAATATTAAAAAAAAAATCATTGTTAAATTACTCATTCGAAATGTAACATATAGGCTTTGTCTACTGATTAAATAAAAAAAAGATATATGCTTTGTCATCTGGTGTGTAAATTATTCTATGTAGGATAGACCTCTTTCTGCATTGTTGAGGCAGTTTACTTTCTTTCTGCTACACAATGGACATCCGTGTTTTTCATGAATGTGCATATATGAATTCAGGAACATTAGCAACTCCTTTTGAGGTGGTCTTAAATTTCAATATTCGCGAGGAAGCTGGTTGTTTATTTTATGAACAAATGGAAGATGCTGGAATCCGTGTATTTGGAATTCATAAATTGCCTGTTGAAGAAAAAGATGTTGATGAAGAATTCATGCGGGCAATAAGCAACTCGCCGATCTGCATACCTTTCCTCACCAAGGATTACCCTTGTAGTGCACGGTGCCTGCGTCAACTCACATACATAATGGAATCTCGGGTAAATGTTCCAAGGCAGCAGGTATTACCCATTTTCTGTGATGTGGAGCCATCTGATTTGAAGCTCGAAACAGACTTGTACATCAATGCACTGAGGGTCCACGAGCATAACTTTGCTATTGAGGAAGTACAACAGTGGAAGGAAGCTCTTAGGAAGGTCGCTGAGCTCGAAGGATGGAAATTTAAAGCAGAAGGGTGAGTTTACTTTCAATCTCGAGTCATTTTGTGCTAGTTATAAAGGTTGGCCAAAAAAAGGGTACTTTATATCACAAAAAAAAAAGATACATTATAAGCCTTTTATTTTGCTGAGATTATTTTTCTCACGAGTGATGAATTTAATTAATGTTATAAATTACCCTAGAAAATGGGGAGTGATGGTGGTAGCAACGTGATGCCATCAGCCCTCCTCCCTCCAGGTCGTTGTTCACCTTTGTTTTTCTTATTCTTGTTTTTTAGATCTATTGATTATTTTGTTTAATAAGAAATCATAAGATCTATCTCAATCAAAAGCAAAATAAAAAGACATACATGACGCAAGCTGATGATGAAGAGTTATTAATGCGAGGATGTTGTGGTCATCACGGGAAACTATTAAGTATTTTATGCAGAAATATTCGTTTATTTTTTAATAACTATACTTACTGCACCAAAGTATGGTTATTAAAAAAGGGAATCTTATTCTTACTGTCCTTTTTATTAATTATCAAAGTGAAAATCCATTTTTTTAACATTCATGAGTAAGAAGTAATGTTTATATATTTGCAGTTTCAAAAGATATGGCAAGTCCGCGGTGATTGCTATTCTGAGCAAGCTGAAGGAAAAACAACAAAGTGTCCTTGTAGGAATGGAAGATCTAGTTGAAAAGCTGAAGAAAATATTAGATGTTGAATCACGTGATATACTGTTTGTCGGTATCCATGGAATCGGTGGAATTGGTAAGACAACTTTGGCCAGGGCTGTTTTTGACCAGCTTTCCACTAACTTTGAAGGCTACAGCTTTCTTAAAGATGTTCAAGAAACATCAAAGCACAAGGGTCTTAAACATCTGCAGGACCAACTATTGAGAGACATAAATTGTGCTTTCACTGATTGTGAAACCAATACAACATGTCAAAGTTTTCTTGAGAAGAAAGTACTCATTGTTCTTGATGATGTTGATGAGAGGAGACAGATCAAGAAACTAGTTGGCAAATCTAACCAGTTTGTTTCCGGAAGCAGGATTATTGTTACAACAAGAGATATTGATGTGTTGGCAGTTGAGCATGAAACAATAGATGGACGCATCTTGGAGTGGCCTGAGGAAGTTCGGCTTTTTGAAATGGAAGAAATGAAACCCATTGAAGCTCTTCAACTTTTGTCTTGCCATGCTTTTGGAGAAGTCCATCCACCAGATGGCTACCTACATATATGTGAGGAAGTTGTTTATGAAATAGGAAGACTTCCTTTGGCCCTTGAGATTATAGGTTCATTTCTAAATCACAAACCTGAACATGTATGGAAGGTGACATTAGAGAAATTGAAGAAACTTCCTGATCGAGACCTCCACACAAAAATGATGATAAGCTATGAGTCACTAGACAATGAGACAAAAGAAATATTTCTTGATATTGCATGTTTTTTCACCAGTCAAGAAAAAACTATGCCAGTCTACATGTGGGATGCTTGTGAACTTCTTCCAGAATTGGGTATTGGTGCTCTTAACTTCTTATCTTTTGTCAAAATTTTGGGTGGCAATAGACTATGGATGCACGACGAGGTCAAAGATTTTGGAAGAAAAATTATCTGTGGAGGGTTGATTGTGGATTCTGCTAAGTGTAGTCGACTGTGGGTCAACGAGGAAGTCATGGATATATTGAGGAGCAAGGAGGTAACGTAAAGTGAATATCATAAACTTTTTGGGTAACTAGTCCAATATATTGTTAGATGTATTTTACCATATCATCTCCTTGTTGGAAATAAATAGTTGGCTAGCGGTCATTGAATGAATCGTACTTTGAATTTTTCGTATCATGTATGTTGGACTTTATTGCAGGTAAATAAAAATGCTCAAGGTCTAAGGCTATGCTTCAATGAATTTCTACAAGACTACACTTTCCCACCCGAAGAACTGGGAAGTCTGCCGAATCTAAGGTTTCTAGAACTTTCGAGGTTCCCCTTTTCAATGAAGCGTGCTCTACCAAAATTAAGATGGCTTGCATGGCATTTCTGTCTGCAACATGTTAAGGCATCCGACCTATATTTAGAAAATTTAGCGATTCTAGACCTTTCAAATAGTTATGTCAGTGATCAATTGGGTGAATCAAGCCAACTTCAGGTAAAATCTCATTTCTATGAATTCATTATGTTTTTATTCTTTTTCCATTTGACCTTTTATTTATGTGAAGTACTTATTTTGCAGATGGCAAAGTGTCTGAAAGTTCTCAACCTTACAAATTGTAAGAGAATGACCAGAACCCCAATTTTCTCTGACTGCATGATTTTGGAGAGACTGATTCTTGAAGGCTGTGAAAATTTGATTAAAATTGACAGCTCCATTGGTAAATTAAGGCATCTCATGTACTTGAACCTCAAGGGATGCCATTCTCTTGAAGAGTTACCTAATGAACTAGGTTCAGCGACATCTTTGATAGAGCTTATCATTACAGGGAATGGTCAATCTTTTAAACTACAAGAGTCACTCATTGGTCTTACATCCTTGTCAGTGCTAGAGATTGATAATGTGAAAATTGTGGATCCTATTGTGAGTCTTGGAAACTCGAAGATGTTGAAGCAGTTAAGCTTATCCGAGTGCTCTGGAATAAAGAAGCTTACTGAATTCAGTCAGTTTTCATTACTGACTAACTTGGATATATCAGGGTCGGATATCACTCAGTTACCTGACTCCATTAAAGAAATGAAGGACTTAAAGGTAATAAACATGGAGTCTAGTTTGATAATTGAGTTGCCAAAGTCAATTGGGCATCTCAAAAAGCTTGAAGAGCTGCATGCCAAAAAATGCGAAAGTTTGCATGGAGAAATTCCAAGTGAGATTGGGACCCTATCCTCCCTGGAAATCCTAGATTTATCATATACCAGAATTTCATCATTGCCTTCGACGTTGAGCCAACTTTCCAATCTCCAGACACTCAATTTAGAATGTTGTGATGAACTTGAGAAATTGCCTGAGCTCCCAAAGAGCTTGATAAGTTTACGAATCATGTGTGGGAAGCTACGAAGTCTCCCACATCTCTTTGACATGAACAGCTTGAGGGATCTGCAGTTGTTTTGTGCACTTGATGAATTTCAAGGGGATTGGTTTGAGATGTTGTCTAGATTGGAGAAGCTGGAACTATGCATTCCAAGAATCAATATTCTTAAGTTCAGTGACACATCTCAGCTCAAGTCACTTTCTATATCTTGTAGGGACATAGAAATTTTAGCCCAATTGCCATCAACTTTGTCAAGGTTGTGTCTAGCAAATCTCAAGGAAGGTATAGAACTTTCAAGTCTCTGCAACTTGAAGAGTTTGATGTTCATAGAGTTCTATAACTGTTCAGTTGGTGACGATAACTTTAAAAATGTCGGGGCTGTCTATTCATTGGAGCATCTCTCTGCAAGTAAATGCAACTTTAGCAGATGCAATGGGCTTCCTCTACCAGAAAAATTGAGAGTGTTATCACTAAGAGAATGTGAATTGCCCAGATTATTTGAATTGGAGGCATTGAAGATTCTACTATACTTCGAGCTAATAGATTGCCAAGTGTTGACTGAGATTAAAGGTTTAGAAAAACTGGAGTCCCTGGAAGAAATAAATATATACAACTGCAGCTCTCTAGAAACATTGGGGGATTTATCTGATTTGAAAAAGCTTAAAGCTCTCCAAATAGATAGTTGCCAAATGCTCAGGGATGTGAGAGGAATTGAAAGAATGACATCTTTGAAGCACTTGCAAATTTGTCGTTGTGAGCTATTGGAAGGTTTGCCTGGTAGATCAAAGACAAAGAAGAGACGTCGCGAGTTACTTACTTATTCTGCACTGGAGGAGAAAAAAATGCATACTGATTAAAACATGTGACTTCCCAAAGAAAAAGTGATCACGACGTTTGTAGAGTCCTGAATGGAGCTAAGAGACTCGAAGAAGAGAATGTATAATCTTTAACTTTGAAGTCGAACATGTGTTCGATTTGTTTGTTTGGTTCCAATTCATGCGATATCTCGTCTTTGAGGAAGGGAAGAGCTCAGAACTCTTTGTTCAAGTCTGCATTGATAAATGGGGGAAAAAAAGAAAAGGACAGATCCCATCAATATTTTTGCCGCCTTCAAGAGGAGATTCACCAGAAGGATCAATAAAATGCCCTATTTTGTACTCAAAGCTAACAACCTTCCACTAACTGCTTTTGAAAATCTGAACCCCTTTCTAAACTGCTATTAACTACCAGGTGAGCAGTGTAAATGAATTCATCCATCCATTCGCCTTGATGGCAACATTTTAATCAAATTTCAGCATTCTCCTGCCTTCATCTAACTGCTTTATAGTTCCTTTACAATGATAGCTTTGAGGACAAGGGAAGTATTGAAGACGAGAAGATATGTGAATGGGCGAATCTCTTCCACATTCGAATGCCAGGTATATATGTTATTTCTCTTGGACTTTTATGTAGGGGCATTCTTACAGTTGCACCTAAAAAGAGAGTTTCAATTTAAGCATTAACAGTATATTTCACAAAAAATTTTAAGCATATAAATTAACATTTGAAGCAAAACTGTTTGCTTCTGCTGTTACATTGTTATTGGAAATATACTTTGTAAGACTAATAAACATAAGAAAAGCTTGAAAAGGGAAAGGGGTACATGACTGATTACTTCTAATGCAACCTTCAACACAACTCTCTTGCTCCTTGTTGAAGATCCTAGAATGTTATATGTTTTGTTACAATAGTTCATACACGCATTTTTATATGAATTAGCATATATAATGATGAGACTCATGCTGTAATCTTTCGTCTCTTGTATTGTAGCTGCAAGTGAGTGTTTGCCTTTTGGCTAGCTGAGACTTGCGGCAATTTCCCCAGTTTGATGAACATCTTCCTTGTATTAGGCCTTATAAACCCATTTCAGACCAATAAGCACTGTGAATGTCGTGCAAGTGGGACTTAAGCTCATCACTCATTGTTCACCACCCCAGCTTTCATGCTCATCCATCCTCTTTTCATATCTTTTCATCCCTTGACGAATTGATTGATGAGGTCTGGTGTTTTGACAAAACAAAAAAAAAAAAAAAACGAGAACAGGAAAATAAGGAAGATGGGCGAGAAAGAGATACAAAGGTCGAGATGAGGAGATGTCCAGAACAAGAAAGGAGACAGGACGGAGTTTAGGATGGTGAGGTTCTCGAATTTCTAGTCCAAGAAGCTTATAAGGAGCTGGAATTATTCTCCAGTATCGTCATTTTTAAGGTACGAAAGATTTGTCTTTTCTGCCAATTTATCTTTCATTTTTCTCCTTGTTCCTTGTTGTTTCCCTCTCCTTTCGCTACTGATTGTGACTGTGCTTCGGTTCACTTAGTCTCCAGATTCCTTATTTGGAACCGATTATACTAACTTATGTTAGCAAAACATATATATTGCTCTTCGAATGGCAATAGATATTACAAAAAGAAATTGGAAATGGAATAATTTGATTTCACGACACATAGTCGTGTTACAACAGTTTGGTAATAAAACTAAAATGCAAAGTAATAAAGAAGAGTGTGAAAATACAAATAATAGAAATCAAAACCTATGATATTTACAACTTTCTTAAACTTAATTTGCCTCCACTCGATCATGCTGAGGACACATGGATGTCAGTTTCCTCGTACACAACAGCACAAAGAGCTGAAGGTACGTAGGATTGGACTCTAAGCTCTCCGGCGAACTTGAGTAGATTATCCAAAACTATCGAAAACCAATGCCCGAAAAAGAGGAGGGTCATTTTGTTTTCTTAACCTGAAAAAATTTAATGTACAGTTGCGAACAACTGGCTGAATTTATAGAGGTTGGAGGAATTGTCTATTAATGGCAATATTATGGAATTAAATCAGAACGTCACAAGCTGTTAAATAGACGTTGCAAGCCATTATGGACTATTAGAGTGGCGAGCAAAAGGCTCACGGCCCCAGCCTTTAGACAGCTCCGACCTTCTACCTTCTATTGTGAATAGAATGGTCATAACCCCCGCCTTCACTTCAAATGGCCGTGACCTTCTGCCTTCTATTTGTGAACAAAATGGGCATGGCCCTAGCTCTAGGTTCGACAGCCCCGACCATTAGAAATCATTTTTCCTTTAAAATTTATAAGAACAATTTCTCATTCACAACTTAATTATTATTTTTCAACAATCCCGAATGAATTGAAATTGTTTTTATTTTAACTCTATGATAGTATTTATCACGTGAATCTTGCATATGATAGGAAGGTGTCTCAACCTATGCACCTTCCCTTGTAAAGGTATACTTATTTTACTAGCAATCTACTAGACAAGATGTCATTGAACTGTCATGTTTTCTTATATAAGGGATCATATACCTCACACAAGAATTCACAGTTCTTCTGTTCATTTCTCATAGTCGAATTCATTTTATCATGAATGTTGTCCAGGTTCGGTGAGAGTTTTCTAAAGAATTAAGCCCTAAATTCTCATTTGAACTAACCCTACTTCTATCTCATATAGATGACTAGGTTAGAGACGCGCTTTGCTGTGGCGGTCATATATCATGTAATGATCTAAAATACATGCGAATAATAATTATATTCACGTTTCAAATCCACACAACAGCGTGAGATATTGTTAGATCCATAAGATATGACAACAAATGCACAGGAAAGTGCCAAAAATATTACGAAGAACTCATAGGAAGGGAACAGAAATCACCTTATTATGGAAGGTCTTGATTAATAATCAATTCCAAGTCGATAATTTCTCTCAGAGATTCCACAACAACTTCCAACTATCTTCAAAAATCCTGTGTAATAACTAAAAAATTAAAATATTAGGTACAAATTAAAGCAGATTTACACGCTATTATTGTTGGCTACCAATTGGAGCAATAGCGCTTAGTACAGGACATCAGAAGCCCAGCAAATGAAATGGATAAAACCAGCAAGCCAGATGACAGCTGCTTAGCTGGTTTGACTTAAGGTAATCATACTCAAATTTGTATTCACTTCATAGATAATATGGCAAGGGAACCAAGTGTCCACGTAATAAACAAAATCTGCAATGAAAGGAAAACTTTCCAATTCCATTAGGTAATTTCTGGGATTTCAGCATTTATATGGTACAGGAGCAGTTTCCACTTTGAGGGAAAGGAAAAAAAGTGAAAGCTAACAAATTATCTCATTTTCATTTCCATGTGCAAGGAAAAATTGCTAGATAATTAAAGAAATCATTCTTAATTCAGATGGTTATGAAACTACCACACCTGACCATAACGAAAAGTAGCACTACCTACTGCCACCATTACAGCGAAGAAAATGTATTTCTTTTTTCATGAAACAAAAAATGATTTAGTGGATAACTTAAGAGTAATTATAACCTTCATAGAGGTGGCAGGATCTCTCCTAAAAGAGTGCCCTAAGCTTTAAACGGAGCCCATTGCTGTAAGGTAGCTAGTACCAATTTTAGCAACCAAATTTTTCATCCTATACCATAATAATCACCGTGTCTTGAATATGTAAATAATACCAGAAAATTATATAAAGAAAGTTGTCAAAAAAAGTAAAGAATAAGAAGTTGAATATTTAGTTGTATCTATAATTTTTTAGAGAGATTTCATGAACTGCACCTGCAAATAATGGATTTGTACAGAAAAATTGCAGCAGGATACGGTAACCTAGGTAAGGAATCACGGTAATGAAGCTCAATATAGCCAAGAACATCATCAAATCCTCCTTAGAATCGTGCTCTTTTCTGAAAAAGTGGCATACAAACCATTATTTCAATTCTTTACTGGATATTGAGTTCTCTATTGTAGCAAGATGAAATTATCATAAAAAGACCAATTCCAAAAACAAATTCTAATCTCGATACATCTCTCCTTGGAAATCCCAGATTTCTTTACAACCATGTCCTCACATATTGCTGATTATAGGCCTGGCCACGATTTAAGAATTGGCCAGTTCTGTTTCCTTGGGATAGGGGAACTAGCCCTGAACTGCTTTTATAATGGTTCAAGGATGGCTCGGAACCATGGTTCTAACCGGTTCAGGATCACCAATTTGAAGTCAATTAGTTCAAAAAAAAATTAATTGAATGAGAAACTTCAAGCACAAGACTTATTTGTGTGCATAGTTATCTAACTAAATATTGTGTAAGGGCTTCTTCATTTTATAAGCAATTTGGGGAGCCCTTTCTCCTCTTCCCATCGATATGGGATAATAAGTGAAGATGAGAAGAATAGCCCTTTGGAGAGTTCCTTGTCCCACATTGATGGGAAGTGGAGAAATGGCTTTCCAAATTACTTATAAAAAAGGAAACACTTTCACAGTTGTTTAATTACACAAAATTATAAATATTAATTTTTAAAATTTAATCTCATTTGAGCTTAAAAGGCTTGTGAGATGTTCATATTAAATTTTGATTTTTGATTTATTTTTTCATTTCATGGTTTGGAACTGTCGGTTCCGAGCTGGTTCAGGTTTCGGTTCAGAATCGATGGTTTTGGTTCCTCTGAAGGTTGGAACTGGCCCTCTTATGATTCCGGGCCGGTTTCAGCACGGTTCTGAGTTTGACCTGCTCTGACTTGGGTTTGACCGGGCCGGTTCAAGATTGATTTCGAGCCCGAACCGGCCTGTGGCCACCACTAGCTGATTATCGATAATTGAACCACAGATAACCACAATACATGAATAGATATAGAACAGATAACTATCACACTTAATTGAGTGGCAAAAGGAAGAAGAGGAAGGCAATCGAAACACCCTTGAACCTAGAAGAGGGTCAATTGAAATGATGAAGGCGAGGTGAGGAAATAGCAGCTAGGGTTCCCATACCTATAGAAGAGGATCGACGAACAAAAAAAGGAAGGTAGCAGCGAAGGGCAGCATAGTTGGTCCAAGAAGAAGATCGATAGAAAGCGATAGAACGATGAAGCAGCCATTAGCGTTTTCGGGAGTGCAAAGGACGAAGAAAAACGCAAACTCCCCAGGAAGGAATATAGAGACTGAAAGGAAAAAGAAAAGAGTAAACGCTCATTTTGGTCCCGAAATTTGTACTTCACTAATACTTCAGTCCCTAATTTTTTTCGAACAATTAGGCTCAAACATTCATATTTTTGCTAACAAGTTGGTCCGACCGTTAGTTTGCCGTTAAAAATACAGACATGGAGTTCGATGTGTCACTTACAACATTAGATTTGTACTTCTCATTGGCAAAACATTAAAATGACTTTGTTTTGCTTAATAAAAACGTATAGTAACTGCTTTACTATTAACTATTGATCATATTTTCAATGAGTTTTATTTTTAAACCAATGGTAATTCATTAGAAATGTGATCAATAGTTACTGATGAAACAATTACTATACCTTTCTGTTCAATAAAACGGCGTTTTAATGTTTTGCCAATAAAAAAAGTGTAAATCTAAAGCCATAAGTGACATCGAACTCTACATCAGTATTTTTAATGGCAAACTAATGGTCGGACTAACTTGTTGGCAAAAATATGTATGTTTAAGCCTAATTATTGACAAAAAAAGATTAGGAACTAAAGTGTTGGTTGAGTACAAATTTTGCGACCAAAGTGACTGTTTACTCAAAAGAAAAAGATGAAGGGAGAGGCGACTTGGCAAGCCAAGGAAAAGGCAGACGGCAAAAAGGCGACGTGGCAAGCCAAGGAAAAGGCAAACGGCAAAGAGACTAAGTGGACAACCAAGGAGAGGAAGTGAAACTTGAAACTTGAAAGCCCTCTGGCTCAAGAGACCAAAGAACTCTGTTTTGAGTTAAGAAAATAGAGGCCCATATAGGCTGCCACGTGGATGTCTTAGAAGGGAGGTTGTAACTCTCGATTAGAATATAAAGAATAGATTTATAAACTCTAGTATTCCATTTATTCCTTTATAAATCATTAAAACATCTTAAAAATGATAACCTTATTCCTTCGGTGTCACTCTTTCATGCTAAGGAATGGATTGAAGAATAATCATTACATTGACTTCATCAAGTCTTATAAATAGGTTGTTCCTTTAATCCTGGATCTTGGGAATTCCAGAGTCAACAATGTTGGATATGACATTTCCTTTCATGGGTTTAAGTCCCATCCCTTTCGACATTTTCTCAACTAGCTCTTTATTTAACTGTTTGGCTAGTAGATCAGCCAAATTACCCTTTAATTTCGTATAGTCATAGTGAAGATTCCCATTGAGAGTAATTGTTTAATGATTTTATATTTACGAAGTATATGTCTAAACTTACCATTATACATTTGACTTTGTGCCCTTCCAATAGTTAACAAACTATCACAATGAATATATATTGGTAAACTGGTTTTTTTTTTTCTATTTCGAGATATCCTCAAATAAATGAAGTCACCCAGCCTCGTCTCCACATTTATTTGAAGCAATAAATTCATATTCTATCGTGGATCAATTTATCACTATTTGCTTTGAAGACTGCCACGCGTGATACAGCTGCTTTCTCTATTGTGAACACATATCCGCTTGTAAACTTTGAGTCTATTATATCATAATTCTATCTTCCATCATTATGCCCTTGAAGTACCGCAGGATATCTGGTATAATATAGATCATAATCCTTAGTATACTTAAGTACTGTAATATCATGACTATTGCTTTCCAATGGCCAGTATTCGATTGCTCGTACATCTACTCAACGTTCTAAATGTGTAGGACGACACAACCCACCGATCGAGCAGTCTCTTGAAGAAGGATTGTACTGCAACATGCTAAGATATGCTCAGATCATGCTGGTTTCGAGTGGATCTAGCTGTTTGGCGACCCGATCTACTTTAGATCTAGTTGTTCCAAGACCCCGTCTACTCAAACATTTCATGGTCCGATACGATCTCTCCTTTATTGCCTTCCTAGTTCTTGGCCGATGAAGGGGACAAACTTGATTGGATTCCTTATGTTCCACCTTTTAAAGTGCATGAGTGTTAGGAGGACTGCCGGAGTCCGAATGCAGTAAAGCTAATAGCGCATGAGTACGGCTCAAGAGCCATCTTATTTTGCTCTAATAGTGATATTACGTATACGTATCATTGTTTGAAGACAAAAGTCTTGATATATTAATAGTGTAAGGATCCTCCTTCCTAATTTTTATTGGGGCCTATCTAGATTGGCAGGGGGTTTTGTTTGGAGTTTCAAAGGCAAGCTGTGATTTTTTTGTGCTTAAGCTGATGTATTTTCCCTTGTGATTTGTCTAGGAATATAATTTTCTGCTCTCTCGAGCATATTTCATGTAATCTTTTCAAGTAATGAATTATACATTATTGTTATTATTATTGTATAATGTGGTATAATCTATCTAGACTAATCTACATATATTTGGCAGGATTATCCCATATACGAAGTTGTTGGGATTTGAGTTGATTAAGAGTTAGTATGTGGAAGATTCTTACTTTGCTTCAGTTTATTTGGCCTATGAGAAAGGAGCTATTAATGGATATTACTTGCCTGATGGGTACTTGTATAAGTTTGACAAGATTTGTGGTCCATTCGAGAATTGCTAGTACAGGAGGCCCATGCTGGTGGGCTAGCTAGTCATTTCGGAGAAAAGAAGATACTTGAAGCAGTGAAGGAGCATTTCTATTGGCCAAAAATAATTCGGGATGTACACCGAATTATTGAACGATGTGTCACTTGCAGGAAGGCAAGAAGCAAGGAGGCCCCTCATGGCCTATACATGCCACTACCTGTACCGAAACACCCATGGGTTGATTTGAGCATGGACTTCATGTTGGGCCTACCAAGGACTCAAAGGGGCAAGGATTCAATCCTGGTGGTGGTTCATCGATTCTCCAAGATTGCTCATTTCATTCCGTGGCAAAAGTCTGATGACGCCTCCCATGTTGCTGACCTGTTCTCTAAGGAAGTGGTAAGGATGCATGGCATACTGATGAGCATTGTATCATATCGGGATCCCAAGTTTCTAAGTTACTTTTGGAAGACCTTGTGGGCAAAACTCGGCACTAAGCTGCTCTTCAGCAAGGCTTGTCATCTTCAAACTGACGGGCAAACTGAAGTGGTAAACCGTACTCTCTCCTCTTTGCTTCGGGCTACCATACATAAGAATTTAAAGAGTTGGGATTCTTGCCTTGGTCTCGTTGAGTTCACATATAATCGGAGCGTTCATAGCTCTACCAGGAAGACGCGTTTATGGCTTTAATCCACTTACACCCCCTGGATTTGGCACCTTTGCCGTCCAAAGATAAAGTGTTTGTGGATGGAAAGAAGAGAGCTGAGCAGATCAAAGCTTTGCATGAGCAAGTGAAGAGGCAAATTGAGGTGAAGAATGCAGCTTATGCTTGGGATGCAAATAAGGGGAAGAAACAAGTTCATTTCAAACCAGGCGATCTTGTTTGGATTCAACTTCAAAAAGAAAGGTTCCCAAGCAAGAGAAAGAGCAAGCTAATGCCCAAGGCTGAAGGTCCATTTCGAGCTAAGGAGAAGATCAATGATAATGCTTATAAGATTGAATTACCTGAAGATTATAATGTTTCAGCAACATTCAATGTGAGAGACTTATCTCCATACTTGGAGGATGAGGGAGATCTGGATTTGAGGTCAAATCCTTCTCAATTGGGAGGGGATGATGTGCCTCATGAAGCCGTCCCAGAGAAGCTCGATATATTTCGGGTCCGATCACGAATTCCAAGGCAGGAAAACAAGATGCGACAAGGCTGGGCCACATTACCCTTCTTAAATGCATAGAATTAAGTGGTTAGCACTTGGAATATTTAGAATAAATGCCTCTTTATCATTTAACTATATTTTGGACGAATTTTTGCAGTTGTTGCCAGCTATTGTCAACTTTCCTCATTTCCTATGCATGGAAACTAGTGGACCATTAAGTAGTTGGGGAAAGGGATCTATATGTATTTTGCATCATCAAAAAAGGAACAGTAGAATAATGAAAAGTTTGCCTTGAGCTTTTTCTTCTTATCTGAGCATTCTCCTTTGTTTAGTGGCGAAACCCCGATTCTTATTGTTCTTCCTTGAGCATGGCAAATCAAAACAACTAGCCTTACTTGTGGCGATTTATCTTATCGAGTAAATTTAGTTGTTCCTATCCTCCACCTTTCTGTCCCTATCCATTTCTGATCGAATCCCTTATCAGTATGTGAGTGAGAAAGAAGGAGAAGAAGGGTGCCAATGAGAACTAAGGTGAGACACTAGATCTATAATATTATGGATGTCCATTAGCATGCCAATGGGAGGTTATAATATCATTAAATGTCCACTGGCATTTCTCAAATAAATTCTCATATATTTGATAAATTTAATATCCCTCTTTCACATGACTATAAATAGATGGCATGAGATTGTATTGTTGTTGAGAAGAGAAATAAGATGTTGAGTGTTCATTGTCTTCTCTCTTTACCGCTACTTTATATGATGCTATCATCGCGACACTCTAAGCCTGCTGTAGCACGATGCTCTAGCCTACTATAGCACCAAAGTTTTTTTTTAGGTAAAGATCTTTGATCTCTATGTTATATGTTATATTCATGAAGATTTTTTGCGAATGATGCTCAATTAGGTTTTCATCTCATAATTTTAAATTGATATTAAATTGATTCAAGGTATGGTACAAATATTTATATATAATAACTCGCTTCTTAATAGTCCTAACATTCTAATATCTTGCTAAATTTTTCTTGTATTAATTTTCTTGTATTATATAATAATAAAATTAGACTAATCAAGTTTATCTACAAAAGTCTAGAATTTGACCATAATGTCTAAGAAAAATATATTCGTTTGTGGATTTATTAATTAATTGTAAGTTAATTATTTATTTGTGGATTCTCGATTAGTATTTATATATGTAGTTTTATAATAATAATTTCTTTATTCAAAAATAAAGGAATGTCAACTATGCCTTGTTTGTTCTTTATTAATTTTAAAACTTTAATGTGATTGTGCAAATTTATTTTTATAGTACTGTTATGAAAAATTTGGCAAAACTCGACTTTGTGCCATTGAATATCACGGGAAAAATTATTTATCATGGATACTTGACATTGAAATCCATCTAGAAGCTAATGCTATTGGTATACAATTATAGATGGAAATAAGGCATCCGATCAAAACAAAGCAAAAGCAGTTATTTTCCTTTGGCATCACCTTCACGGGGGAGTAAAAGCATAACACTTATAGGAAAAAGATCCCCTTGTCCTTTGGAATAGCCTAAAAGAAAGGTATGATTACCAACAGACAGTCATTCTTTCTAAAGCCCGTTATGATTGGATGCACTAATGTTTGCCAGATTGTAAGACAATAAGTAAGTATAATTCAGTTACATTTAGAATCAATTCCAGGTTGAAAAAGTAGCTGACGAGGATATGTCAAAAAGCATTTGTCCACCTTTCATGCATCAAATTTGCTCATGTAGCAATAATATCAAGAACAGGGCTTTAATAGATATTCTGAATTAATTTCTTATCTTCTCGTAGCAAAAAAAAATAATGAACTCTTAATGAAAAACCATAACTCCCACCTAATTGGTTCTACTATATTTCCTGAAGTGTGACTACATATCAATATCATAATCATAAATAAAGTCGTGGTCGTGGTCGTGGTCATGGTCGTGGCTGTGGGTGTGAACGTGGTCGAGGTCATTTTCGTTATCATGATCGTTATTCCAAAATTCCATCTCGCCACCTGAATTGGGAGAGAAATGAGGAGAAAATTGAACAAGGTAAAGGGGTCTCAAATAAAAATTCAGTGGAAAGCTTATGCTATCGTTTTGGAATGAAGGGCTATTGGTCTCATATCATATGCCAAAGCATTTTGTTGACTTCTATCATGAGTCCTTAAAAAAGAATGAGAAAAATGTGAAACAAATTCTCTTTGAGTGCAATCCTTCTGATGAACAATTTGATGATTTTACTCATCTAGATGTTGCTGACATTTTCATCCAGCCGAAGGAAAATACTAGTTGATTGACAATATGAATGCCCAAGGATGAATATGTACTTCTGATATTGAATTTGATGATATCACTCATCTGATTGTTGCTAATTTTTTCATCTAACGGGAGGAAAATACTGTTTGATTAACATATAAATACTCAAGGATAATTATGTTATTTTTATTTGAAGAACGCTTATGTTATCAAAAAATATCTTTGCCAAAAATATCAAATAATATCTATGCATGCAATAAAATAATGTATCAGTTAATATTTATTTGTTTTAAGTGCACTAATGAGTTATGACCTTTATGATTTTACATCTCATATATATATATATATATATATTAATGCATGTCATTTTTCCATGAGATTATGGAATTATCTTGGGTTAGCTCTCTTGTTGGTGATAAAACTTTGTGCCTCGTAGATAGTGCAACCACACCATGCTTAAGGCTATGAAATACTTCTAATATTTATAGATGCAAGTAACATCTGTTACTACAATTTGTGGCAATACAAACCTAATGAAGGCTCTGGGAGAGCTCATATCATATTATCTGAATGAACAAAGTTTGTAAAGTAAATTGATTAATTCGTCTCTAAGAGATGCGATGTATATCAAGTTCTCCTCTTTTTTTTATTTTGTACATCAATATCATCCTTTTGGACATTAATTTTGTCCTCATAGACATCAATTTAGTCTACTGAACATCAATTTGGTCTTCTAAACATCAATCTCCTCCTTCTGAACATTGATTTGATCTTTTGAACATCAATTTAGCCATTCCGACACCATTTTTATCCTTACTTAATGGAATGTTAACACTATTACTCTTTGAAAATTTTCATTTTTATATAGGTCCTCAACAGTTTTAAGTATTCTTATATCATTTTCTCTCTTAGACCTTGCTTCTCTCTCATTGTCAATTTTCATTATCCTTCTTTGATATTTCTTTTTTTTGTCTGTGGTGGCCATAAAATAAAGGCATCACTTGAAAAATAATATCAATCAAACCCTACAAGCAATGTATCCAAAATTCAAGTTGTTTAAGCAAACCTTGACTTGCGAACAACTGAAGATTCACAAGAAAGTTTTTCATGTTCAATGATTTTAGGGATGGAAGGACGTTTTTTTTGTTTGAAGATTATAGGGATAGAATGATTTTTTTGATGTTCAATGATTTTTTTCATAAAAAACAGATAGCTTTTAGGTATGGAAGAACCTCTATGATTTACAATAAAGACCTCTATGTTGTTCAAAGTTATTAATGTCAAAATTGGTGTTCAAAAGGATTGAATTTATGTTTAGAAGGATTGAATATATGCTTAGAAAAACTTAATTGATATGTAAAAGGGCTTATTGATGTATGGAAGGATGAGATTGATATTAAAAAGACAAAATAGATGTTCAGAAGGACAAGATTGATGTTTAGGAGAATGAGGTTGATGTTCAGAAGGATGATATTAATGTGCAAAATTAGAAAAAGGAAAAAAATTAATGGACATCGCAACTCACAGAGACAGATTCATCAATTTACTCAAATAAGTAATGCATGATGCCTTATGTTCTAAAAAGTTTCAAAGAAATTTTTGAGTTTTAAAGATATTCACAAAAAATGGATATCACATTGAGACAATAAATGAAAGCAATGTCGAATATTTGTGTATTATGAAAATAATCTCAAGTAGGAAATGTGTATTAGAAAAATTGTCTACATTTTCCTTTGGTATATACCACATGAATATAGGCACAATTAAAGCACATGCTATAGTAAACTAGAAGTTTACTAATCAAAATGATTTTATAATTTGGCATAACTTGTTGTGTCATCATGATTCATTAAGATATGAATGAATAAAGAGAATTCATGCTAACATTCACTGAAGAGTCAGAAAATATTGCAATCAAATGAATTCTCATGTGCTATTTGCACTCAAGGCAAATTAATTATTCGGCAATCACGGGCAAAGATTGGAACTGAATCTATTGGATTTCTAGAATGCATACATGGTAATATTTGTTGGCCTATTCACCCACCGTGGACGATTTAGATATTTTATGATTTTAATTGATGCTTGGACTAGATGGTCCCATGCATGCTTATTATCAACTCACAACCTAGAATTTGCCAGATTACTAACTCAGCTAATTTGACTACGGGCTCACATTCCAGATAATCCAATTAAACCAATATGACTTTTAGTTAAATCAATACGACTTAATAATGCTAGTGAATATACTTCTCAGGCATCCAATGATTATTGTACTTCCGTTGGAATTACTGTTGAACATCTTGTATCACATGTTAATACTGAGAATGGTCTTGCATAATTATTTATAATATGGATTCAATTAATCCCAATACCACTACTTATGAGAGCAAAACTTCCCATATTTGCATGTGGACACCATTTTGCATGCAGCAACACTTATTTACATCAGGCCAACAAGTTACCATGAGTTCTCCCCAATACAATTGGTTTATCGTTAGGAACCAAATATTTCCCATTGAAGAATTTTTGGATGTGCAGTTTTTGCTCCGATAGCTCTACCACAACATACAAAGATGGAACCTCAAAAGAAGTTGGGAATATATATTGGGTATGAATCTGTATCTATAATTACATCTCTTGAACCATCTATAGGAGATTTATTTACAACACATTTTACCAATTTCATTTTAATGAGTCATTTTTTTCCAATATTAGGGGAGAAACTAAGCAGCTGGTAAAAGAAATTAGCTAAAACGAATTATCACTATCCCACCTTGATCATCTCACAAAGCAATGTGACCATGAAGTTCAAAAGATAGTTCATATATAAAAATAAGTAAATTAATTGCCAGATGCTTTTACTAACCCCAAAAAAGTGACTTAGTCACATATACCAGCAGCAATTGTTCCTGTTAAGATTGTTGTTCTTGAAGGACAATCTATCGCCGTTAATGAGATAAAGAGACAAAAAAAGTGTGTAGACTAGTTAGTTTCAAGGATAGAAATTCTCATAAAAGAAAAGAAGGCAAATATACAGATGACCAAATTAAAGAAATTGTACCTCAAGAAAAGTTCTATAGTGTAATAACAGAAAAACTTGAGACTCTAGATGAGAGGCAGTTCCCAAAGAGAATCAGGTCCCAGAAATGAAAGAAAATGAATAGATCCTATCAATTATATTTTTACCAGAGAACGACTGAAATGAGGTAATCTTCGATGATATTTTAGCATATCATCATTCGCAAAATATTATAAATGAAAATGAGGATCTTGAAGCAATGTCTATGGAAGAGTGTAGACACTACAGATTCTAAAATGAAATCACTAGAGAATCGTAAAGTTTTTGGACCCGTTGTGCAAACTCCAGATGGTATAAAACCTATAGGATGTAAATGGGTTTTCATGTGAAAGAGAAATGAGAATAATGAAATTGTGAGATACAGAACATGACTAGTTGCCCAAGGATTCTCACAAAGACCTGGTATTGATTATGAAGAGACATATTCTCCTGTGGTGGATGCAACAACTTTTTGATATTTGATTAATCTGACAGTAGATGAAAAATTGACATGCATCTCATGGATGTAGCCACAACCTATCTATATGGCTCACTTGATAATGATATCTATATGAAAATCCTAGAAGGATTATAGTTACTAGAAAAAAAATATAACTCTAATCAAAGAAAACTTTACATGATAAAACTACAAAAGTTCCTCTATGGTTTAAAGCAAGCAGGATGCATGTGGTACAATTGGTTTACTCAGTACTTGTTGAAACAAGCTATAACAATGCTCTCATCCATCCATGTGCCTTTATAAAGATATCTGAATCATAATTTGTGATTATTATTGCGTACGTTAATGATTTGAATGTTATTGGAACTCTTGAAAAGCTTCAAAAGGTAACAAATTGTCTGTCACGGGAATTTGAAATGAAAGACCTTATAACAACAAAATTTTGCCTCGGCCTACCGATCGAGCATCTAAGAATGAGATTTTTATGCACCAATATGATTATATAGCAAAGATGCTTAAAAGATTTTATATGAATAAGGCACACCCATTGAGTACTCCAATGGTAGTGAGATCACTTGACATTGATAAAGATCCTTTTCGACCTTAGAAAAATGATGAAAAACTAGTTGGTCTTCAAATAACCTATTTGGGCACAACAGGTGTATTAGTGTATCTTGCGAGTTACACTTGATCTGATACATCCTTTGTAGTGAATTTATTAGCAAGATATAGTTCTTTACCTACAAGAAGATATTGGTTAGGAGTTAAACACATATTTCGATACATTGAGTACAATGGATATGGGTTTATGTTATTCTCATTTGTCCAATCAGAGTTAGTAAGTTTTGCAGATGCAAGTTATTTGTCCGATCCTCATCATGGATGGTCATGAACGGGTTATGTTTTCTTATATGGTGGTAGTGCTATATCTAGGCATTCTATAAAGCAAACAATTTCGGCCACATCATCTAATCATGTAGAAATTCCAGCAATTCACCAAACAAGCCAAGAATGTGCTTGCTTTAGATCAATAATCTAACACATTCAGAAGACATGAGAGATGTCCACTCAAAATGAGGCACCAGTAATTTTGTTTGAGGATAATACAACATGCATAATTGAACTAAAGGTGGGATATATCAAGGGAAGTGTTATAATATTATGAATGTCCATTAGCATTCCAAGAGGAGGCTGTAATATCATTAAATGTAGATGTCCATTGGCATTTCTCAAAGAAATTCTTAATTATTTGATGAATTTAACATCCTTTTTCCACATGAGATTGTATTATTGTTCAGAAGAGAAATAATATTTTGAGTGTTCATCATCTTCTTTTTATATTGCTGTTTTATAAGAAGAGAAAGCATGTTTCTTCTATTTGAGAATATACACCTACATTATTCTCTTGCAATTACCAGCAAATTATATAAGTTACTTATTTTTCCGGCTAATTATGTCGTTTTGTGGCTAAGAATATTTCACATGCAAATTCTGATGAGGCTTTTATTCTCACGAGATCTATGAAATAGAGGTAGATGCATTTCTAATGTTTACATTATTCACAACCTAAGAAAATCGAGGAATACCGACTACCTTATTTCTATACTTCAGCAATTATAGACCATTATGAGTTTTCATACATTAGATGACATAAATATGTTATGTTTCATCGTTGTTCATGTTTTTAAATGCTAATTTCTCATTTTGGCATCATATTCAAAGTAAAGACTTCAATCCTATCCTTGTCTTGGGCTCAGAAGTCTCTCCTATCACTGACGAAAGAGTAATGACTCGATAACTCATATTTTAATTGTGAAGGTCACAATATTTTTCTTCTTAACGGCGATAATATAGTAACCATTGTCAAAATTAATTTTTTTAACTAATTTTGTGTCACCGGTCAAGCCTCCGCTCACTCATGCCTTTTTTCATGGGTCCAAGGAGAATAAACTCCTCTCTATCATAAAAGAAAAATTCTTATAAAAAATTTGAAGTTGAAAGAAGCGGAATAAATCATGCATCTCTATCCTCACATAGCAAAACAGCACATCTAAAAAATGAACGGGGTGAAAGGTTTAACTCAACAATCTGGTGAGTACTTCGTGCTTAAACTAGTCGAGTGTACATAAACTAGTCAAGTGCACACATGGTTTGGATATAATAATGAGAAAAATAAGGCAAAACTGGATTTCAGATCTTTGATGTACCCTGTCTTAGCTCACCTTGGTAGCTTCTTGTTCTAGACAGCCATTTCCTCATGTTGGCTTATTTCTGGATGAAGCGGTGGCTCCACTCCGGCAGCCTCCATTATCGGCAAGCCGCCTCAGCATTGACCAATTCAATTCAATCTTACCAAAACTGCAATCCCTACTTACTACATATAAAAAATTCACATGATCAAAACACACACACACACACATATAACCTTCAACCTCTAATACGTGGACGGTTTGTGCAAATAAGTCCCAAACAACTCGTTCTAAAAAGCCATCTCATCTCTCTTTCTCAGCTCCTTCCCTTAATTCCTCTCTCATTTTCTAATAATTATGACTTTGCGAATGAAAATGAGACCAAAAAAATGGGGCAAACTCCATGAAGGATGATCAGGGAAAAAGAAATAGTGGAAATACACTTGAAAAGTTGCAAGATTATTATTCTTTCAATCACAAAACAATCCTAGCAAAACCAAAAAAATATGTACATATGAATATTTAATTTAGCATGAAAATTGGAATGTTCCCACTGTAAATCCTAGCAAGAGATAATTCGAGAAGAGGGAGAAATTCCACCTGTTGCAAAAACTAGTCACGGCGTGGCTCTCTCTCTTATGACGATTGCAGATGTCCCTTCTTAGCCGGTTTAGCCATGCGATCGTCTTCTTTTATTTATATGTTCCTCGTTCAGGCTCCAATCCCTCTGTCGTTTCAACCTCTGGTTTCTGTTCGCATCCTTTTTGCCCTTATCTAGTGAAGTTGAACTGCCCAAAATATTACAATAATTTTGAGGTAACTGAAACTAACAATGCACTAAAATCTACCTAAAACAATTATATCCTACTAAATTCTAATATACAAGTCCACATTTTACACTAACAGCAAATCAAATAAAATTATGGACGAAAAAGAAGCTAAACTCAATTGTTTAGCATCAATCCTCATCTCTTCTCTATATCTTTAAGGGAGAAGTGGCTAGTTTTGGTCTCTATTTTTTTCCCAAAATTACCCTCCTATATAATTTAGTTATAAAATAATTCTAGGTCCTTTATTGTCATTTTTTATTTCAAAATAGTTGTTTCATCCACTATTCTTTTATTTTTTCACGACCATTTTTATTCTAAAAATATGTATGGATCTCTCCACAGTCATAATTATCTAAAACATTCACTGACGGAATTTCATTCTACAACCGTATTTTAGTATATTTGATCATTCAAAAAGCTTTAGTCTATGAGAGCGGATGCAGCTTGGTTAATTTGTTCAATTCACGTATAATATTATTTTTATCTTTTTCAATTGTATTCAATGATACTCAATGTGCATAGCATGGGTCAGTTGCTAGTATGATCTACTGAAGTAATTTTATTTTCATGAAATTATCACATATGAGATTGAGAAACCAAAACTATTTTAAAGGAGTTTTCATACAATAATATAACTCACAATTCGGAATGCAGAGATTGTGGATCTAATTTTCCAATATTAGACTCCTTGTATCCTCTATTGCTTATTCTCTTATCCATTCTAGACCCATAAATACCCTTGTCAAACCAGAAAGTAACATGCTGGAAAATTCTAATTCTCGGGGTATTACCTGATCGAGTCGAAGAGCTCATGAGAGCGTTGACCTTTGCTGCTTCTTATCCATGAACTCGATGTAAAACTTGAAGGTAATTTGCGACCAGTAAGTTCGTAGGACTTCAGCTTCTTATGAACAGCTTTTTCCAGGCTTTCAAGCTCTTCAAGCTCATCATTGTTCACAACTCTGAAGAACTTTAGCATCTTTGACTTGGATATATCGCCCACCAACCTTTTCAGGGAAGAGCAATCCTGAATGGTTAATTCTTCCAATGATGCCAAGTCTCCGAGACCTACAACCACATCTAAGCCTTCGCATTCAGAAATCTCTAATTGCTTTAGACTCTTTAAACCAGAAAGCTGAAGTACTTTATCCTGGAAGCTACAGTCATTGATGTACAACACCCTCAGGTCCTTTGGTAGATGAAGTCTGTTGTTGATGCCAAAGTGAGACCTTGCTGCGTATAAGTGCATCAACTTGTTTGACTTCGCAAATATGACAGCCTCAACATTTATTGGCTGAGTGCTCCTATCATTATTATTATCCTCAAACCAGCAATCATGTAATTCTAAGGATGACAAGTTTTCCAAATTGTTGAAGTGTTGCAATTCCATACTCACAACAGCTCTTTCCAGTATCAACTTTGATAAACTGGCTGGAAGCTCCAAGCAACATTGCAAGCCTTGGCAAGATAGATGAAGTGACTTCAGCTGAGGAGGGAAGTGGAATGGGAGAATGCGTGTGGTGTTCTCTGGAATTATAAGCAGCTCCAAATTCTCTAGCTTGGTCAATCCATCAAACAACCTGTGGTCTTGAAGCGGCTCACGGAATGTAATTCCAAGAGAGGTCAAACTTTCCGGAAGTCTTGACAAAGTTTGAAGGTCGCACCATGGTGGCAGCTTTAATTTCTCGAGATGAGAAAGCTGACTTATTGTCTCAGGCAATCTGCTGACACTTGTCTGGGACAAATCCAATACTTTCAAATTGAACAAATTCTCAATTCCATCTGGAATTCCACCCTCCAGATTTTCACTTTTTCTACCATGTAATTCTTCAAGCTTTTTTAGCCCGACGATTTCGCGTGGCAATTGCATTACTGAACTATTCTCCATCCTTATCATTTTCAACTCCTTCAGACTTCCAATTGATTTGGGTAATGTGACTATTTCTGTCTCTGATATTTGCAACTCAGCCAGTGATCGTAAATTCCCCATCGACTTTGGAAGTTTCTTAAAGCCTGAGCATTTCAACAGAGATAAATGCTGAAGTTTTTCTAGACTTCCAATGGACCTTGGAATTGCATCCATCTTCACATTGACAATTTCAAGGGTTGTCAATGATGTTACAGAGCCGATTTTTCTTGGCAAGCTGAAATGGCCATGAACTTTTTTCATAATTAGGATCTCTTCCAGTTTCTCGACCCAGCATATTTCTTCAGGCAACCCTTCAAGAGAATCACATCCTCTAACATTCAGGCATTTTAGACCCTTTAACTCTCCAATGGAGCAGTCAATTTCAACCAAATTTTCGCAGTCTTCCAGAATTACTCTTTCCAATTTCTTGAATGGAGAGAATGTGGGCGTCTTGCCCAATTTTTTGCAGCTTGTCAAATCCAAAACTTTCAAATTATTTTCCTCCTACTCATTGAAGGGAAAAAACACAAAGAAAAGAATTTTTGTGTGTCAGCAAACAGCAAGCATAATTGTCAGGAAGACATGAGGAGCATAATGATTTTTCATACCTCAAGTTGTTCCCATCCATCCCATTCAGTTGTGATGCTACTTCGAGCAAGGTCAAGAATGACTAAAGCTGATGACGCAAAATGAGTTGCCCCAAAATCTTGAGAGCTATAGTGCCAGGAAAGCCATCTTAACTCTGGAAGCAGATCCTTAAAGTCTCCATGAAATTTCACAGAATGCAACTTAAGGAATCTTAACATGCTCTTCCCCAAAAATTCCAAAGGTGTAATCTGCTCAGGTAAAAATCTCCGCATTTCATGAGACCGTAAGCAAATCGCTTCGACTTTTTGTTGTACCTGCTAGAAAGCAACTACTAATTAGAAGGCATACGAAGTTAAAAGCATCACATGCCAATCTATCTGAAAAGAAAGCCACTATTGATACTAGGGTTAAAAGCTCTCTTCTATTTACCTCTTTACTCCATAGCACTTGTAATGCTTCACCATGTTCCCAGAATCTGCAACGTTCCCTAGGAAGCAAACACTTCTGGCGAACAATCTGCCTTCCAAGGTCTCTAAGGCAGTTATGCATCCATAACTTATTGCCATCAACCATTTTTACCAAAGATAGCATGAGAAGAGTTTCAACACCCTTGGCATTACCAAGAGTGTTCCACATGTATATTGGGTTTGTCTTTTCCTCATTTGCAAAAAAACATGCAATATCAAGAAAAATGCCCTGTTCATCGCATTTCAATTCATTGTAGCTTATCATCAACTTTTCCTGGATTGTTTCAGAGTCTTTCAATCTACTAATCAATTTTCTCCATTCATCACAGTTGCGCTTGCGATGCAGAAGAGAACCCATGATCTCTAGGATCAAAGGATTCTTTTTAGAGTACTGGACGATTTTGTTGGATAGATCTTCGAAACCCTTCAACGCTGAGTCTTGCCAAAAAGCATATTTGCTAAAAAGTTTCAACGCTTGATCAGACTTCATATCCTTCATTTCAAATTCCAAAAATTCTCTTGTTGGGCTTGAAGATAGTTCATGAATGTCCCGTTGAATAGTCCAAACTTCCAGCTTTGTTGTAGTAATTATTATCCTACTTCCAGGACCAAACCAAGTAGATGAGCCTGCTAGTTTCTCGATTTGGTCCCACTGGTCCACACCATCAAGAACAATAAGAACTTTCCTGTCACGAAAGCATTCTTCGATATCTTCCAGTGTGTCATCATCACCACAAATGTCCCTCAGCAGTTTGTGTTTTAGGTATTTATAACTATAACGCTTCTTCATTTCAGGTACATCTGCAATGAAGCTGCTACCTTGAAATCGAGCTGCAAGTCGCTGGAAAACAGCTCTAGCAAGGGTTGCTTTCCCCATGCCTAATTTTCCATGGATTACTAGGAAACGTACATCGCCTGATTCAACATCTAGTTTTTCCTCCACTTTTTGTGCCTGTTCATCAATTCCTACTGTATGGTAGCTCAACGGCCTCTTTCGTAGTCTCGACTGAACTTCATTGACAATCATTTGACTGAAATCTACAGCTCTGCACCATTAGTAAATATAAGGTGAGAAGAAAAAAATATGAAAAAAAATCGAACATCCACTCGTGTTTTTAATTAAGCGAGAAGTTTTCGCCTGTAGCTAGTTATGCAGCGGAGGATCTAGCGAAAACTGAGCTTCTCAACTGTAAAATGGATAAGATATTTTATGCCGAGTAGCAGCTTCTTATATACATAAGAGACATCAGAGACTAATGGGCTTAAAAATATTATTTTAGATGCCTGACCAAACAAATACAATCATTGCCATATTTTAGATTATTCGGATAAGATCTGTCCTCACTGGATCCAGTCCGATTCAGGTAACTAAATAGATGCAGTAATATTTACATCATCTAGACCTGCAAAATCTATTGAGATGTACACAACGCTGGAATATTTTGTGGGATCTATAATAGGCTGGTTGGCAACCACGTTATGTTTAGGAGGCATCTATAATCACAATCCACAGCTGAGAGATCAGAGAAAAGTGCTCCCTTTAGAAAGTGAAAGGTTTTTGTGATGTGAACAATATTCAGTTCTCACTCAATTTCTTACTAAGAATTAACGGCCATAGTAATGTTGTTCATGTAGGTTTAGGTATGAATTCAATATCACATGTTGATCCCTGGCTTCAATTGTAAATTGTTGAGGTATATTGAATACCATTCCCGTTAATTTATTTCATATGTAAATGTTGATTTTTGATATGTGATGTGCATGTCTCAAAAGTACAACATTGGTATCTGAGTCGTCTGTATTGCTTCCATGAGAATGCACAATAAGTCAATACGAATGTACTTACACCCGGTACTGTGGTGTACTATTCATAGCCTGAAATTTAAATTTTCATATTTAATTTTTACATCATTGGACTGCTTGTTTGGAGACTACTTTACCTTTATATTATTTGCATGTTTTAACATCAAATTGTAAAATTATGATTGTTCAAAGCTTTCGAATGGATCAAAAAATTTCTAGGTTTGAGAAAGAATAAGAACAACAACAGCGTAGTCCGAACTTTTAACCACTCTCAGGAGGGACAGCGTGGCTCTCTCAATATTCAAGAAAACGAAAGTTGGAATAGGCTTCGCTTTGCCAGTGGGACGAACAGAGACAAGCATGCGCCGAAAGGAGGTCGGCAAGGCAGCACCACGGCCCCCACTCTTCGGCAATGGAAAGAGATATTAAATAAGAAAAGGGGAGATAGATTGTTGCACATAATTGTCCCTGTATGGTGGCTCTTGCTAGTCTGAACTCAGGTTATGTGCTTAAAAAGCCGTTAAATTAAGATCTATACGGTATTTAATTGTTTATAAAAAGTTTGACATACACTCAAAGAAATAGTAGATCCACCCCATCATGTATTTCGTACTATATATGCTTAGAAAATTGATGAATTAGCTCTCGTTTCATTATTGTGTGAGCGATAAATAGTCTTATAGTGCCATCAGTTACTTTTGACTATATCAGAAAATAAGAAGTTAATGATTGCTACTTTGGCGTGTTACTTATCATCATGTTTGACTCGGCTGACTAGGGCACCACTGGTAAAGAAGTTAGTTGAAGTGGATTGATAAGAGTGTGCAGGACAGACTTTCGTTTACATTGGGAGTGTTTTGTATTTAAGGGCATCTAAATTTTGTCTCTAATTGAGTAGTTCGGATATAATTGTGAATACAAAAGTGAATATGTAGTTGAATATACTCTTTAGAGGGATTATCGATACTTTACTTAATATGATATGAAATAAATTCATGTCACTGAGACATTTATTTTCTTTGTAAGGTTGATGCCTCTGTGCTAACTTTAATGAGTTTCTAGTGAAGATCTTCCTGCCTCTATTTATGCCTAACAGTTGCAAGGTCTACTGACCCATATGAACTCTAACGTTGGAGCGTAACAAAAGTTAAGTTGGAGCCTCAAGTGTGAGTAGGAGATGCAAATAATTTGGTTAGGATTCGCTTTTGATGGATCCAAAACGATTTGGGTGATTGAATAAAAATATCTACATTATCTAAACTAGCTAAATCTGTTGAGATGTTGGCCAAAAAAAAAAATCTGTTGATATGCAAATAGCCCCGGAATATTTTGTGGGACATACCGCCAAGCCTACAACCACATTACACATAGTAGACATCTCGAATCACAGTACACAGCTGATGAGGGATCAGAGGGAATGGCTGCCATCAGAGAGTAGAGGGTTCTTTGTGTTGGGAATAATATTCCATTCTCGCTCAATTTCATAGAGAGGATGTACTGCCAGAGTAATCCTGTGCTTTTTTTTTGTTAGGTCCATGATTAAACTATGCTTGCCAACCCTGGGCATCGGTTATAACTAGTTAAGGTATAACCAATGCCCTTCTCATGAATTTATTTTATACGTATGTATGAATTTTTGATATGTGATGCACAGATGTTAGAAATTCAACATGATATAATACTAAGATCGGGGGCATAATATATTTGGGAGTTCTAATCATAAAATTAGGGGAAGTCACGAAGAGAAAATTTGTTTGAAAAGCTTTTGAAGATCCATGAAATGGTTGTCTATATCTATCTATCTATATATTCCATTTAAGAGATGATGTTCGTAGTTTTTCTTATTTTTTGCCGGTAAAACTTTCATGTTGCTCGTAAACAAACAAAATCTGGTTGTAGGGGAAAAAAAGGACACACATCGATGCAAGTGGTTAAGATAAAAGGGTCGGTACATCCACATCAAGATCGACAACCTCTCTAGAACCATTTGTGATGGAAAACCGAAATTTTAGGATCGGAGTGGGTATCGGTTTTTGAAAATCTGGGTTTTTTTGGGTATTCTTACACTCCTAATGATTTAGGTGTAATTTATGCTTTCTTAGACGAATCCCAAGTCCAATGTAATTTGGCCTATGGCTAGCAGAAAAAGTACTTTGAAAATGAACTACTGGAAAAAAAACAGGGAATAATTGAACGTGCAGTGCTAATTTTGAAAAGTAGCTTACCCGGTGTTTCCCTTGTGCTGCCCCTTGAACTTGGGGACCTTCTTCAGAGCTTTCTCCCACTTCGGCAGCTCCCCCGGCTCAGCACATAGGTTCTTCATTTGATTTATGTAGGCCGAGTCATCCCCGAGCTTGACAGTTTCAACGCTGACACCGTAGAAGATGGGCAATATCTCTTTACGACCATATGTAGACGCCTTTTTATAACACTTGACCATGTGAGCGAGCTCTCGCAGGCACCATTTACTCTCAGCATACCTCTCCGAGAGCACAACTAGGTAAACTTGAGATCTCTCTATGCTTTGAATGAGCTCTTCACTTATCACGTCGCCTGTGCGCATGGACTCGTCATCATAGAAGTAACGGATTCCAGATTCTCGCATGAAGTACAGTAGGTTGTCGATGAAGGTCTTCCGTGTATCTATCCCCCTGAAGTTGATAAATACCTCGTAGTCAGGGGCAGATGCCCCTGAATCCGACCCCAGATTGTCCATTGTGCCGGAGATCATTCCCAACGAATGGATTCCAAGATCTCACAGAAAACCGCACTCTCAGATCTTAGTCGCAGAACGCTGGGTCTAGCAATTCGTGGGTATGAAGAAGAATCGTCTAACGCATACAGAGAAGCTTCAAGGAAAGTTACAGCTGGGGAAGGTAGTATTCAGCCTAGGAGTTGACGATTTCTTGGTTTTATGTCACTGGTCCTTATCCTTTTGTTTATTTTTTTTCCACCCTTTCTGGCCCTCGTGACACCAGTGCTTACCAATTCCTAGTCTTGTTTATATGCCAACAAATTGCCCCACCCATCCCCCCAAAAAATATTCAAGATCATTCAATGAATCAGGCAATCAGCAACTGCAAGCCAGTGACACATTCCAGTCTATATCGGAGATTGACGAAGTAGCAAAATGCCCAAAATATAGGGCTAGATAAAAATTTGTCCCGTTATTTTATAGCGATGTGATAAGAAAATAAAAATTAAATTGTTTTGATTAGTAATAATTATAACAACTGTTTAATTGATTAACAACCAATTTGCTCATTCTTTACAATTTAATTTTATGTTTTCTCGCATTACTCTATAATGTAAGATAAACTAATAACTTCTCTTAAGCTGGGGTAGTCCCACTAAGGCCCCCGGGCTAAATGTGTATCAAGATGGTTCCAAGGCATTTGGGTTTCTCATATCGTCTCTTGAGATCTATTGCTATATGGTTCTAGAGAGCAGTTTGGTGTCTTTCTCCTCTTTCAAAATTACACTCAACTGAAATAATTTAAAAATTTATTATTTATATATGAGCATTAGTATCATAATTAATTATATATGGGCTCTAAGATCATTTATGCACCTCTCCTCACCCATACTTGCTTGACCATTCTCAGCCTTTTTCTCATTTTGATTTATTTCTTTATATAAACATTAAACAAAATGATCGTATTTACTGCGTCAATTGTACTTTATGTTTCCGGCATGCATCGCATGGCTTCCTGTCTAGGTTAAATATTAATATATTATATCTTAAAACGACGTCACAGTTGGCGTTTCAGTGGCCAAACTTTGAATTTCACTAACTGCAGCACACAAGACCTCCCCTTCAAAAACACATAAGCCAAAATCGTTCCCTTTCCTTCCTATCTTCGCCAATTGATCAGCAAGCCGATCCTGTTCTCTGGCAATCCACATGCAATTTGAGAATTCAAAAGTTTACAGGTAACTACTGATTTCTTTTACGATGTTTCGGATCTGTGGTAAGGATTGGCTGCTTCCTTTGATTTCCTTGATTAGGGTTAAGCAATATGAACAAAAGATGACTCTCCTCCATGTCTTGGCAGACGCTAGTCTGATGGAAGTGAGGAGGGCTTCCTGTCTACTTTGTATAATTCCTAGCCTCCGGAAATTGGACCAGAAGTACTCGAAGAATTGGTAATATAATTGTTTGTTACAAAATCAAACATCCAATAACAAGATATAAAAAGATATTAATTAAGTGTAACAATAAATGATATTAATTAGGTGTAGCAATATCTTACAATTCTATCGCCATGTCAGATAACTCAGTGTACATCACATTAATATTAAGAAGTAAAATTAAAAAAATAAAAAGTTTGCAAAGGAAATAAAAAGAAAAATTAATAAAATTTAGAAATCAAATAAATTAGAAATAATTCAGAAAAATTAGCCGAAGCTAAAAAGACCAAAGAGCATGAGAAAATTTGTGTAAAAACTAATAACTTGAATTAAATTAAAATATTTGATGTCCTCTCACACTCATACCTCAACTTGTCAGTTCACTTCTTGTTTAGGTGATTCCATTTCATTATATTACGTGAGAAAATTCCATTACAACTATGACAAGTGAATGAATTAGTATTAATTATCTGATTCATTATCGTAAATATTATTAATTATAGAAATTTAATTATTAATCTTTCACCATATCATCATGTGGCCACAGGACCTTCTAAAATTTTGTCTTCTAGTTACCTTATAATTTGCTTCTGAATCAAATCTGAAATAATGCACCTCCAAATTTAATAGCACTAATAACTTAATAACTTAGAAAAAGGATCAATGAACTAGTAAATAAAAAATATTTGATCTAATTTTCTTCATTGTTACGACCTTTAAAAGTAAAAAAAAAAATTGTTACGTACTTTCCTTTTTTTCACAAAAATGTCATTGAGCTAACTCTATTATATTTTTTTTTATATGTTGATGTGGTTGCTAATTTATCATTCTTTCTTGTTAATATGTCATTTTTATTTACACATACACAAATAAATAAGAAAATTTGACCAAATGAGATCAGATTTATCACTATTACATAACAAAACTAGATTTGCTGTTGCAAATCTGCTATGATACTGAGTAAAATCTATCAGTCGACTTTGAAAGGTTGGACACAATACTTACATAACTGTTTAAAGTAATAGTTGGTTTACACTCGTGCTTGCTATATTCTAGATATTTTTATTATCTGTCAGTATATAGTTTAATTTTCAACACTTTCTATGTTCTTGTATAATAAAAATGTCATGTTAGCAATAAAAATATCATGTCAGCATGCTATGTCGGCAATTTAAGAAAGTTAACATCGTGACATTTAGCGGAAAAAGGAAGAAACGTGATAATTTCTTATATTTTTTAAGGTTATAACAAAGAAGGAAATTCGTGAAGTTTATCCTTAAAGAAATAATGCTCTTTTTGGCAATGGGAAGTGCAAAGATGCATATATTCCATCCATTACCTTACGTAAAGAAAGTTTCTAATGAAAAAGTTATATCACGTAGGGAATGCTGACATATTATATTCATTAGTTATATGCTTTTTCAACTAGGATTATCAATTTTTTATATTTATAAGTAAATTTTAGAATTTAGAAAATATATGTATAATTATTGATTATATGTCAACTTCTGGTTGGATGGATATCATAAGTCGTCATGAATATTTGATATAACTGCTTCATTGAAAACTTCCTCGCTATGAGGAAGGTGTTATGTCGATTAATAATAAATAATTAAATTATTTTTCCAGAATCAAGAGACCTGGGAAAGCCTTGCCCTTGCAGTTAAAGGTTTTAAGAGTATTAATCTCTTTTGCTATTAAAATTGTTTTCAAACTGCATCACTACTTAAGTCTAAACTTAACTGCCACAACATTTCTTCAGAAACAAATTGTAACTCTTTTCCTTATTTCATGAATTAAAAGTACATTAGCGGACTGTATTTGTTTTATATTTCCCAACATTTTCACGAGCTTGTCTTGTTTTTCTCGCAGTCGTTATACACAGTATAAAAGAAAGGGCATGATTATAGATTTACTGAATATAGCTAATTCACAATCACCAATGTTTATAGACAGTATTATTTGTCTCTCTCTTCTCATCGAGTCACTTAGGGTGTGCTACTTTACATGGAATATTACAACTTTAGGTCGCCTTTAAAATGTGTGAATATAAAGTGGGGTTGAATTTAAATTTCCCTGGCCAAAAGTTCATTGTCGGGCCGGCACACAATGCTGAATCATTGCATCCTAAAATAATATTTTCAAAGCACAGCTGGCCTCCACCTTGTGGTGAAATTACAAAATGCCCATAGGTCTCTCTTTTTAAGGGGGAAAAAGGTGGAAATGAGTGGGGGCATTATTGTAAAATACACCGAATTCCTATCACATAAACTAGTACACTATCATGTCTTCATTTGCTGTCCCAACAATTTAAAATGCTTCTCTAATATAACTGTTTGCATATTATCACCTAAATTTCAGGTAAAATATCAAATTTTTATTTTATTTAACTTTAATCGTCATGAAACAATTATTTCAGAAAAGAGAACATTTTAAAATGACTTTGGTGGAAATATAATAGAATATTTTAGAGTAAGATAAATCTGATCAACTACATAAGTTATTTATTTAGGATAGTTTTATATTGAGTAGGAAAAAGAACATTTTAAAATGAGATCATGTTTCATCGATTAAGCCGGTTACATATTTACGATAAGTTTGTATCAGATTCAGAGTATCTGGGCATTTGTTAATTGACTTACAAAGTGGCAATATAATATGGCTACTAATATAATCACTAAAATGAGAAGGTAAATAATGCAGTGGTTACACAGCATGATAATGTTAATGTAATATATTCGTCTAATCAAAATTTGACATAGAATCAAAGTATATACAATTGTAACTATTAAATATGAAAAACCCTAAAAATATTATAAGAATCATAACAAATAGTAAATTCTAATTGAATAGTTATATCATGTCAATATCATCACGTGATATAACTGTTATGTTAGAGGAAAAAAGAGGAAAAAGATATTCCTAAGTAAACCCTAAAAAAACTAGACAATGACTAGGGTAGAAGACGATGAACTTCTTCACATGGAGGAACTATTTTCCCATACTCTTTGGGGTCCCTTTCCTGCCTTGTCATGTGACATTATCAAAGGCATATATGATTCTTGATCGATCACAGAGGAAAGCAACAGCTCGTCATATACATTTTGAGTCACTCGAGGAGATTAAAATAATGTGGTATGAGTTTTGAAGGGAGAAATGGGTGTCCTTCAAAGAAAAAATCTGAAAGTTAATTGTTCAAGTTTAAAATGACTAACACCTATTTTTCAGAAATTGAAATAGTGTGTTTTAGTCCCCTTTATTAAGTTAATGAAGGCTATTTCTGAAACCCAATTTCTCAACAGATTCTTGCATAAGTTTGGTTCACCACGACATAAATGGACTTAACTAATAAATATTTCATGTGTTGTCAAAAATTATCACATCAACTTTTTGATTCATTAATTATATTATTTTTTAAATATGATTTGAATTTCCCCGTTTCCTCACGTGCTTTCAGGTTAGAAGGGACATGGGTTCCTTCCCAATTCACCGCAGAAACCCTAAAATTAGAGGGCAGTGTTCTTTAAATTAGTTAACCCGAGCATGTGATGAGGAGACATCTCCTTTATCATTTGTACAAAATCTTTCTTTACCTCATCCTGCGTGCGGTACAATCATGCCATTGGATCTTACTAAGACCGGGAACTGCCAACAACCAAAAGCCCTCTCTGCATCCTTCTTCTAAATCTTCCTCAACTCGCGAGAGTCCTAGAACTTGCACGTGTCTGAAGGTGCATTCAAGGTATAATCGTAGTCTCCAAACAATTGGTTGGTCATACGCACACCTTTTTCCTAAACTACGACTTTACAGTATCGTAATTATTTCAAATGTAAAGAATGCACTTGAATTCAGTGTCCTATTTATTTGGACTACTAAGAAAAGTTCACATTCGTGTTGTTTGAAACTTCTTGAGAGCTTGGATTGAAACTAATTAAACACATAATATGATTGTAACCTTTTATTATGCATATATATATTTATATATGTACGTGTGAATTGATGGTGGGATGAGCCAACTCAGCCTGGTCTGCTTAATACGGGCTAGGTTGGCTGGCGACTGTCTCTCTCTCTACGAAGGATTGAGGCACTAGCAAGCGTGTTCTCGGAAGATGCAGAAGGTGATTCTGCGAAGGTTTTTGATTCGGATTATGCACCCGAATTTCGAGACAAGCTGGTGATTGCTCGGTGTAGATCTAAGCCCAGTTTCGTGGCAATTTCATGGTTCAGTATAGTGTGTTAAAAGTTATAGCTTCATGAACCGTGTCTGTGAGGCTCCAGTTCGATAAAATAATCTGATTTCCCTTGATTCAAAGAACTCCAGTAATGAAAATGTTAAAAATGAACTGTTAAAAAAATGAAAAATGAATACTACAAGAAAACTGCTAAATACTGATGGAGGTATTCGTCGGTATTCCATCGGTAATTTGGTTTACTGACAGAGTACCAACAAATTTTCAACGGAACTCAGCCGTCGCGTTTTCCCTTGTCGGGAAATTGCCTCCGTCGGAAATCCATCGGTAATTGCGATGGATTACCGACGGAATATATCCGTCGGTAATAGAGACGGAATAGTGATGGATTATCCATTGCTAATTCGTGTTGAACGAAGGAAAATGCCAATGGAAGTCCATCGGAAGTCCATCGGAAATCCATCAAAGTGTTTTTCGGCAGAGAAATTTTTATGAATATTGATATAGTTTATTTTATTGTTATTTATATGTTAAATTTATCCATCAAAGGCTCGAGGTGGTGCACGGAGAGGTCTCGGGGTTGGCGCTTGATGGATTTGGCTGAGGCTTGGGGTGGTGGTCGGTGCTCGGTGGTCCGGGTAGAGCTCGGCAGGGCTGGCCGTGTCTCGGTGGTGGGACTTGGAGGTCGGAGCCGTTCATCAAGCTCCCAAGTAAATCTCATAATCGTAAACTCATTAGCATTGGCAGGTAAATAATGGGAATACCTTTGCAACCATGACATTTGAAGACGTCCACCTGTGATGCTGCGAGGATCGGGCCTAGCACCTGGCAGGTGCTCGCACTCATCTGCCCAAGGCATGTGGGTGATGTTTGTCACAACATCTCCGTCGATAGGTAAGCCCAGCTGAATCATCATGTCCTGCAATGTCACGGTAACTTCTCCGTGTGGCATATAGAACGTGTGAGTCTCTGGTCTCCACCTCTCCACTAATGCAGTGATCACGTGCCCGTCTAGTTGGATAACAAGAATCCGAGAGACGCCATAAAAGCCAGATTACTGTAAGTATGGATCCAGATGATCATCAACATGCAGGACATCCTCCTCGTGTCGTAATGTCGCCTCACGTCAATGACAAACAAGTGTTGAGCTATCCTACCTTGCCCACACTGCCTCGAATTGATGTCTCTCCTGCAGTCGGAGTAGTGATCTATCCATGGGTCCTAGATCCATCTAAAAGTACATATATAAAAAGTTGCTATATTGCCAAAAAAATGAAATAACAATACATGTGCTGTAAATATAACATCTTTTCTCTTATGAATCTTGAACCTTTCTTCGCTTAGGACAGCTTCTTCGATTATATCCATCGCGTTTGCAAAAGTTACATGTTATGGTGCATGCAGGCTCCCTAATATCCATCTTATTATGATATCTTTTCGACCTAGGCCTACCTATTCCTTGAACGAGATTATAATATGGAAGAGCCGTTAGAAAATCTATCTGAGGCCATCTGACCATGTCTCCAATTGGATGGAACTTAACTTGATAGCATAGTTGTTGATGCATCCATGAATACCATGGACCCACAAGTTGGGAGCTATCCATATGAAGTGATGCCATGGCGGCTATCGCAGGAGAACATTGCATCTTATTAATCTACCATTTATTATATGTGCACTCTTGACCATTGACATTAACTGTATGGAGATAACCACCCTTACTACCATTACATGTGTGTCGCTCACTTGTTATAATCTCAAACTCACTGATGATTCGATCAAATGCAATGACAGTATGAGCATTTGATGTCTACCGCCATTTTTGCAATTTCTTAGCAACCACGGGTGAACATTTCTCATTCACTAATACTCGCAACCGCCTCGTCAAGACTAGATTGAAAATATTGAATGCGATTATAAAATATCTTCTTAACAAACGGTGCAACCAGTAAGGACCTTGCATATTTCAAAACGGCATTGTAACTCTCACTAAGGTTTGTTATCATAAAACCATGTTGGTAGCCTCCATCGTATGCCCGTGTCCATCTCTTCACATCCAAGTTCAGAAAGTAATCAGGTGCCGATTCTTTCATTTTCTTCACTTTATCCATATACTTTGCAAATTTCTTAGGTTGGCATTGCATCAAGGCTATAGTAACAAGTCTTTTCAATGTTTGATTATTGTGGACCTTGTTAAAAATACTAGTCACATGTCTAATACAAAGTCACCATTGAGCAAATGGTGGCTGTCATCCAACGCTCTGATTGCATTAAAAATGTCAGCATGGCGATTAGATATAAGACATAAAGTCATCGGATGACGACCAACAACGTATTACTTTAAGTGCATTAAAAACCAAGATCACGAGCTATACGATTCCTCATGAACTAATGCAAAAGCCAGAAAGAGAATATGGTTCACACCATCCATAATGCATGAAATCAGTAATTTATGTGAATATTTGTCATACAAGAATGTCTCATATATACTAACAATCAGCCTACAGTATGGAAAAGCGTGAACACATTGACCAAATGTCCAAAATACTCTTCGAAAAATTACTTGATCATGGTGCCAGTTCGAATCCTGGATTGGTAACTTGCAAGGCATTCAGAAGACTTGGTAATTCTGCATGAGAAGAGTCCCAATAACCACTTACCGTCTCAATCACTCTCCTCTTACCATCCTAGACTCTCTTCCTTATTACTAAGTACCCGAATGTATCAGCTATACTTTGTCGCAATTAGAAACCTTCACATCGAGCAATGTCCTAACTTGATTTAAGAAATACCAACTCATAAAATTACAATCTAGCTGTGGATGGTCTTGATTAAGAATACACATATATGAGGTCCTTCAGCTATTGTAACAGCAAATGCAAAATCATGACCTTTTTGACATGCACGAAGTCGCCATCTACATCCTTTGTGCCTCTTAGTGGATAATATCGACCATACTCTCTTATCAAATTCATCAAAAAAGAAATTATAGTGGTTCTTGATATGATGTACGTTCACAGCATAAATCAAATCAGCTTTCTTTTTAAATAAAAACATTCTCCATTTGCTTCTTCAATTATTATGTATCCATCAGCACCGTCGTTTCTATTAAAAAAAGGAATTGAATCCTCAATGAAAGTGTGACTATGGTCAGATATTGGGTTCTCATCCATCAGATTATCGACCATCACAGCTTCTACAGACTATGGAGATAAGGGATCAATTGATATATCAAACTCAAAGTGAGCAAATGTGCCACCAGTCTCAATCTCTTCATCTAATAATGTTTCATCGATATCAATAGACAACTCATGTAACACTTCATCGACCTTTCTTTCATCATCATCATCATCATCATCCTCAATGTTATTTTTTCACTCATGTTAACATCATTTTCACACCGATATGCTTCCGAGGTCGAATGCATTACTAAGGTAGTATTTCTAAGATTTGCTTCAATCTCACGTTAGTGGTACCTTGTACTTGAACTTGTACTTGAACTTGTACTTGAACAAACAACTTTGAAATTTGAACTTGTACTTGAACTTGTACTTGAACAAACAACTTTGAAATTTGCAATTCACTGCCAAATTCAATAGTATCCATAAGATTCTCTACACCTTCATCATCAATTATAGGAATCAAACTATAATTCACATAAGTTGACTGAAAAACTATGACATGTCTGTGAAACACCTCTACTCTAGATAAGCACAATAAACTCTTACAATTCTACAAAGTCTGTCCAATAATTTATCATATCTTGTATCACATCTTACTTTGATTTACTTAACTGGTAGCTTATCATAATATGACTCATCTTCACCGCATAAGATATTTCTATGGGCATACACCACAAGTTTAACATGATTTATCATTTCCAATTTAGTTAAAATATCAAACTATAAATATTAGTGTATAGTACATGTGTTATATTGCTCAAATACTTCATTTGATAATTTTACAGATAACTCACTGCATTTTAGCATGATTCATAACTTCACTTCATTTCATAATCTCATGACCAATTCACTACATTTCACCATCAATTTACTACAGTTCACTAATTTCATAATTAGTTTACTTTATTTCACAATCTCACAACCAATTCACTACACTTAGTAAATTTCATAACCAACTTCACTTCCTTTCACTACTTCACAAATAATTCACTACATTGCACTATTTCACAACAGATTCACTACATTTTACCAATTTCACAGATACTTTACTCCACCAAACCCTAAATCAAATCCTAATCTATACAATCAACAAAAAACCACATAATTAACAATAATTATAGCCAACAATTTGTAACCTGTAAACTACTATGAACAAATAAATCATTCACTCACTAAAAATTGTACTTAATCAACATAATTTCAACAAATCCTAAAATTCTTAGAGCCCTAAAAACTTGAAGAAAAATTAGGGCAAACTCAAATGAAACTTCACATACCATAGAGAGGGTAGCAGAGGTTGCAACAGAATATCCGAATCGGGAGAGATCGCAACAAGCACGGACTCAGGGATAGAGAGGAACAGAGGAGGGGGGGATGGCGAGCTGCTGTGATTTTGCCCTCGCAGGGCCATTTTTATCGACAAGAGATTGCAGATCTCTCTTTGCAAAAACCCACCGTTCAGTCGTGCAATGAGCTGAGATCGCAGTTTGAACATGCTGTTTTAGTACAAAATTGAGGTCGCGTGTTCAACATGCAATCTCTTAATGGTAAAAATATAAATATTTTGATTGGGATAATTTTTAAAGAATTATTTTTAAAAAATACTATATTTCCGTACATTCCTTTCCTCCTGTCCTGCAATCTAAATAAAAGCAATCAACATTACTCACACGGAATGGAGAATGGAACAGCAGAGGCGCAACTCAGTTTAGCCGCTCCCCTTCCAACATCTCCGAATGAATAAACAACGATTCTCTCTCTCTCTCTCTGTCTCTCTGTGTTGAAATTCGGAGATGTTATTGTCTCAGCATAGAAATCCAGTGACCTCTCGGGGGGTTTGGGTCGTCAGAGCTCGCTTCCTCTCATCCACCGCTCCTTCTAGGTTCTTCTACCGGTATTCTTGCTTTCTTCTTTCTGCAACCTCTGACTTGTTTGTTCTTGCTGTGGTCAATGGATGGTCAGTGTATCACAGAAATATGCATAAGTATTCGTTCAGAATGCCCGATGCTGACCTCGCTGAACGAAATCTCGTAGCCTCAACTCTTTAGAGTGGGGTAATTCAAATCACTTCATGGTTGGGGTCTGTTCCTCTTCGGAATCTGATCGATAAAACATAATAAAATCCGTATTTATGGGGCTCTGAGAAAGCTATCCTTGCTCGCCGTTGCTGCCACGTTGATCCCCAAACTCGAAGCACCATCGGAGGAGGACGAGGACGAGGACGGGGGAGGAGATTCTCTCAATTCATCCATTTCTGCTTCTCCTTCTCGCTCCTCGCATTTCACCAGTTGATCGTGAAGCTTCTGGTAAGTCCTGTGGCCTACTCCTCCACCGGTATCATCTGTTTCAGATTAGGCGATTCTGTCTCTGGCGGAGTTTTGTTCATCAGTTCGATGATTTCTGCAGTCTGGTGTGTGATCTGGCTTGACGGTGACGGATGATGGAGTTGCCGAATGCGGGACGGCGAAGAAGGATGCTCTGGTAGTCACGAAGAAGCGCAAAGGGCTCATTTCTAGCATTTGGAATGGGATCGAAAGAGGCATCTGTAGTTGCGCTGATGAAGCGGAGAAGATCCCACACTTGGAAGCGGATGCTCCTCCGTCTCATCCTCTTCTCCGTCATCCTTGAGGTGCACAAATCAATCAGTGGTCAACTAGTAGTGCCTGCCTAATGTCCGACTAGACTTGTAGTGCAGAGGAAATGGATCTCTGTCGTTGGACTAAAAGAGTGGATTTGTGTGGCAATGTGTTTGGAGTGGCTGGTTCGTTACCTGAGGTTGTTTGGAATTTCAGATTATCGCGGTGGGATATGCTATTGTGACAGGAAGGACGTTAGATTTGGATTAGACGACTAGAGGTTTTAGAGATCTTGTGATGTTCCTCCTGCCAGCCTTATCTCTTGCTTCCTACTCTGCTCTTGTGAGATTCATGAGGAACTTTTTAAGTTTTTGGATTGATTTATCTGAGCTTCTGTAGGAACTTACCCATCCACCATTGACTTGACAGTGATGCCAATTACATTTATGATAATTCTTATAAGATGTATTGATCGCTGCAATTACATTCACTTATGGCGGACATATTTAAGTTGGATTTATGCTTTAAGATGGCAGCAGATTTAGTGGCTTAGCTCTTTGTTGAGAAGATATATGGATTAGTAATATCATGATTTCATCAGCCAAGAGAGGAGTTCTCATGTTCTAGTTGAGTTTGTCGATGATGCCGTTCTTAAAATTGATTTTCACTGCCACGGCAAAAGTGAAACACATATGTATTTGGAGGATACCTGAAGCTGCACAGACCTACTTTATTCATTTCTGTTTTACTACGGTGGTGGATAGAGGCTAAGAATTTTGCATGGCCGAACTTTTTCTTGATTCTATGCCTCGGATTTTCTCATCATTTGATTAAGGTGACCCGAAGGCCCAGCGAACAACGTTGGAGTGGCTTAGGACTGAGAGTCAAGCAAAAATTGAAGAACTCAAAGAAAGAACAGACTATTATACCACTCACCAACTCATTCAGGTGATCATTAGAGTTCTCGAGTGCTTGATCTCGACTTTTTGGCTTGTATGTGATATTTAATGAACAAATAATTAGTCCTGGAAAATATGGTCTATTTATGATGGTGGAAATAATTATAATGATAAATTTTCCCGAGGCATGTGACAGATGTAATTCAAAACTTCGTGTAAACAATAGATAAGCATAAGACTTTTTTCTCGTCTTATTTTATTTATTCTTATCTTATTTTATTTATTAAACTTTGCCAAATAAATAAGGTGCCCGGCGCTGCAGCGGATATTTTCCCCCCACTGTATAACCGTCGAAGACCGACGGGGTGAGTGAGGGGGGCACAAAGTGCTTTCAAGAAGATGGGCCCCTTTTATGTAACTGTCGAAGAACGACGATCCCCCGGCGAATAAACCTAAGATCTTCTCTCTCTGCTCCCTGCTCATTCGTCTGCTCTTCCTCTCTCTTCTATCTCGCTTCTCCTTCCTCTTCTCTTTCTGTCTTCTTCATCCTTTTAACTGAACAGGAAGACTTCTTTCAGAAGGGTGGCACAGATCAGACATGTGAGCCGTGGAGAAGAGCAATCACTCAGGTTCTGATCTTCCTTTTTACTTTTGCGTATTTGGCCATCTCTTCCTCGGCTGCATGAACCAAGCAGGATGAACCTTCTCAGCCCTCTTTCTATGTTTGATTTTGGGCCTTTCTCCAAGGATTTTATCACGAACAGGAGGATTAATTTTGCAGTCATAATTCATTTATGTAAATATTTTACATATATTCTTTATTACATACACAAAGAAAGAGAAATAGGAGGAATCTTTTCTGTTACAGAGGGAGCTCCTACGTGAGCATTTTTTGTACAGAACAAACTGTATATAAAAGGCAATACAGAAGAAATGAAAAGCTGAGCTGATTGCTTGCTCCATCCTCTCGTCTTCAAGCTTGGTTTGCACTCTGCATTTTCTGAGCTTCAGTCATCGACTTTCCTTTCCCTTGCATTGATTTTCTTCTGATAGATTTCGCTAAGGTTCTCAACACCCTCAGGATTAGGTCTCTGGAATTGGCCAACGAGTTCGTGATGCAGTACATGACCTGTCCGTGGTTTGCTGAGGCCTCAGTCATTAACGCGTTTAATATATACATGGAAAAGGTTTGTGTTCGTGTGCTTCAATTGCATTGAATTTGTGGTGCTTACAATTCATGTTTCTGGAAAGTTGGCTGTGTACAAATCTGGGAATAAGAGGTGGAGTATACTTAGTGACAGGCCTTATACCTATGATTATCTGATTCTCTTTAATAATAAATTTCTTGCTGTTGATGGGCATGGGAGGACTGTGAATGTTGGATTGGATTTGGATTTTACTGTTATCACTCCCAGGTTCCGAGTGAGACAAGAAGTCACCTTGTCATTAAAGATGAATTTAACGTGATAATTTCTTGGTACAAATTGTTCCTGATAAATTATGATTTTAAATCAAATCAACAGCTTAATATACTGGTAATTTTGGATTGGATTAGGCCTTGGTGTTTGTGATGTATTACTTGCCTTTGCAATTCCTAGGTGAGCAACTTAAGCACTCATTGAAGGAACTGTTCTAATTGGAATGTTCTCATATGTGTTTTAAACCATTTCAATTCACCATTTTCTGCATTGCTTGGAGTATACTCTCATGTGTTTTAGAAGTGAAATTTTCTGGAAAGTTTTGTTTCCTACAATGAACTTTCTGACTGCATAATTATTCCTTTTTTTTTTGGCCCCTTAGTCAAAAAGAAGACTTCTAGGAGTGTAGTATGAAATAATTTATTTCTCCTATGCTAAGCTAAATGTTTGAATTGGTGAGCTTCCAAATTCTTTCTAGTTATTGTTATTGGTAAGATTTTACTTTCACTCCCCCTTTTATTGTCCTATGTTCTCCCAATTACTTCTCCATGTAGATATTTTATTTTATGTTTCCCTTTCTTTCCAGGTTATGTTAGTGTGAAGGTTGCATCATAGGAACCTTGTGAATTTGGTTGTGTACTGTGCTGAGAAGGGCCAGCACATGCTGATATATTTCTACATGAGCAAAGGAAATTTAGCTTCTCGTTTGCATAGTAATTCAACATTCTATCTTCATCAGTGACATTATATCATTTTATTTTCCTATCAATATATGTTCAGTCTACTAATGAATGACATTTGTTCCATTTTGCAGATGACAGCAAGGCTTAAACTGGTGGCGACGGGCTTGGAGTATCTTCACGATTGTGGAGGACTTGATTTAAGCTTGAATCTACCATTTATTGATTCAAGACCAAGGAAAAATGCTTTGGCTAATGGTGCGATGGGAATTGGCTCAGAGTCATCTTCTAATTATTTTCAGTCTTAAGGTGTTTGGCCTACCTTTCTGATTGGTAACTTACCTGTTGAGTGTATTTTCTTCTCATTGATTCCTCGCGTCTCTCTCTTCTTTTTTTTTTTTTTCCCTGGTCTCAGTAAGCTAGATAGTTTTTCTTTGTGATAAACAGTGTTCATGCCACAAGGGATTTCTTTGCTCGGCTTAGATAGGACTTGGATACTCATGGAGCAGCTTCATCAGATGGAAGGTCTTTCCTGGTGAGGGCATTTGATCTTATGGGTGCATGCGAAATTCAACCTATTGACATAATTCAACAGTGGCTTAACCATCTAGAGAGAAACTGTAAGGAAGTTTGTCCTGTAACTCTCTTATCTCTGGAGTCATCAAAATTCATTAGCTGTGGCATAATTCCCTGTACTAGCAAAATTGCTTGAGGCTACCTTGATATTGCATAAATGCAACATTTTTTAACAGATAAGATTCCTTTAGCTCTCTGATGCATCATTCTGGTGTTGATTTGCTTGATAATGTTGGCTACACCATTTTGGCTTTTTTTTTTTTCCCCAATATGGTTTCTACCTTTGACTGTTATTCTGGTTTAAGTTGTTAAGTAGTTTTCCTTTATTTGCTGTGATGAGGATTCTTCTTCCCAAACTGTCAGTGCTACTCTGCAACTTGGATCATCTGCAGCACTTTATGTTTAATTTTTCTAATATGGATGCCATCTTTATTAGATTGTTCTAGCAGAATTTTCACCTCAATCTTATGCCTATAGGAATGCGGTTAGTTGCTTATGCCAATTCATTTGCAGATACATGGTGTTGGGGGCAATCTTCGCAGTATGTCTGCTTCAGTATCAACTCTCAAAACAACCGTTGGTTGATACATGCTCAAAGCGTCTTGTCTGGGCCTGCATGTATTGCTGCACATGTCGCCCTGAAGTCAGCTTTTGTACTGGTATATTGCATGTATTGTTCTTTTTGGCTACTCATTTTATAACAAAAAATGTCTTATCCACCCAGTGATGCAAATGTCAAATTGAAGCCCGTAGACAGAGAAATTGCAAGGATAAACCTTAATGAAACCTGTGCTCGTAACGCACAGAGCCAAACCATTTCGTTTTTAAAAGAAGGGAACTCACTTATCTCCAGCTGTAATTATCAACATGGTAGATTTTTCCACTTTTGCTTTATGGCCAATTTGTTGATTCGTCCATATTAATTGGGCATTTTGCAGGGGTTTCAGACCGTACACAAATCCCAGCCGTGTCTGGAAGTGAAGGCGTGTTGAATTATCGAGGAAGTCTTCTAATGGTAGCTTTACTCCATCTCCTATGGGTCAGCCTTTAGGGACACAAACCTCAAGCTCCCAGTCCTTCACATAACCAGACCTCAAACAATTATTCTCCCATATTTCTCCAGGCGGGTGCTGTTATATGTCTTCCTGCCATCATCCATGAACAGTTTTTAACTTTAAAAAAATAACATAATTTCAAAGAGTTGACGATATGCTTTGTTTGACGATATGCTTTGTGAAGGGAGTTCATTTAGCTATAATTGAATGACTTGACATTTCCTTTATTTTTGGGAGGGGACATTGACTATGCCGGAGGTTTCTAATGCTGTTACAGCAGGCATTGTTTAAGTTATCTATATCTATAGACTATAAGAGAGTAACAACCGTGGCGAGTATCAAGGAATTACCCACCCGCACGCGCATGATCCCAAAAATGCTTTGCTTTGAAGCTGCCAAGTTACCAGGCCCTTCACTGTCACTGAGGTGATTTCCCCTTCATCCCCTAATGCATTCATTGCTCTCCTTCTCTTTCACGTTGTCTCTGTTCTTCTCTTCTCCGTCTTTACATGTAACATTCAATTCCTCTTCTCTCTTCTAGTCAAAAACTCTTGCCTTCGTCTTCTGCTTGGCGAAACCCATCCCTCTTGCTTTCATGAGCGGCAGAGAGCACAAGAGGTCTTGCGAGAGTCACAGTGGTAGAGCGAACAACCAAGAAACCTATGCTGCCTGGTGAGAAGATGTGCGGTCAAAGATCAGGATTTTGCTTCATTTGCTCCTCAGGTAATGCATTTCTATTCTGCGATGAGCCTTAACGCATTGGAACCCAAAGAGCCATTTTGTTTTCGCATAGTAAACCGACACTTTTTGTCTTACGACTCACCTGCTTAGGTGAGTGAATGTGATATGAATCAAGACAAGAATTTTATGAAGGGAAGTCAATACCAGCTACAATGGAATGAAGAGCAGACAAGCAACAAGATAGCAAGCAATATTTGCTTATATTTGTTAAATATATCTAGTATATTAGAATTTCAATAAATTAGGAAAGCATATTTTTGTTATCTTTAGGAAATATTGTGGTTTCCTAGGAATATTCTTAAGATATATTTTAGATATATTTAGATTATATTTACCATATCTTTAGGATAGCTGATAGGATATATTTACAAATTTTATATTTTTATTAGGAGTCCATAAATATCCAAGTGGTCACATTGTATTTTTCATTCATTCGAATAATGGATCAATAAGAATGAGTTCTTATTTTATTTGGTTCTTTAGAACCGCCGAACTTATCGGAGTAATCCGTGACGTTCATTCAGATGAACTAATAAGAGTAATCCGTGGCGTTCACCCCGACTTATTAATCAACCCTTCCATAGTTGATTGTGACGTCTTCACTATACCAAGGTTCTTACCTCTTTATAGGTAATGGGTCAAGGTTCCACCTTTCGAGCTTGATAAGGACACGTTTCTTGAGACCTTAGTCGTATACGGGTTTCGTCACTAGTTAGTGAGGTTCATATCATACTTGATATCGGGTTTCATCACGGTGTTGGCGAGGTTCGCATCAGAATGTGAGTTGCAGACAAACTCAAGAAAGTGAATATGTTATTCTCGCTGAAATACTCAATCGAACATAATCGATGATGATTGAATGTGGGTTATACCGATTTGTGCTTATAGAATCTCAATTTGCAAGGAATAAATAGCTAGGCATGTCTATATATGGGCCCCTGCATTCCATCGGGCCGGATCTCACCAGAGTGAGCGAGCAACTTCAGGACAAATGGACAAGAGAACCTGCCTACAAGCAAGGCCGAGGTCAAGGTCAATTTTTTCATGTCGCTTATACAATCATAGAACGGTTAACAACTTTTGGTGATAGAATTATATAGAATTTTATTTTCAACCAAACAATTATATTATCAACTTTTTTTAATACTTTTGGTGCAATTTTTGGAAGTTGAGAATTATACAAATTTCAGGAGATAATCTCCGGTCTACAAAGGGCAAATTGAAGTTGTCCCAATGAATAGGTAAAGATGGGTTTGGTCAATTAGAATATTTTGGGCATGTTGCTACTTTTTCCATCTTCAATGTCGTGAAATAATCCTACATCGAAGAGATAAGCGCTTTCCTAACTTTCAAAGGGCCATCTAAGGGAGTGGTTGGTGGTGGAGCTGAAGGATGAGCAACTTTACTCACAATTTGGATAGGTTTTCATCAACTGTTTTAAACATTGTTTTTCTTTTTTATCCTGATTGTTGCTCAAATGCCATTATGCCAAACATGAAGCACAGACACCTTCAACACTGTTATGCTAATTTAGTTACTTTTATGTGAAATACTTCTTATTGGGTCTTGATACATTGAGCATTTTAGGGCACGTCAATGTCCTCCATTTAGAACTCTTGCACATACACGGGCATATAAGCTGGATTGAAAAGAATGCAACAGGAGCATATCACCTTTTTTATTCAAATGGGAGCTGCAGTTCAAGTTGGTGAAGAATGCATTCTTGCCAATCTTTTTTATTCCTTATCCTTCAGTTGAAGGCCTGATTTTGATGTCTCCCAGTCAAAAAAACATACTCTTAGAATCTGATCTATTCTAGCCTTTGCCACAAACGGAAGCAAGTTTTTAGTAGTTGGATTACTTGCTCCTGCATGTGCTTCTTTGTTGTCCCTCATGCCACCAGCTTAATGATGGTAGTAACACATTGATAATTTTGAATGTCTTTTTCTCTCTTTTACTCTTAACATTTGATATTGTTGTGCATATAGTTTGGAATGGCTTAGGTTGTTTTGCGCAACAAAGATTGTTCAGCATACGGCGTTCCACAAGTTATCAATGATAATGCTTAAATTTTGTATTTTCCGGTTCCAAATAAGTTGATTACTCATATAATAAGGCAAAAGCATATTACGATTTTCGCACAGACAACGCTTTTTCTAGACATTTCTTGATGGTAATGGATAGGTACTTGAAAGACTGTGGCATTACTAGTATGTATATTACTGTCAAGAAGATATATATATATACACGCACACACACATGTATATATTTATATGATTGTTCGGCTTGACTCTTAGCTTCTCTTGCATTGTCTCGAAAACCCATCAAAGTTGAATCTTTTTCTTCCGTTATTGTTAATTATCGATATATTTATCCAGTGCAATGGTTAATTGGTTAGTCAAGTTATTTATAAATATATTAAATCCTGTTAACACTTCTCTCATTAATTTTTTATGCACACGACTTTTTTATTTTTCATCTTTTGAAGTGATGTCGTCATCTTTATTTTTATGTTATTTTCTTCAACTAGCTATGAGAAAATTAAGAAATTTTTACATCCTGCAGTGTAGCGCGGGCATTGTTACTAGTAACATGTATATAACCTGGTTATTCTGGTCTTCTTGGTTGATTTCTTGGAGGACGTCGCTTTGGAAACCGTCTCCAATAACAGGAAAAGTGTAAATCCTTTGATATACTGCACCATTTCCTAACAGCACCGAGCAAAAAGGATCATACGACGTATTGCGGTTTAGCTTATAAATGGGTAGTGTATGGGCTGAGTTGGGTCTATTACTGGAGGCAGATTATTGGACCCGATACAGGCCCCTCATATTGCGCAGGCCGTTAGTGTATGGAACGGGCTTCATTGTACTGGCCCACTAAACTTGGGCCAGATCTTCCAGAACTTTTCCATACAGCATCATCCCCTACTGAGCATCTAATCCAGGTTTGGGCCCTGAGTGTAGTCTCGGCCACGGGCCGGTTTGGGCCCGGAACCGTTCTCGAATCGTGAGGGCTAAGGTTCAGGGCCGGTTTCACTTGCCTTAAAACTGGAACTGCCGGTTCCGAACCGAAATCTTACCGGCCCGGAACCGGCGGTTCCAAACCGGAACCGTATGGAAATTTTTTTAAAAAAAAAATCCCCCACCCCAGCCGGCTGTCCCCCCAGCTGTCCCCTACTCTACCCTACCTCCCCCTGCCCCCCTGCCCCGCCCCCCTACGCACGCCCCCCACGCTCCTGCCCCCTCAGTCCCCAATTGTATTTTTTTAATCTAATCTAAATAATTATTATATGATATAAAATATAAATAAGTTCGTTGTATAAATAGTTATTTAAATCTTAAAATTCGTAGAGTTGACTATTAATGGTTGTAAAAATTTTATACGTATCAAGAATTTAACTGTGATTTATATAACGAACTATTTATTAAATTAAATTTTATTTAATTTTAATAAAATGGAACCAGTCGGTTCGGAAACGGACGGAACCGTAATTTTGAACCAGAACCTTTCGGTTCCGAACCGTCCAAGAGAAGGTTCAGGGCCGGTTCCGAACCGGAATCGTCCGATTCAGGAACCGTGGCCAGGACTACCTGAGTGAACATATGTTCTGGGGAGGTGGAATCTGCCAAACTTACAATCATCAGCACTAGCAGAAGGAAAACTAAATGGAATAAATAACCATAAGGGAGAGAAGGCAAGAGAGTTTTAACGGAAGCTGGAATAAAAAAGGAAGTGTGTGGGACAAACTGATCATCGTGGGAAGGCCTGCCTTCCTCTCTTTACCCACCCGAGTAGAAAAACCCTACAAAATCCTGAAATTTTAATGTAACTAGGCTGACAACCCCAAGGCATCTCCTCCAAACAATCCCACTTTAAGCAAAACGTGATCCATTTGCCAGGAATAGAAGAATTATCAAAGCATTCAAACTCAGTCAAGGATATGAACAAATAGGGTAGAAACAGAAAATAGAAAGGGCAAGAAGCGATCAGCTTGCGGAGGAAGGTGAACACACAAAAAGTACATAGTTAGGAGGAACAATTTCAAAGTCAGCTTTTTCTTGAAATAGTGGAGAAAATCTAATATGAATGATATGAGTGAAAGGATGCATCAACATTTTTCTTAAACCCAGCTTCTTTCCCCTCTCCCTTTTCTGGACTTCAAGTTGTTGTTGGTGGGGCTGTGTAGAGGTAGTGACAAGATACTAATGGCACACAAGACTTTTTCTAGAGAATAGATAGTAATTCATGTACATCAATACCGAAACGGTTAAACCATTCACAATGAACTAAAAATTTCAAAATGTTGACAAAAGTGGATGCATGAAACATATTACAGTGATATGGTGACAAAGTAAACGCTTTTACAATATGACAATTGTAGGCCAATTCTTTTACATGGTATGGCATAGGCAGAAGAAAGCATGCTACAGAGATATTTATTTGTCAAGAAACAGATACTATTGAACAAGTTCAATTTACTGCCTGATCGTCTAATGCAAACAACATGCAGATTATAAGGATTAGATTGTCACGACCCAAAAATTTGGCAGAATTTCCCCTTATTTTTATCAATATCCCGTACTAAAAATAAACCTGCTTTAACATCCATCAAGATAATATCCAACCAATACCACTTCCACCAGACAATAACTCACCCTTCCACCATCCAAAAATCATCTCCACAAAAAATTCAGGTCATAATAGTATATACAAAATTATTACATATCTAACTTCCATAACCAATATCTACATGCAAGAAGCCTCACGTCGATCCCCGAAAACCAAAACGGCTATCCCAGGTTGCTCGGCCTTCTCTAACTTAGTTGAAAAGAAAGATTTCGCAGGGGGTGAGCTGCGAGCTCAGTGAGTACAAATTTCTAAAGTAAAATAATATCATAATATTATTTCTTAAAAATTCATAGACATATATATATTCACAACACAATAAAAATGTCAAATCATATTATGTTCAACAATATCATATATATAATGCAAACACTCAATCAATACAAACAATAGCCATGGGGTCGCACTCCCACTGCGACAGAGTTATGACGGTATCGATACTCCGCTCTCCGACGATACCGTGACCCCGCGAAATAATCAATATTAATATCAATCTTCCTCCCATCTCCCAGTGCCCTTCATCTACACACCTCACACCCGCGGGGGCCGCCCATTTCCGGCGGTAAGAACAGTTTTAAATTATCTGATCTTTATATCCGCTGGAAACCAGAGGTAAATTACTTCGATGGACATCAGCACTTGCTGGAAACCAAAGGTAAATTACCTCGATGGACATCAGCAGTACATTAAATCTCTCTCTTTCCACTTTATCTTTATATTTTCTTTCTCTTTCTTTCTTTCCTTTTTTTTTTGCCCATTTCTAGTCCGCCGGCTTAGCGGTCACCATGACTATTTACAAACACAATCAATAATACAGAATACGTATAATAATGCACAAATTGACATAGAAATTTCATAGTAATTAAAAATAATCTCATTCATACGTATCAATTTTTAATATAGTTAATATAATCTATTACCTTTACCATACACACACACAGAGGCAATCAGCATGCAACTGCATGCATTCCACCATGCATTCTAACATATATACATATATATTCATGAGCAATATATATATATAATATACTATAGATATTATTCTACGATGGAAAAAAGTACTCACAATCCCTTCGTGTAATTCCGTTGCTAAGCTGAGTCTCCAACATATCTAGTTTCAGTCTCCTCGGTTCCTATAATATCATTCATAACAAATCAAAATATATTATACATATTTATATCGAAAAGGAACCCAAAAATTATTCTGAGACATTATTTATTCTGCTTTTATTGACTCCGTACATATTTATATTGAAAAAAATCCCAAAATTTATTCTATGACATTATTCATTGTATTTTTATTGATCCTACGACTTTCACCTATCTTGTTAAAATTCATGGGGATGCGTCATTCTAATTAAATCCGATAAAGTTATATATATAACATTGAGTAATATAATTTATTTGATTAGAATTCAACCTCAATTGCATTTCACTCCTTTATGATTTCCTCCTCCGCTCTATGTGCTTTCATCCCAATCTCTTTCCCTTTTTTTTTCCTTTTTTTTTCCCGTAAACATCTTAATACATATATGCTGATGGATTAATTTGTTCTACAATGATCAATCATATTTCGTTCACATATCCTATAAACTGTATTTCTACACTCAAATCAGACCAACTATAGTATATTATCAAGTAATAAAATTTACTAAACTTAAAATAAAACCAAGTTATATCCTCTTTTTTCTTACCTTTCCTGCTTCCCTTCGTCTTCGTCTTCGTTCTTCTTCTTCTTCTTTCTCTGTGGTTGCTCTCTGTTCTGTTTCTCTTTTCCTTTCTCTCTAGCTTCGGTGGGTTTGGGGGAGAGAATTTGCCGTGGAAATGAAAAAGCAAATGGGGGTTTGAGATAAATACATGGGGTTTTTGAGTGGCGGTGGCAGAAAATATAACAATAATAATAATAATAATAATATATCAATTGGATTGAAATCTAGTGGCTGGGATGGGCTCACATAGATGAACAGAGGTTTTCCAATCAAAGTGCATTACAATTCTTACTGAAAAGAATTTTCCTGGAGATTATTAATTTTAATCAAGAAGGAAAAAGTCAGAGACCTTTTTGCTTGTAATCAGTATAGACTATAGACGAACTTTGAGATCGCGGTGACTCACTGAGGAATTCTGTCAAACGGGTAGGAAGCGGGTCACCAATGGAGGCGTGGAAGTTACTTCACTATAACATATGATTTCGCAATGAAAACTTGAGGAAAAGCGGGTCACTGAAGCTCAAAAACATACCTTCGAGTGGACCAAGCAAATCTCCCCATGATCATGGACCAAGCATGAGTTACATACGTTCATTCGAGTGGGCAACCTTCAAACTAACGATGGACCCCGTGATCATGGACCCAGCAGAACAGATCCATACATACGTGAGAGATATGAAATTGATAAACTAAAATCCCAGAAAGGTGATGGAGAGTATGGGTCCTAGAAATCCACTTAACTAAGCATAATTCACCGATCTGAGGTGGTTTAAATGCTCGTCATCAATCCCGTCTCTCCTGCAAACGTGTGGGTCTTCTTCTCCTTTCCTCGCATCTTAAGCGAACTGATCAAACGAAGAGTCATCGAAGAGAAAGTCTCTGCTCTCTGTCTTTCGACAATGATATCAACGGTAGAGAGAGAGAGAGAGAGAGGGATATACAATCAAAACCAGCAAATTGTAGGAACCATGGCCATCGCAGCAGAGAACAATGTGTACGGGAAGTTCTTCCATTTCCTTGCCGTGTTGAATCACAGTTCGCAGAGGTCAGTTCATTGAGTACAACCTCTTTGGAACCACCAGATTGAGCACACGTCTAAGTACCGCTCCCATCATCCCAATCTGCCATGGCGCTTACGGAACAGATAATGAAGTCTCCAATTTTCTGGTTTTATCGAGCAAGAGAAAGTGGAAGTGTGAAGAAAAATGCCTCAGAATGGTTGGCGATACTGGGAAACTGGGGAGAGCGGAAGTTGCAGTTTCCCTAATAAAACCGTCGAGGGAGGCAAAAACTGTTTCTGAGAGGGAGAGAATTACTGTAAAAGATACTATTACCCTTAAATGTGTGTGTGTGTATATATATATATATATATATAATTTTTTTTTTTTATGACAAGGTGTCGCGATCACCCGGGTCCGTGAAAACCCCACATGCCAGGTAAGTCCACGCTCTCGCATGTGTGAGTGGCCACTGGGGGGTTATCACTTAATGGCAAGTGCGCTTCCCAGGGATCGATCCCGTGACCTCCTAGGTATCCCCAGGATAGGGAAGCGCAATTGACCACCAAGCTACCACCTCAGTGGTTTAATGTGTATATATATTAAATAAATCCAACTCAAAGTAATATAGATTACATAAATGGCATTTGTAGTAACTCAAAAAATGAGATGACAGTACTTTTGATATAATAATAGAGATATAGATACTGAGGAGCAACTTTGGTATAACATGACACAAGATATTTATATAGCCTCACATCCCCAAAGGTCAAAATTGTTGGCATCAAGTAAGGAAATATGAGAATGGGATTGTTTAGACACTTATCATGCAAAATCTTTAGAGGTAACAAATTTGTAGCACCTACGACAAGAAAATTTACGATATCTTAGACAAGCATGCACCAAGATCACTTCAATAAGAGTTAGTTTAAAGCTCTTGACATCCCAATGGAAACATTAAATTCTTACGTTTAAAGGGTTTATAAAATAACTAAACTAAATGCATCTATGTCAACTAAATTGTCTTAAAAGTATTTTTATTAGGGAAGAGATTTGAAAAAAGAAATGCATCGGATAGGTTGGCACAACGAATTTCATCCGAACAAAACGTGTTTTGTTGAGGCATATCCAGCAGTTTCTTAATTAAATGGAAAGAGAGAACAATTTGAGCTACTTAGGCAATAAGTATTTCACTATTCCAAAGAGCAATGGTATGGTATTATCAAGACACTACTTCAGCAATAAGTGTTAAGCATCCTTTTTAATAGGTGAAATCCTCATATATATCTCCATTCCAGAAGCCTAAAAAGCAGTAATCACATTGCTCAATGGGATTTAATGTAAGGCGGCAACCCATATGTAGAAGGCAATATGCAAATGCTTCTCAAATATATAATAATTAAAGATAACCTGCTTAGTTCTAGGAAGAAAAAAACGATGACTATCATATCTAATTTGCCTGAAAATGCAGAGACAAACAAATGATGAGTTACTAAATGGGATTTACTGCTAAGGAAGAAAGTGTAACAGGTTGAGCTAATACTATAATGTCTCAGAAGCCATAACACCAAAAATAAGCATCAGTCAAGATAGAACAGGTAGCATTGGAATTTAAAATTGCAGTTGTTGAAGGACTTCCACTAGACGGCAAGATGTTGATTGACCCACTATAGGTAGCCACAGTTTAAACACAGAAGCGTGAATGATTTAAAAGTCTTGTAGATTGTTCTTAGCTGCTCTTCCTCAAGCAATGCTTTGAACGTCTATAATTGTACAATACACATTGACCATAATCATACAATTAACTAAATTACTTGTGTGAAAATAAAGCATCATTACATGACTAAATTACTTCCTATGAGTACTACACCGTGTCAAAATGCACAACTAAAATCAATAGTGCGTTATCCTTTGACAGCAGTAGGTTCCTTCCACTGTCCACTGGCTGCTAAAGCCATCCTAACTAAGCAACAGAATCAACTAAGCCTGGCAAATTTCCGCAAATTCTATACGATGCAAACCTAAACCTCACGTTTCTTATCATGATAGCATCTCTCAAGACCTGTCCTTCCACGGAACAAAGATCTAGCAATTACAGCTAACAGCCTAATATATTTATCATTTTATTTCAAATGTTCAGACACCATAGTTTTGATTGATGGGTGGCCACCTTTCCCTGGCATATCAAAATCGCTGTTCTACTGGTTATTTATGTTTTTTTTTTAATGGCCAAACAACAAGTGCAAATCTGCGTGCTCACTGATGTGAGGGAAAGGCTTTCATGATTACAATCAATCACTGAAGCAAAACACACACGTGCCACACTTCAGATTTCTACAACCAGTACAATGGTTAAAGCCTATAGGTTCAAAGACATTGACGACATATTGTATGCAATCTTTCCATGTAAAATCAAAATCAAGAAGATACGACACGTTTCGTGATATAACATTATGATAAATCAAAACAAATTGGCTGAATCAAGAACATGGAAGGGATTGCAACAGAGAAGATAGATGTAATTCAGTTAAGAAAAGCAGCTTACAATTTTGCTGAACTTCTGAGTTGTTGCAAGTTGTATGGTGCCAAGTGGAACAATTTTCCCCGTCCCCTCGCTCTTGAAGAAGGTGACAGAAAACATCCAGAAAAACGAAATCCGTACCCAAGTATTGTAGAAAGGCACATGTTGCATTCTTATGAGGAATAAGGAACATGCAATATCAATATTTGTGTTTGCTCACGTTCAGTTTTGTGTATGATAATTCAAGATAGGATTAGGTGTAACCATCTGAATGAAACTTAAAGCATGAAAAAGGTAACCCAACTGAAAATCAACATCTATAGAAGGACCTGACATAAGTCTTGAATCTTATCTTGGGGAGGAACTTCCTCAAATTTAAAGCTAGTTAGCAGTTTCAGAAAGGCAGCACCAGACAGAGTTCGACAAGGTCAAATCTTTGATAATTCCATCATACATGATGGAGCTGCGAAACTTCAATAACTCACTCAAAACATCCTTTAAAGGATTGCATTCCATGGAAGAAAGTTACACCAGCCACCATACTGCAAAACTCATCTGAAATAGGCAACATTATATATAAAAGCCATTAGAAGTAGAAGACAATAGAACAGTACACTCAAAAACTAACTCACCAGAAAGAGATGATGGAAATTGGTGACGAACAAATTACTAGCCCCATCGGAGTACTGTTAACAAGCACTAAACCATATCCCTAGGAAAGCAGAAGAATGCACATACAAATCATCGTTATGCTTAATTGCACTGAGTAAAGATACAATGATCATCAATTTCAAACTCAAGGACAGAAGACAGAAATTGGTGACAAACAAATTACCAGTCCCATCGGTTTTAACAAGTACTAAACCATTGTTGGAGTTTTATGGGTGCTCACGGGAAATTAGTGGTGTGGTTTGGAGAATATGGAGGTAACACAATGTAAAAAGAGCTTTATATTACTAATATGAAACATACATATACACACCACTCAAAGAAAATGCTTCTCTCTATCTCTCATGCTCACACCTCTTTTGCACATACTCCTTTCTCATGCAGCAATTCTTTGCCACTTCTCACGCATACATTCCTCTCTCCAATCTATTATCATGCACATACATTTGCATGTCACTTACATATTTATAGACTTTCATTGGCGGTGATTGAGTTCAACCGCTTTACATTGTTTGCCGCCTTCCCCTTTTTTCTAATTATTATCTCCTCTAAGCTAAGAGATAATTTTAGATTATCTTATCTTAATCTACAACTTGTAAGATGACTCTAGAACACTTAAGGATTAAGTAAACTTAATGTAAAAGTAATCTTCATCTAGAAGGTGGAGGAAGAGTTCAATTCGAACTTCTCTTCTTGAGTGGGATGAACACTTCACCATGAAGTAAATTGCAAGTTTTTCAACACCCCCTCTTAATTTGCAATTTGTGTAGCCTCCTTGAACTTCTCGAGCTTTTCTATTGTAGCTACTTTCGTGAATATATTTGCAAGTTGCTCCTTCGTATTAATGAACTTGAGTTGAATTTCTCCTTGTTGAACTTGATGTCTGATGAAGTGTTGACGCAATTCAATATGCTTGGTCCTGCTATGAAATACTGGATTTTTTGTCATTGCGATTGTGGACATGTTATCGCAATAGATAATCTTTGGACCTTCTTGGTTCTGCTGCAAATCAGATAAGATTCTTTACAACCAGATAGCTTTACATTTTGCATTTGTAGCTACGATATATTCTACTTCTGTAGATGAGAGTGATACAGTTTTTTGCTTCTTTGATGACCATGATATAATTTTTGATCCGATGCAGAAAACATGTCCTAATGTGCTCTTACGATCATCAATTGAACCTACCCAATCACTGTCTGTATAACCAATAAGCTCATTATCCTTCTCCTTGACATATCAAATACCAAGGGTCTTCGTTCCTTGCAAATAACGCAGAATCCTTTTTGTTGCTGAATAATGTACTTTGCTTGGTTCTTGTATAAATTTTGAAATCAGGCTGACTGGATACACAATATCCGGTCTTGTATTTGTCAAATATATCAAGAATCCAACTAAATTTTGATAACTTGAGCTGTCAACTTTTGATGTGCCATCATTTGAATACAATTTATCACATGTAGCAAGTGGAGTTGCAATTGGCTTGCAGTTACTCATATGATATCTTTTCAATATGTCCTCAACATACTTTTCTTGGGAGATGAATATCTCACCTTTTGATTGTTGAACTTGAATTCCAAGGGAGTACCTCATTAGTCCTAAATTTGTCGTCTCATACTCTTTCATCATTACTTTCTTAAATTCTGGCACCATCACAGGATTGGTTCCTGTATATATCAAATCATCAACATAAAGACAGACAATAAGAAAATCTTTGTTACTTTCTATCTTTATGTAAAGTGAAGGTTTGTCTTGACTTCTGTTGAAACCATTTCTTCGAAAATATGCATCAATCTTGCTATTCCATGCTCGAGGTGCTTGTTTTAATCCATATAGCGCTTTGTAGAGTCTATAGACTTTGTCTTCTTTAACCTTGACGATGTAGCCTTCAGGTTGTTCAACGTAAACTTCTTCTTCAAGTTCTCCATTAAGGAATGCTGATTTAACATCTAGTTGGTATACTTCTAACTCGAGTTGAGCAGATATAGCAAGAAAAAGTCTTATTGTTTCCATACGAGCAACTTGTGCAAATGTTTCATTGAAGTCGATACCAGGTTGCTAAGAATATTCTTTGGCTACCAGTCTGGCCTTATGCTTTTGAATTGAGTCATCTTCCTTGTACTTGGTCTCGTAAACCCATTTCAAACCAATGACATCTTTTCCCTTTGGTAAGTCTACAAGCTCCCATGTATTATTCTTCTCATTGTGGCTATTTCTTCATCCATAACTTTAATCCAAACGTCATCTTTTGCTGCTTCATGAAAACTTTGAGGCTCACATGCATATAATGCTGCATTACTTGTTTCATAAAGTTCCCTTATTGGACGAAACTTTCTTGGAGGAGATTCAGCTTCAGAACTTGATGATGAACTTGGGCTTGAGTTTGTGCTTGTGCTTGGTTGATAAGGATCTCTATTTTGGATCCCTTCTTTGCATTGGTTGATATATTGCTTTTCCTTTCTCCGCTGCTTTTGCTGTGAAATCCCATGAAGCAACTTCATCGAAGATTACATCACGAGCAATCACAAACTCCTTGGTATTTGAATTGTAGAGGCGATATCCCTTTGACTCATCACTGTAGCCAATAAATATATATTTCTCACCTTTTTCATCAAATTTCTCTCTTTGCTGTGATGGAGTTAATGAGTATGCAATGCATCCAAATACCTTGAGGAAATCCACTGGAGGTTTCCTTCCATGCCATGCTTGATAAGGCGTCTTATTCATAACCGCCTTTGTAGGAGATCTATTCAGAATATAAACTGCAGTTACAATTGCTTCAGTCCAATAATCATTTGGTAAACCTTTACTTTTTATCATGTTGCGAGTCATTTTCACAATTGTGCGATTCTTTCTTTCTGCTACACCATTTTGCTGAGGTGTATAGCGAACTGTGAGCTGCCTTCTGATTCCTTGCTCCTTGCAATAATTTTGAAATTCATTCAATGTAAATTCACCACCACAATCTGTTCTAAGAATTTTCAGCTTCTTGCCACTTTACCTCTTTGCTAAGGTTTTGAATGTGATAAATGTGGAGAAAGCTTCTGAATTCTCTTTGAGAGGATATATCCACATCATCCTTTTATAATCATCAACAAACAATATAAAGTACCTGTTCCCTCCAAGTGATGGCATTCTTGTGGGACCACATATATCTGCATGTACCAACTCCAATGGAGCTCTTGCTCTCCATGATGTCTTTGGGAATGGGAGTCTGTGCATTCCCATATATACATCCTTCACAAACTTTATCTTGAGATAAAATTTGTGGTAAACCAACTACCATATTTTTGTTCTCCAATAACTGCAGACTTTTGTAATTCAAGTGTGTCCATATCTTAAGTGCCATAAATACGACTCATCATCCTTTGTTCCCTTAAATGCTAAATTCTCATTCAATGCTATGCTTAGAGGAAAAACTCTATTCAAACTCATCTTGATTGTGGCCATCTTCATACTATTCTTCTTATCAGGAATAATACAGTAACCATCATCAAAATTAAGCTTGTATCCTTTGTGCACTAACTGACCAACACTTAATAAATTTGCTGCTAAACCAGGCACAAAGAAAACATCATCAATAACTTTAGAATTACCTGCCTTGGTTTTGACAGCTACTGATCCTTTTCCAGCTATCTCATATTGCTTTCCGTCCCCAAGCTTGACTTTTGGTATGAAATTCTCATCCAACTTCATGAACATATCTTTGTTTCCTATCATATGATTGCTGCAGCCGCTGTCTACATACCAAATATCTTTTGAATCCTGTTGAGCATTGAGACAGCTATATAATATATTTCCAATATCATCATTTCCTTTTGTATAATTTGCTTCATGACTCTCTTACTTCTCTTTGTACCAACAATTTCTTTCTGAATGAGTTGGATTTCTGCATCTCTTGCACTTGAATCGACAATCATTTGGTTGATGTCTTTGCCTTCTGCAAATTCTGCATGTTGAATCTTGATAATTGTTGTAATTTTACCGTGGAGGATTGGATCTTCTTCCACGTCCTCTATTTTGGTTTCCTCTACCTTGTGAGGTGTAGCTTTGGCTTGAGCTATTTTCTGTGCCAACTTGACTATTATTATCTTTATATTTATGCTTGCCGATACTTGCCTTTGAATGGAAGGATTACTCCAAACTTTGGCTTGAGAATTTGCTTATTCTCTTCTCGCTCGCCTCGAGAGAACTCACCAACTGATCCATGGAGAGTATTGATAAATCTTTTGATACCTCAATGGCGGCAACCACATGCTCGAATCTGGCCGGCAAGCTCCTTAGAATTTTTTGGACAATCTTCTTGTCCTCAATGGTATCTCCATAACTTCAAATTTGATTTACAATTACAGAAACTCTGGAGGAAAATTCTTGAATATCTCCATTTTCTTTCATTGCTAAGTTATCAAAATCTCTCCATAAGTTCTGTAACTTGATGGAGATCACTGCTTCATAGCCTCCAAACTGCTTTTTCAATATCTCCCATGCATTTTTTGATGTAATTGCACCCATAATTCGAGGAAGGATAGATTTGCTCACCCTTGATAAATGAAAGACAATGCTTTTGCATCTTTCATCCTATTTTCTTTATGTTTCTTCGGTTGTTGTGCGAACCGCGCTACTGTTTCCTCCGGACTTGCACTTGCTGTTTTGTATCCATTCTCAACAATATCCCATAGGTCTTGGGAGATGAATAACGTCTTCATGAGAACGTTCCACATTTCATATTTCTCCCCAACGAAGATTGGAACGCCTTGTTGGGTGTAGCTGAAAGTCATATCGTTGCTCGATGAGGCCATCGTTGTTGGAGCTGAATCGACGGGGGAACTGGCTCTGATACCAAGATGTTGGAGTTTTATGGGTGCTCATGGGAAATTAGTGGTGTGATTTGGAGAATATGGAGGCAATATGATGTAAAAAGAGCTCTACGTTGCTAATATGAAAAATACATATACACACCACTCAAAGAAAATGCTTCTCTCTATCTCTCATGCTCACACCTCTTTTGCACATACTCCTTTCTCATGCAGCAAATTTTTGCCACTTCTCACGCATACATTCCTCTCTCCAATCTATTATCATGCATATACATTTGCATGTCACTTACATATTTTTAGACTTTCATTCGCGGTGACTGAGTTCAACCGCCTTACATTGTTTGCCACCTTCCCTCTTTTTTCAATTATTATCTCTAACATTATCTCTAAACTACAAGATAATTCTAGATTATCTTATCTTAACCTACAACTTTTAAAATAACTCTAGAACACTTAAGGATTAAGTAAACTTAATGTAAAAGTAATCTTCATCTAGAAGGTGGAGGAAGAGTTCGATTCGAACTTCTCTTCTTGAGTAGGATGAATACTTTATCATGAAGTAAATTGTAAATTACTTTTTGAACAACCATATCCCTGGGAAAGTGGAAAGTACAAATGACCGTTATCCTTAATTGCACCGAGTAAAGGTACAATGATCATACCTTTCAAACTCAAGAAGCTAAGTAATAAAAAGTCAAGACGAAATAATTATAGCAGCTACATCCTCCAAGGAAGAAATACAACGCTATGAACAAGTCACAATTCAAACGAAAGTTATCTATGAAATATTCTTTTTTAATCTTAGATTCTGTTAAGCCTTCTCTCTCTTCAAACCTCTCTACGAACGCAAAAATGCGAGGCGGCTCGACCTCCTCCATAACACCATTTAGAGTAAACCTTATACGGTAGTCTTAGAGAGTGGCAATGTCCCTAGAGTAAAACAGACGACCGTGGGGAGTCGCCTTCCACAGTGTTTCGACTCAGAGGGTCTGTATGCTTTAGGCACACGCTACATTAGTTTTGGAACTAGGAAGGGGAATGATCATGGGTTCCAAGGCATAGAGAGTAGACTGAACCTTCTTCGTCTCTTATGATAGCAATACAAGAGATCATTTCCGCTGCATAGTGGAGGTGATTGGGGAAGGGACATGAATGCCGGTGCTTCCAGAGGGAAATGAGGCCCAAGCTCGGTGGGATTTTGTAATATCAGTGAGAGATGCAGCCGCAGCAACGGGAGGGCAAGACAGGTTGGGGGGTGGGGGAGGTGGAGCGAGGAAGAGATGGGAGTCAAGGTGGAAGGTTGCTGCCCTTGCCGCCGAACAGCGTTGGAGGGAATGATTTGGCCGCAATGATAGGAAGGGAGTTGAGGGTGGTGGCCAGGGATCGGGATGTAACCAGAATTTTACAATCAGCTTCCAAATTCGAGAAACAGAATTCGATTGCATGGAAAGAAACCTTTGATTGTAAAGTCACTTTTATTGATTAAGTCAGTTAAAAGACTTTTCTTAGAGGCTAAGTAATTGGTATGCAAGGTGGGGTCACGCAATCCAATCCCACATCGAAGAATCACCCAAAGGGAGGAGGTGTAGCAGCCATACAAATAGGGCTGCCCCCACACATATCAAGATAGCTCTTGGAGGAGCTCAGTAGCTCTCGGAGAGGGACAACCTGGGAAAGCTCTTGACGAGTTCAATAGCTCACGGATGAACTCAATAGCTCTCCCGAAGAGCTCGGATAGCTCTCGGCAGAAAATGTTGCACGCAGCTGTCATGGAAGGCCAATGAAGAGCCGAGGGCGGTGCCGCACACAACTGCAATGGAAGGGCGGTAAAGAGCCGAGATCAGAAGCCCCAGTGAACTAGGCAAAAAAGATCCCACGGAGAGGACACCCAACAAAAGGTCGGTGAGGAGAGTTGAGCATGGGAGCCTCGATGTGCTCGGAGGAAGATATCCCTCGCAGAGGTCACCCTACAAAAGGTCGGTGAGGAAAGCCGAGTGCGGGAGCGCCGATGTGCTCAGTGGAAGATATCCCACAGAGAGGTTGCCCTACGAAGGGCCGATGAGAAGAGCCAAGCACGGGAGCCCCCATTGGAGAAAGGGAGTTTTAGAGGGAGGAAACATCCACGAGTCCCCTAAATTATTAAATCTTTCCTTTCTTAAATTGAGGGTAGTTTCTCCTGTTGTAAGAGAGTGATTATTACTATTGTTCACTACTTATTAACAGAGAGAATGTGTTGTAAACCTTGTTAGAGTGGAATCCTTCTACCTTTACCCCGTGGTTTTACTCCGATTTGTTCGAAGGTTTTTCACATATATCTTGGTATTTATCTTTTTCCATTAGTAAATCCTCTATCTCAACTTTAGTTGTAATCGAGTGTTGGGTCCTGCAACCAATGATCCTCAACAAGTGGTATTAGAGCTACAGGTTAGTAGATGTTCTTCTATGCTACTTTTAAATTTTGTTATTGGAAGGGAGGCACCATCAAGTGTGGCAACAAAATACTAGATAGATAAGTTCACTGGGAATGAATAATTTCTCATTGTGAAAAATGAGGATGAAGGTCGTTCTGAGAAAAAATAATTGTCTGGCGGCAATTGGAGAAAGGCCCATCAAGCTTGGCAATGAAAAGTGGTCGGAGATGGACGACAACACTATTGCTAATTTACACCTAGCATTAGCAAATGCAGTATTGTCGAGTGTTATGGAAAAAAAAAACAGCTAGAGAGATTTGGGACACTCTAATGAAGTCGAATATGAGAATAAGGTAAAATGCTTGAGGATAGATAACAGTGGAGAATATACTAGTATAGAATTTGATAGCTTCTATCAATGAGAAGGTATCAAGAGACAACCCACAGTGTCATATACTCCATAACAGAATGGTGTAGCAGAGCGGATGAACATAACCTTGTCGGAACGAACAAGAGTTATGTTGAGAACTGCAGGATTAGCCCAATCCTTTTGGGCAAGGCAATCAAGGCTGCCTATTGTGTGATCAATCGGTCGCCATCAACCGCAATTGACCTGAAGACACCAATGGAGATGTGGACTGGTAAGCCAGTGGATTATTCTCAACTCCACAAGTTTGGGAGTCCTGCATATGTCATGTACAACACCAAGGAAACATCAAAGCTGGATCTGAAATCTAGAAAATGTGTTTTCTTAAGCTATGCTGATGGAGTTAAGGGGTACCACCTATGGGATCCCACTGTCCACAAGGTGATCATCAGCAAGGATGTGATCTTCTCATAGATTTGTATGCTCCAACCTCTGTATGGTCACAAACAGTCAAGATGTTAGTATAAGAGATTTGATTCCTTCATCATGAGCCTTGGATACAAAGGCAGTGCAGATCCTTGTGTGTACTAAAAGAGATTTGGTAATGGTAGTTTCATTATTTTGCTATTGTATATTGAAGACAGGTAGCAGGCCTCAAAAAAGATTGTAAAGGCTCAATTGCCTAGGGAGTTTCGGGATACAAATTTACTGAAACGGAAATAATAGGAAGATTTAGCTTTTCCAAAAGAATTATTTGACAAATGTCTTGCAGCGGTGCTTCAACATGCAAGAGTGTAAGCCATACCCCTCTTCCTATTAATTTCAAGTTATCCTCCAATATGAGCCCTAGCAATGAAGCAGGAAGGATGGGAATGTCTTGAGTACCGTATGCAACAGTAGTGAGTAGTTTGATGCTTGTTATGGTGTGTACTAGACCAGACATTGCACTAGCAGTGGGACCGGTCAATCAATACATGGCGAATCCTGGTAGAGAGTATGGGAATATTGTGAAGAGGATCCGGAGACATGCCAGTGATATCTTAGATGCTATTGTTGACACTTAGTATTGCTCGTATATGGTTTGTATGTGATTTTTTCAAAGAAAAATATTATGTCTTCAATTGATTTCTTTTGAAAATGAAATTCAGTAGACAACATTCAAGGCTTTGTTGGGGTCAGATCCCGTAGTACTGGATTTGCAAGGGCTAGGAAAGGGCGATGCCTTGGTGAATGGTTGGAGTGTTGGCCCATAATGGCCTAGCTTTATTGCCGAGGAAGGTTACAGCGCGGACACCTGTAATTATCGTGGTGCTTGCAATGACAAGAAGTGTGTTTCCGGTTGGGGTCATCCAACTCGGAGATTGTCAGCCAAAAAAGGGAAATGTTGTGTAGGGAATCGACTGAGTAGATGAAATATTCGAGAGTAGAGAAAAGAGAATCGGACACCAAATATACATGGTTCGGGACAGCGGGGTGCCGTTCATACTTCCACAGAAAAAGCAGGAGCAGCGATCTTCACTATGAGCGGCGAACAATGGTGGAGTACAGAAAAACCCGAACCCTAACCTCTCCGAATACAATGAAGAGCCCCTACTGCTCTTGTAACCAAGAAAATACATAATCCATACCACGGTGGGCGAAAGCCCCCTGCACTCCCCAAGCAAATCAGTGTCGGGCTCGGGCTTGGGCCGCTTCACTTCCGCCACTGACTTGCTTTGGTATCCACAATCGGGTTGCACAAAAATTTAAATCGGGTTCGGGTTTTACATCGGGTTTACACCACAAAAATTCAAGACATATCTAACATGTTGTAATTGAAAAGATGATTTATTAATCATAAGTTAATGGTGATATCTCAATTCTAAACTCCTTTTCTCAATAATGTAGAGTGGTTGATTGTTGCTTTGGTTTGTCCTAGGTACCGTGTTCCTCGGTCCTTCCTGCAAGCGGATGTATTGTGAACACATTGGTCCTGTTTGAGGAGTTTGGAGGAAACCCGTTGCCTGTGTACTTCCAAACGACTGTCATAAGATTTGCACGTGGAAAAAATGCATACAAGAAGAAGACCCTTACATTGTCATGCCAAGGACGTCTGATTTCCACGATCAAGTTTGCAAGCTTTGGCGCCCTATAGGGCACCTTTGGATCGTTCAAGTAGTACATCTGTCAAGGCTGAAGAGATGCCGTTTCTATCCTCTAGAAGGTGAAAAATGATCTTGTTCGATAGTGCTAACAAGCAATTTTACATTAGTTGTTTCTCCTACTTACAGTATTGCCTTGTGATTTGACAATAACTAAATAATTATCTTTTTCCCTAATACGTTCTCCATGAATCTCAAGGCTTATTGGAGCTGGGAGCTGCTCGGTGAAGGTGTCTGAGGACGTCTTTGGTTCGATGAGTTGTGATGGCAATACTATGAAGACACTAGCTGTCAAAACTGTTTGCTAGCTTTTCACTATTTGTTTACAATATAGAAATTTAATTAACAGGTGCACATACATAATCTTAAGGAAGAGAGTATCTATATTTCTATCAAGATTGTTCTTTCTGATCATCTCTATTTTGAATATCTTTCTTTCCATTGTCACACATATAATGACTTTTTTTAGCAGACACAAATAACGAACTTAATTTCTAAAAATGCGATTTATGGTCTACTTTATATTATTATATGGTTCGGGATTGGAAAGACATTTATTAATTTATTTTTTAGATAAAAAGAAAAGGACATTGTCCTGTGCCATTTTCTTTTGGAAAGGAAACAATCTGCTAGGGACAAACTTCACTGGGCGAACTGGCTTTTCTGAAAAATACATGCAAGGCAAAATCCGTAGTTTAAATTGTGACAGGAAGAGAAACAAAGTTTAGTGTAGACCTTGTGTCCTCTATCTAAGATTAGGAGGATTGAGATTCAATCGTTGCCTTTGGGACTTCTCTTACTCATTTGTTCCCTTCCTACATCTTATTTCCTTCTAAATCCATGACTCCATTTTGTCACTGGGAAAAAGGGCTATCATTCCACTCATTTGGTAAGTTGCTACAAGGAAATGATCCCATTCTCTCCAACGTTTTGGAAAAATCGTGTATCCTAGTGGAATTACTTGGGCAGAATAACAAAGAAATTGCCCACAATTTATTTTGTTTTTGGCAGTTAAAATATCTCTTCGCTTCATTTACTTAACTGAACTTGACGAAATCCCACACAAAAGAAGCAAAATGTACCAAAAAAAAAAACCGCAGATTTGGAGCACATCTACCAATTTCAAGTGCTGCGAGTAAGTGCTCGGCCACAATTTCCCAACAGCCATCACTACTTAAATTGCAAGTGAATGAGGATTCAAGCTGTTTTAGCAATTGTATTACATAATTTTTCACATTACAATTCCATATTAATCTGTAATGAGTCTCAGACAAATTTTCATTGTTTCATGGCACCTCGACCAATAAAGAGTGGGGCAAACCGATAATGGAAATAAAAATGAAATACCCCAAGAGATGGTAAAATTTGACATAGAAAAACGAACTTAATTGTTTGTCCGTAGAACGGAAAATTTACTAAATAAAGTGGATTGAAAAACCAAGGCTCGAGTTATGAGCGGAGCGAACAAAGTCCTTGGCTAGTGAACCATGGGCTGGCGGGAGCTAATTAGCTCTAACTAGCCCTGACTGGTCCCAACAATGAGTAGATTACACCTACAAGGGATGGGTGGCAGATGAAAATTCAAAAGAGTGCCAGGGATATTTCGGGCAATTAGATGCCAACAATGATATGGTTACCGTACAGACTTGTACATTATTGGTATAACTGTGGAACTTGTAAGAAATATGTTCGACTTGTGAACGGTTACTGAAGCAAGTGTAAAAGGCAATATTCCCACTTTCACAACTTAAAAAAATATAGAGTAAAAAACTGCATTTTGTTCCCTAATATTTTAGTGAACTAACACTTTATGGCCTATTCCTTTTTTTGGTAATTAACCCTATTCTATTTTTACCAACACTTAAACTAAACTTTCATTATTTTTTACCAACAATCTAGTCTTACCGTCAAGAGACCACTAAGATTTCTTACATGGCATCCAAGCTGGCTCTAACTATGTCTGATAAATGAATTTTTAAATGCCCGATACACGCCCGTGTAAAAAATGATGCTTTTACCCTGGGGTCAACCAAAATAAAAGTGTTCAGTGACCTCTGTGGAAAATCCGCAAGTTCATCCGCAATTTAAGCATAACTTCTTAAAGCCCTGATTCTCTCTTGTCGATTGGGAGCAAATTTGATCATCAGCTAGTTCCCAACATTGGTAATGTACATTAGAGTTCAAGAAATTGTAGGTAAGAGCTTTTATGAATGTAGGTTATTTTTCTTAAAAAATAGTAAGGAATACCTTGTGGTTGTGCGGCCATTTCAATATGATGGTCCCCATTGATGATAGGAGCATTGCATAGCTTTATATGTGTAGCTTTTTGTTCTCTCTATATCCTTTGATTTTAGTTTAGACAATTTTCTTCATCTGAATGTGGTTTCTCTTACCGTGAAATTAGCCCTAGGATATAAATAGGCACTGTTATCTGTTCTTGTAAGTAGTTTTCTGTTATTGACAGTTAAGAAGAGTCGTTAATGAGGATAGGAGAAGTTACAAAAAACGTCACTCATGAATGTACTCTCACTCCTCACTGTATAAGAAGGAATCCAGCCTCAGTTCTCGAGGTGTGGAGAGTTTGGCTCATTCTGAGCATACTCTGTTCTCCTTTCCTTCCTCTGTTCTTCTTCATATTTCTCTGTTTTGTGGGTTTCGGTACTCAACTACAATATGTTATCAGAGCTTTATGACTATCAAGAGAACTGTCTGCATGAAATTTGGTTTTATAAACCCATTTACAGCCTACCACATGCTTATCAAGAGGCAAAGAAACGACTGACCAAGTGTGATTGTTCTCCAAAGCCTGCAGCTCAGAATTCATGGCCTCTCGCCAAACCTGTGACTGTACTGCCTGATGATAAGTATGAGGATTTGTATGAGAGGAAACTGATAAAATGAAGTGTTTATAGGAGGGGGAGAGTTTGTGATAAGAAACATAGTCAGAGATGGGATAAAGAGACAAAGAAGAGGCCGAATACACATGATAGTCAGACAGATAAGAGGGAGCTTGAGTAGCTCTCTGAGGTCATGTGGAAGGAGTGAAAGAAGGTGCTGACGACTGAGAGAGCTGAGAGGATTCAGAGATGAGCAAAGGTTGAGATGATCGAGAGGGCTCAGATGCCTGGGAAGAATCCGAGACAAAAGAAGGAAGCACACGATTATGGAAAAAATCAACAGGGGACTGTGTTGATGCAGTTGTGACAAAGGGAAAAATGTTTTCATGAAACACAACATGACGAGAAATGTAAATTTTGTTGCTTTCAAGATCAAGTAATTTGTAGCCCTTATAACCATGAGGATAACCAAGGAAAACACAAGCTCGTGCTCGTGGAGAAAATTTGGATATGGAAACAGAAGAAGTACTGTTGTAACATAGGTAGCCAAAAACCTTTAGATGACTGTACTGAGGTTTTCGACCATGCACCTTCTCAAAAGGTGTTTGGTTCGAAAGAATAGGAGAGGGAATTCGATTGATCAGGTATCCAGCAGTGAGAATACAGTCACCCTAGTGGGTCAGAGGAATGTTTGATTGAAATAGAAGGGCTTGAGCAACATTAAGAAGATGTTGATGTTTTCATTCCACAATAGAATTTTGTTGAGGTGTTTTTGTGCAGGAATGAAAACTCATAATACCAGTAGAGGCAAATAACTCTCGAAAAGATAACTCAGTAGCATTATCAGAACGAACAGCCTTGATCTTACGCTTATATTGAGTCAGAACGAAATTGTAGTAATGAGGAAAAATGGTCAGAGCATTAGATTTAGACTTGAGAAGATAAACCCATGTTGCTCGTGTATGATCATCGACAATTGTAAGAAAGAAACGATGGCCATCAATCGTAGGAACCTGAAAGGGTCCCTAGATATCCAAATGAACAAGATCAAAAGGTTTAGCTGATATATGTCCACCTGTGGGAAAGGGCAATTTCTTTTGTATGGCTAAATGACAAGTATGGCAATACAATGAAGAATCGGTCAAAGCAGTAGAAATGGATATTTCATTACAAAGTAGCTGAAGTTTGGTTACAGAGGATGGCCCAATCTTTGGTGCCAAATATTATTTTTCGACAGATTTGAAACAGGAAACCAAGAGTGACATGAGGTTGTTGTGTCAAGGAAGTACAAGCTATTTTCGAGTCTAGCCCTCCCAATCGTTGTGCCCCAAGTTAGGTCCTGAATTAAACAACCATTTGGGAGAAAAATGACTGAACAAGAACAATGAGAAATAAGAGTGCTGACATTGATTAGATTGAGAGAAAACGATGGTACATGAAAAACTCCATGAAGGATTAAGGAGTTTGTTATAGGCACTGTCCCTGTTTGTGTTACGATAACAGTGTGACCATTTGGCAAGGTCATCACAATGGGTTTGATCAAGTTTAAGGAAGAAAACAAAACAGAGTTACAATAGACATGGTGAGTAGCTCCTGTGTCAAGAATCCAAGAAGTTTTGATTACTAAAGAAGGAGACGAGAAACTGTACCAGAAATGTGTGAGACAGAAGGAGAGTTATTGGGATCAGGACTGGAGGCAGTGACAATTCAGATTGTGCTGAAGGATGAACACTAAGCTGCGAGCTTAGGTAAGCAATCATTTGCTGGACTTGATCTTGTGTGTATACCTCAAGAGTAGTAGCCAAGGGATATACCTAGTTTGATGGGATCGATTATCTTGACACCTTTTCTCCAGTTGCTAAACTTGCCTCTGTTAAACTTTTACTGTCAGTAGCTGCTGTTAAGAATTGGTCTCTTACACAATTAGATGTTTCCACTGCATTACTTCACGGGGATTTGTCTGAAGAGGTGTATATGTCCCTTCCACCTGGGTACTACAGAGGAGAGGGGGAGTCCTTCCCTCCAAATGCCGTGTGCAAATTACACAAGTCCATCTATGGACTTAAACAGGCATCTCGGCAATGGTTTACTAAATTCTCTATTGTGCTTCTGGCAGCTGGTTTCGCACAATCTCAAGGGGATCACTCTCTTTTCATCAAATCAACCTTCTCTACAGGTTCTCTTCAGGATTCTTTTGTTGCCATACTTGTTTATGTCGATGATATTGTCATTGCAGCAAATAATGATCAAGTTGTAAAGTCTGCAAAGGAACTGTTGAGGCAAAACTTCAAGATAAAGGACTTGGGCAATCTGAGGTATTTTCTGGGTCTTGAAATAGCAAGATCTACTACTGGAATTTCAATCTGTCAACGAAAATATGCTATAGAGCTTTTAAAGGACACAGGATTGCTGGGGAGTAAACCAATGTCTGTGCCAATGGAACCACATCTTAAGTTGTCCAAAGATGAAGGAGAATTACTGTCAGATCCAACAAGTTATAGATGATTAATAGGAAGAATGATATATCTCACTATAACAAGGCCAGACTTGAGTTTCTCTGTACAAAACTCGAGTCAGTTCCTCACTGCACCCCGCGATACACACATGGCAGCAGCTAAAAGAATCTTGCAATATGCTAAAAGAGCACCTGGACAAGGCCTCTTTTTCTCAACAAACTCGAAATTGCAGCTTAAAGCCTTTGCTGATGCCTATTGGGCAACTTGTCCAAACACTAGAAGATCTGTGTCGGGGTTCTGTACTTTTCTCGGAAGCTCATTGATTTCATGGAGATCCAAGAAGCAAGCGACAGTATCCAGATCATCTACGAGGCTAAATACAGAGCTATGGCTAATGCATGTTGTGAGATTACATGGCTTTTAAATTTGCTGAAGGACCTGTACATCAAACGTCAAGGTCTAGCTCTGTTATACTGTGACAATCAAGCTGCACTTCACATAGCTGCCAATTCAGTTTATCATGAACGTACAAAACATATTGAATTGGACTGTCACTTCATCAGAGAAAAGATCCAGCAAGGAGTGCTTCAAACTATGCATGTTTCGACTGTAACCCAACTCGCTGATCTACTTACTAAATCCTTACATCCAGGGCAGTTTCTGCATTACTGAGCAAGATGGGAGTGCACAACATACATTCTCCATCTTGAGGGGGAGTCTTACCATGAAATTAGCCCTCGGATATAAATAGGCTCTGTTATCTGTTCTTGTAAAAAGTTTTCTATTATTGACAATTAAGAAGAGTCGTTAATGAGGATAGGAGAAGTTACAGAAAATGTCACTCATGAATGTACTCTCATTCCTCACTGTATAAGAAGTAATCTGGCCTCAGTTCTCGAGGTGTGGAGAGTTCGGCTCATTCTGAGCATACTCTGTTCTCTTTCCTTCCTCTGTTCTTCTTCATATTTCTCTGTTCTGTGAGTTTCGATACTCAACTGCAATAGTTTCCTCTTAATCACGTTTTTTCCATTCGGTTGTGGTCCCTTTTGACTGGCCAAAATAATTTTGAACTATGCTCCCTTTTATATCTGTTTGTAGTCAATTTTGACATATTTATTGCCAAAATCAAATTAGATAGAGGAGTTTTACAATCTAATATTTTATCATTGAGAAATTCTTCAGTGGAGCAGTTATTTCACTCAGGCGATACTAATGTAATAAATCCGTCCAACTAGAACATGACATATAATTAATAATTATACGGTTTTTGTTACTAAATCTTAAAAATATAAAAAAATAATAAATTGTAAATGCTTAATTGGAAAAATATATAAATATAAAAAATATTAAAAACCCTGATAAATGGTTAACCATAATTGTATAGATATATAAATAGTAAGTCTTTATTTGACGTATATATCACGTCAGTATCACTTACATAATATGATCATTCCATTGAAGATTTTCTCTTCATTATGGGGTTTCTCATAAGTCAACTAGAAAAGCAATGCATAGGTGTAGCAACTGATGCTCGGAAGATGATAGACAGATTATATTTCTACTCCTATGGTTGAGGCTTTATATGAAGAATATTGGGGTTTGGGCGAGAAATGGAAGGAGGTTTTAGGTTGCTAGCTGGGGGAGAAATACAAGATGGACTACGACATCTATAGATGTAAGAATCTTATAAGAGGCGATTGGAAGAGACAAGCCAGGTGACAAAATTACATTTTTATTTTGTTGACAGAGCATTAGAATTAGGAGGGTTAGGGTGTTTTTATTTTAAATTTGTTAATTTTTAATTAATCATTCAATTTTTATTTAAGTCATACATAATATTTGATTTATTTATTTATTTTTACTTTAAATTAAAAGTTCAATATCAAAACTTCAGTTCAACATCGACCCTTCATTGTACTATCGACACTTCAGTTTAAATATTATACATAATATTTGATTTATTCTTTTAAATAAAAATGGTAAAATATAACTCAGCTGGGCTAGTCCCAGTTCGGGTCGTGGTTTCGGGCTAGTGCAAAGTTGGATCTGGACCAGTTCCTGTTCTTGAACGGTTTTAGCACGATCCCAACCGGTTTTAAATCAGCAGGCTCATTTTTTCAACCCAAACCGTAACCAGCATTAAAATCTTAAAAAAATCCTTAAAGTCCTCAAAAATAAATTAGATAGAAAAATATAAATTCAAAATTTTAAAAATCCTAAAGACACTATGAAACCTTTAAAAACCAAAAGAAATAAAATAAACACGAAAAAGCTTGTGTTTCAATAGTGTTCGGCATCTTTCTATCCTTCTGATTAATTCATATCAGGGTTATTTAAGATTTCGTAAGGTCTTTTAGAATTTTATTTTAGTTTATAGATTTTTTATTTTTCAGAAAGATTCTAATTTTTATCTAATTTCCCTATTATGATTTTGCAGATGTGTCTAACTCCTATTTGAACTTCATGTGATTACTTTATTCCTCTCCTGAGAATCAATTATCGTTAGGGTTATTTTTTTCTTTTAGGTTTTATAAAAAAAATCATAAAACTAATTGATTCTAATTGACCGGTGTCACTACATAAGTACTGCCACTTGGTGACACCGTGTCATAAAAGACTTTCACCTTTTCCACCTACATCTTCTAGGTTGCAGACACCATTCTAGTCAAAAGAAAAATTTATTAGAACACAAAGTCGTGACATGTATAAGATAGCATAGAGTAAAGAGAGACAGGGGTTAACCACTGGGGTGGTAGCCTGGTGGTTGATTGCGCTTCCCTATCTTGGGTGCATTGCCTAGGAGGTCATGGGATCGATCCTTGGGGGCGCATTCGCCATTAGGTGCAAATCCCCCAGTGGTCACCCACACATGCGGGAGCATGGGCTGACCGGCACGTGGGATTGTGGGGTTCACACGGGTCCGGAGTGATCGCAACACCTCGTCATAAAAAAAAAAAAAAAGACAGGGGATGGAGAAATAGGTAAGTAAAGACAGGAGAATAGACTTTGTGGGTGTATCGTGTTGTGCGCATAAGGGAAGAGATCAGGGGATCAGAATTAGAAAATAAAAATTATTGAATGCAATGGACGTGAGAGCACGGTTGACTTGGAGAAAGACTTCTATGCAATGAGTATATTATATTACACTATTTATATTATTTTAAAAATTAATATAATTTAATTATTTTTATTTTTATTTTTAAACTTTAAAAAAATTTAAAAATGACTGAATTGTATTAATTTGTGATATTACATAAGTATGAATACGAGGTATACTCTCTCTCTTTGATAGGGTAAACATATTAATTGGTATTCCAGGTTTTATGTAATTTTTTATGTTAAGAAATAAATGGGATAAAAATATGGCCGGGAATGATCACCAAATAGAGGAGTGGGTTGTGATATGATATTAGAACCTATATATAATTAATTATGATATTAGAGCTCTCACACACCATTAATTAATTTTCAAATAATTTTGGTTGAGGCCAATTTTGGAAGAGGGAAAAGGCACCAATCTGCCCTCTACAATCATATAGTAAAAGAAGATAGATAGAGAGATAACAATCAATTACATACAAAAAATTTCAAGAGATTTGAAGAAATATCCAAGCCCAATTTGTTCATGGTCACTTCATTAACGGTAACAATAACAGTAAACCCAGAAATATCTAAAATACATAATTCGTGACCAGTAAATATCTATCTCCCATCATCAATGTTAAAAGGCACCATCTGGTTGGTATCGTAACCTGTTGTACTGACTGTAGTGTTGTCGGAGTAATTGGAATGAAAATTCCCAAGCAAGAATTCACTTTCTTGAAGAGTGTCTGAATCATTGTTTACCCACGGATGAACACCAGTGGCCCTAAGTAACCCTTCCAATTCGAGTGCGACTTCCTTCATGGATGGCCTGTCCTCCCCTTTTATTTTCAAGCACCTGCTAGCTAGCAGGGCAACTTCTTTGATTTGTTCAACTTTACCTTCCTTTAGAATCCGTTTGTCGATGATCTCCAAGCAACGGTCTTCTTTCACTGCCAAAGCAAAATGCATAGAGAGATTCCTCTCCTTTTCAGGCTTGTCAAAAGAAATAGCTTTCCTTCCAGTAAGCATCTCAGCTAGGACGACACCAAAGCTATAAACATCACTCTTTTGCGTTAATTGGCCTGAGTGGAAGTATTCCGGGTCTAGGTATCCTAATGTTCCTTGCACAAGAGTACTTAATTGAGTCTTATTAGATGGCATGAGTCTAGAAGCTCCAAAATCAGACACTTTTGCTGTGCAGTTCTCCTCTAGCAGTATATTAGTACTCTTGACATCCCTGTGGATAATCGGGATACTAGCATCAGAGTGCAAGTAAGATAGTGCCCCGGCTGTTTCTGCTGCTACGCATAGGCGAGCTCTCCATGTGGATAAGGCTGAGCCTTCTCTATTGCCTTGTAAGTGTTCAAACAGGGTTCCATTTTCTACAAACTCGTAAACTAATAAAGGCAACTCTGTCTCCAGGCAACATCCGATCAGCTTAACGACATTCTTGTGATTTATCTGAGATAGGACAATAACCTCGTTGATGAACTCATCCACTTGGCTCCTATCGAGCATCTTCGCCTTCTTGATGGCTACTATCCTGTTGTTCATCACTATTCCTTTGTATACCGTTCCTTGTCCACCTTCACCGAGAATTCTACTTTCATGGAAGTTATCGGTGGCCTGCTTGAGGTCTTCCACGGAGAACACTTTCAGTGTCTCGACATGACTTCGATGTTGAGAGAGCAGTCTTTCCAGCATTAGACCGCCATTATCATGGTAGAATTTCTTCCTTTCTTCAATGGCTCGTCTTTGTCTAAGTCCCAGAATTAACCAGGAACCGCACAAGAGAAGGAACAAGAAACCTATGCTGAGACCTACACACAAACAAGACATTATTACAACTTATCTATAAGGTGCTCACTCTTCAATGATGACTTTTTAAATGTAACTATTGGAGAAGTGTGTTCCTCTTCTTCTTGCAACATCAGAACCGGTTCACATTGTTGAATGTTCAAGAATGAACATCAGATATATGATCATATTTAGGACCAAGCCTAGGAAAAAGAAAGGACAAGAAATTCAATTGGGTAATTATTGCTCACCTAAAGCAATGTCACGTGATGTAGACTTCTTTTCCTGGTGAATCGGGCTGCATCCATCCTTCCATGGGTCTCCGTCGTATCCCATGGGACAAGAACAGTTGTAGGAGCCAGGCAAATTTGTACATATTCCATTGCACGAGTTTGAATTTTCACACTCATTGATATCTGAAAATACACTCAGTGTGTGGAAAGGATAATGTCAATTGACACCTTAAGACAAAGGTGAAAGTCAAGCATAGAATATGGTTAGCCAAAGGATTGTAACATTTCGTCTATTACAAGATTTGCACATAATTCGGCCTATGGTGTGGTGAATGGGCTCTCGACAGGGAGAGGGTATTGTGCATAGTGAATATACCACGAGACAATGTTGATATTGTGTCACAAACTAATAAAATTTAAGTGTTTTAAGATTTTTTTAATAAAATCCTAAAAACAAAAATAATCCTAAAAATAATTGAATCCTTTTAGTTTGTGATATTATATCGGTATTGTCACGTAGTATACCAGTTAGGCTTACTCTTTCTTTTTTCAGCATTACCACTTGTTATCCAGAAATTGAATGATTCTAACAAATTAAGTTCCAATTAGACCGATCCGGTAAGTATAAAAAACTCCTTAAACATAATTTTGATGAATCGCTCCTTACGTAGCTTTTTCTTTTACATTTATAGTACTTGAATATAAAATCTTACTTGAGAAGAAGAAATATTTAAGTAGTTCAACCAAAGCACTCATGTCCCTCTCTTCATGCTACTTAGCTATGTGCGTTTAGCTGCCTCCCATTTAAGCTGCCTAGAGGGTTTATGGTGAGGAAGTCCCAAGTGTCGTTGATCCGTCAATCATGATTCCTCTAGTGTTTTCTTTTATCATTCCGCGTCGAGTCTACCTAATCGACATGGCCTATTCAGTGCGATTATCTAGGATAATCTTGATCATTGATGCTTTTTTTTTTTAGCATGAAGTCTTCCTACCCAGGGATGACAAAGTCATCCCAACCAATCAGGTTGACCCGGTCCCCCTTGCGATGGACAGGTTGCGCAAGGCAGGATGGGTTAGGGTTTGTAAAAATATTCCTGGAGAACAATTAGGTTGTAACTACCAGGCCTATTATTTTTGTTTATTAAAGATATTTTTAATTAATTAACGGCGAACAATTTTTTAGCAATTGGTACAAGTGCCAACTTGTCAAGAAGAAGACAAGTCAATGAATATTTATTTAAGTAATTGAATAATTAAATAAAATTGTTAATATATATAAATAGTTGGGGAAGTGCGTTGCAGATCGAAATGAACATCCTATACAGTTACGTTTTGTTTTCAGGACCATGTCGTTTTCAACCCAAATGTATAAAATTGAAATATTTTACGCAGAAAAATTGAAAACCGTTGAAGAAAAATAAAAGATTTTAGCATGTCCCTGACCATAGTTTTTCAAATCCTTTATCCTTATGTTTACACAATCAAGCTGCGACGGGCCGGCTATGATGCTGGATTTAGCAAGTAAAACAAGAATAATACAATAAACTTGAATTTAGTGCAGTAATATTATTATAGATTTCAAATTAGAGATTTTGGATTCAATTAATACCGGCGGGACTCCCTATACCTTTGATCCTTTTTTCCTCCTATCTTTTCTAAGTTTACAAGTTTACGAGTCTCATTTGCAATAAAATAATTAATTTTAAGACAATAAGCTGGAGGAAGCAAATTATTATAAAGAGCAGAACAGTATAAAACAAACGGTGTAAATGGCCTTTTCACCGTAGGAAAAAAGAGCACAGAATTAGCAGTACCTTGGCAGCCGTCTGGCCCAGAGAGATAAGGATTTCCACTGTAGCCTTTCCTGCAGTGACAACGGTAACCTTCCCCAGTGTCAGCATCCACACAATCGGTATTCTCTTTGCAAATATAGCTCGTCATGTTCTTTTCAGCCACCTCACATGTCCGGTCCCCGATTGCCCAGTCCAGAATTACGGGCATCGTATCCTCGGTTATGTTCATCAGGGATGCAGTGGAGAAGTTAAAGTAGTCGTTCATGGCAATGAAAGCGAAGCTGCATGGGTTGAAGTCGTGGATGTACGTGTGGTTGTAGTAACTTCTGATGGAGATGTTGACAGCTCTCATGTTCCTCGGGAAGCCGGTCTGGCAGCATCCGATGCCCAGACACGACCCGTTGGTTACGTCGTCGATGCTGTTGCAGCTAGACATGCATCCGGTTGAGAACCTCCTGTTGTTCTGCTGTCCCGTGAAGAAGGCATAGGTGTCACACCCCACAACGGTAAACCTGCATCAGAACCGGTTCAGGTTCAGATTGATATAATTCACAAGTCGTAACAAGAAGTTGGTCATGTGTGTTCATATCCACACCTAGTGACCTACAGCGTACCTGTTCTTGGTACTTGACAGTGGGAAGATGGCCAGCGTGAGAGTGGGATTACTCCACCTCGTTCTTTCCCCTGACGATGAGTAGCAGTCGTAAGCCACGAATTTCTTGATGCGTAGCTCGTGATCCTCCACCGAGATGTGATCTACCGTGATATTGGTTTCTTTGCTCGACCAGTATGGCACGGGAGGATCCGAAGAACGATCGCAGAAGATGACAAACGAATCATATTCTCCGTTATAATAGCAGTCGTTCCCGCCATCCTTGGTGCCAAATGGGTAAGGGATGCTCAGGTTGCCACAGCTGCTCGTGCACCCAGTTTTAGTCACTGCTGTGAGCCGCAACAGTGGACCCGATCCCGATAATTCAATCACTATGACAACCCAGAGGAGTAAGAGCTCTCTCGGCCTCGGATTAAGCATTTTTTTCTGCCGGGCCGGAAGTTGTATGCCATCTCATTCTTGATTGTGTGTATATATAAGAGTACACCATGTACATGGAGATGTCCCTCGGTCGTGTCAATAGTGGCCTTCTCACTCTGTCTAGATGTCGGCCGGTCTATCCCTGTCGACACGCATCACTTTCTCGCTTAGCTATAAGACATAATCAGTTTTCATACTCTCTGACCTTTTCAAGGCGATTTACGAGAGCAGTCCCTTTCTTCAATAGTCCAATGAAGGACATGTGATAGCAGGGATGCGAACTTAAGCTACGTAGACTTCAATGGAAAATAACTGTATGATATTCGTAAAATATCCACCTTACAAGGTAAGAGGTCGACCCTATTTTTACCTAAAAATATAAAATGTTAGGTGGTAGTACCAATTCTAGTATAAATTGAGATTTAATCTCTTGACTCTCTAATGTGGGATTTAATCTTCAACACTCGAACATACATGACAACGTGTCCATACTTAACACGTGCCCCTTAAACACCCATCATCAACAACTGACTTGTCATATGAGCAGGATTTTTTTTACCATATTTGATGAAATGACTACAAACTGAACATTTTTCTTCCGATCGCAAACTTCTGGGTAATGAGTTCGACAACGAGCCTGGTATCATGTGAGTGCAATGATAACTTGTTCTGATACGATGTAGAATATGTTCCTAGACTTAAAAGAAGTTGGTCCAATTTGCACTTAAAAATCTAAATTATTAGATTATAGTACTTAATTCTCATATAAATTATATTTCAATCTATCAACTTCCCGACCAAGGATTCAATCCTTAACAGTATTAGACAAATTCTTCGGAGCTTGATGCGAGCTTTCTAGTCAACTAAGGGATGCTCTTTAGGACTCCAAGTTTAAAATTGTTAGGCGGAGCCCCGGCCTGGACAGTTAAATGGGATGAGATATACAGTAAATGCCTGAAATACTTTCCTTCAGTGAAATTGTATAAGACCTTAGCACTATTGTACCTTGGCGGTATTGTGTTAAAAATTGTATGAAACCGCGGTGTTGCAACTGAATCGAGGCCGAGGTACAGTAGAGGCCTCCCTTTCCTTGATTCTTGTTTGACCTTAATCTGAGGCTCTCGCTAGAAGAGTCTTTTATGTAACTGACATATTACGAGATAGTGATTACGCAGTATTACAGACCAATAAAATTCAATTATTTAAGATTTTCTTATAAATTGAAAAAACCTATTAAACAACTAAATCTTATTAGTTTATAATACCACCCGCCCGGATGGCTAAAACTGCGGATGATTAGCTATAATCATCAATTTGCTGAAGAATAGGAAAAACAAAAGAACATTTCTAAGAACAATTACCTATAATCATCGGAAAAAAATTGTTAGGGGGTCATATTCATAGTAACGTAATAGTAAGAATTATTTAAATTACTTTGAATAGTAATAGTTAATGCAATTGCTCGGATGATTAACACTAATTTATTCATTTGACACAATTTCATTGATATTTCCACATGTCATGTAGTAAAATATGATTGTGTTAGAATTTCTCTATAACCGTGCTGGATCATCCTGATTACTAGACAGCAAGCTCGTTGCTATATATGACTGAAAAATTATTACTTTTATTTTCCTGAATAGTTAAATAATTTAGTAAATAAAGAATAACCAATTAATTCATCCTTAAGACTATAATTATTGAAAATCATTTTCCACCAGATCAATATAATATTTGTGAATTCATATTACATAAAATGATCCTGACATCAACTGAAGGAACATAACGGTGACACTAATCTCAAGTGCAAGCTGAATCAGAATTGTTGATTCTAATTTCGTCCAAATGTGTTTGTTAAGCGGAAAATGGATTCCGATTCCCTCGTATGGCGGATTTCGCTTCTCCATGCACGCGAATCCATATTCTCCCCCAAAGCTAGGAAATCAAAGGGTTGGAATATCTAAGGAATCAAAAACAAATTCCTCAAAAAAATCTTAACTAAATTCTAAAACTTGCAACCCATGTCTCAAAGAAATCGCAACAAATATTGAATGTAAGGGACCTTTTAGTGAATTAATAAGTTTCCGTTTAATGATTTTATGATATTCATTCAATTTCTTTGGATTATATTTGAAAAATTGTTCTTATTTCAAATGTCTAAAATTTTAAACAAACAAGTAACAAAAGGAAATCATATTTTGTTTCTAAATTAAACCAAATAAAACTAAAAATTATCGTTCTATTTCTGTTTCCGATTCTACATTAAATGAGTTAACAATTGAGTCAACATTAGGGAGCGTAAGATACACTCCGATTCTGCATTAAACTGACCCCGACAGTCAAAGACTTTTTAAACGAGTCAACAATTGACTTCTTGACCTATTCCAACCACCAATTTATTCCTGCCATTCCATGTCGAGCGTAAGATAGACTCCTGACTCCCCCACCCTCAAGATTTCCTCAAATCACATTTAACCCTATTACTGGGAAAATATAAAAGTCCCTTTTCCTTGGGAACGCAGGGTGACTGATCAGAATTGGGTCGAAACTACTCGAACTTAAAACAGGATTTGAACTGGCCCGTAACAGTGGGACAATAGTTTCGGGCTGATTCTCCCTTGAATGGAACCGAAACTTCTGGTTCCAACTCAGATATTGATGGTTCCGAATCCGAACCACAAAAAAGTGAAAGAAAATTTGGAATTTTTAGAATAAAAAAGTTAAATTACATAAATATGACTACTAACAATTATATAACTGCTAGTGTTTTGGGTTGTTTGAAATTAAAAAAAAAATTGTCAATAGCCTTAAATTTGTTAATAATTTTTTAGCTATCAAAAAATATTAATATTTTTTTTCTATTATGTGAATTCCCACTGGAACCATGAAATCATGAAACCAGAAAATGGCAATTCGGCCAAGCCTACCTTAGGTTTCTACAAACAACAACCATAACATTTGTGTATAAACGCTAGACGCCGACCTGTGATAGAAATGAAATTGTTAATCATATGGTTGATCACAAATTCATACTATTTCGATTTTGTAATAACATTTTACATTTCTCTTAATTGAGTATTAATTAAAAAAGGAGAGAATTAATTAGAAAAAGCATATTAAAGAAAAGTTATAATTTTATAAGTGAAATCAATTGCTCTCACTCCTATAATAATAGATAATAATATTATTACACATCTCCCATTTGGTGGCATCTACTACACCGTCATTTTATGGGTTCCTTTTGGATAATTTAAATAAATTAGAAAATAAAATAAAAAAATAAAAAATAAAAATGAGAGTACAAATAATAATTAGCATATACAGGAACTGTGGATTGGACCTAATCCACGTTTAGTCTCCAAAAACCATGTGGAGGGCCATGAGAGCGCCAACGGGACAATCATTTTTGGGTTCTCGAATCTCGATGGTGATTTAGGCTTCATCTTTGGTCAGAAGTCCCCTGAAAAGGTTATCAAGTTGGTGGCCACCTTGCCGACGGGTTACATTCACAAATAATGTCCCAATTTCGCTGTTAAACCTTCACCCATCTATATTATTATTTGAAATTATTATTTTTAAACTTTTTGTAATTATAAAGAGAAAGTTGACTAGAGCATTCCATAGAATTTTCTATTTTGTTTTAGCCAATGCTTTCCGAGGGAACTGTGATGTATTCGTAGGGATTAAAATAAACATCATTGAAACTTAAATGAGCAGAGCTTCATCCCTCTTCCTTTAAGTCACCAAAGAACAGTTTTGATTTGAAAAATTTTGGGACTGAATCAAATTCCGAAAATTATATGTGCTGAGATCGTTAAGCGATCATGTATAAATATAAAGTGGAAGTGTAACTGGATTCATAGCCGGGAGTCGTACAAGTGAATACCGATACTGCCTTCTAGGTTGACACTTCGGAGACTGACAGATCGTATGGAGCCTGTTTTACTCCACCTTAGTTTGAGTAATGGGATCTCAAACGATTCATATATATAGTGTTACATAGAGACTATAACTCCGAAATTGCACACTAATGCATGTGATTTATTTAGTTTCTAACTCTACCAATTATAAAATTAAAATTTATATTTTTGTATTTGCACATTAGTCCTCACACTTTACAAGATGTCATTAAAGTCCATTTTTAAACTTAATTAGATCAATTAATTGGGTCAATTATTAGGATAATATAAGTACTCGATCAATGATATATTGTTGGATCATATTAGTTTGATAAAAAATCCAATAATCTCCTGTTTGGGCCAACAAATGTATTCAAGATGACAAGGTATCTCAGAATTATCTTATGATCTCAATATTGCTATTCTTATTAACAATCTCAACAATTTCGTCTATTGAATGCGTCAATAATATGATCAAACTGCTTTTCATCATGTATACCACAACTAGAAGTATCAATGATCACCTAAATTAATGCACCCAACGACATAGGTCAAGTATAGGTCCATAGCATAAAAACTACTTGTTATATAATCCGAACATGCCTATTGCTAAATGGTCATCCTTAGACCTTACGAATATTAAATCTTAGATCTTATACTAAAATTTATAGTGCAAATAAATTGAAACTATTTTTGCAGAAAGTATTACTCAAAATATTATTGTAACTAAGTGACATCAATGTACAAACTCACACAAAATAGTAGTATCATTTGTGACACCTCTTATATGGGCAGTATGCTCATGAAAGATCTTGGACACTAAAATCTTAGTGAACAAATCCGCAAGCGCGGAAGTCATACTAATATGATTACAATAACTAAACAATTTGAATTATCTTTTTAACAATTAAAAACTCAATTTCAATGTAGTTAGCCTCAGTAGGGTTTCTATTGCTATTGGAATGGTTGACAACTTATTGTCAATAAATAACTTTGGCATCTCCATGCGTTCAAAGCATCTACATGGAGATGCCCCGCTTTAGCATTGACTTTCACCACATGCACGCCTCACTGCTGTCTAGAAACCATTTTCCGCTCGCCCACTACCTGTTCGACATAATTACTTAGACTGATAATTGAACGAGGCTCCTCTTGCTATCACTCCCTTCCGTATTTCAATCCACTTGGATATTCTTTGAGAAGTTTCTATAATTTGATTTCCATTCATTTCTTTTAAGGTTTAGGTTTTCTTGATAATATGCACAACTGTAACATCTTCTTTCTCCTTAGAGAAACATGAAAATCGTCCCTGCAATGTCCCTTCTTCCTCAGGATAAGATAATCATGTAAGTTTCACGATCATCACTCCTGCAGAGCTCTTCTTCCTCATGATAAGCTAACCATATAAGTTTTTAACAGATTCATCTTTTAAATAATTTATTCATTAATCATTTTCCTTTTCACAAACTTATTTATCTGCTATAGCAATTTTCATTTTTGTTCTTTTGGTCACTCTTTCATAAGTCACTTCGATCATGATTGTTGCCGTAATTGACTTCTATAAGAGTCCTTTCTTTAACAATCTTTCCTACATATTAGTGATCTTCTAATTTTGATATATAACTTGGAATTTGATGCAACAAGCAATCATCCTGTTGCATTGCTCAGTTGTGTACATGTATACTTAAATCAGGAGGTTGGCTTATGTATGAGGAATGTGGAATCTGTTTTGGCTTATGATGATGGCTATTTGATGTTGTTCGTGCATGATGAAAATACGGGGCATTTTTCACTTCTCTTCGACTCGCCAAATTGGATACACACATTGAATTGAGTTAGTGCAATTGCAAATTTTTTTCTGTTTAAAAAATATTCGACCATATGTCCAATTTATACATATCCTTAAATCTATTGTTCATTCAGTATTTGACGATGCTTAGTCAAGTGGCTAGTTTAATCTGGGGGCTCCATCGTAGTACTTAAATGCGTATTATATGGTGCATAATAAATATTTCAATTATTTATTAATGAATTAAATATTGTTTGAGATAAGGCCAATATATCAATATCCAATTGGATTATTAGGCACTTTTCTAACTTATGAAGTATTATATATAAGGACATATCATGTGATAATATTTACGTAATATCACAAATTAATCAGATTAAGTTTCTTCGGTCATCGTTTTTTTGAGTGTTTAATATGCAAAGAAATAAAGCGACAGAGAGCATTGATGTGGCAACATCCTAGGGTCTAGGCTTTGATGGGCCCGGGACGATGAATAATTTGTCACACCGTTCAGATGGTCACCACACGTCCGGGCCTGATAGGTTCTATTGATGTGATGGTCAGCGTAGACTGGAAGGAAGGGGAGAGTGTAGTGTTACGAGCCAATATAATTAAATCATTTTTAGAATATTTTTAATAAATTTTTTTAAAAATAAATACTGAAAATAGTTTAATTTAAATAACTCGTGACATTATGTCAATATTATAATATGGCATGTCTGTTATACACAATACTCTAAGGAAAGAAGACGGCCAGATAAGTCAATGTCCAACGAGACCAAGACTTTTTCCATGCTTTGAGAAGTAGGCCTAGGAAAGCTGTCCTCCTGTAAGGAGCCAATGAACTTTGAATGAGTCCGACAATAATAACAATGGAGAAAAGACTAGGTCATTATTTTTTGATAATTTAATTTTAATTCTATTGGTTCTCGGATACTATATGTCATTTTCGGGTAGAATTTTCTATTCTAGAAGGACATTTTGTTACTAATAATACTTCATTATCGAATATTAAGACAGGATAATTGAATCATCCTCTTGACTATTATAATTATTGACTTTGTGGAATGAAAGATATTCGTAAAAAATTGGTCAACTAAATATTTAAAAAAATTGGTCCGAACTGACTTTTTGGGTGAATGCGAAGGATGAGGAAAGAAATTTGTGCGAGAAATTTCATTTATCCCAAATAAAAAACAAGGCTACTGCACCTTTTAATTGTTTTGATTTACTTTCAAAATTATACATACATACATGCACTGGACCGGTTTCCTTTTCTCCACTGAAATCGACTCCCAGAGGTACTTCATCCAAACCTAATAAGACACATTTTATTATGAGCAATTTTAGTGTGTTACATCTCACATCCGTAATATATGATAATAATAATTAGATTAATAAGAGAGTTAAGTACTACTACCTGATAGCTTGGGATTTTGGATAGCCAGCCTCATATAACATCTATTAATAATAATACAATATATGAGCGCATGAACACAATAATATTTGACATAAATCTGGACTCGTCGTCGGTCATCTATCCACTGACATAAGCCCGCAAGCCCGGCATCTCTTCTAGGCCCAGTTGCCTACTACGCCAATAGTCCGCTCATGGCACCCAATTCAACACATCATATTGAATGCTCTTGTCCCCTAGCTTGTCTTCTAGTTAATGCGTTTATATGGCCCCCGCTGTCGATAGGAGTATTGCAGAACTTTACATGTAGCATATTGTTCTTTTTATACCATCGGGAAAATAATACTTAAAATTCTATATATTTATCGATTTTTACAGTTGGGCCCTATTAGTTGTGTCGGACGTCGAGATTTCCGACTTGAGAAAAAGAATAAGCTTTTCATGAGGCACGCACGAGGCCTAGCTTGGGACTTTGAATCGGTGTTGGATTGGAGTCGCCACTAAACCGTTTACTAAGGCCGTTTAGGCGCCTGAGTCGCTAAGTGATCACGATACTAACCACCTAGGTTGTTGTTGGTCTTGAAACCGAGTTTTGAGTCCGGAGGTCCTGTTACGTATCTTAAAGCTCGAAAGCCAAAATACGCCCAAACTTGGTACCAGTCCCTAAGACTAGGTCATTTGTTTGCACATTTTAATTTGTCCAATTATTTCCCTGATCGAAGTTCGAATCGATGGTCCAGAGAGAAATTCGATAGTTCGTACCACGACCCTAGCATGCCACTAACCGTCCTATTCTAAGTGCGGAAAGTAAAGATTTTCACTATATTCGGGATTACATACATCCATCATCATCTCTCTCTCTCACACCCACTCAACTACATTGATTCACACAATACATTGATTTTCCCTTCTCACATACAATCGAAACAATATACATGAAAAAAGAGTATTTCAACCAATATTTACATCGATCAATTCAATCACGATAGATTTATTCGAATAGAAACAACAAAATTATTTCTAGGTTCTATTACTTAAAATACGAACAAGAGATATTGGGGGAATGACATAAAAATTGAGTTAAATCGTTCAGGACTTAAACAAGTCTACCCTTGAAAAACTCAAAAGATATTCCCAAAAATCGATTCGTCTCATTTCAAAATACCCGAACTTGGTCCGAAATGTTTCGAAATTTTTAAGGATCAAACTCTAAGTCTTGGAATACACTTTAACCCACTTCAAAACACACAAAAATATGGGGGACTGACTGATCAGCAAAATTCGGGTACGGCTACAGTGAATTTTTCAAAGCGTGACGAAAACCCCGAATCGATCCGGAATAATTTTAAATTTCCAAGACACGACCCTACACCTTAACAATGCCTAAGAACACTCCTAAACGCACAAAATGACATCAGGAACAGATCTGCAAAATTCGGAATCAATCTGGACAGATAAAAAAAAAAAGGTAAAAGACCTCGAATCGATCCCAAAACGATCCAAAATTTTCAAAATAGACCCCCAAATTTACACAACATCTAAGACCATTCTAAAACACACTAAAAGTATCAGAAACAGAGCTGGAAAATTCGAAATGGTGCTGGGCTGGTTTTTAAAAGACTGATAAAAGACTCCGATTCGATCCGAAAAGACTTGAGACTTCCAAAAAATGACCCCTAAACCTTAGGAAATATTTAGACCCACTTTGAAACATATTTTTGACCCCAGAGCTGACCTAAATGCTTTGAAAAAGTGGTCGGGTTTATGAACAAAATTTTGAAACCTGACTTTGAACGATCCTTTTCATCATTACGATTTTTGCACAACCCATTTCTTAGTCATTCCCCGATTTTCTTATACAAAAAAATATTTTTTTTTATTTTCTTGATTTTTCTATTTTTTCATTTTATCATTTCTTATATTTCCTTAAAAAAGATGAGCAATATATATTCATTCAAAAAAAAAAACCTAACTAACAAGTTTTCATTTTTCAAGGATCCTTTTCCATATTTTCATGAAAACATGAATCCTAATTTTTATATTTTCTCTTTTTTTTTGTATTTTCTATTTTTCGTAAAACATTTTTGACAAAGGAGAAAAGAAAATAAAAGAAAACAAAGGAAATTATTTACAAGGGTAAAGCCTAAATCCCGATCAAGAAGTTATACCTACAACCGACGATGATGATGATGTCGAGGAATGAACAAGACTTCGGCTCGGTTGATGTCGAACCCAAGCACCTTCGGGATTTGAGGAAGACTCGTCAATTCACACGGACTCGGGCTTGGCCTTGATGATTTGCACGGGCTTGGCTCGGCTCGAATCGATGAAGAACTCCAAGTTGGTGTCGGAATCGGGCTCGGGTCGGCGGCGGATCCGAATTTGGAGCGGGATGAAGATTCTTGAATTTTTTTTGCTCAACACATGAGTCTAAGAGTGGATATTCAAGAGAGAGTTCAATATGTGTTTTTGATGTATTCAAGATCTCCCAAAATCTGTAAATGAATGGCATATTTATAGAGGAAAGGTTGTGGGGGCTGAAATGTAACACACCAGAAACTTCAAGGGCTGAAAAGAGAAACGAAAATAGAATAAAATAATATATATATATATATATATATATATAAAAGCAAATGTGCAGAGATTGAACAGGGTAGCAGAGGACGGCAGCGACGGGGAGGGAGGCCGAGAAGTCAAGGGTGACGGCCGGAGCAGGATGGCGCCGTACGGCCGATCAGAAGGCCGGTGCCGTGCACGGCAACCGGTGGTACGAATCTCGACAGTGAGGAGGAGAGATAGAGAGAGAGAGAGAGAGCTCGGTGAGGGTGTGAACATGATCAAGAAGGTCAGCAAGGGCGGCTCATTGACGGCTAGCACCGGCGGATGTCAGAGGAGGCAGGTACGGCGCCGGAACAGACGATTTCGGCGCCGAAAGGTGGAGAGAGAATGAACGGAAGTGACCGGAGAGGGAGAGAGATAGGATCGTGAATGGATGGGGATGGATTCGGGGTGGAGCCGGGAGCTCGACGGGGTCGTCGGTGTGGCCGGCCGAAAAGGTCGTCCGTGGCCGACGTTGAGGCTGGCCGTGACTCTCTGTGAAACTGCGGGGGAGGAAGAAGAAGAACAGTGCTTTGCACTGTTCAACAAAAAAACTTTTTTTTTTCATTTCAATGTGCAAATTTTTTGATCATTTTTTCGTATGAAATAACATAAAACAAAATGAAAAAATTTAAGTTTGAAATAGGATTAAAATATGTGACACTAGTAGGAACGAAACGGGGCTTGACCGGGTCAAAATCAGGCGTCCACAAACACTGTATTCACTATCTACTTAAAACCCTTTTTTTTGTATTTCGGTTTTTCTTTAATTGTATGCATGAAATTAAATAAAATAAAAATAAAGATTAAAATTTTAAAATATGGGATACTAAAAGGAACGAAATGGGATTTGACCGGGTCAAAATCGGGTGTCTATAGCTGCCCCTCTTTGGGCTGGCGCTCATAGAGTGACTGTCCCAAAGACGAATAGAAACCGATTTTGGCCTAGCGCACAGTTGTTCTTGAAGCATGAGGTTGACGAATCAGGGCTCCTGAAATTCGGTAGAATTTGAACCATCTCGCTCATATCATGTGATCCTTGAGTTCTGCTTCAGTTCAAGCCTACAATTGAAGAAAAATCAATTAGCAAGACATGCAGAATAATACATGTGCGTTCAAAGTTGAAAAGATTCTATAGAATGTTCCTGCTGTATTGAAGGAAGATGGATTTACAAGACGTTCTCACTGTGTTCAGTTTTACAGAACGTCTAAACCGAAAAAGCCAGATTTACAAGACACTCCCACTGTAATCAATTTTACAGAATGTCTCCACTGAGGGAAGACGGATTTACAAGACGTTCCCACTGTGTTCAGATTCACAGAACGTCTAAACCGGAGAAGATAGATTTACAAGACACTCCCACTGTAATCAGTTTTACAGAATGTCTCCACTGAGGGAAGGCGGATTTACAAGACGTTCCCACTGTGTTCAGTTTTACAGAACGTCTAAACCGAAGAAGACAGATTTACAAGACACTCCCACTGTAATCAGTTTTACAGAATGTCTCCACTGAGGGAAGACGGATTTACAAGACGTTCCCACTGTGTTCAGTTTTACAGAACGTCTAAACCGGAGAAGACAGATTTACAAGACACTCCCACTGTAATCAGTTTTACAGAATGTCTCCACTGAGGGAAGACGGATTTACAAGACATTCCCACTGTGTTCAGTTTTACAGAACGTCTAAACCGGAGAAGACAGATTTATGAGACACTCGCACAGTAATCAGTTTTACAGAATGTCTCTACTAAGGGATGACGGATTTACAAGACGTTCCCACTGTGTTCAGTTTTACAGAACGCCTAAACCGGAGAAGATAGATTTACGAGACACTCCCACTGTAATCAGTTTTACAGAATGTCTCTACTGAGGGAAGATGTTTTTACAAGACGTTCCCACTGTGTTCAGTTTTACAGAACATCTAAACCGGAGAAGACAGATTTACAAGACACTCCCACTGTAATCAGTTTTACAGAATGTCTCCACTGAGGGAAGACAGATTTACAAGACGTTCCCACTGTGTTCAGTTTTACAGAACGTCTAAACCGGAGAAAACAGATTTACGAGACACTCCCACTGTAATCAGTTTTATAGAATGTCTCTACTGAGGGATGACGGATTTACAAGACGTTCCCACTGTGTTCAGTTTTACAGAACGCCTAAACCGGAGAAGACAGATTTACGAGACACTCCCACTGTAATCAGTTTTACAGAATGTCTCTACTGAGGGATGACGGATTTACAAGACGTTCCCACTGTGTTCAGTTTTACAGAACGCCTAAACCGGAGAAGACAGATTTACAAGACACTCCCACTGTAATCAGTTTTACAGAATGTCTAAACCGGAGAAGACAGATTTACAAGACACTCCCACTGTAATCAGTTTTACAGAATGTCTCTACTGAGGGATGACGGATTTACAAGACGTTCCCACCGTGTTCAGTTTTACAGAACGCCTAAACCGAAGAAGACAGATTTACAAGACACTCCCACTGTAATCAGTTTTACAGAATGTCTCCACTGAGGGAAGACGGATTTACAAGACATTCCCACTGTGTTCAGTTTTACAGAACGTCTAAACCGGAGAAGACAGATTTACAAGACACTCCCACTGTAATCAGTTTTACAGAATGTCTCCACTGAGGGAAGACGGATTTACAAGACGTTCCCACTGTGTTCAGTTTTACAGAACGTCTAAACTGGAGAAGATTTTTCTCAACTAATCATGCAATGGTCAAACAAATGATGAGGGATCTTGATCCTGATCACGATGTGCTGATCGTGCTTGAAATTGGTGTTCTTTGTGCTCCTTGTTGTTGAGACATCCAACTCTAGGTACGCCTTTTGAGAACTTCCTCTACTAGCCCCTGATGCTTCCTGAAATTCTGAGCCCATAGAATAGAAAGTGAAGGTAGCCATTGGACGCAACCCTTGTTACCCCTTCGCCACGCCACACGGGGATTACTCCTTAGCAAACATCTCCAGGATAGCCTATGATCTGACAAACTGCAAGAAAGATTTACTAACCAAGCTTTTCGTTAGCTCACTTGCGACCCCTCATGGCTCAGATGAGTAAAAGAGTTCATGAATAGATGTAAGGGATGCAAAGCTTGCAGCACATTCAGGAATTGACCGAGGTCCTTTGATGTCCAAAATTTCAAGAAAGTATTTTTATGAGGTATGAGACAGAGAGGGAACTCAGATGGGCTTTTGAGATTGCCCCAAATTTCAAAGGATACGTGTAACTCAGTTCTTTTCCAAGTGACCCCCCTTTTGAGATCGTGTAGGCCTTTGGCAACTTCCCGAATTACGCGCTTAGACTCCTTCTGTCATGGCGTGATGCAACAATAATGGCTTGCTTGTCCTTGAGGCATTTTGTTTATTGCAGTAATTCAAGCCCTAACTTTTGCCTAGAATGGGCAGAGTACCGCATCCTAGCGGGCATGTTTTATTTTTTCTCTCCATAGCTCTCCTTTTGCTACGGCTGTTTGCTCAGATTTGGCCGCACCACTCAGTTTCCCTAACTTTTGCCTGGGCCGCCCTTTTGGGTTTTCGACCTAGCGGGAATATTTCACTCTCCTTTTGCCACGATCGCCCTTTCGGGTTTTCGACCGCACCACTCTTCCCTTGTTTTTGCCTAGGCCGCCCTTTCGGGTTTTCAACCTAGCGGGATTTTTTTTCTTTTCTCTCATTCTCCCATAGAACTGTGAGTCACATGGGTTCTTTATCAAGGATCTCTTTCTTTTTGCTTCTTGTCTCATTCTAGGATCGCACAGTAGATGGCATCTGAAAACATGTGCCTTGTTAAGCATAATATTTCTTTACAGAATCAGCATTGACAGGGCTTGGGAGCCCATCCCCATCCATATCGGCTAAAATCAAGGCACCTCCCGAGAAAACCTTCTTGACTATGTAAGGTCCCTCGTATTTGGGAGTGAACTTCCCACGTGAATCCGGAGTTATGTGCAATATCTTTCGGAGTACCAAGTCCCCCGATTCAAACACACGCCGGCGCACTCTCTTATTGAATGCCCGAGCCATGCGCTTTTGGTAACATTGGCCATGGCACAGTGCAGTTAGCCTCTTTTCATCGATCAAGTTCAACTGCTCGTATCGTAATCTAGCCCATTCTGCTTCTTCAAGCTCTGATTCTGCAAGGACTCTCATTGACGGGATCTCGACCTCTACTGGCAAAACTGCTTCAGTCCCATATGTAAGCGAGTAGGGGGTTGCCCCTGTCGATGTGCGGACAGATGTCCTATATGCCATGAGAGCCCAAGGGAGCATGTCATGCCAATCCTTGTAAGTTACTGTCATCTTTTCGATGATCTTCTTTAAATTCTTATTTGCAGCCTCGACCGCACCATTCATCTGAGGTCGATAAGGCGAAGAATTGTGGTGCTTGATCTTGAAATGTTTGCAAAGCTCATCGATCGCCTTATTGTTGAAGTTCTTTGCATTATCCGTGATGATGGTCTCAGGAACACCATAACGAGCCACTATGTTGCGCTTGAGGAATCGAACTACCACCTTAGCGGTCACTGAAGCATAAGACTCGGCTTCGACCCATTTGGTGAAGTAGTCGATGGCCACCAGGATGAAGATATGTCCATTAGATGCCTTGGGTGAAATAGGACCAATTACATCCATTCCCCACATGGAGAAAGGCCAGGGTGAGGACATTGGTTGTAGTTCGCTTGGAGGAGCATTAATCCGATTCGCATAGATTTGACAATGGTGGCAATGTCGAACGTGCTTGATGCAATCTGCTTCCATGGTTGACCAGAAATAACCCATTCGCATGATCTTCCTTGCCAACATGTGCCCGCTCATGTGAGGTCCACAACTCCCTTCATGGACTTCACTCATCAAGTACTCAGCCTCCTTAGTGTCCAGACATCGTAGTAGAGTGGTGTCGAATGAGCGACGATAAAGCACGTTCCCGCTCAAGAAGTAGTGGCAGGCAAGCCGACGAATAGTCTTCTTGTCATTCTTATCTGCGCCATCCGGGAACGACCGAATTCAAGGTACCTCTTAATATCCGCGAACCAAGGGGCTTCTTCTCCTTGTTCGATCATGCAACAATGTGCGGGGCGATCGTTGACCTTGATCTCGAGAGGGTCGATCATGTTATCTCCTGAAATACACACCATTGAAGCAAGTGTTGCTAAAGCATCGGCGAATTGGTTCTTGGTTCGTGGAGTGTAGGAGAAATTAATCCGATCAAACTCTTCTGATATCCTTTCTAGGTATAGGTGATATGGGAGTAGCTTCTCATCCTTCGTCTTCCACTGTCCCACTGTTTGGAAGATGATAAGCATTGAGTCACCAAACACCTCAAGTTCACGAATTTCCATATCTATTGCCGCTCGTAAGCCCAAGATGCATGCTTCATATTCCGCCACATTATTTGTGCAAGGAAACGTTACCTTGGCAGCTATTGGAATATGCCGACCTTGTGGAGAAATCAACACTGCTCCTATCCCATATCCCGTTGAGTTGACTGCCCCATCAAAATACATCTTCCATCCTTGTATTTGTCCCAACTCTTCTTCCATAGCCAAGATGCCATCATCTGGGAGTTCATCCCTAGTGGCTCATCATCCTCAATTGGAAATTCAGCGAGGTGGTCTGCCAAGGCTTGCCCTTTCATTGATACTCTAGGCACATAATGGATATCATACTCAGCCAGCTGAACTTGCCATTTCGACAAATTCCGAGTTGACACAGGCTTCTCTAGTAGATATCGAAGTGGATCTGTCTTGGATATTAGGTGTATGGTGTAGTACAAAGTATATTGACGTAAACGTTGGACTACCCATGCAAGTGCACAACACAATCTTTCCACTTCTGGGTATCGTGCTTCTCCTTCAGTGAACTTCTTGCTTAGGTAATAGATAGCTTGCTCCTTGTGTCCCGTTTCATCCACCTGCCCCAACATTGAGCCTAACGATTCTCGTCGCACAGTTAAGTACATGATGAATGGCCGACCTGGAGTGGGTGGGACTAGTACCGGAGGACTAGCCAAGTAAGCTTTTAGTGTGTCAAAGGCCCGCTGACAATCATCATCCCAATCGATAACGGCATTTTTTCGTAGTAACCGAAAAGAGGTTGACATTTATCAGTGAGATTGACAATGAAACGGGCTATATAATTCAATCTCCCAAGCAAGCTTCTTACTTCTCTTACAGTAGCTGGTGGGGGTAGATTCATGATTGCTTTGGCTTTATCTGGATCGACCTCTATGCCCTTTTTACTAACAATGAACCCCAAAAGTTTTCCTGAAGCGGCTCCAAAAACACACTTTGCCGGGTTGAGTCTGAGCTTATATTTTTGGAGGCGCTGGAAGAGCATGCGCAAATTCACCAGATGGTCCTCCCCTTCACGCGACTTTGCGATCATGTCATCCACATAAACTTCTATCTGTTTGTGCATCATGTCATGAAACAAGGTGACCATGGCACGTTGGTAAGTGGCACCTGCATTTTTTAGCCCAAAGGGCATAACTCGGTAACAGAATGTTCCCCACAAGGTTATGAAGGTTGTTTTCGACTTATCTTCTTCCGCCATTCGTATTTGATTATAACCCGAGAAACCATCCATGAAGGAGAACATCTCGTGACGAGCAGTGTTATCAACAAGCACATCGATGTGAGGTAGTGGAAAGTTGTCCTTTGGGCTAGCTTTATTGAGGTCTCGATAGTCCACACAAACTCGTACTCTTCCATCTTTCTTCATGACTGGGACTATATTGGCTACCCACTCTGAGTAGTTACTCACCTCCAAGAAGCCGGCGTTAATCTGTTTCACGATCTCCTCCTTTATTTGTAGAATCAAGTCTTTCTTCTGCCTGCGTAAATGTTGCCTTACAGGAGGGAATTTACTGGTGTCGACTGGTAGAAAGTGTTGCACTATCTCAGGATCAAGTCCAGGCATGTCAGCATAGGACCACGCAAATACTTCCTGAAATTCCTTCAACAAATCGATCATTCGAGCACGTTGAATTTCATCCAAGCCAACTCCGATTTTAAGCGTTCGTGGCTCCTCTTCTGTGCCAATATTGATCACGTCAGTACCTTCGGCAGTCATAGGCTTGTTTTCTTCGAACCGCTCCCAGCTTTCCACTATCTCTTTAGGGGTGTCATCCTTACACGACTCTTCCCCGTAAAGTATTGGGTTAGAGTCGTCAAGAACTTCTCAAAAAAGGACTGAGTTACCGTATCTTTTGTCATTTAGGTACCTGGAAAAGAAGTGTTGGAATTATTCGAGATTAACAGATAGAAGGAACAGGAGAAGATCAAACTAAAGCAGGAGAAGATTGGATTCAAGCATGTGATATTTCATAAAGGGATTTCTTCAGAAAGGTAAGACATGGGAATGTCCCTTCATCCGTCACGGGCTCATGGCGAACCACGTGCGGGTAACATCATTTTCCGAACTTTCTTACTCATCACGAGGCATGAGTGGAAGCTTGGGAACTGCAGTCCAGTTGGGTAGCTCCTCATTTCCTGCAAGCGGGCGGATCAGGGGCTCCCGAGATGTCTCCTCCAGAATAGCCCCAACATGGGACGCAACATTGGTTGTAACAGAAGGTGCAGCCAAGACCTCCTCCACATTCTCTCCAATGATGAGAAGTGGTTTTTGGAAGAGGACTGGGCTAGTTGGTATCATGGTGTCTTCGAATGGGCTGCGAATGTGGGCACTTAGACTTGAGCTGCCAGAGGTGCAACAGGGATGCAACTACGTTTGCTCTTAATGTTCTCAATCCTGTATCATGTTCCAAGCTCACATGCGGGTAGGACCCCTATCAACCGAAGATTCAGGAGTCACACCTGCATGAAAAGAAAAAGAAAAGCAAAAGAAGTGAGCAATTGGAAAATTGAATCAGAATGCATGAGAAAACCGCTAGCGAGTTGCCATTCTTATCGGTAGATTGGTCCTGATTATATATCACGAGAAGGAGATGAGATGTACTCCTTTATGGGGTATTTAATCAAGGTACCTCTCGAACGTCCTTAAGTTGCCTGATTCGTGCCATCAGCTTGTTGAGCACTTTCAATACTTATTCAGAAAATAATGACAAAATATTTTGGAGAAAAAAAGGAAAATAAAAAAAAAATTGAATCCTTTTTTTTTTTTTTTTAAATTTTCCATGAAAGTGCTCAATCAAACTATTTGTTTGCCATGGTTTGTGCTCTTCTTGTGGGCCTGAGAGCGCTCCTTGTAAGCTGGACCTATATCACGGCTCATGGGGTGTATCTTATCCAACTCCTCATCTGGTAGACTGATAGATGCTTCTACTTCTTTGGCCACATTCTAAATAATCGAGTATCACTTGCATAATGACTCCTTGATGCCAATCGAATCCCTAGAAAGCTCCCGACACTCCTCCGACATTATAGCTATATTGATTTATGATTGTAAAGGCAACACATCTTCTATCAGCTATAGCTTCCAGCAAGCTCCAATACCTTCAAAATCAACTGATGTCATTGACAGTGCATGAAAGATGATCAATGTCTGGGCAAGCAAATATGGGCTCCATCCCCGTTCAGACGGATGAACAAGCGACTTAAGGATGAATGACAACTCTACTAGGTTTTATTTTGAAAACATGATGCAAGTTCGAAAAATAAAATCAATCCACTAATTTAATCATAGTTACATGTACATCAGAATTTTATGAGCTATTTAACCTAAAATTAGCTAACCTAGGAGCTCATACCAAAATACAAGAAAAAGGCCACTCTATCCCTACATAGGCTTTTGATAAAAAATACAATAAAATCTCAATACAAAAGAAAGGCCCGACTAACCTAGGATGAGCTAGCCTATGGGCCTTGGAAAAATTACAATCGACAAGGATGCTTGGAGGCTTAATGCTATGCATGAGGCTTGGATCTAAGGGTAGGTGCTAAAAGGCCCTTGATCAGCAGTGTCCTCGGTTCCCCTTTTAGGGTACTTTGGGCTTACGAATCAAGCGGAGGTGTTTCAAAGCCGTTTCCGGTGGGAGCTCCCACGACAGGCGTACTTCTACTGACCCCCTCCTAGGGAAGTTCCTATGATCCGGGTTCGATCGTTTAAGGCATGCGATGCTAAAGTGAAGTGCACAAACAAACGACCGGGGATTATGGGGCGCGGACCCTCAAAAATGTCCCCAGTGGAGTCGCCAAGCTGTCGGACGTCGAGATTTCCGACTTGAGAAAAAGAATAAGCTTTTCATGAGGCACGCACGAGGCCTAGCTTGGGACTTTGAATCGGTGTTGGATTGGAGTCGCCACTAAACCGTTTACTAAGGCCGTTTAGGCGCCTGAGTCGCTAAGTGATCATGATACTAACCACCTAGGTTGTTGTTGGTCTTGAAACCGAGTTTTGAGTCCAGAGGTCCTGTTACGTATCTTGAAGCTCGAAAGCCAAAATACGCCAAACTTGGTACCCGTCCCTAAGACTAGGTCATTTGTTTGCACATTTTAATTTGTCCAATTATTTCCCTGATCGAAGTTCGAATCAATGGTCCAGAGAGAAATTCGATAGTTCATACCACGACCCTAGCATGCCACTAACCGTCCTATTCTAAGTGCGGAAAGTAAAGATTTTCACTATATTCGGGATTACATACATCCATCATCATCTCTCTCTCTCACACCCACTCAACTACATTGATTCACACAATACATTGATTTTCCCTTCTCACATACAATCGAAACAATATACATGAAAAAAGAGTATTTCAACCAATATTTACATCGATCAATTCAATCACGATAGATTTATTCGAATCGAAACAACAAAATTATTTCTGGGTTCTATTACTTAAAATACGAACAAGAGATATTGGGGGAATGACATAAAAATTGAGTTAAATCGTTCAGGACTTAAACAAGTCTACCCTTGAAAAACTCAAAAGATATTCCCAAAAATCGATTCGTCTCATTTCAAAATACCCGAACTTGGTCCGAAATGTTTCGAAATTTTTAAGGATCAAACTCTAAGTCTTGGAATACACTTTAACCCACTTCAAAACACACAAAAATATGGGGGACTGATCAGCAAAATTCGGGTAGGGCTAGAGTGAATTTTTCAAAGCGTGACGAAAACCCCGAATCGATCCGGAATAATTTTAAATTTCCAAGACACGACCCTACACCTTAACAATGCCTAAGAACACTCCTAAACACACAAAATGACATCAGGAACAGATCTGCAAAATTCGGAATCAATCTGGACAGATAAAAAAAAAAAGGTAAAAAACCTCGAATCGATCCCAAAACGATCCAAAATTTTCAAAATAGACCCCCAAATTTACACAACATCTAAGATCATTCTAAAACACACTAAAAGTATCAGAAACAGAGCTGGAAAATTCGAAATGGTGCTGGGCTGGTTTTTAAAAGACTGATAAAAGACTCCGATTCGATCCGAAAAGACTTGAGACTTCCAAAAAATGACCCCTAAACCTTAGGAAATATTTAGACCCACTTTGAAACATATTTTTGACCCCAGAGCTGACCTAAATGCTTCGAAAAAGTGGTCGGGTTTATGAACATAATTTTGAAACCTGACTTTGAACGATCCTTTTCATCATTACGATTTTTGCACAACCCATTTCTTAGTCATTCCCCGATTTTCTTATACAAAAAAATATTTTTTTTGATTTTCTTGATTTTTCTATTTTTTCATTTTATCATTTCTTATATTTCCTTACAAAAGATGAGCAATATATATTCATTCAAAAAAAAAACCTAACTAACAAGTTTTCATTTTTCAAGGATCCTTTTCCTTATTTTCATGAAAACATGAATCCTAATTTTTATATTTTCTCTTTTTTTTTTGTATTTTCTATTTTTCGTAAAACATTTTTGACAAAGGAGAAAAGAAAATAAAAGAAAACAAAGGAAATTATTTACAAGGGTAAAGCCTAAATCCCGATCAAGAAGTTATACCTACAACCGACGATGATGATGATGTCGAGGAATGAACAAGACTTCGGCTCGGTTGATGTCGAACCCGAGCACCTTCGGGATTTGAGGAAGACTCGTCGATTCACACGGACTCGGGCTTGGTCTTGATGATTTGCACGGGCTTGGCTCGGCTCGAATCGATGAAGAACTCCAAGTTGGTGTCGGAATCGGGCTCGGGTCGGCGGCGGATCCGAATTTGGAGCGGGATGAAGATTCTTGAATTTTTTTTGCTCAACACATGAGTCTAAGAGTGGATATTCAAGAGAGAGTTCAATATGTGTTTTTGATGTATTCAAGATCTCCCAAAATCTGTAAATGAATGGCATATTTATAGAGGAAAGGTTGTGGGGGCTGAAATGTAACACACCAGAAACTTCAGGGGCTGAAAAGAGAAACGAAAATAGAATAAAATTATATATATATATATATAAGCAAATGTGCAGAGATTGAACAGGGTAGCAGAGGACGGCAGCGACGGGGAGGGAGGCCGAGAAGTCAAGGGTGACGGCCGGAGCAGGACGGCGCCGTACGGCCGATCAGAAGGCCGGTGCCGTGCACGGCAACCGGTGGTACGAATCTCGACAGTGAGGAGGAGAGATAGAGAGAGAGAGAGAGAGAGAGCTCAGTGAGGGTGTGAACATGATCAAGAAGGTCAGCAAGGGCGGCTCATTGACGGCTAGCACCGGCGGATGTCAGAGGAGGCAGGTACGGTGCCGGAACAGACGATTTCGGCGCCGAAAGGTGGAGAGAGAATGAACGGAAGTGACCGGAGAGGGAGAGAGATAGGATCGCGAATGGACGGGGATGGATTCGGGGTGGAGCCGGGAGCTCGACGGGGTCGTCGGTGTGGCCAAAGGTGGCCGAAAAGGTCGTCCGTGGCCGACGTTGAGTCACACTGTTCAACAAAAAAACTTTTTTTTTTTCATTTCAATGTGCAAATTTTTTGGTCATTTTTTCGTATGAAATAACATAAAACAAAATGATAAAATTTAAGTTTGAAATAGGATTAAAATATGTGACACTAGTAGGAACGAAACGGGGCTTGACCGGGTCAAAATCAGGCGTCCACAAACACTGTATTCACTATCTACTTAAAACCCTTTTTTTTGTATTTTCGGTTTTTCTTTAATTGTATGCATGAAATAAAATAAAATAAAAATAAAGATTAAAATTTTAAAATATGGGATACTAAAAGGAACGAAATGGAATTTGACCGGGTCAAAATCGGGTGTCTACAAGTTGAAAATAACTAATTTAGTCATATAAGATCAATTTTATTACACTTTCAGTCTGAATCATCACTGTTCTGTTAATGGAACTATTAATGGCATGAAGTCCATGCTAACAAAATAATAATGACTTAGATTAAAACTGATATTATGGAACTGAATTAGTCATTTTTAAATTTATAGGACTCAACTACTAAAAATAATAAATATACGTAGAGGACTTTCACTACAATTATTCTATAATTTCTCTTAAAAAAAAAAAAGGTAAGGAGTACCGTGTGGTGGTGCCGCCATTTCACAGTTGTGGCCGCCACTGCCGATAGGAGTATTTGCATAACCTTATATGTAGCGTTTTGTTCTTTTTAAAAGGTCTTCTTCATGTGAATATGGTCTCCCATTGATCACATTTTTCTATCCGGTTGTGGTCCGTTTTGACTGACAAAAATAATTCTGACTTATGCTCCATTTTATATTTGTTTGTATCAATTTGGGTTGCTACGTGGGACAGAAATACAAGATGAACTAAGACATCTACAAATATAAGAATATTATATAAGGCGATCGGAAGAGACGCAATTTTATTTTTCTCATGAAGAATTAGAATTAAGGTTTAGGTATTTTTATTTTCAATTATTTACACAAATTTGATTTAAATTATACATAATATTTGATTTATTTATTTTTTACTTCAGATTAAAAGTTAGATATCAATACTTCGGTCCAACGTCGACCCTTTGGTTTAAATATTATACATAATATTTGATTTATTCTTTTAAATGGAAAAGGGTAAAATATAACTCAACCAGGCTGGTCACAGTTCGGGTCCTACTTTAGGGCTAGTACAAGTTTGGATCCGGGCCGCTTCTTGTTCTTGCACGGTTCCAGCCTGTTTCTATTCAACAGCCATCCCAAATCGTAATCCGCATTAAAATCTCGAGAAATCCTTGAAATTCTACAAAATAAATTAAACAGTTAAATATAAATTCAAATTCTATAAAATCCTACAGATCCTATGAAACCTTTAAAAACCATAAGAAATCCAAAAAACACAAAACAAAACTCCTATTTCCATAATGCTCCACATCCTTCCACTAGGGCTGGCAATTTTGGCCCGGCCCAATAGCCCGGCAAGGGCCCGGCCCAATAGACCGGCTAAGGCTTATTGGGTCTAAGTCTTATTGGGCTGGGTTGGGCCATGGAATAAGGGCCGGGCTTGCCCATTAGCCCTTTTTTTAAAAAAAAAAAGTGTGTTTTTCTATCATAACCCTATCTCAATCTCATTCATTAATATTAAAATAACTTTTTGTTGATTTAGTGTAGAATGTGTGATTATGGGGTTCGACTTACCCTCTATTTTAAAAGTATCTTTTTTATTTCACTCAAATTTCATTAATATCTCATTCTGATATGAGAGAAAATTTAAGTGATTTATACTCTTATTGGGTGGGGTAGGCGGCCCGATAAATTGAGCGTGCTGGGCCGGGCCGTGGCTTAATGGGCCTCTCTATTATTGGGCCGGGCCAGCCTTGCACTATAACGCCAGCCGGGCACGAATTGCCAGCCCTATTTTCCACCTTTCTCGCTAATTCATATCAAGAATCTTTAGGATTTCATAAGGTTTATTAGAATTTTACTCTAGTTTATAAATTTTTTATTTTTTAGAAAGTTTCTAATTTTTATCTAATTTCTCTATCATGAACGTACGGATATGACCAACTCCTATTTGAACTTCATGTGATTACTTTTTCCAACTCTTCCACCTATATCTTCTAGATCGCGGACACTTTTCTAGTCAAAAGAAAAATATATCAGCATGCAAAACCATGACACGTACACAGAAGGGAAGAGATCAGGGGATCAGAATTAGAAAATTAAAGTTATTGAATGCAAGGATTAAAAGTCAGTCAAACATTTTAAATTTAAAAAATAAAATTTTGAGATTTTATTTTATCCTCAAATTAAGCTAAAATTTTTAAATTAAAAAAATTATGTATTTTATTTCATTCTCAAATCAAGTCAAATTCTTCAATTTTAAAAAATAAAAATTATATTTTTTTATTTATTAATGAGTTGACTAATATATTAAAATATATAGTAAAATATATAGTGATATACTTGTACAATATATTATAATTTTTATCATGTACTTATAAATCAATAAAATTTGCATAATTTTTTTAAAAATTAATTTAATAATTTTCTCATGAATTAAGGCTAATATTAGACATTGGAAAATATAAAGAGAATTTTATATAAGAGATTAGTGTGATTTTTTTTAAAAAAATCTAATATGCTTTTATCTTTCATTGAAAAAAAGGTTATATAGGATGATTAACTAATTATTGAATATTAGGTTAAATAAATTAGTATGATTTATCAGGAAAATAAATCATGTGATTTTAACTTTAAAAGATGGATTATTTGGCTTAAATTGAGTAAAAAGGGGAAATCATGTGATTTTATTTTTAAAATTTGAAAGATTTGAAATGAAATCATGTGATTTTATTTTTTAAATTTGAAAATGTTTGGATTTTTTTAGAAACCAAGCAAACCACATACTTTTTTTATGTAATTTACCCTTGAATATAATGGACATGAGAGCACGGTTGACTTGGAGAAAGTCTTCTATAATGGGTATAATAATAGATGATAATACTTATATTATGTGAAAAATCATCATTATTTATATTTATTTTTTACTTTTATAATTTATAAAAAAATCTTAAAATGACTAATTGTATTAGTTGGTGATATTGCATAAGTACGAACACGGGATATACTCTCTCACTTTGATGGAGTAAATATATATTGATTCTTTGGGGATGATTGACATATGCTCTGGGTGAGGAGCAACGTGTGAAATGATATAAGGACCTATATATAATTAATTATCATATTAGAGCTCATTACAATTAATTAATTTTCAAACAATTTTGGTTGATTTGGAAGAGGGAAAAGACACCAAAGCTGCCCTGAATGACCATATAATAATATAAGATATGTAGAGAGATAACAGTCAATTATATACAAAAGGTGTTTCAAGAGATTTGAAGAAACATTCAAGCCCAATTTGTTCATGGTGACTTTATTCAAGATAACAACAACAGTAAACACAGAAATATCTAAAATACATAATTCGACGCTAAAAAGTATCTATCTCCCACCATCAATGCTAAAAGGTACCATCTGATTGGTATCATAACCTATTTTACTAACTGTAGCAGTGTCGGAGTAATTGGAGTGAAAATTCCCAAGCAAGAATTCACTTTCTTGAAGATTATCTGAATTATGGTTTACCCACGGATGAACACTGGTGGCCCTAAGTAACCCTTCCAATTCAAGTGTGACTTCCTTCATGGATGGCCTGTCCTCCCCTTTTATTTTCAAGCACCTGCAAGCTAGCAGCGCAACTTCTTTGATTTGTTCAACTTTACCTTCCTTTAGAATTCTTTTGTCAATGATCTCCAAGCAACGGTCCTCTTTCACTGCCAAAACAAAGTGCATAGAGAGATTCCTCTCCTTTTCAGGCTTGTCAAAAGAAACAGCTTTCCTTCCGGTGAGCATTTCAGCCAGGACAACACCAAAACTGTAAACATCACTCTTTTGTGTTAATTGGCCCGAGTGGAAGTACTCCGGGTCTAGGTATCCTAATGTTCCTTGCACAATAGTACTTAGCTGAGTCTGATCAGATGGCATGAGTCTAGAAGCTCCAAAATCAGACACTTTAGCCGTGTAGTTCCCGTCTAATAGTATATTAGTACTCTTGACATCCCTGTGGATAATCGGGATACTAGCATCGGAGTGCAAGTAAGAAAGTGCTCCCGCTGTTTCTACTGCGACACATAGGCGAGCTCTCCACGTGGATAAGTTCGAGCCTTCTCGATTTCCATGCAAGTGCTCAAACATGTTTCCATTTTCTACAAACTCGTAGACTAATAAAGGCAACTCCGTCTCCAGGCAACATCCGATCAGCTTAACGACATTCTTGTGATTTATCTGAGACAAGACAATAACCTCGTTGATGAACTCATCCACTTGGCTCCGATCGAGCATCTTCGCCTTCTTGATGGCTACTATCTTGTTGTTCATCACCGTTCCTTTGTAAACCGTTCCTTGTCCACCTTCACCGAGAATTCTGCTTCCGTGAAAGTTATCAGTGGCCTGCTTGAGGTCTTCCACGGAGAACACTTTTAGTGTCTCGACATGACTTTGGTGTTGAGAGAGCAGTCTTTCTAGCATGAGACCTCCATTATCACGGTAGAATTTTTTCCTTTCTTCAATGGCCCTTCTTTGTCTAAGTCCCAAAACTAACCAGGACGCGCACAAGAGAAGGAACAAGAAACCTATGCTTAGACCTGCACACAAACAAGACATAATTACAGCTTATCTATAAGATATTGACTCTTCAACGATGAATTTTTAGATGTAACTATTGGAGAAGTGTGTTCCTCTTGTTCTTGCAATATCAGAACCGGTTCACATTGGCGAATGTTCAAGAATGAACATTGGATATATGATCATATTCAGGACCAAGCCGAGGGAAAAAAAAGGACGAGAAATTCATTTGGGTATTTATTGCTCACCTAAAGCGATGTCACGTGATGTAGACTTCTTTTCCCGTTGAATCGGGCTGCATCCATCCTTCCATGGGTCTCCGTCGTATCCCATGGGACAAGAACAGTTGTAGGAGCCAGGCAAATTTGTACATATTCCATTGCACGAGTTTGAATTTCCACACTCATTGATATCTGAAAGTACACTCAGTGTGTGGAAAAGATAATGTCAATTGACACCTTAAGACAAAGGTGAAAGTCGAGCATAAAAGATGGTTAGCCAAAGGATTGTAACATTTCTTCTATTACGAAATTTGCACATAATTCGGCATATGGTGTGGTGAATGGGCTCTCGACAGGGAGAGGGTATTGTGCGAGGTAGGTATACCACGAGAAAGTGTTAACATTGTGTCACAAACTAATAAAATTTAAGTGTTTTAAGATTTTTTAATAAAATCCTAAAAATAAAAATAATCCAAAAATATCTGAATTCTTTTAGTTTGTGATATTATATCAGTGTTGTCACGTGGTATGTCGGTTAGGCATACTCTTTCTTTTTTCAACATTACCACTTATTATCTGGAAATCGAATGATTCTAACAAACTAAGTTCTAATTAGACCGATCCGGTAAGTATGAAAAACTCCTTAAACATAATTTTGATGAATCGCTCCTTACGTGGCTTTTCTTTTACATTTATAGTACTCGAATATGAAATCTTACTCGAGAAGAAGAAATATTTAAATACTTCAACCAAAGCACTCGTGTCCCTCTCTTCATGCTACTTAGCTATGTGCTTTTAGCTGCCTCCCATTTAAGCTGCCTAGAGGTTTTATGGTGAGGAAGTCCCAAGTGTAGTTGATCCTTCAATCATGATTTCTCTAGTGTTTTCTTTTAGCATTCCGCGTCGAGTCTAGCTAATCGATATGGCCTATTTGGTGCAATTATCTGTGGTAATCTTGATCATTTATGTTTTTTTTTAGCATGAAGTCTTCCTACCTAGGAATGACAAAGTTATCCCAACCCGTCAAGTTGACCCCGTCTCCCTTGCGATGGGCAGGTAAAAACCTAATCCGTGTGCAAGGTAGGACGGATTCGGGTCTGTTATCTAGTCGAAGAAAAAAATATTCCCGGAGAACAATTAAGTTATAAATACCAGGCCTATTATTTTTGTTTATTAAATATATTTTTAATTAATTCACAGCGAACAATTTTTTAGCAATTGGTACAAGTGCCAACTTGTCAAGAAGAAGACAAGTCGATGAATATTTATTTAAGTAAATGAATAATTAAATAAAATTGGTAATATATATAATGAGATGGGGAAGGGTGTTGCCAGATCGAAATGAACATCCTTTAAAGTTACGTTTTGTTTTCAGGACCATGTCGTTTTCAACCCAAATATATAAAATTGAAATATTTTATACAGAAAATTGAAAGCCGTTGAAGAAAAATAAAAGATTTTAGAATGTCCCTATCCATAGTCTTTCAAATCCTTTATCTTTATGCTTACACAATCATGCTACGACGTGCGGGCTATGATGCTGAATTTAGCAAGTAAACAAGAGAATAATACGATAAAATAGAATTAATGTAGTGATATTATTTTCGATTTAAAATTAAGAATTTTGGATTCAATTAGTACCTATGGGACTCCCTGTACCCTTGATCATCTTTTCCTCCTATCTTTTCTAAATTTACGAGTCTCATTTACAATAAAAGAATTAATTTTAAGACGGTAAGCTGGAGGAAGCAAATTATTATAAAGTGCAGCAGAGTATAAAACAAACGGTGTAAATTGCCTTTTTACCGTAGGAAAAAAGAGCAAAGAATTAGCAGTACCTTGGCAACCGCCTGGCCCAGAGAGATAAGGATTCCCACTGTAGCCTTTCTTGCAGTGACAACGGTAACCTTCCCCGGTATCAGCATCCACACAATCGGTGTTCTCTTGGCACATATAGCTCGTCATGTTCTTTTCAGCCACCTCACATGTCCGGTCCCCGATTGCCCAGTCCAGAATTACGGGCATCCTATCCTCGGTTATGTTCTCCAGGGATGCAGTGGAGAAGTTGAAGTAGTCGTTCATGGTGACGAAAGCGAAGCTGCATGGGTTGAAGTTGTGGATGTAAGTGTGGTTGTAGTAACTTCCGAGGGAGATGTTGACGGCTCTCATGTTCCTCGGGAAGCCAGTCTGGCAGCATCCGACACCCAGACACGACCTGTTGGTTACGTCGTCAATGCTGTTGCAGCTGGAGATGCATCCGGTTGAGAACCTGTTGTCCTGTTGTCCCGTGAAGAAGGCATACGTATCACACCCCACAACAGTAAGCCTGCATGTGAACCAGTTTGAAATCAGATTGATGTATCCTAACAAGGAGTTGGAGATGTGTGTTCATATCCACACCTACAGCGTACCTGTTCTTGGTACTTGACAGTGGGAAGATGGCCAGCGTAAGAGTAGGATTATTCCACCTCGTTCTTTCCCCAGACGACGAGTAGCAGTCGTAAGCCACGAATATCTTGATGCGTAGCTCGTGATTGTCGACCGAGATGTCATCTACCAGGATATTGCTTTCGTTGTTTGACCAGTATGGCACAGGAGGATTCGAAGAACGATCGCAGAAGATGACAAACGAATCGGATTCTCCGCTGTCATAATAGCAGTCGCTCCCAACATCCTTGGTGCCAAATGGGTAAGGGATGTTCAGGTCGCCACAGCTGCTCATGCACCCAGTTTTAGTCTGTGCTGCGAGCCGCAACAGTGGACCTGATCCTGATAGCTCGATGACTACGAAGACCCAGATGAGTAAGAGCTCTCTCGGTCCCATATTAAGCAACTTTTTTCCCGGAACGGAAGTTGCATGCAATCTTGATCTTGATTGTGTGTGTATATATAAGTGTACACCGTGGACATGGAGATGTCTCTCAGTCGTGTAAATAGGGGCCTTATCTCTGTCTATCTCTCGGCCAGTCTATCTCCATCGACACACGGCTCTTTCTCGCTTAGTTGTTAGACTTTTGTCAGCTTCCCTATTCTCTGACATTTTCAACGCGATTTGTCAGAGCAGTCCCTTTCTCTACTTGTCCAATGGAGGACATATGATAGCACGGATGCCAACTAAGCTAGTTACGTCTCCAGTATAATATGTTAAGTGGTAGTACTAAATTCTCCTATAAATCGAATTTTAATTTCTCAACTCTCTGATGTGGGATTCAATAAAAAAAAAAGGGAACTCACGTGACAACCTATCATCAACAACTAACCTCGACATAAGAGTGCAATTTTTCTCTTCTGTATTTGATGAACTGGCCATGAACCGGATATTTTTCTTCCAATTTCTAGCTTATGAGTCACGAGTTCCACACACGGATATGGCATAATGTGAGTCCATAGATAATCTATTCCGATACCATGTAAAATATTTACCAGAGATTATAACATGCTGGTTTCATTTGCACTTAAAAATTTAAACTATTAAGTAGCGGTACCCGATTCTCTTATAAACTGGATTTTAATCTATTAACTTCCCAACGAGGGATTCAATCCTCAACAGCATTAGGCAGATTCTTCGGAGCTTGATGCGAGCTTTCTAGTCAACTAAGGCATGCTCTTTAATATTCTAAGTTTTAAAATTTTAACGTGGAGCTCCGACCTGGACCGTTAACTGGGATGAGGCAGACAGTAAATGCCTGAAATACTTTCCTTCAGTGAAATTGTATGAAACCTTAGCTCGTTACTATGTGCTGATATATGATTACTTTTATTTTCCTGAATAGATTAATGATTTTGTAAATAAAGAATAACCTTTTTTTTTGCCGACAAATAAAGAATAACCAATTAATTCATCCGTAAGACAACCGTTATTGAAGTTCTTTCGCCACCAGATCAATATAATATTTGTCATTTCATATTACATAAACTGATCCTGACATCAACTGGAGGAACATAACGGTGACACTAATCTCAAGTGCAAGCTGATTTGGCCTATTTGATTCTTCAAAAATGAGGCCTGGAATTGGAATTGTGAATTCTGATTTCATCCGAATGTGTTTGTCAAGTGGAATATGGATTCTGATTCTCACATATGGTAGATTTCATTTTCTCACGCACGGGAATCCATTTTCTCCCCCTAAAGCTAGGAAATCGTAGGGTGGAAACATCTAAGAAATCAAAAACAAATTCCTCCAAAAAAATCTCAACCAAATTCTAAAACTTGCAATCCATATCTCAAAAAAATCGCAAAAAATATTGAATATCAGGTATCTTTTAGTGAATTGATAAGTATCTGTTTAATGATTTTCTAATATTCATTCAATTTCTTTGGATTATATTTGAAAAATTGTTCTTATTTCAAATGTCTAAAATTTTAAACAAAATAAATAACAAAAGAAATTAGATTCCGTTTTTAAATTAAATCAAACAAAAACTTGAAATTATCGTTCCGTTTCCGTTTCCGTTTCCACTTCCGCTTCCGATTGTGCATTACAAACCAAACTGCCGCCGACAATCAATGACTTTTAAACGAGTCAACAATTGAGTTCTTTGACCTATTCCAACCACCGATTTATTCTAACAAACCATACTCCCCTACTCTCACGATTTCCTCAAATGACATTTAACCCTATCACTGGGAAAATATAAAAGTCCATTTTCCTTCGGACTGCAGAATGACTGTTCAGAATTGGCACGAAACTACTCGAACGCGAAACAAGACTTGAACCAGTCCGTAACAGTGGGACAATGGTTTCGGGCTGATTCTCCCTTGAATGGAATCGAAACTTCTGGTTCCAACTTAAATATTGATGGTTTCAAATCCAAACCTCAAAAAAGTGAAAGAAAATTGGGAATTTTTAGAATAAAAAAGTTAAATTACATAAATATTACTAATAACAATTATATAACTGCTAGTGTTTTGGGTTGTTTGAAATAAAAAAATTTGTGAATAGCCTTAAATTTGTTAATAACTTTTTAGCCTATCAAAAAATATTAATATTCTTTTCTTATTTTGTGAATTCCGACTGGAACTGTGAAATCATGAAACCAGAAAATGGCGTTTCGGCCATGCCTACCTTAGGTTTCTACAAACAACAACCAAACCATTTGTATGCAAATGCTAGACTCAGACCTTTGATACAAGCGGAATTGTTAATCATATAGTTGATCACAAACTCATACTATTTCGATTTTGTAATAACATTTTACATTTCTCTTAATTGAGTATTAATTAAAATAAGAGAATTAATTATAAAAAGAAGATTAAAGAATAGTTACAATTTGAAATAATAGTACATCATTAACAGTGATTTTTTATATGTCATTACCGGTGATTTTACGACTCTGTCCCATTTATCTTTTTTATTTATTAAAGGGTAAATTACATTATAAAATATATAATTTACTCTTTTGCTTAAAAAAAGTTAAATGTTTCAAATTTAAAAAATAAAATTATGTAGTTTCATTTTATACCCTAATCAAACTAAACCTTTTAAATTTTGAAAATAAAACGACATGATTTCTTTTTAATATCAATTTAAGCTAGATATTTCATATTTCAAAATTAAAACCACATTATTTTATTTTACTATTGAATTTAAAAAACTTGTTTAACCTGAAATTAAATGCTCAGGTAACTAATCCTTCATAACATTTTTCTTTATCATAGAAACAGTATATTAGAACTTTTCTTAAAATTTACACCAATTTCTTATATATCAAGTTCTCTTCACATTTTCTCATAACTAATATTACTGTTAATTTATGAGAAAATTATTAAAATAATTTACATAAAAACTCCTCTAATTTTACCAATATGTAGGTATATGATAAGAAAAGGCTAAGTAGAACGAAAGTATATAATTTTATATTCTCATATATTAGTCTAACTTGTAAACAAATAAAATAATATGATTTTATTTTATAAATTTAAAATTTTTGCTTATTTTAGGAATAAAATAAAAAATGTGATTTATTTTTCCAAACTTGAAATTTTTTATTTAATTTAGGAATAAAAGGGACCTACTTGATTTTATCTTTTAATTTAGAAACATTTAACTTCTTTTTAGAAAATTAGCAAGTTCAAGTATTTTATATGTAGTTTACCCTTTATTGAAATTATATTTTAATAATTTTTTAAAATTTTAAAAGTGAAATCAATTACTCTCACCCCTATAATAATAGATAATAATATGTTACACATCTCGCATTGGGCCGCATCTACTGACACCATCATTTTATGGATGCCTTTTTGATGATTTAAAAATTAGAAAATAAAATAAAAATGAGAGTACAAATAATAATTAGCATAGGCAGGAGCTGTGGATTGGACCTGATCCACGTGCCACAACCCCTCGATAAGATGATACCTTAGTCTCCAAAAACCCTCTGGAGGGTCGTCTCTCTGAGTCTCCTAAAACCACTCGCTAGCGGGACAGTCATTTCTGGGTTCTCAAATCTCGATGGTGATTTAGGCTTCATCTTTGGTCCGAAGCCCCTTGAAAAGGTCATCAAGTTGGTGGCGACCTTGCCGACGGGTTATATTCATAAATAACGTCCCAATTTCGTTGTTAAACTTTCATCCATTTATATTATTATTTGCAATTATTATTATTAAACTTTTCGTAATCTTTTTTTTTGTAATTATATAGAGAAAGTTTACTAGAGTATTCCATAGAATTTTCTATTTTGTTTTAGCCAATGCTTTTTGAGGGAACTGTGATGTATTCCTGAGGATTAAAATAAACTTCATTGAAACTTTAGTGAGCAGAGCATCACCTCTCTTCCTTTAAGAGTCCTTTCTTTGACAATCTTTCCTATATACTAGTGATCTTCTAATTTTGATATATAATTTGGAATTTGATACAACTAGCAATCATCCTATTGCATTGCTCAGTTGTGTACATGTATACTTAAATCAGGAGGTTAGCTTATGTATGAGGAATGTGAAATATGTTTTGGCTTATGATGATGGCTATTTATGTTGTTCGTGCATGATGAAAATACGGGGTATTTTTTGCTTCTCTTCGACTCACCAAATTGGATACGCACATTGAATTGGGTTAGTGCAATTGCAGATTTTTTTCTGTTTAAAAAATATTCGACCATATGTCCAACTTATACATATCATTGAACCTACTGTTCATTCAGTGTTTGACTATGCTTACCGTGTATTACACAGGTCAAGTGGCTAGTTTAATCTGGGAGTTCCATCATAGTACTTAAATACATATTATATGGTGCATAATAAATATTTCAATTATTTATTAATGAATTAAATATTGTTTGGGATAAGGCCAATATATCAATACCCAATTGGATTATTAGGCACTTTTCTAACTTATCAAATATCGTATATAACAGATATATCACGTGATAATACTTACGCGATATCACAAACTAATCAGATTAAATTATTTCTATCATCGTTTTTTAGTGTTTAATAAAAAAATTTAAATTGTTGAGTCTTACTTATCTGTGGCAATATTATCACTGGATATATGTTATAGATAGAAGACTCTCACCCGAGGTGTAGCACTTCCTAGTCAGGATGTTCCACTGTTTCCTTGAACGTTCTTCTTTCAGTTTAGTGTTCTTGTAACTGCTCAGAATGACTTCACTTTTGGGTTCGATAATTCCAGCCCCGGAGAACACGGAGCAAAATTATTAGGCAGAGAGAGAGAGAGAGAGAGAGCATTGATGTGGCAACATCCCAGGGTCCAGGCTCTGATGGGCCACGGACGATTAATAATTTGCTACGTGTTCAAGGGCTCACCACGCGTCCGGGCCTGCTAGGTTTTATTGATGTGATTGTCAGCGTAGACCCGGCCAGATAAGTCACTGTCCAGCGAGACCAAGACTTTTTCCAAGCTTTGAGAGGCAGGCCTACGAAAGTTGTCCTCCTGTGAGGAGCCAACGAGCTTTCCGAGTCCGACAATAACAATAATGAAGGAAAGACTAGGTCATTATTTTTTGATAATTTAATTTTAATTCTATTGGTTCTCGGATACTATATGTCATTTTCGGGTAGAATTTTCTATTCTAGAAGGACATTTTGTTATTAATATTACTTCATTTTAGAATATTAAGACAAAATAATTGAATCATCCTCTTAACTATTATAATTAGACTTTGTGTAATGAAAGATATTCTTAAAAATTCGTCCAACTAAATATTAAAAAAAATTGGTCCCACTGACTTTTCGGGTTACAAAATAGACCCATCATCTTAGGGTGACTGCGAAGGATGAGGGAAGAAAGTGGTGCGAGAAATCTCACTTATTCCAAAGAATAAACGAGGCTACTGCACCTTTTAATTGTTTTGATTTACTTTCAAAATGATACATACATACATGCACCGAACCGGTTTCATTTTCTCCGTTGAAATCGACTCCCAGAGGTACTTCATCCAGACCTAGTAAGACAAATTTTATTATGAGCGATTTTACTGTGTTAGATCTCACATCCGTAATATATGATAATAATAATTAGATTAATAAGAGAGTTAGGTACCACTACCTGATAGTTTAGGATTTTGAGTAGCCAGCCTCATATAAGATCCATTAATAATAATATAATATATGAGCGTACGAACACAATAATGTTTGATGTAAATCTGGACTCGTCCCTGGTTGTCTCTCCATTGACATGAGCCCGCAAACCCGACATCTCTTCTAGGCCCAATAGCCCACTACGCCAATAGTCGGCTCATAACACACAATTCAACACATCATATTGAACTCTCTTATCCGTAATTTGTCTTCTAGCTAATGCGTTTATACGGTCCCCGCTGTCAATAGGAGTGTTGCATAACTTTATATGTGGCATGCATATTGTTCTTTTTATACCATCGGGAAAACAACACTTAAAATCCTATATATTTATCAATTTTTATATGTGGGCTCTATCAATTTGAAAATAGCTAATTTAGTCCTATAATATCAATTTTATTACACTTTCAATCTGAATCATCATCGTTATGTTAACGGAACTATTAATGGTATGGAGTCCATGCCAGCAAAATAATAACGACTTAGATTAAAAGTATAACGAAACTAATCTTATGGAATGAATGAACTATTTTTAAACTTATAAAATTTAACTACTAAAAATAATAAATATATAGGACTTTCATCACAATTATTTTATAGTTCTCTGTAAAAAAAAAAAAAGGGTAAGGATTATCTTGTGGTGGTGCTACCATTTCACAATTGTGGCCCCCACCGCCGAAAGGAGTATTGCTTCACTTTATATGTAGTGTTTTGTTCTTTTTATATCATTGCGTTTTAGTGAAAGGTTTTCTTCAAGTGAATATGGTCTCCCGTTGATCACATTTTTCTATCCGGTTGTGGTCCGTTTTGACTGACCGAAATAATTTTGACTTATGCTCCATTTTATATTGTTTGTATAAGAATATTATATGAGGTGATCGGAGGAAACGCATTTTTATTTTTCTCATGAAGCATTAGAATTAAGGTTTTAGGTATTTTTATTTTTAATTATTTATACAAATTTGATTTAAATTATACATAATATTTTATTTTTTTATTTTTTACTTCAAATTAAAAGTTCGATATCAATACTTCGGTTCAACATCGACCCTTTGGTTTAGTATCACCACTTCGGTTTAGATATTATTCATAATATTTGATTTATTCTTTTAATTAGAAAAGGGTAAAATATAACTCAACCAGGCTGGTCCCAGTTCGGGTCCTACTGTCGGGCTAGTACAAGTTTGGATCTGGGCTGCTTCCTGTTCTTGCACAGTTTCAGCGCGGCTCCAGGCAGTTTCTATTCAACATCCATCCCAAACCGTAAACAGCATTAAAATCTTGAGAAATCCTTAAAATTCTAAAAAATAAATTAAATAGTAAAATACAAATTCGAATTCTATAAAATCCTATGGACCCTATGAAACGTTTAAAAACCATAAGAAATCCAAAAAACACAAAAAAAAAACTCCTATTTCCATAATGCTCGACATCTTTCTACCTTTCCTGCTAATTCATATTGGGGATCTTTAGGATTTCTAAGGTTTATTAGAATTATACTTTAGTTTAAAGATTTTTTTTTTATTTTTTAGAAAGTTTCTAATTTTTATCTAATTTCTCTATCATGAATTTACGGATGTGACCAACTCCCATTTGAACTTCAAGTGATTACTTTATCCCACTGTTCCACCTGTATCTTCTAGATCACGGACACCTTTCTAGTCAAAAGAAAAATATATCAGCATGCAAAACCATGACATGTGCAAGACAGTATTAGAGTTAAGAGAGACAGGGGACGGAGAAAAAAAAGTAAGTAAAGACAAGAGAATAGACAATGAGGGTGTATCGTGTCCTGCACAGAAGAGAAGAGATCAGGGGATCAGAATTAGGAAATTAAAAGTATTGAATGCAAGGATTAATTACATCAAAAAACACAGTTTTCTTTACTTCTTAAAAGAAGTCAAACATTTTGAATTTGAAAAATAAAATTGTGAGATTTTGTTTTGTTCTCAAATTTAAGCCAAAATTTTTAAATTTGAAAAAATAAATAATGTATTTTGTTTCATTCTCAAATCAGGCCAAATTCTTCAATTTTAAAAAATAAAAATATACTTATTTATTTATTAACAAGTTGACTAATATATTAAAATATAAAGTGGCATACTTGTGCAGTATATTATAATTTTTATCACGTACATATAGATCAATAAAATTAGTACAATTTTTTATTTAAAATTAATTTAATAATTTTCTCTTGAATTAAGACTAATATTAGTCATCGAAAAATATAAAGAGAACTTTATATACTGGATTAGTGTAATTTTTTAGAAAAATTCTAATATGCTTTTATCCTACATAGAAAAAAAAGGTTATATAGGATGAGTCACCTAATTATTGAATATTAGGTTAAATGAATTAGTATGATTTAATAGGAAAATAAATAATGTGATTTTAATTTTAAAAGATGGATTGTTTGGCTTAAATTGAGGAAAAAACGGAAATCATGTGACTTTATTTTTAAAATTTGAAAGATTTGAAATGAAATCATGTGATTTTATTTTTTAAATTTGAAAATGTTTGGATTTTTTTAGAAACGAAGCAAACCACATACTTTTTTTTTAAATGTAATTTACCCTTGAATGCAATGGACATGAGAGCACCGTCGACTTGGAGAAAGTCTTCTATAATGGGTATATTAGATGATAATATTTATATTATGTGAAAAATATTATTATTTATATTTTTTTATCTTTTACAATTTATTAAAAAATCTTAAAATGACTAATCATATTAGTTTGTGATATTGTATAAGCGCGAACATGTGATATACTCTCTCATTTTGATAGAGTAAATATATTGATTCCCTGGGGATGATTGACATATGCTTGGGTGAGGAGCAACGTGTGAAATGACATTAGGACCTATATATAATTAATTATTATGTTAGAGCTCATTACAATTAATTAATTTTCCAAAAATTTTACCAAAGCTACCTTGAATGACCATATAGTAATATAAGATAAGATATGTAGAGAGATAACAGTCAATTATATACAGAAAGTTTCAAGAGATTTGAAGAAACATCCAAGCCCAATTTGTTCATGGTGACTTTATTTAAGGTAACAACAATAGTAAACCCAGAAACATCTAAAATACATAATTCCAGACTAAAAAACATCTATCTCCCATCATCAATGTTAAAAGGCACCAACTGATTGGTATCGTAACTTGTTGTACCGACTGTAGTGGTATTGGAGTAATTGGACTGAAAATTCCCAAGCAAGAATTCACTTTCTTGAAGATTATCTGAACCATGGTTTACCCAGGGATGAACACTAGTGGCCCTAAGTAACCCTTCCAATTCGAGTGCAACTTCCTTCATGGACGGCCTGTCCTCCCCTCTTATTTTCAAGCACCTGCTAGCTAGCAGCGCAACTTCTTTGATTTGTTCAAATTTACCTTCCTTTAGAATCCGTTTGTCGATGATCTCCAAGCAACGGTCCTCTTTCACTGCCAAAACAAAATGCATAGAGAGATTCCTCTCCTTTTCAGGCTTGTCAAAAGAAACGGCTTTCCTACAAGTGAGCATTTCAGCTAGGACAACACCAAAACTGTAAACATCACTCTTTTGTGTTAGCTGGCCCGAGTGAAAATACTCCGGGTCTAGGTATCCTAATGTTCCTTGCACAAGAGTACTTAGTTGAGTTTGATCAGATGGCATGAGTCTAGAAGCTCCAAAATCGGACACTTTAGCCGTGTAGTTCCCCTCTAATAGTATATTAGTACTCTTGACATCCCTGTGGACAATCGGGATACTAGCATCAGAGTGCAAGTAAGAAAGTGCCCCAGCTGTTTCTGCTCCTACACATAAGCGAGCTCTCCACATGGATAAGGTCGAGCCTTCTCGATTGCCATGTAAGTGTTCAAACAGGGTTCCATTTTCTACAAACTCGTAAACTAACAAAGGCAACTCCGTCTCCAAGCAACATCCGATCAGCTTAACGATATTCTTGTGATTTATCTGAGATAGGACAATAACCTCGTTGATGAATTCATCCACTTGGTTCCTATCAAGCATCTTCGCCTTCTTGACGGCCACTGTCTTGTTGTTCATCACTGTTCCTTTGTAAACTGTTCCTTGTCCACCTTCACCAAGAATTCTACTTTCATGGAAGTTATCGGTGGCCTGCCTGAGATCTTCCACGGAGAACACTTTTAGTGTCTCGACATGACTTCGGTGTTGAGAGAGCAATCTTTCTAGCATGAGACCACCATTATCACGGTAGAACTTCTTCCTCTCTTCAATGGCTCTTCTTTGTCTAAGTCCTAGAATTAACCAGGAAGCGCACAAGAGAAGGAATAGGAAACCTATACTAAGACCTACACACACAGACAATACATTCTTATAGATTATAGCACCAAATATATCAAACATACTGCTATATGGTTTTGACCCTTCATGAATGACTTTTCATATGTGACTACTGGAGAGGTTTGTTCCTCTTCTTTCTTACAATATCAGAACTGGTTCACATTAGTGAATGCTCAAGAATGAACATCAGACAAAAATGGGGATGTGAATTCAATTGGGTAATTGTTGCTCACCTAAAGCGATGTCACGTGATGTATACTTCTTTTCCTTGTCAATTGGGCTACATCCATCCTTCCATGGGTCTCCGTTGTATCCCGCAGGACATGAACAGTTGTAGTAGCCAGGCAAGTTTGTACATATTCCATTGCATGAGTTTGAATTTTCACACTCATCAATATCTGAAAATACAGTCAATCAATGTGAGGAAAGGATAATGTCAAATTGACACCTTAAGACAAAGGTGATACTTGAGCGTAGAATATGGTTAGCCAAAGGAGTGTAACTTTTGGTCTTTTACCAGATTTGCACATAATACGGCCTATGTCGTTTTGAATGAACAGTTTTTTTGACTTACCCTACAAGATTCATTTTACTGAACACCATTTATTATCCAAAAATTAAATGGTTCAATCTAATCAAGTTCTAGTTAGACTGATCTACTAAGGAGAAAGACTATTCTAATTATACATATTTTCTTTTTCCATTTACATAGAGGTTTAAGGTGAGGGAGCCTACAAAATATCTATTTCAGCATATAAGATTTTGAACTCACATTCTTACAAGTACCCACACTCTTATAAATCAAGTTTTAGTCTCTTGTGTAAGTGAACCATAGATCTGATTTCTCAGTATGCTTTCTTTCAGTAGTGCAGCATCAAATCTAACTAATCGACATCATCTATTTGTAACATCTTGATCATTTACGTCTAGCTAATCCATTGTGATCTTGATCATTTACGTCTTTTCAGAGCATAAAGTTTTCCTACCTAAGGAGGGCAAAATTGTCCCGAAACATTGGATCAACCCGGCCCAACTCGCTATAGGGTGGTAAAAACCCGACCTGTGCGGGACCCGGGAACATTTGGGTTATAACTCCTAGGCTTACAATTTTCTTTTCTCAAAGATATTTTTAAATGCACAGCCAACAAGTTTTTAGCAGTTGGTACAAGTGCCAACTTCTCAAGCAGAAGATAAGTCAACAAATATTTATTTAAGTAAATAATTGAATAAAATTGTAAATATAAATAGATGGGGAAGTATTTTGTCAAATCGATACCAACATCATATAAAGTTAAGTTTTGTTTTCAGGATTATCTAATTTCAGTGAATGTAAAAGTTGCATCATCAAGAGCTACGCACTCAGGAGCAATCGCCCCGGTGCGCCTCGATCCCTGCCTCCATTTCAACTCAAACAATAAAAGTCAAATATTTTACACAGAAAATTGAAAAAGTTGAAGAAAAATAAAAGTTTTTGCAAGTCGCTACAAATACTTCTTAAGGCAATCATGCGGGGGCGTGCCGGTTATGGCGCTGAATTTAGCAAGTAAAATAAAAATAATACGAGAAAATAGAATTCATTTAGTAATACCATTCTCAATTTAAAATTAAGAAATTTTAGATTCAATTAACAATGATGAGACTCCCTATACCTCTTAATCCTTTTCTTTATTTTATGTTTTTTATAGTTTACGAGTCTCATTTATAATCAACGAATTAATATTAAAATGATCAGGAGGAAGCAAATTATTGTAAAGAACAGAACAGCATATGACAAACATTGTAAATTGCTTTTTAACCGGGGGGAAAAACAACGCAGAATTAGCAGTACCTTGGCAGCCGTCTGGCCCAGAGAGATAAGGATTCCCACTGTAACCTTCTTCGCAATAACAATGATAACCTTCCCCGGTATCAACATCCACACAGTCGGTGTTCTCTTTGCACATATAGCTCGTAATGTTCTTTCGGGCCACCTCGCATGTCTGGCTCCCAATCGCCCAGTCCAGAATCACGGGCATCCTATTCTCAGTTATGCTCTGCAGGGATGCGGTGGAGAAGTTGAAGTAGTCGTTCATGGCAACGAAGGCAAAGCTGCACGGGTTGAAGTCGTGGATGTCAGAATGGTTGTAGTAACTTCCGAGGGAGATGTTGACAGCTCTCATGTTCCTTGGGAAGCCGGTCTGGCAGCATCCGACTCCCAGACATGACCCGTTTGTTACATCGTCGATGCTGTTGCAGCTAGAGATGCATCCAGTTGAGAACTTGTTGTCCTGTTGTCCCGTGAAGAAGGCATAGGTATCACACCCCACAACGGTGAGCCTGCATCAGAACCGGTTTGGTTCGGATTGATATAATTCACAAGTCATAACAAGAAGTTGGACATGTGTGTTCATATCCACACCTACAGCGTACCTGTTCTTGGTACTTGACAGTGGGAAGATGGCCAGCTTCAGCCAGGGATTATTCCACCTCGTTCTTTCCCCAGACGAGGAGTAGCAGTCGTAAGCCACTAATATCTTGATGCGCAGCTCATGATCGTCCACTGAGATGTCATCTACTGGGATATTGGTTTTGTTGTTCGACCAGTATGGCACAGGAGGATCCGAAGAACGATCGCAGAAGATGACAAACGAATCGGATTCTCCACTGTCATAGTAGCAGTCGCTCCCGCCATCCTTGGTGCCAAAGGGGTAAGGAATGCTTAGGTTGCCACAGCTACTCGTGCACCCGGTTTTAGTCTGAGCTGTGAGCTGCAACAATGGACCTGATCCTGATAACACGATGACTACGATGAACAAGAAGAGTAAAAGCCCTCTCGGTCTCGGATTAAGCATTTTTCTGTCCCGGTCCGGAAGTTGTATGTGATCACGATCTTGATTGTGTGTGTATATGTAAGGGTACAGCAAGGACAAGGAGATGTCTCTAAGTCATGTAAATAGAGGCCTCCTCTCTGTCTCGCTCTTTGCCGGTCTATCTCTCTCGACAGACGTCTCCTTCTCACTTAGTTGTCGGACTTCATCAGTTCACATATTCTCTGACCTTTTCAACGCGATTTGGGAGACCAGTCCCTTTCTCTACTGGTCCGATGGAGGCCGTGGGACAGCAGGGATGCGAACTTAACTGGTCCGATGGAGGCAGTGTGACAGCAGGGATGCGAACTTAAGCTACTTAGACTTCAATGGGGAATATCCGTATGATATTAGTAAAATATCCACCCGAGCTTGTAAGAGGTCCGATCATTTTCACCTAAAAATACAATATACTAATTGTCGGTATCCAATTCTCGTATAATCGGGTTTCAATTTCTTGACTCCCTAAAGTGGGATTCAATCTTCAACGCCCGTGACAATATGTTTATACTTAACACGTGTCCTTTAAATACTCATCCTCGACAACTGAACTCGACATATAAGTGGAGTTTATACTTATAAGAGGATAGTCCTATTTGTACTTAAAAGTATAAATTATTGATAGTGGTACTCAATTATCTTATAAACTAAATTTCAATTTATTAACTCTCAAGCAGGATTCAACCCTCAGCAGTATTAGCCAAATTCTTGGGAGCTTCACGCGAGATTTCAAGTCAACTAAGGCATGCTCGTTAGTATTCTAAGTTTAAAATTGTAACGCGGAGCACCGACCTGAACAGTTGACAGTGATGGGGTGGACAGTGAATGCCTGAAATACTTTCCTCCACTCTTGTTGACCTTAATCGGTGGCTCCTTGCCGGGAGATAGTTTTCTTTGTAACGGGTATACATGCTTAACGTATATTATGAATTAAGAAAATTCAATTATTTTAATATTTATTATACAAAATAAAAAATTCTAAAAATAATTAAACTTTATTAGTTTGTGATATCGTATAATCTAACTAAATCTCATCACGTGATGTATTCATTACGTACAAGATATGCTCGCTTGAATTTGCTGAAGAATGGGGAAAAATAAATAATGTTGCTAAGTATAATTACCTATAATCATGCTAAATCATCACAATAACTAGACAACAGGCTGGTTACTACGTGCTGATAAATGATTAGTTTCTTTCTCCTTGAAAAGAAAAATGATTTTCTAAATAAAGAATGGCCAATTAATACATCCTTAAGACGACCATTATTTCAGCTCCCGAAATTATTTTTGCCACCGGGTCAACATTAATATTTGCTATTTCATTATATCAAATGATTCAGACATCAACTCTACAAACATAAGAGCGACAGCAATTCAAGTGCAAGCTGTTTTGGCGGGTAAAGTAGGAGTTCATGGAAAAAGAGAACTTGGTATATTTGGTGCCACTCTCAACCAGCGATCTAGAGGGTCTGAGTTCGATCTCTCCGCTGAAATTTTTCGTACTCCTTTTATCCTTTCTTTATTCTACCACTTCTTGTACGCAATGGTGTCATCACAGGGCAGTGCTTACGAATTAGTTATTTTTAGAATTTCTTTTTTTCAATTTTTATAAAAAATTCATAAACATACCTAAATTTAATAGGTTGGCATGACCATTCAATAGAAAATTTCTCCTCAAGGGAAAGCTTCACTAAATCTAAGGCTTACATGCACAAGTCATGCCATCTCCGTCTTTTTGGCACACGCCACTTATTATTCAAAATTCAACTGACTCTAACTAATCAAGCTCTAACTGAACCGATTTATTAATGAACAAAACTCTCCCAATTATAAATTTTTTTGATGATTCTCTCCCTACATAAATTCTTTTTCATTTACGGTACTAGACATGACATTGATCAATTACATTATTTCTGAGCTTGAAGTCTTTATAAATTTCTGAGCGTCAAGTCCCTACCTAGGGATGGCAAAATTGTATTGACCGGTCAGCTTGACACAACTTCAAGCATAATGGGATGGGTAAAAATCCGACTCGTGCACAAGGCAGGGCGAGCCTAAGTCTGTCATCTGACACATAGAATAAAATATTCCCGGACAAAAATTACATTATAGCTCCTAGACTTATAATTATTTCTGTTTCTCAAAGATATTTTTTAATGCACGGCCAACAATTTTTTAGCAATTGTTACAAGAGCCAAATTCTCAAGCAGAAGATGAGTCAATAAATATTTATTTAGGTAAATAAATAATTAAATAAAACTGTTAATATAAATAGATGGGAAAGTATGTTGTCAAATCGATAAGGCACCAACGGGATTGGTTCGAGTGGTAAACAGCTCGGCGTCGCTTAAGAAGGTCTCAAGTTCGAGACCTCAAGTACGCAGACACTCCCTTGGGAGCCTCATCCCCCATTGCCGGGTGTGCAACCCGGGACGACCAACGGATTAGTCAAGTATGGTTGGCTGAAAGATGCTGTTTCACCGCTGGTGGGACCTGCTTGGATACTGTGGCTGGCGATAAAAAAAAATCGATATGGACATCATATAAAGTTTTGTTTTCTGGATTATCTCGTTTTCAACCCAAATATATAAAAGTAACATTTTTTACACAGAAGTTAATTGAAAACCATTGAAGGGGAGAAAAAGGCTTTTGACAAAGCGGAATTTGGAGCAGTGATTCATTTTTTACTTGAAATAACATTTTGGATCTGATTAATATCGGTGGTTAGTGAGACTTTCTGTGTTCTTTTAATATTATCTTATATTTAACCTTTTATGTTTACGCGTGTCATTTTTAATGGAAGAATTAATATTAAAAAGATAAAGAGAGAGAAAATTATTAGAAAGAGCATAATAAAATATTACAAACATTGTAAATTGTCTTTTCACCCAAGAAAAATGAACACGGAGAATTATTAGTACCTTAACCGTCTTGCCAGACGTGCCTGCACCGGCACACGGGTAGCAGAAACCTGTTAATTGATTTTTGTAATTAATATTAATTGCCCGTAACTTTCTCAAATGAATTCCAATTATCGAATCAGTTAAATCATTATATTCTTAACTCAATAAACTTTCATTGCATACATTAATTATGCATATTTAATAAGTATATTATCTCTAAAACATCATTATAATTTAGAAATAAGTAATAAATATTGTATAAATATATTGCAAATATATTTAAAATTACACTATATTTGATTATGATAAAATAATTATAGAAAATAGTAATAATTATCAAAATTCTTTGAATATGATTGATTTTTGACTTGAAATAACATTTTGGATCTGATTTAATATCAGTGGCTCGTGAGACTTCCTATACCCTTTTAATATTCTCTTATTTTTATCCTTTTAAATTTACGTATCTCATTTTTAGTGAAAGAATTAATATTAAAAAGATAAATAGAAAGAAAATTATTAGAAAGAGCATAACAAAATATTAGAAACATTGTAAATTATCAGTACCGTAACCGTCTTGCCAGAGGTACCTGCACTGGCACACGGGGTAACAAAAACCGTTTAACTGATTTCCATGATTAATATTAATTGCCCGTAACTTTCTCAAATGAATTCCAATTATCGAATCGGTTAAATCATTGTATTCTTAACTAAATAAATTTTCATTGGATACATTAACTATGTATATTCAATAAGTTTATTAGAAAGAGCATGACAAAATATTACAAACATTGTAAATTAAATAAAGTTAATTTTATATCTCACTAGAATAGATGTATAATTGATAAATTTTAACCTACAATAATTCAATGTCTTAATTAAGCTTTTTATACCAAAAGAAAATTTATTATTACATCACCATCTTTTATCTGTGAGAGAAGGTAAACAGAATGGTTGCTCGGTAACCCAATTCAAAGCACCATTGGCTGGCTCCCTGCACTGGATACCTACCCAATTTGCACAATAGATTTCTCCTATCAACACTCACCTCAATGTTAGAATATTTCCTTAAAAAAACATTGTATGTATCCCATGTGTCCTGGGTTTAGTAACCGCATACCAATTTCATGTAATATTTTATGATTTTAATATAAAAAATGACACATTGATTGACATGTGTTGATTAAGGAAATTAAAATTAGGAATTTTAGAAATTAAATTTTAAGGTGTCCTCTCCTCCTACCTAATAGCCGCATTGATTTTCGCTCTCTTTCAATGATACTGAATCGATTGAAAAGATATTATTCTTCGGATTTGTAAAAAGATTTCAAAAATTGAAATAAGAGAGTCGGTTGCTTGCGGGACGTTGCATAGAATAGAGACATTTATGAAGGAAAGAGAGAGAATAGTCGATTCTATCCATCTAGGGGCACGAAAACAAGGGCAAGGAGGCCAAAAATCGATTATCGTTTATCATTCGGTGCAAGGTTCTGATTATGGATCAAGATAAGTACCTTGAAATTCATCTCATATGCGAGTGAAGTATGTACAGCCAGATTCTGGAATGATGAAAGATGTGATGGATTTCGTGATAGTGCCATAGAAATATGCATTAGTTAGTTTTACATAAGAAATTAAACTCTTATCAGCCAATGCCTCATCGACAACTCACTTCAGCCTCTAATGCCCCTTTACTACCCTTGCGAAGACCCGGGAACAGATCTACAACATATGTTTCCAAATATATAGAATCCCAAACACCAAAAATTATTTTTAATATTTGTGTGAGCCTATTTGACACGTGTTTGATTGAACCCATTGATGGGCCAACCTTAATGCACCATTAGGACGCCCGTCTAATAAAAGCATCATCAGAATCAGAGTTTTTAAAGACTAGTTTTGTCCAAATTCCTAGTTCCTGTAGAATTTTCTGTAGCCTAACCTAGTCTAACCTAGGTTCCATCGAACTTTGCTTAATCCAGCCTAGCTTCCGTTGAACTTTCCCTACTCTAGGAGAAAGTCACATATGTCACGAGAACTTCGGGTTTTGCTTAATGGTTTCACAAGCTGATAGCAACATGCCACATCCATAGATTTATAATTTAGGTGGTAAAATATAAATTTAAATTTTTTAAAAATAAAAATACTGAGAACTTAAATAAAACTCTAAAAATTCTAATAAATATTAAAAAAACCTATTAGCTATTAGAGAGAAGATGAAAGTGATGTTGATCTATTTATTGAACATGAGTATTTTTTTATTTTTTAAATTTTTATTAGAATTTAAAATTATATTTTATTTGCACAAATTCTCTCATGAGCTAATTAATGTCTGATATCTATTAATTTGTGACATCACTAAACAGGCTAACATGATATCCTTATAACATACGAGACTTTCTCGCCTAGGCTTCATCAAACTTTTAGTTTAGTCTAGTTTCCATCAAGCTTCCCTATTTCAATATCGACACAACAAAAAAACTGCTAAACATTCGATGGCTCACTGTTAGGACAAAATATGTCGGAGAAGATGACAGACATTTCTGTCGAAAAAATATCCTTAGGCAATTCTTGATGGATTCACGACGAATTATCCACCCGCAATTTTCTGTAGAAATATTTTGATGGATTTACCAATGGATAACTCATTGTGAAAGGGTGATGAAATTCATGCCAAGTTACGTAAAAAAATTTTGCTAAGTGAAAATCGATTCCTGACAGTTTTCTGAAGAATTATTCGTTGCAAAAATCCCTCAAAAAGTGGTATTCCAGCCAAATGAAAATTAAATTTCGATGGATAATCTATTAGAAAACTGTGGAGAATAGTTATCTTTATAAATGAAAACTGGCACCCTCCTAATTTCTCCTCTTCTTGAAAACAAAACTCCTGTCGAATCCCTCGTCACAGAGAGCCTAGAACCTTACCTGCCCCGAAGTGCAAATCACCGAGTTTTGCCATAAACCGGCCTAGGACTCCTTTTGTCTCTTGGAATTCCAATTAGGCAGTTTAAGGGTTCTTAATGTCTGGTTCAGCCATTTTAATGACCGGTTCAGTACAATTAGGGTAGGTTCGAGTATTCAATTTTTCGATTATCTGCCATTAAGTCACCAGCCCTCCTCCTACACTATAAATAGGACATTCGTCCTTAGGTTCCGTACACCACAGCTCTCGAGCACTCTCTTCTCTCTACATAACATCGTTTTCCTGTTGGTTTTCCAGTTTCGGTTCGATTCGCTCTCCAGCTTTGGGTTTTATGCGGCCTTAAGCTCATAAGTCGCTGTATCTTGGGAGACTGAAGTCCATGCTTTCTCAGCACAACTAATACGGATGAATAATTCTTAAGGAAACTGTGCTGTCACAACCCTTGATTATCAGTAACATTTTACTTTCAGTCGATTATTTATGTATTCTTTATTTCATTCTTCTTCATCTTTATGGCAAGATTTTTCTAGTATGACTTCATGCCTATAGAAACAAATCAAAAAACTATTTACTTATAATATTCATCTTCAAATTATCGCCATCGAGATTATTTTATTACATTTCGTCTTACACTCTCAACCTGTTTCACATACAGAGCTTTGAAGGTGTTGTTAGCTGATTGAGTAACAGTTACAGATGATGTTGTAGTTGACGAGGGTTATCCAAACATTTTCTGGAGAAGCTCAATCTGTTCTTTGCTAAATAAGGAAGATTTGGTTGAAGCACTTCCATCAGAGCCATGGATTTTCCAACATGTTTCCTTGATATGATAAGGTCTTTGTCAGTGATCAGACCAAGGTCTTCCTTTCCATGGTTGATATTCATCATTTAGAAATAATTGTTGTCTCCGAGCAATAAGAGCAAACCCTTCTCTGGTTGTTGGGCTGTTAGATTGTGGCCCCATCATTATCTTTTTTTTCCAACTCTTTTCACGACGTACTTCGGAGAAGGCTTCATGAATGCTTGATAAGGGCTTTGTTCCTCTTGATTATTGTTTATTATTGTTAGCGGACCGTTAGCGAAATAGGTGATTAGGGTTTAGAGTGGACTGCCGGGCTTGCGGGCTAGTGTCAATGAGAGACTGCCGGAGATGGGTCCGGGTTTATGTCAGAGGTTGTCGTGTGGTCAGGCGCCTATATGCTATATTATAGACGATGGGCTTTACAAGAGACTGAGCTCATTTCCACTCAAAAGTCTAAGTTATCAGATATTGGTACCAAATTATTTTATAAACTCATTACTTCTGCCCCCTTAAAATTCACCATTTCCCTCCATATTGAGTTTCCCCCTCCCCAGGTTGATTTTCTGGATCCATCCCTCCTTGAAACAATCGTAGTCTGCCTTCAAAACCACTGACGTCTTCGATAGCGGTGGCTCTTGAAACCACCGCCATCTGCCTTCGAAACCACCGTCATCTCCAGTAGCGTCAGCTACTATAGCCTTGGCTCTCGAAATCACTACCATTTGGCTTTGAAACCATCTTCATCACCGGCAGCATCGGCCACTGCCATCGAAATCACCGGCAGCATTGACCCTCGAAACCATTGTTGTCTGCCTCAAAACCATCGTCGTCTCTGGCAGCATCGGTCCATGTCCACGAGTAGGGAAGAGGAAGTGAAAGAATAGTGGGACAAGGGCGTGAGGAGATTGGAGGCTTCATCGGAGGAGGAAGGGCCGAAGATCAGGCTGGCTATTAGGCTTCGTCGGAGAAGGGAGCCTTCATCTAGGAATGTCATGTGTGCTTGACATATTATTTTATCTCAAAATGGTTCGGTTTCGTTGGAACTGATTCAAATCTATTGAACTTGTAAAATAATTGGATTGTTTTTCATTCTAAAAACTGAACTGAAATAGAATCAGTTTAACTGGAACTAGTTATTTTTAAGTCGGTTCCAGTCAGATTTCGATTCGGTTTAGCTCGAACCGATTTTTATGCACATCCTAGAGTCAAGATTCCTTAGAATTTGGAGCTATATCGATTGAAGTTCGAATATGGGGTTTTGCTCAGATTACAAAATAATAGCAAAACTGCCTAAATCTACAACATAAACTTCAGTTTACACATAATACCAAATTGCGTTCAAATTAAACTATAAAAGAAAACAAAACTGGTACCTATTTATACACAGATAAGAATAAAGGTATAAATATTATGGTATCGATTATTCATTATTTTTTTCAAGATGAATAACAATATAAAATTTAGGCGCTCCATGAAATTAACTACCTAATTAAAAGTTAAATTCCAATCTAAGAAACAATTTAGTAACCGAGATGTCATCTACCAGGATATTGCTATCGTTTTTTGACCAGTATGGCAGGGGAGGATCCGAAGAACGATTGCAGAAGATTACAAACGAATTGGATTCTCCGCTGTCATAATAGCAGTCGCTTCCACCATCATTGGTGCCAAATGAGTCAGGGATGTTGAGGTCGCCACAGCTGCTCGTGCACCCAGTCTTAGTCTGTGCTGCAAGCTGCAACAGTGGACCTGATCCTGATAACTCGATGACTACGATGACCCAGATGAGTAAGAGGGCTCTCGGTCCTGCATTAAGCATCTTTTTTCCCGGAACGGAAGTTGTATGCAATCTTGATCTTGATTGTGTGTGTATAACAAAGAGTACACCATGGACATGGAGATGTCTCTCAGTCGTGTAAATCGAGGCCTTACCTCTGTCTAGCTCTCGGCCGGTCTATCTCTATCGACACACGTCTCTTTCTCGCTTAGTTGTTAGACTTTTGTCAGTTTCCCTATCCTGTGACATTTTCAACGCGATTTGTGCGACCAGTCCCTTTCTTTACGTGTCCAATGGAGGACATATGATAGCAGGGATGCGAACTATCTACTTACACTTTATTGAGGTCGGGTCGGGTCGGGTCCATTTTTATGTAAAAGTATAATATATTAAGTGGTAGTACAGAATTTTTGTATAAATCGGATTTTAATTTCTTGACTCTCTGATATGGGATTCAATCTTCAATGTCGGAACTCACATGATGACCCGTTATCAACAACTGACCTCGATATAAGAGTGCAGTTTTTCTCCTCTATATTTGATGAACTGGTCACAAATCAGATATTTTTCTTCCAATTTTTGGCTTACGAGTCACGAGATCGACACACGGATATGACACGATGTGAGTCCATAGATAATCTACTCCGATACCATGCAAAATATTTACCAGAGCTTATAACATGCTAGTTTCATTTGGACTTAAAAATCTAAACTATTAGGTGATTGTACCCAATTCTCTTATAAACTATATTTCAATATATTAACTTTCCGACGAGGGATTCAATCCTCAACAGCATTAGGCAAATTCTTCGGAGCTTGATGCGAGCTTTCTAGTCAACTAAGGCATGCTCTTTAATATTCCAAGTTTAAAATTGTAACGCAGAGCTCCGACCTGGACCGTTAACTAGGATGAGCTAGACAGTAAATGCCTGAAATACTTTCCTTCAATGAAATTGTATGAAACCTTAGGGCCACTGTACCTTGGCGTTATTGTGTAAAAATTGTATGAAACCTGTGGTTCCGCGATTGAATCGAGGCCAATATACCGTATTGCCGAGGCATGTTAGAGACCTCCCCTTTGTTTACTTTTGTTTGACCTTAACTAGTGGCTCTCGCAGAGAGAGAGTCTTCTGTGTAACGAGCATATCATAAGACAATGCTTATGTGATATTATAAATCAATAAAATTCAGCTAATTTTAAGATTTTCTAATAAAATAAAAATAAAACAAATAAAAACCTAGAAATTTAGTTTATGGTACCAAGTAACTCAGATAAATACTATTATATGGTACACTTGTTGCATAGAGAACTTTCTACCTAGCTGGATGGCTAAAACCGCAAAGGCTCGCATCAATTTTCTGGGAAATGGCAAAATGTAGCATTTGCACCTCATGCACAAGCGCGGGAGCCACGAGGAAGTCGTCAATTATAGTTGAAGTGGTTTACTCATCATAAGACCACTTTTACCTTGTAAATACTTTTACCTTATAAATATTTTAAATTATCATCCCTTATCGATATGGGATTGAGTTTTCATTGTTCTCACTATGGGCTCTATGGGCCCCTTGTGGGTCTGAACTCTTCGTAACCCAACCCATATTACAAACAATAAGTCCATGGACTTGAGTCCAATCCAAATTCCTTCAATTTCTCATTCAATTGGATTTAAGCCCAAATATGTATTTTTTTCCAATTCATGGGAACAATTTCTCATTCAATTCAATGTCATTTTTCCAACACGAATACCGTTCGATGATTAGTTACTGTATAATTAAATCATTCAGTTATATAATATCCCAAATAAGTTAGCATATGAATGAAATATCAAACCCCAATAATTATTCATATGTTTCCAATTCTCAAGTATTTGACTCAATTATGAAACATTCAAATGCTTTCCAATTTTCATACTACTCTGGCCAAATATTTTCTAAGTCAATACTAAGTAGAATACATAAGACATTCACTCCTATAATTGGAGTAATTGATCCATTATTGATTACTCATTACTTTCATAAGTCTCATTAGGTCTAGGATATCCTACACATGTCTCAGAGTTATACTAAGGAATAGAGTAAACCACAATTTATCAATTACATGGTACTAGGATAATCTCAAGTCTAGCCATTACTTACATCTACTATCATATGAGGATTAACTTATAGAAATTTATTTTAGAATATATCAAGCTTTCCTCCAGCGAGTCAATTTAGTGAACTCATTCTATAATAAGTATATATGCAGTTATATTAGAGAATTTTTACAAGTAACTATGTGATCAATTACCCTTTACTTTAGAGTATGTAATGAGTATACTAATCTTACCGGTTCACTAATCCTCTACATGATGATTCTATGACTATGAACGTTTTTAAATTGAGGTTTTTGGGATTTCAGATCTTACTGGTATGATTTCATTATAACCCTAAAATTAACCTCGATTTATGGGTTTTATCATAATCAAAATAAAATAGGTAGCATATGATGAATAACAAATGTTCCATTTACATTTCACGAGCAAGATTACTCTAATTATATCACATGTGATTGGATTTAGGGCACTACTTCCAGTAATCTCCCACTTGCACTAAAAACAATCACCATGGTATCTTATACCTAGATTTTCTAGGTGGTGGATAAATTGCTATTATAACAAAGGCTTAGTGAGTGGATCTACAATATTATTGCTTGTGTCGACTCGTTCGACATCATATCATCTCTTCCAGCAATCTTTCTAATAGACAGGATAGGATTGGCTAATTATAGTAACAATCAAGCACCTTCCGTATATTGTAATGAGGGATATTCTCTGTATTCTTTGTTACCATATTTGTACACTCTCTTTGTAACTATATTAACATATCAATACACACACCCTAGAGATGTACAGAAATTCATTCCTTCATGGTATCAGAGCCTGAAAGACGAGAAAACTCTCGCCCACTGTCTTGAAATTTTTTTTCGTTCTTCCCCATCTCTCGCCCACTGCCTTGAAATTTTCGTTCCTCCCAGCCTTTGAATACCATGGCAGCTCTTCCCAGTAACGCCCAAGCTACTACTCCCTCTGCCCTGCCCACTCTCCCTACTACTGTACCCACCATCCCAGAAAAACTTGACGGCAAAAATTACTACCTGTGGAAAAGCATTATGATCTCTCTTCTCTGTTCGTACAAACTTTTGGGTTATGCCGAAGGCTCGATTCCACCTCCAGCTCCGACGATCACAGTAAAGCAAGGAGCAGTTTCTATTGAATCCGAAAATCCCGAGTATCAGCAGTGGCAAGTCTTTGATCAATTCTGCCTGACTTGTATTTGGATTTCTGTGACCTCTGAAATCGGTCTTCAGCTGGTGGGGGTCGAAACAGCAGCTGCCGCATGGTCGAAATTACGGACTCTATTCGATTCCCAGACCTATGCCCAACGAGAATTTCTTGAACAACAATGGCGTGACATTATTAAAGGCGGCAAGACGATGTCCGAGTACCTGAAAGAAATTACCGATCTGGCCACCAAATTCGGCCAAGTCGGGCAGCCCAAATCCACGGCCGAGGTGAACGATCGTGTGCTAGCTGGCCTTGGTGAGGACTGGGAGCCACTGATTCTTTCGTTGGCTCCGACAATCAGCTCAATGTCCATCGATGATCTTTCTGCTCTGCTGTTGAACCAAGAAGCCCGTCGTGATTATCGACGCACACGACAAACTCCACCGCTCTCGGGACTGACTGGTGCCATTCCCGCTGCTAATGTTGCCCTTGGAGGACGATCTTATGGCCGTAATCGAAGTTTTCCTCGTGGCGGCCGCCATCATCATTCATGGGATGGGCGAAGAAGAGGACGTGGGTCCTCTCGACATTTCAGCTCAGGTCAATACATCCCAGGACAGTCCCAGGCTTTCTCACGCCAGGCCAGGCCCATGGGCTCGATTCAGCAGCCTCTCAGCGTCCTGGGCCCTCCTCCTCAACAGCCTTCCAGTCTTCTGGGCCTTCCTCCTCAGCAGGGCTCCATTTTCAGTTCAGCTCCCCTCTATGGAAGCCCAAGACCGGCCCAGTGGGGCCCTTCTCCAAGCTGTCAGCTTTGTGCCCAGCAAGGTCACGTGGCAGCCTTCTGCCCCTATCTGCCTCACTCGGCCCAATCAGCTATCCCGGGCCCTGTTCCACAAGCCCACGCAATTTATGGCTCCGATTCCAGCAACGGCAATCTCGACTGGTATATTGATTCGGGGGCTACTCACCATGTAACTGCAGATTTTTCCAATTTATCAGTGCAAGACGACCAGAATAATCCGGGACACTTGGTGATCGGTGATGGATCAGGTTTATCCGTCATTTCCTCAGGATCCACTTCTATCTCTACACCCTCTCGTTCATTTTCTCTACATAATTTATTATGTGCTCCCGAGATTTCCAAAAATTTGCTTTCCGTTCCGAAATTCACACGGGACAATTCTTGCTATTTTGAACTTCACCCCACATATTTCTCTGTGAAGGATCTCCACACCCATCAGGAGCTGCTTCGGGGACAGCTTAAGGACGGGCTCTACTGTTTGCAGTCATCGATTGGTCGCTCCGGTCTACCTCAAGCTCATGTTCTCACTTCCTCCTCTAGTGACCTGTGGCATCAAAGGCTTGGGCATCCCGCGCTTCCCATTGTTCAACGTGTCTTGTCATCTTATCCTAGTTCTGTTCCTCGTCGGTCTAGTGTCTGTTCGTCCTGTCAAGTCGGTAAACTTTCTCGATTTCCTTTTTCACCTACTATGAATAAAAGTTCTTTCCCTCTTGAATTGATTCACACTGATATCTGGGGACCTACATCTCAATTATCATATACCGGGCATACTTACTACATTCATTTTCTTGATGATTTTAGTAAGTACTCATGGTTTTATGTCATGAAATCACGAGCTGATGTCCCGAAACTCTTTCGTGCTTTTCGCCTTCAAGTTGAAAATCTCTTTAATAGAAAAATCAAAGCACTCCAATCTGATGGAGCAAAAGAATTTCTTTCTCATGACTTCCAACTTGAATTACAGGGTCAAGGGATTTTCCATCGAGTATCTTGTCCTCATACACCCCAACAGAATGGGTCTGCTGAACGTAAGCATCGACACATTGTGGACATGGGTCTCACTCTTCTTGCTCACTCTCACTTACCTTCCAAATTCTGGGATTTTGCCTTTGAAACAGCTGTTTACTTAATCAATCGTCTTCCCACTCGCTCCTTAGGTTTTCTCTCTCCCTTTCAAGTTCTACACAGGTCTCCTCCCGATTATAGTTTTCTTAAAGTTTTTGGTTGTCAGTGCTATCCTTATCTTCGTCCGTATCATCCTCATAAGCTCGAATTTCGCTCTCGTCCTTGTGTTTTTCTTGGCTATCCTTCCAATTATCATGGCTATCGTTGTTTGGATCTTACTTCCAATCGTATCTTCATTGCTCGAACTGTGATGTTTGATGAACATCTTTTTCCATATAAGACTCGAGCGCCAAGCGTGACTGCATCGTTGAGCCCTCCTGCAGTGCCTCACTCAGCTTCTTCCACTTCTTCTATCTCCCTCCCATTACCTGCCCCTGGTCCATCACCATTGCCGGTTGCTCCGCCTGATGATGGTAACTTGAATGGTATTCCTGCTGTCGCGCCAGTCGATGTGCCCTCTGCCAGCACATCTCCTGATCCTCCCCAACGGACTCACCGTATGGTCACACGGGCACAAGATGGTTCCCTACCACCACGACGGTTTTCTCTCTCCCGCCATCCATCTGCTTTTTCTATCTCTGCTGACATGCAAGAACCCCGCTCTTTTGCTGCAGCTCAGAAGGACTCACGGTGGCTTGCAGCTATGAATGATGAATATTGTGCCTTGATTGACAGTCATACGTGGGATCTTGTTCCACCTCCATCTCATCGGAAGATTATCGGCTGCAAATGGGTCTATAAGGTGAAGCAAAAGCCTGATGGATCGGTGGATCGTTTCAAGGCCAGATTAGTGGCCCAGGGTTATACTCAACAGGAAGGTATTGATTTCGACAAAACCTTTAGTCCAGTCATTAAATCCGTCACCATACGGACCGTTCTGTCTATTGCTACCTCTCTTCAGTGGCCGATACGACAACTAGACGTCAAAAATGCCTTTTTACATGGGTTTCTCAATGAGGAGGTGTATATGGATCAACCGCCAGGTTTTGTTGACTCCTTGCATCCTCGTTATGTCTGCAAGCTGCGTCGTTCCTTGTATGGCCTTAAGCAAGCTCCGCGAGCTTGGTTTCTTCGACTAAGCTCCCATCTCCTTCAGCTTGGCTTTACAGGTTCAGTTGCCGATACATCTTTATTCATTATGCACACTGCTGATTATGTGATCTACCTATTAATCTATGTTGATGATATCATCATCACGGGCTCCCCTCATGCTCCGTTTGATGCTCTTCTTGCCTCTTTACACAAGGAATTTGCTATGAAGGATCTAGGTCCTTTACACTACTTCTTCGGCATTGAGGTTCACAAGCATCATGATGGCTTACTCCTTACACAATCCAAGTATATACATTCTGTGCTTGCTCGCACTAATATGCTGGACTGTAAGCCTTCTCCTACTCCGGTTCCCCCAGGCAATCGACTTTCAGTTCTTGACGGCGATCCTTTGTCTGATCCATCTGTCTATCGCCAAGCTGTTGGGTCTTTGCAATATCTGTCGATCACACGCCCAGACATCGCATATGCTGTTCACCATGTCAGTCAGTTTCTCCATAAACCTTCTACTATTCATTGGACAGCAGTGAAGAGAATACTTCGATACTTGAAGGGCACAATTACTTCAGGTTTGCACATTCGTCAAGATCCCAACTTCACTCTTCATGGTTTCTCTGATGCTGATTGGGCTGGGAACCCTGATGATCGACGATCAGTTAGTGCTTATGCCATTTTTCTGGGATCTAATCTGGTCTCTTGGAGCTCTAAGAAACAACGCACAGTGGCCCGATCTAGCACCGAGTCAGAATATAAGAGTTTAGGCAATACTACTGCTGAACTCATTTGGCTGCAATCCCTACTACAGGAACTTGGTTTCACTTCACACGCTCCACCAACACTGTGGTGTGATAATCTCTCTGCGATCTACCTCACTGCCAATCCCATTTTTCATGCAAGGACTAAACACATAGAGATCGACTATCATTTTGTTCGCGAGCGTGTTGCCCTTCGGCAGCTCCTTGTCCGTTTCATTAACACTACTGATCAAGTTGCTGATATTCTCACCAAGGGTCTCTCTTCGTCTCGCTTCCTCACACTTCGGTCCAAGCTCAATGTTCGGGATCTCCCATTGCGCTTGCGGGGGAATAATAGACAGGATAGGATTGGCTAATTATAGTAACAATCAAGCACCTTCCGTATATTGTAATGAGGGATATTCTCTGTATTCTTTGTTACCATATTTGTACACTCTCTTTGTAACTATATTAACATATCAATACACACACCCTAGAGATGTACAGAAATTCATTCCTTCACTTTCAAATGAGGTGATACAATAAAATGGTTAGAACTCTTCTAACTCATCGCACCAATACTCAAGGTAAACACTTACCATTGAGTCATTTTGTTGTCTCAAATATGCAATTGAGAAATAGAGTCAATAGGACCTCCTAGTTTCAAAAATAATCCTTTACATATCTGAAAAACTTCTTCAGTACTTAAAAATATCTTTTCCATTAACTCTCCAAACTAGTTTGAGTTTGACTTATGGTTTTTAAGTTATAAGTCATATCCGTCAGACAAGTAACCTTTTTACTATCATATATGTTAAACCTTTTAACATGGTATCTATATACCTATATTGGGATGAATGGATGATCATCCTGTTAAGTCTACCCTATAGACTTTATTCCTAATATATGGGATTGTTCTCCTAAATCCTTCACCGAGAAGTTATAGGAAAGTCAAACTCTCAATGATTGCATGACAAGTACATCATTCACTAGAAAGAAGATAGTATTCCACTACCTTCTTGTAAACCATAAGATTTACCCACAGTTTTTTATAAAGTCAAAATTTTTGACAATTTCATTAAAACAAATATCTCATCCCCTCAAATATCACTTTAATCCATAAATGGATCGACCAAGTCTCTACTTAGAGTATACTAAATCTATATCAGAGTTAATGGTATTTGCCATTTATCGCAATCAACACTCCTGACTATATCATCTTGTGGACCATCCACATCTTTGTCATTCAAATTTGAGTCATTCTCAATGGCCATATTCAACTTTTATGGTGCTTGAAGCATTCCCTTAGATTTACCAGGAGACTTGAGAGGTTGTGGTACATGAACTGGTTTTGGGTCAACCTATGGCCCTTCCATTGGTTTGGCGGGAGACTATTTGTGGGTCGAGAATTTCATCAAATTCCACAACTCTTTCACTCCCACTATCCTGCATAAACTCTTTCTCAAAAAATGTGGCATTCCTGCTAACAAACACTTTTGTTCAGCAGAGGAGAAAAAATAACACCCTAAACTTTCTTTAGGATAGCCTACAAATCTACACTTTTCCGATCTCATACCAAGTTTGTTTGCATCTTGTGCCTTTACATAAGATGGGCATCTCCATACCTTATGGTGCTTGAGACTTGTTTTCTTGCCCTTCCATATCTCATATAGCATACTAGATACATACTTACTAGGAATCTTATTTAAAAGATAGATGGTCATTTGTAAAGCATATCACCAAAATAAAATCAAAAGATTTCTGAAGCATAACATGGATGGCATCATATCTAATAAACTGCAATTTCTCCTCTCTGCAACCTATTGTGTCGTGGTGTATTGGGCAGAGTCCATTCAGAAACTATTATGTTCTCTTTTAGATATTCCAAAAACCCTCCAGTCTAATATCCACCACCTCGATCTAATTGAAGGGACTTAATACTTTTTCCAGATTGTTTATTAACTTTAACTCGATGTTCCTTTAATTTGTAAAAGGCTTCACATTTGTATTTCATTAAATACACAAATCAATAGCTAGACAAATCATTTGTAAATCTAATAAAGCAAGGATATCCACCTCTAGCTTGAGTTGTCATTGGCCCACAAACATCGGTATGGACCAACTCTAACAATTGTGTCACCTTTTCTCCCTATTTAGTAAATGGAGACTTAGTCATTTTTCCTTTGAGACAAGATTCACAAGTAGGAAGCGATTCATAATCATATAGGTCAAAATACCCATCCGTATAGAACTTGTTAATTCGATTTTCATTAATGTGACCAAGTCTTAAGTTCTAAAGATAGGTGAAGTTCATATTATTTCTTTTCCTTTTATTGATTTGTTCAACATGAATTATAAGATCATTAACATACGAGACTATTAAACGATTGGCAACTCTTCCAGTTCCATAGAATTGTTCGGTATGAAATACTGAGCAACCGCTGCCCTTAAAATTTATTTCAAAATACTATTCAAGTAAAAAAGGAAGTGAAATAATATTTCTAATTAAAATTGAAATATAATAATAATAATTAAGCTCAACAGTGTTGCCCGACAGTAAACTTAAACGAAAAATTCCACGTGCTAAATCTGGAACTCTTGTAGCACTTCCAACACATAGATTGCACTCCTCTTTGCTCAGTCTTCTACTTCTTCTTAGCCCTTGAAACAAATTGCAGATATGAGAACTACATCCATTATCTAATGCCCATGAAATACAATGTGTTAATGACATATTAACTTCAATTACGAACGTGCCTAAAGAAAGCTTCAAAAGCTTCTTCGACTTCAATTCTACAAGATAAAACTTGCAGTTGCTTTTCCAATGTTCGTCCTTCCCATAATGGAAGCACGTGCATTTCTTAGAAACTTTCTCTTTTCACTTCTTCTAAATATGTCTTTGGGGCTTCATAGATTTATTACTAGATTTTTCCTTCTTAGAAGGTCCATTGCCTTCTTCTTAGAGGTGCTTCCCCCTAACAAGACTTTATTGTTATACTTCACAAGGTGGGTTTCGGTGGTTTTCAGCATATTAAGGAGTTCAAGCAGTGGAACATCTAACTTGTTCACGTGGAAGTTAAATTGTGAAAATGAGGGTGATAGAAATTGAAGAATAAGTCCTAAATTAATTCTCCATCCATAATGAAGCCCAAATCCCCTAATTTCATAATTAGATTAATTAGCTTGAGGACATGAGCCTCAACAAAATTACCCTCAGCCAACCTTGCTTGGAAAAACTGCTGAGACAACTCATATCTAGTAGTTCTACTCTCCTCATCATAAAACTTGAGGTTAAGAAAAATAGATTTGACATCTATCATGACATGTTGCCGTTGGAGCTCATTGCTCATGGATGCTAGCATGACGCATTGAACTCGAGTGCTATCATCTTGTCACTTCTGATAAGTGGCATTTTCTTACTAAATGGCACCTTGTGCCAGCAACTCAGGGTCAAGAGAATCGAGAATGTAGGAGACTTTCTCCTATACGAGGATGATCCTCAATTTCCTTAACCAGTCCACACAGTTCAACTCAATGAATTTGTTAGCATCTAATATGCTTCATAACAATAGTGATGCCGATATGATAGCATATAAATCTACAATAAAAGAACAATGTGCATGAGCATATATTTATGAAATATGATGCATGATTATCAAGGAATTTTGACTCAATGACGTTGCCCACCAAATTTAACGAAATCCCCCTTTGAAAGGAAGATGGGAGATCCCCTTGTAAGGTCTCCTAGTGGGTAAAATGGAATCCTATTTATTCTACCGAGATCTTGCATGTAATACGATAAATAAGTCCACAGGTAGGTAACTCTTAACCAATTATATTTCATATAACTTCCATTTAATTTTACCTCTAAGATTATTACAACCTTGAGTGTGCACAACAAATCGTTAAATCTTGGTTGGGTTATAACCATCATCCGTATACTTACCCGAAAATGAGACTACCCTTGAGTGTTATTCAACAAGGTAGCAATGTTTAAGCATATAATATTATATATCGCATATAATTGAGAAGGGAGCATCATGCCAACTCGCATGATGGGCCTTGTGTGTGCATAACAAACCCACCATGCTTGCTGACACGCTCTGCATCTTATAATAATGGAAAGGCATGGCCAATATTCTCAATATTGTAACCATTTTAAGTTAATATTTTATGAGGGTCTTTATGCAGTTATTCTATAAACGACATCACATGTATAATATAATAAAAGCATATAGATAATAAATATGGATGATTGGAGACATCCTATAATAATGCACCTAAGCCGTTGGGCGTGTCACAAATAATCATGAGAATCTAAATGGCCCATCAACAAGGACCCTACTTTTGGAAGCTTGAAGTGCCTTCGAGTGCCTTCGAGTCACCATCTCCATGGGCTGGATCTTAGAACTCCATGCATCTGGTTCTCCTAAGTCACGAATACCTTCCCTAACCTATTCGTACTATAGAACTCTTCTATACTTACATATCAATTTAATAAGAAACCCAATCAGCAGTTGGGGGAGGCAAATCAAGAGGGAGGGTAGAAATACAACCGGAGAGAATAAATTAAGATAAGGCAGGGGCATGCAAGCCCTATTTAACCAAAAGAATCATTCACACATTCATCACATGAACCTAGTGCATAATCATCATTTCCTACATATCACATATAGCAACCGGAAATTAATTATGATGTTACAAAAATTGCAATACAGTTCAAATGATGTTATCTAAAATTTTAATTCATCCGAAAAAATATTTTTCGGTAATATATATTTGAACAATTAATTGTAAATTAAAATCAATTAACAATTAGTTGATTTAATAACAATAGAAAATTAGATTTTCAAAAAACTCTAAATTCAATCCAAACCAACGTGTATATATATATGAAAATTAAAATTCCCGGTTAACTATTAATCAGAAAAAAATAAATTATTCAACAACTTAATTAATTAGGGTTAAAAAATTATATTTAACTCTTCATTATAAAATTGTTAATTATCCACTAATTAATTTCACGATTGAAGCTAAGATTTCTAATATTCGAGGTTAATTAATATTCCATTTAGTCGGTATGAATTTAATCTTGAAAGAAACTATTTTCTTTTAACCCTTATATCAATTAATAAGTTTTAAATGGATTTTTTGTTTTCATTGTAATAAAAAGTTGAACCCAGACTCGTAAGGGATTTTATAACAAAAAATTGTGTTTCTTTTAAGAAGAGTTAAAGGATAATGATCCTATGACTAGGAAATTTTTTAAATTGAGATTTTTAGGATTTCAAATCTCACTAGTATGATCTCATTATAACCCTAAACTTAATCTTAATTTATGAATTTCACCATAATCAACATAAAATAGGTAGCATATGACAAACAATAAATGCCTTGTTTATATTTCACTAACAAAGATTACTCTTTCACAAACAAAGATTACACCAATTGCATCGCATGGGTTTGGATTTAGGACTCTATTCCTAACCGTTTGGACTCGAATAAGATATAGGGAAGTTGACACTCATCCAACCATCGCTTGCATATTTTGGCAGCGAGATGTAGAGCACGTCCACCCCAATCTTCTTCAACCTGGGGACGAAGGTATTCCTATCCTGCTGGCAGACCACCTCGTACCATTCATCCAGGAAACAGCCTGTCCATTTGCTAGAGGGAAAGGGGATGGTAACATTTCCACATGTGGCCGTACAACTAGTCTTTGCCACTTGGAAACCACTTGCTCCTGCTGCTAATTCTTTTACGCAGAGCAGACACAGAAGCAGGAGGCTTTGAAGTGCCAAGAACTAGGTGGTGAGCACCGGCTCTGCGCTTCTTCTTGTTGACATCCGAGGGAGAGATCTTAAGATGTACTTCCTGTCTCCATTGTTTCTGTTCTGAAGTTGAATATCTTTTTCAAGTCTAGCTAAGAAAACTAACCCAGTAACCATTTGGAATGATGGAAAAATGATCGCAGTGGTCTCATTTTTCTCAGGGCCCAATTTTAAAATAATAGCTTAGCAATTGCAAGACTAAGTTAATCGTGATCGGCAAGAGCTAATAATTGGAGTTTATTGTTACAAAACATCTTAGTACGTAAATAAGTAACAATGTTAAAAGTAGTAAAGGAATGTTTAAGTCAAATTATATTATATATCAAGTGATGAAATGTATGCCAAATACATTCTAACAGCATATAATACAAGCACTTTTGCGTCAGAAGCCGGCTACTGCTACTGTATCTCGTAATCCAGCATTCGTTTCAACCCTAAGAGGACGAATTTGATTTAATGAGACTGTATCATGCAGCCTTGACTATAGGATAACATTCTTGAACGATTCTAAGGTATGTACGATCATCTAAAATTGAACTAAAGGTTAAAAAAAACAACAATTTTACAAGGGACATCCAGCTGATATTACTCTCAAGTTGCCGGTTATTCGGGGGCTGAGTGAGGCCACCAATTATTGCCCGCTCCCTCAAATCAACGACGGCCATGGTCTTCATCTCCCCCAACTTTTTGCCTATTGACTGGACAGACTTAAAGTGAGAAGGGATTTTGAGAAGGAGATTCTGAAAAATGTGGTGCAAAACACAGCCGGTTCAGCGCCTCAGAACCTCTTAAATAAAGTCTCGATGTGAATTACAAAACCTATTTGGGAGAAGTTTATGTACCCTTTACTAAATCGACCGACCCAAATCTTGAATTAGGAAGAGTCGTTGAACTACTAGATAGAGGTTGTAGAGTTGGGCATCTCCGTTAGGAAGTAAGTGAGGCCCCCATTTATTAATTATTTGACAAGGACTTCGCTGACATATTTGTGGGTTGCCCGCTCCCTCAAATCAACGACGACTTTGACTTCTTGGAAGAAGGGTGGCGCCTCCATGTATATTTTCTTGTTGAAACGAATAAATGAGTAAATATTTGGAGTACAATATAAAATGAATATACTGTGTAAATTACCGTTCAAATTATAATATGTGTAAAGTTTACACTTGAAAATGTTCTGACATCCTCTGTGCTTTTTAAATGACAGTATATCTAATATCTAAAAACTATATGGGTGAGTCGCGAGAGATGGGAAATAATATTTGAAAAATATATTTCATTTTATTTTCAAGTGTAGAGAAATGGACTCCAACATATATTATGGGTGCTTGCCCGACTAGCAGGGGTTGCGACACCTCCTCCTCAGGGAATACAAAATAAGCTGCAAACCACATGTGTCAGGTAAGTTAAGTGAACTTGATTGGCTCGAGAGCTATAAACCCCCCACTCATGAGAAAATACCCCTTGGCATGTGCCTTCTAGGATTCGAACTCGGGAGGTCCTCCTAACGCCTGACCAGCAGAGCTACCCCTTGTGGGCGATGCAAATGTCTAATTAATTTGTTTATTACCATTACAACTGAAAATATTGACAGAGTTTCATGTTGTTGTTTTGACATTCCATATCAAACAGAAATATGTTATAATATGCATCAAGATAATATCTACTCGAGCACCACATTCACAACTATGACACATCTTTCCAACATTCAAAAACAATCTCAACCATAAGTTCAGATCGTAATATTATATACAAACTATTATACTTTTGACTTACATACTCTTAAAATTTATTTACATGAGACCTCACGCAGATCCCCAAACACCAAAATGGCAACTTTGAGTGGCTTATCCTTCCTATACTTAACTGAAAAGAAAAATTTTGTGGAGGTAAATTGTGGGCTCAATTAGTAATAATTTTCATAGTAGAATAATATTATAAATATAATTTCTTAACAAATCACAATGATGCATCACTGCAAAAGTCACTAATAATAATGCACACTTACTTATCTATTACCATACACAAATATATTTATATCTACCTATGTATTTCTTAGGTACAATATAGTAAGTATATTATACTTGAAATTAATTAATAAATATATCAGACAATATAATCATTTATGTAAATTATTCTACCATAGAAAAGAGTACTGACTACCTCTTTCATTTGGTCTTTTACTGAGCTTGATCTCCAGGAGGTCTATTTTAGGTCTTCTCAATCCTTACCATATTAATCATAGTAAAAATTAACATATATAATTTATTCACATATGTATTTAAATAAAAATGACCCTAAAAATGCTTATGGAGCTTAATCTACTCCACCTCAATCAACCTTATAGCTTTCGCATATCCTATTAGAAATACTTCTCTAACCAAATCTTACTAACTATAATTTACGATAAGTAATAAAATCTACTAGACTTAAAATAGATCTTACTTACATCATATTTCCCTTACCCATTTCTCATTTGAACTCTCTGTCTCCATTCTTCTTCATCTTTATTCCCGTTCTTCTTCCTCAATCAATTTTCTTTTCTTTTTCCTCTCTAATACTCTCTCTCTCTGTTTGGTGCTTTGGGAGGAGAAAATGACAAAATGCTAAAAAGTGAGAAGTGAAAGGATAAGTATGTGGGATTTTATGGCAACTAAGAAAGAGAAAATAATAATAATAATAATAATAATAATTAATTATGGACTCAAGAAAACTTAATAGGCTCCATGGGCTGAGGCCCTACGATCATGGGCTCACATTTATGCACCCAGTCCATTTCCTATTCATCGACTCTTTTTTCGATGAGATGCACAACGGGGCAATGTGGACATATGGACATCTGAAAGAAAATTCTATATTCCTCATGTGTTTAACAAGAAATCATCCGATTGGCTCAAATAAGAATTGCCGGTTTAAATTTAGGGCACACATGTTTCCTGCATGGCATAGTACGACTTGTTTAAGTTCAGACCCCTTTGATTGGAAGATAGAAATAAATAATAAAAATTGATGCTAACCAGCGAGGAGAATGCCTAATTCTACTTTATCAAAGGGAATACTGAACTTCTGATACAATCTTAGTGTCGAAATTAGCTGAGCACACAGAATTGGATCGGAATGGAACCATTGTTGTAAAAAATGATGACTTGCCTCATATACAGCCTTCTTTGCCGGCATTTGCTACATGAAATTTCCTTCTGGGTTTAGTGAAGAGTGAGGAAGGCATAACGAAATGGGGCTCCCAAGAACTGGCATCTTTTTCCCCTGAAACTTTGCGCTAAGGCATGCACAAGACAATTGCGTTCTAGATTGTGAAATCGTGACATGATACAGAGTTTATGAATACAAGTCCCAGATTATTATATGGCAAACAAAAAGGGCAATGTCTAAGCTTATAGAGACTACAGAGCGAAGAAAACCAAGAAAATATAACTGGGATAGTCACTACTACATTTAGGTAATATGATATTCGCTGGACAATAGCGGGTAAACATCCGTGGTCAAACTCGTAGGCACACTAGCTTCAAATCCTACCGATCTGAAAGAAACATCGTGAGCTTTGATCCCATTGATTTCAAAATTCCAGCACCTTTCTTCAATCCCTTGCACGTCAGAGGGATGCGATGACGTCCTTACCGATTCCAGCGCCATCGCGACTTCTTTCATGGCTGGCCGCATCCTTCCGTTAAGATATAAGCATCTCCTTGCGAGGTTAGCAACTGCAATGATGTCATCTCTGTTCACTGGGTTCAAAATTCGAGCATCAAGGATTTCGAAGAGTCGGTCCTCCTCCATTGAGAGGATGAAGTATGTAGCCAAGCCTATTCTCTCTTGTGCTCTAAGTGAAGAGATTGGCTTTTGCCCAGTCAAGAGCTCAACAAGAACCACCCCAAAACTGTACACATCACTTTTATCCGTAAATTGGCTGGACTGGAAGTACTCTGGGTCTAAGTACCCGAAGGTTCCTTGCACCACTGTGGTCACATGAGTCTGATCGAGGGCCACCAATCTGGATGTTCCAAAGTCGGCAATTTTGGCTCTATACTTTTCATCTAAAAGTATATTTGTTGTCTTTATGTCCCGGTGGTATATTGGTATGGATGTTGCAGAATGCAAGTAGAAAAGAGCTCCTGCAACTTCAGAGGCAATTCGCAAGCGTACATCCCATGGAACTTGAAATTCCTCATTTGGTTCATGGAGATAATGATAAAGAGTCCCGTTAGGTATGAACTCGTACACTAGCAAAGGAACTTCAGTCTCCAAACAACAGCCCAATAGCTTCACCACATTCCTATGATTGATTCGTGAGAGAATTGAAACCTCGTTGATGAACTGTTCAACATCCCCTTTATATAGCATCTTAGATTTCTTAATAGCAACAATTCTTCCATTGGTCAGCATCCCCTTGTAGACGGTCCCTTGACCGCCTTGGCCAAGTATCCTGTTCTCATGGAAGTTATTGGTGGCCCTATCTAGTTCCTTGGAATTGAACAACTTGCTTTTCTCGATGTTGCCTTCGGGGGAAGCTAACTGTTGCTGTAGTAAAAGACCACCATTCTGTTTGAAGAACTTTTTTCTGAGCTTCATCTTCTTCCTTCTTTTAATTCTTCTGCATAGCCACCTCGCAGAGAGAAGGAAAAGTAATGCTGCTACAACAACTCCTACAATGACTGCATGATGACAAATTGATAAAAAGGAAATTAACAATAGTCTAGAAATGGTCCTTTTCAGTTACAAGACAATTGCATTCTAGACTGTGCAACATTGACATAATACTGATTTTCTGAATTCAAGTGTTGGAAGGGTGAGTTATGTTTTTGAAAGTGATTTTTAAATAGATATGGATATTATAGCAAGTTTTTGTCTAGTATGCAATATTGCAAAAACAACGGGAAACTTTCTCAAATTTTGGGTTGTGGCAGTGGTCGTACCCAATTCTTCTATAAATTCAAATTTATTTTCTAACTTGACCAATATGGGGTTAACCCTTGACACATGTGGACCTTTCATAACTTGGATAAGTCTTGGTCTTTCAAAGCCCGAAAATGACTGATCCAAGTCTTCCACTAACAATTTTAGCTAAAGGATCAAGAAACAACCATTCAATCAAAGGAAAAAAAAAATCATTTTTTCATATGTTATCTTATATCAATTTTAATTTTAGTGCTAAATATTTTTAATGGATTTTGATTATCGATCTAAAAAATCTAGACTACTTTTGGTCTCCATGTAATATTTTCTGTCAAAATTAATTTTATTAACAAACCATTTGAAAAACTAAATAAATTATTTTTTAAAATATACTATTAACAATTAAGGACCATCACCGCACCATCGGAGCTGTCAACAACCATTAAGATTGTTGGCCATTATTAATACGGCTCCAATGCTAGTCGGGCCAGTGGTCATCCATTTTCGATCTATTGGCATGTAATATTTATGAGATTCACTAGCTAGCTCAGTTGGTTTGACTATTCCTTTGATCTATTCAAAAGAAGCAAGCCGTCGGCATGAGTCACCTTCTTCAAGACTCCACCTGGCTACACAACACTCTCGTTAACTACCTGTGGTGGTCACCAGTACAACCCTTACAATCGAAAGATTATAGCTGATTGTCTTAATGCTCCATACTTGGCTAACTTCTAGTGCTTTCACTTTATTTTTCCTAAGATAGTTTTCACAGGTTGTTGCATAACTCTATTTAATTTTTTGAGAAGAAGGTGATACAGGAAGTCCCTAGGGAGCCAAGGTAAAGTGGTTTAATATTTGCCTTCCCAAAGGAGAGGGTTGTCAGAGTTCGAAGCGTATAGAGACCTAAAATCAAACCTATATAATTTGGAGATTCTCGACCAGCATGGCTCTATTTAGGTTGCTTGACTGTATATGATCAAAGATATAAATATCTGTAAGAATGCTTATATGATGATACCGATAAATAAATTCAGATATTTTTAACACTTTTTTTTTTATAAAATCCTAAAAATAAAAAATATTCTTCAAAATAACTAAATTTTATTAGTTGGTATTAATACGCAATTGCTACCACGTGGTAAAATTGTTACATATAAGACTTTCACATGTTGCTAGGTTCCCCGCTGCTAGTCCTAGGGTCCATCTTCGTCTAGTGCTCCACTTCCCCCTCCACTGCTCTGGTCATGCATGCTTCTAGGGACTGCTGTGTTAAGTCAGTGAAGGCGAGCCAGATCATGGGCAGCAGGGGAACCCGAATGTGGAGGTCGATCTATTAACCAACAAACTTTATCTATCCACCATGTCCAGCAGTGACTCATTTGGGATCGACGAGGCCCTTGTGGTAAGGGAAAGGGACAAAAGTTTGTTTGGCAAGAAGGGGTTTACATCATTAGGAACATCAATGAGGTCATTGCCCTATTGACAGATCATACTTCCAACGGTTTCTCTCCAATTCATTGAAGCATATAAGCTCACTTTGCTCTGTGTCTTTATTTCAAGTTACGAAGGGAAGAATAATTGAATTCCATATTGCATTATTTCCCCTGCTCCACAAGAGCCATGATTACCTTTATCTATTTAATGTAATGAGCACCAGTGTTGTATGTTTTGGAAAATGAAAAAAGATCTTTTGCTCCTCTTGCATTCAGTTTGCCTTTTTCATTTCATGGAATGTTTAGAATTTTAAATTAGTTCCTTTTATGTATTGCAAGGACATGTGGTGATCCAAAATTGATTCACCTTAATTTAATTTTGCTGAGACTGATTAATACATCTTCCCCAACCTTTTGGATTGTTGTATCCTTAACTTATATATAAGAAATAATGGTGATAGTTTCCATTTCTTTGCCTTCTAAGGATATCTTTTGAGAAAAGCACTATTTCATGTGGATGACCTTTCAATTTTGTGTATTTTTGGCGTTAAGTTTGCTTATTAGTGATGAATAGGTTTCGTCAATTCGCAAGAGCAAGTCCAACGATAGGAGATTTTCAATTTTCATGGGAATGAAACAACTACATTTACGATCAAAGACTCAAGAAGATCGAGTGGCTCAGATGGAGGCACTGCGAGCTATTAAAGACATGTTTCTAAGGATGTCTAACATCAAGCTAATGGCTCCAATGGACAATATAGCCGTGTAAAAATAGAAGTTGAGACTACGACTTTAGCAAGAATTTTTTAGAGATAGCAATCTCGACAAGTGATTAGATTATGAGTATTGAATTGTCAATTCTACGGTAGTAGATGATGCTTCTAAATAGAAGCAATAGCAGCTAATTGACACACTATGACAACTATTTATTAAAAAGACACACTATGACAGCTAGATGTACATTTATTAGATTTAGAGAATAGAAAGTCCGATAGAATTCTCCTTTCATTTCTATCACTCTATAGAATTCTGCTTATTTAGCTGATTATGAATTCTAGTAAAAAAATTGTGAGATGATAGAGAATATTTTCCCATCAATTAATGACATATATTTATATTTTAAATCTTTTGTAGAGCAACTATTCAACTACATTTTCACATATATAAATGAATATTTGTTCTTCATTGGTAGTTATAGTTAATACGAATATTTGTTTCTATTTTCATCTGTGTAATAAGAAGATTATTAGTTGCTACAAATTCTTCAATTATATTGGTCCACATCCAATAGGGGATAATTTTGAAACTTTTGCATCTACTGATTAAATGGGATGAATTTCTCTTATTCATTCCTTTGAGTTGAATTGGACTTAGGTAAGTATTTGCATATCTAAAACATCCTAAATTGCCCAATTGTATGGTTATGACTTCACTTCTTTGTTGTTAGAGTATTAAGTTACAGGTTTGATTTGCTGAGTAAAAGATACAGCTTCCCAAATCTACTATTTTTTGCTTCTAGATCGATTATATTTCACCTCAACATCCCTGAATTTGTCTCATGAATGGAGTTTAGTGAAACATGTAAATGCCAAGCCAAAATGGTAGATTCCTTTGTCCTTGCAGTTGCAACAACCGATACTATAGATGAAATTCTTGAGAAATTTTAATATTTTCAACTAGTTCTATTATGATAAAGCATCTATTATCAATTTTCTCTTGAATTACTCTATTCACGATTTATTACAATTTGGTTCATGTAGAAGTAGTCGAAAAGGAAGAGTTTAAGGTTAATGAGTAGTTGGCAAAGGATCTTTAAGGTGCTTCTCCCTTGAGGTCATGGACATGGCCCTCGAGAAGTTTGGGGATATATCGCCATTACTTTTCAGTGAAAACAAATTCCTTGAATGCAAATACTTGCATTTTCATGGCTCCTTCCAAATTAATTGTAGGAATTATCTAATCTACAACAATGAAGTCTATGTAACTTCTGATATTAAATTTTGTAGTTGAGCGAAAGATGTTTACTAATCCAGTATAGTAGATTGACAAGCCAACCCTTTAGGATTGGTAACCTTGACACAGGAAAGCTTAAGCTTGAAACTAACCAATTCTTTGATTCACGCCAAAAGAAATATTAGATTCACATTGAGTATGCGCATCTTGATTCTGTGCAAGCTTAGGCACTGGTGAGGAATAAGGGGCTTTTCTCCTTCTATGAGGATGGGCACGAGGAATGTTGCCTACTTAGGAAGGTAACATAGGTAGATAGATGAAGTTTTGAACCTTATTGAGGTGCATTTTGATCCCGTAGGGTATTATGCGCATGATTATGAAGAATCCTATTATATTAATCCAATCAAGTAAAACTTCCTTTTCCTATCTCACATATTTGTTGAGTTGAACTATAAAAATGACATGCTTATTTAAAGTTTTTAAATGAGGTTTGTTTAAAATGTGTCTAAGTTAGATTGACTCATTTAAATACGTATCAAATATATAATTATATTGTACTATTGTGTGACACACTGCTAAAATAATAATATATATCAACCATCAGGACAACAATAAGCATGATCAATCAATTATTAATCATGTAACATAAGTTTTGATGTTAATGAAAACATGCAATTTATGTATTATATTACATCTCATTTAGTAAACATGCTCTAATTATGTCTTATCAGGTTGCACGAGCTCAACCCATTTAAACACATTCATTCATTGTGTCTGGATTGGCTCAAGACTAATTAGGTTTGACCCAAACCTACCTAACTCCATGCCATGTCAGAAATTGATGGCCTAAAAGCTCTTTATGTAATCAATTTAAACCATGTGTCATTCTCCCAAAGAGACAATTTAACTGCTTACAAAATAAAAATTTTGCATTAGCAAGGTTTGATGTGGAGTTGTGAGCATGGTGGGATGAGTTTTACGATCTAAAATCTAGTTGATTCATCAGGAATATCAAGAATTGGAAGATAATTAAGAAAAATTTTAAAATTTCATCAATGCCAATCATTTCTACCCGCATATGGAACACTATAGAGCTATGTATTAGAGAAGAAAAGATTCCTAATTTATACTGGATGTCCTATTGATCCTCATAAAATACTCTATTAATAGTAAATTAAATCATTGAGAATATTATGGTTACCAAGCAATTCTAATTCTATGTAAATTTAAAGAGCAATTAAATCTTCTATTTTCTCTTGCAGTATTCTCCCTTGATGGGAAAAGACTTGTCATCGTGTCTTACTAATTATTTATTTATCTTCATTGTTGAACTCAGCTTTCTTGCTTTCCACTTGTTTGTTTTTCTTGTGAACTTCCTTTTAATTCTTCATATATCAAGATCTGAATCTTAGTTGATTATGGATGCCATTCTTAAACCCTTGCTTTCTGGATGGAGGCATGCTTGTTTCATCAAATTTGGGTACTTGATGAATATCTTCAAGCATCTCTGAAGACATCAAAACCTCATAACATTCATTAAATGTCTCTTGGTGCGAAAATTCTGTAAGGATAACATTTTTGAAAATATGATCTTCACTAGGGACTACTGAAGTCAATATGCTTTTTGCCATTATAAGATTTCCATAATCATCAAAGGCAAGTTTTACTACCTCTTCTCGATCATCTTTGGGATAGGAGTTGAATTTTGAATCCGTGACATCATCCACTTGTGGGGGGTTGTTAGACGTGTTGAGAAAAGATTTTTCATCATGATCAAAATCGTTATCCACTTATTCTTGATCAAAACGTGGTTGTAATGTAGGGCAGCCATATGTTAAGTTAACAAGTCCACCTATTAGTGCGACTATGTAGTGTCGTGTCTTCAAATCTTGTCATCTATCTTTGTGGCGACATGTTGTAGGTTCATATACTTTTGATACCAATTTGATGCAACGTGAGAATTGTGGGACAAGGATAGGGATGGCAATGGGCTGGGGCAGGTTGGGTATTTGGACACCCAGACCCGCCTCGCATCATCACTAGTCAGGGCACTGGTCAGGAAATTAATTTATAGTATGTAAAATATAATTAAAAATATGATATAAACTTACATATATATATTAGTATATAAAAAAAATTTTAAAATTAAGAAGTTACATAATCTCAATAAAATATAACAATTATTATCCAATTTATTAATATAAACATATTCATAAATCAAGTAAATTAATTTTAAAATGTATAATTATATAGTATAATAATATATAAACAAGGGCAGGGTGGGACGGGCTATAGTGCTCAAGTCTAATTGCCATCCCTAGATAGAGATTGTGATCCAGAAGCACATTGATTCGCAAGGAATAACAAGAATTGGAAATAAAATTGTAAAAAATCTCAAAATTGCATAAATAATTAATAATCTCTACCAACAAATAGAAAACTATGGGGTTTTTTATAACAGAAGAAAAAATCCAAATTTATTCTAAATATATTCAATGATCCTCTGAAAGTACTCTAAGAATACTAACTAAATCATTGAGAATGATCATGAGCTTGGCACAAAATTCATTAGCTTTGGTACATCTAGATTTATGATGTATTGGCTCTTTCATCATATTCATGAGCTTGTTTATCTATTGTTTAGCTATTTTGAATCATCTCTCCACAAAAGGTTAAACTGTTGGTATTTCACAATTTTCTCCTCCGTTATGTAAAAATTGTAATAGTTATTCTTCCTATGCAGGAAACCCAAAGAAGTATAGAGTCTCTATTTGACAAGCTCCATGTAAGAGGACAATTTGCAATTTGAATCATGAATTCTCTTTCTTTGATTCGAAATTGCATAAAGAGATCTATGCCACCATCCAATAAAAGTTGTTCACTTGTTTCATTTACAAAAGGGGTAGAAGATGTTGTGGTTACAAAGAGGTGTTTGAGGGTGAAAGGTAAGAGGAAGGCAATCACAATAATGAAAGAAGTTGCAATGGAACTCAAAGTAAAATGGGTGATGCCTAATCATCTATGGTTGGTTATGGAGCTAAATGCCAAAGAAGCAAAATTTTTTTGGGAAAGGCCATTGACTCTATAAGTTATAGTGACATCAGTGCAGTATATGCTACTATAAGTTCTCATGGCTGGTGGGTGATAGCAAGTTATTTGTTCATTTTGTAATCAAATTATCTAGGGAGTTTTATCTAATTAGCAAATTGAATCATCCTATTTGTCATACTTATTGCCCTATCAAGGTCTCTCTCTCTCTCTCTCTCACACACACACACACACTCACACGAGAAAGTCTTATATATAATGGTGTCACCATGTGGTAATGTCTACGTGGTGACACCAACCAATCAAATCAATTCATTTTTTGGGTTTTTTTTTCTACTTTAGGTTTATTAAAAAATTCATGAAAATAACTAAATCCTATTGGCTCGTGACACTACATCAGCACTGTCATGCAGTATACTCTTTACACACGAGACTTTCTCCTCTCTATCTCTCTCTCACACAAGCACGCACACATGCGCGCACACACATGCCCATATATATATATATATATATATATTTCTTATTACAATATTATCCGAAGCTTTTTTCATTCTAAATTTTTTATCGTTATCATTATCCTCTATTTTCTTGTTGAGGCAACTTTCAAATGCTTTTAACAGAGATATATGCCAAGAGCAATTGATTATGCAGGCAAAGTTACAAGCACAAGGACAATTAGGAGTTTGATATTTGACATTATTCTCAATTTGAGATTAAGATGTCCTGAATTAAATTCTCAGCTATGGGATTTTTTTGAATAATCTATTGTCCCAGGCCTTGATCACTTTCTTAACCCACCACCTAATTTGAGACTGAAAGATGTAAAATGAGCATTCAACACATGAGTAATAGAGATCATTGGAAAAAAGACATAACATAAGTTGTGCGGTGTACCTTAAATGTAATACTAGTATAGAAAAATAGCCATAAATTTCTACACAATCAAATACAGCACCAGATAAAATCTACCTTGCATTTGCAATATGAAAAAGGTAGCAACTAAGACTTTATGGTATCCTTTGAAATTGTTGTACTAATAGGATCGGTGTTAGTGGAGTCCATGCGATTGTGTCCAAGCAAGAGTTAGTTTCTTATAAATTATCTGAATCTTAGTGAATCCATCGATGTGTATCAATGACCTTAAGTAATTCTTGCAATTTGAGTGCAACCTCCTTCATCGATGGCCTATCTTCACCTCTTATTCTCAAACACCTACTTGCTAGCAATGCCACTTCTCTTATTTGTTCAATGTTCCCCTCATTTATAATCTGCTTATCAATAATCTCCATGTAGCATTCCTCTTTCATTGCCAATACAGAAAATATGGAGAAGTTCCTCTCATGTCAAAAGAAATGACCTTCATTGTGGTTAGCAGTTCAACTAGGACCACCTCGAAACTATAAACATCTATGGCTCTTCTTCGTCTAAGTCCCAGAATTAACCAGGAAGTGCACAAGAGAAGGAACAAGAAACCTATGCTCAGACCTACACACAAACGAGACATTATTACAGCTTATCTATAAGAATTTTTTTTTTTTGATAATTTTATCTATAAGATATTGACTCTTCAAGGATGACTTTTTAGATGTAACTATTGGAGAAGCGTGTTCCTCTTGTTCTTGCAATATCAAAACCGGTTCACATTGGCAAATGTTCAAGAATGAAAATCAGATATATGATCATATTCAAGACCAAGCTGAGGGGAAAAAAAGGACAAGAAATTCAAGTGGGTACTTATTGCTCACCTAAAGCAATGTCACGTGATGTATACTTATTTTCCTTTTGAATGGGGCTGCATCCATCCTTCCATGGGTCTCCGTCATATCCCATGGGACACGAACAGTTGTAGGAGCCAGGCAAATTCGTACATATTCCATTGCACATGTTTGATTGTTCACACTCATTGATATCTGAAAATACACTCAGTTTGTGGAAAGGATAATGTCAATTGACACCTTAAGACAAAGGTGAAAGTTGAGCATAGAATATGGTTAGCCAAAGGATTGTAACATTTGGTCTATTACGAGATTTGCAGATAATTCGGCCTATGGTGTGGTGAATCAGCTCTCCACGGGGAGAAAGTATTGTGCGTAATGGATATACCACGTGACAATGTTGACATTATTTCACAAACTAATAAAATTTAATCGTTTTAAGGTTTTTTAATAAAATACCAAAAATAATTGAATACCTTTAGTTTGTGATATTCCATCAGTGCTGCACATGGTCTATCAGTTTGGTTTACTCTTTCTTTTTTCAGCATGTACCACTTATTATCTAGAAATCAAATGATTCCAATAACTTAAGTTCTAATTTGACCAATCCAGTACGGATGAAAAACTCTTTAAACATAATTTTGATGAATCTCTCCCTAGATAATTTTTCTTTTACATTTATAGTGCTTGAATATGAGATCATATTTGAGAAGAAGAAATATTTCAATACTTCAACCAAGGCAGTCATATCCCTCTTTTCATGCTACTTAGCTATGTGCTTAGCCGCCTCCCATTTAAGCTGCCTAGAGGGTTTATGGTGAGGAAGTCCCCAGCGTAGTTGATCCATCAATCGTGATTTCTCCAGTGTTTTCTTTTAGTAGTTCCACGTCGAGTCTAGCTAATTGACATGGCCTATTCGGTGCGATTATCTGTGGTAATCTTGATCATTTATGTCAATTGACACCCTAAGACAGTCAGCATGGGGAAAGGATAATGTCAGTTGACACCCTAAGACAAAGGTGACAGTGTTATTGACTTAACTACTTGAATCTTTTTCAGAATATACCAATTATTAATCAAGATATCAAATTATTCAAACTAATCAAGTTCTAATTAAATCGATTCAATAAAGAACAAAACTCCTCTAGTAATAATTTTTGATGATTCTCTACACATTTTTTTTCCATTTACATAGAGGGTTTACTGGGAGAAAATCTATAAATATTTATCTATCTGGACATATAAGAGCTTGCGCTCACATTCAATCAAAAAGTATAAGTAAACAGATTGATAGTACTCACTATCTTATAAGGTTGCAATCTCTTATTTATCCAATGTGGGACTAACTCCTCAACATCCTAGTGTAGTTTTGATCCATAAATCTCTCTGTGTTTTCTTTCAGCAGTTCTGCGTCAGATCTAGCTAATCGACATGACCTCTTTGGTTCAGTTATCCGTTGTACTCTTGATCATTTAAGTTATTTCTAAGTATGAAGTCTTCCTACCTAAGTATGGCAAAATTGCCCCGACCTATCGGATCGACCTGGCCCGACTCGCTATAGGATGGTAAAGGCCCGACCTGCGCGCAAGGCTTAGACTGGCCAGGGTCGGTCATGTTGCCGGGGAACACAATATTCCCGGAGATATTTTTAAATGCACGGCCGACATTTTTTTAGCAATTGCTAGTGCCGACTTCTCAAGCAGAAGATAAGTCAATAAATATTTATTTAAGTAAATAAATAATTAAATAAAATTTTTAATATAAATAAATGGGGAAGTACGTTGACAAATCAACTCGAACATGAAAAAAACTTATTTTTGTTCTCAGGATTATCTCATTTCAGGGAGGATTTAGAAATCTTGTCTAGGGGCAAAACTCAATCGGAAGGTAATATCACGAGTTTAGAAGACCGAAATTAGATAATTTTAAAAAAAAACTAGGTAAAAACATATAAATTTTATATAGTTATTCATGAATTTTTTTAGTTTAGGGAAATCGCCTGCAAGGCTCGATCCCTGTCTCAATTTCAACCTAAATATTTTAAAGTGAAATATTTTACACAGATAATTGAAAACCGCTGAAGAAAAACTAAAAGATTTTTGGAAGTCGCTACAAATACATTAAGGCAATCATGCTGAGACATGCCGGCTATGACGCTGAATTTAGCAAGCCAAACAAGAATAATAAAAAGAAAAGAGAATTTGGTGTCATCATTTTCTATTTAAAATTAAGAAAATTTAAATTTAATTAACAGTGATGGGATTCCCCATACCTTTTAGTCCTCTTTCCTCCTCTTTTTTCTAGGTTTATGAGTCTTATTTATAACAAAAGAATTAATATTAAAATGATCAGGAGAAAGCAAAATATTGTAAAGAACAGAACAACACATGACAAACGTTGTCAAGTGCCTTTTAACCACAGGAAAAAAGAAAGTAGAATTGTTAGTACCTTGGCAGCCGTATGGCCCAGAGAGATAAGGATTCCCACTGTAACCTTCCCTGCAGTGACAACGGTAACCTTCCCCAACATCAGCATCCACACAATCGGTGTTCTCTGTGCACATATAGCTCGTCATGTTCTTTTCGGCCACCTCGCATGTCTGGTTCCCGATCGCCCAGTCCAGAATCACGGGCATCCTGTCCTCAGTTATATTCTCCAGGGATGCAGTGGAGAAGTTGAAGTAGTCGTTCATGACGACGAAAGCGAAGCTGCATGGGTTGAAGTCGTGGATGGAAGTGTGGTTGTAGTAACTTCCAAGGGAGATGTTGACGTATCTCATGTTCCTTGGGAAGCTGGACTGGCAGCAGCCGACGCCCAGACACGACCCATTGGTTATGTCGTCGATGCTGTTGCAAATAGACATGCATCCGGTTGAGAACTGTATGTCCTGTTGTCCCGTGAAGAAGGCATAGGTATCACACCCCACAACAGTGAGCCTGCATCGGAACCAGTTCGGGATCAGATTGATATAATTCACAAGTCATAACAAGAAGTCGGACATGTGTGTTCATAACCACACCAACAGCGTACCGGTTCTTGGTACTTGACAGTGGGAGGAAGGTGGGTAGCGTGACCATGGGTTTCATCCACCTCGTTCTTTCCCCAGACGACGAGTAGCAGTCGTAGGCCACGAATATCTTGATGCGTATCTCGTGATTGTCCATGGAGATGTAATCTACCGGAATATAGGTTTCATTGCTCGACCAGTATGGCACCGGAGGATCCGAAGAACGATCACAGAAGATGACAAACAAATCGGATTCTCCGCTATCATAATAGCAGTCGCTCCCGCCATCCTTGGTGCCAAATGGGTAAGGGATGTTCAGGTTGCCACAGCTGCTCGTGCACCCAGTTTTAGTTTGTGCTGCGAGCTGCAGCAGTGGTCCCGATCCCGATAACTCAATCGCTATGACAACCCAGAGGAGTAAGAGCTCTCTCGGTCTCGGATTAAACATTTTTTTCTGCCGGACCGGAAATTGCATGTGATCTCAATCTTGATTGGTGTACATATAAGAGTACGCCACGGACATGGAGATGTCCTTCAGTCATGTAAATAAATAGAGGCCTTATGACTCTGTCTGGCTCTCGGCCGGTCTATCTGTAACGAAACACGTCCCTTTCTCGCTTACCTGTAGGAGTTTATTAGTTTCCATACTCTGACATTTTCAACGCGATTTATCAGAGCAGTCCCTTTGTTTACTAGTCCAATGGAGGTGGACATATCATAGCAGGGATGCGAACTTACGCTACCTTGACTGCCAATGAAAAATATATGTATCATATTTATAAAATATCCACTTAATCTTACAATATTTCGGACTCGTTTGCACCGGAAAACATAATATATTAGGTGGTGGTACCTAATTCTTCTATAAATAAGATTTCAATGTCTTGACTCCTTGATGTGGTTCAATCCCCAACACCCGAACTCAAGCGGTAACTTGTTCACGCTTGACACATACCCCTTAAACACTTGCCGTCAACAACCGACCTCGACACATGAGTGGAGTTTTTTTCCCTCCGTATTTGATAAACTGGCCACGAACCAGGCATTTTCCTTTCAATCTCGAGTTTACAGGTCACGAGTTTTACACATGGACTTGGCATGATGTAGTCCAATAATAATCTACTCTGATACTAAATAAAATATCTGTCTGAACTTATAAGAGACTGGTCTCATTTACACTTAAAAAAATTTAAGTTATTAGGTCATAATACCAAATTTTCTTATAAATCATATTTTAATCTATTAACTCCGATGTGGAACTCAATCCTCAACAGTATTAGACAAACTCTTCGGAGCTTGACGCGAGCTTTCTAGTCAACTAAGGCATGCTGGTTAGTTTTCTAAACTTAAAATTGTAACTTGGAGCTCCGGCCTGGACCGTTAACTGGGATCAAGAGGACAATAAGTGCCTGAAATACTTTCTTTCAGTAAAACTGTATAAAAGCTTGTGTGGTATTGTATAAAAAATTGAATAAAACTGCAATACCATGACTGAATCGAGAGCAAGGTACCATAGAGGCTTCCCTTTCCTTCATTCTTGTTTGACTTTAACCGGTGGCTCTCGTCAGGAGAGAGTCTTCTGCGTAACGAACATATCACGAGACAATGTATACATGGTGTTATAAACCAATAAAATTGAGCAATTTTAAGATTTTCTCATATATTAAAAATAAAAAGAAAACTTGTAAATAACTAAATTTTATTAGTTTGTGGTATCACGTAATTCACGTAAGTATTGTTACACACAAGACTCTCTAGCTGGTCGGACAAAACCGCGAAGGCTCTCATCAATTTGCTGAAGAAAATAAAAATAAAACAACATTCCTTAGAGCAATTACCTATAATAATTTGAGAAAAAAATGTTAGATTGTCATATCTTACAGTGATTTGATGTATAAGAACTAATTAAATTACTTTGATTAGTAACAGTTAGTACAACTACTCGAATAATTAATATTAATTTACTCGTACTATCTGCGGATAAATTATTACTTTTATTTTCTTGAATAGATAAATGATTTTCTAAATAAAGAATAACCAACTAATTCCACCAGATCAATATAATATTCTATTATTAAAATTATTTTTTCTACCAGATCAATATAATATTTGTGAATTCATATTACATAAAATGATCCTGACATCAACTGGAGGAACATAACGGTGACACTAATCTCAAGTGCAAGCTGATTTGGCTGATTTGGCCTATTTGATTTTTTAAAATATGAGGCCTGGAATTGGAATTGTGGATTCTGATTTCGTCCGTATGTGCTTGTCAAGTGGAATATGGATTCTGATTCTCACATATGGGAGATTTCATTTTCCCACACACAGGAATCCATATTCTCCCCTAAAGCTAGGAAATCGTGGGGTGGAAACGTCTAAGGAATCAAAAATTAATTCTTCCTAAAGATCTCAACTAAATTCTAAACTTACAATTCATATCTCAAAAAAAAATCACAACAGATTTTGAATATCAGGGATCTTTTAGTGAATTAATAAGTTTCCGTTTAATGATTTTCTAATATTCATACAATTTCTTTGGATTATATTCGAAAAGTTGATCTTATTTCAAATGTCTAAAATTTTAAACAAACAAATAACAAAGGAAATCATATTCTGTTTATAAATTAAAGCAAACAGTCTGTTTCCGTTTTCCATTCTGCGTTACAAACCAAACTGCCCCCGACAATCAAACACTTTTAAACGAGTCAACAATTGAGTTGTTGACCTACTCCAACCACCAATTTACTCTTGCCATTCTATGTCGAGCGTAAGATACACTCCCCTACCCTCAAGATTTCCTCAAATGACATTTAACCCTATTACTGGGAAAATATAAAAGTCACTTTTCCTTCGGACCCAACAATAACTGATCAAAATTGGCTCGAAACTAGTTAAACTCGAAACTAGACTTGAACCAGCCTGTAAAAATGGGACAACTGTTTCGGGCTGATCCCCCCTTGAATGGAACCAAAACTTCCGGTTCCAGCTTAGATATTGATGGTTCAGAATTCAAACCACAAAAAAGTTAGAGAAAATTTTCGATTTTTGGAATAAGAAAGTTAAATTCCATAAATATTACTAATAACAATTATATAACAGCTAGTTTTTTGGGTTGTTTGAAATAAAAACTTTGTGAATCGCCTTAAATTTGTTAATTATTTTTTAGCCTATAAAAATATTAATATTATTTTTTTTCTTATTTTGTTAATTCCGACTGGAACTATGAAATCATGAAACCAGAAAATGGCATTTCCCCAAGCCTACCTTAGGTTTCTACAAACAACAACCAAACCATTTGTATGTAAATGCTAAACCATATAGTTAACCAGAAGTTTATACTATTTCGATTTTGTAATAATATTTTACATTTCTCTTGACTGAGTATTAATTAAAAAAGAAGAGAATTAATTAAAAAAAGATTAAAGAATAGTTATAATTTGAAATAATAGTACATCATTAACAGTGATTTTTTATAAGTCATTACCGGTGATTTTACGACTCCATTCAATCCATCTTTTTTATTTCTGAAATGGTAAATTACATTATAAGATATATAATTTACTCTCTTTCTCAAAAAAGTTAAATATTTCAAATTTAAAAAATAAAATTACATAATTTCATTTCATACCTAAATCAAACTAAACTTTTTAAATTTTGAAAATAAAACCACGTGATTTCTTTTCAATATCAATTTAAGCTAGATATTTCATATTTCAAAATTAAAATCAAATTGTTTTATTTTACTATTGAATTAAACCAACTTCCTTAACCTGAAATTAAATGCTGAGGTAACTAATCCTTCATAACATTTTTCTTTATCACAGAAAAAGTATATTAGAAATTTTCTTAAAATTAACACCAATTTCTTATATATAAAGTCCTCTCCGTATTTTCTCATAACTAATATTATTTTTAATTTATGAGAAACTTATTAAATTAATTTACATAAAAACTCCTATAATTTTATCAATATGTAGGTATATGATAAGAAAAGGCTAAGTAGAACGCAAGTATATAATTTTATATTCTCATATATTAGTCTAACTTGTAAACACATAAAATAATATGATGTTATTTTATAAATTTAAAATTTTGGCTTATTTTAGGAATAAAAGAAACATATGTGACTTATTTTTCCAAACTTGAAATTTTTGTTTAATTTAGGAATAAAAGGGAACTACTTGATTTTATCATTTAATTTGGAAACATCTAACTTCTTTTTAGAAAATTAGCAAGTTATGTATTTTATATGTAGTTTACCTTTTATTGAAATTATATTTTAATGATTTTTTAGAATTTTAAAAGTGAAATCCCTATAATAATAGATAATAATATATTACACATTTCCCATTTTGGGGCATCTACTGACACCGTCATTTTATGGGTACCTTTTTGATAAATTAGAACATTACAAAATAAAATAAAAATGGTAGTACAAATAATAATTAGCATACACAGGAACTTTGGATTGGACCTGATCCATGTGCCTTAACCCTCGATGAGACGATACCTTAGTCTCCAAAAACCCTATAGAGGGCTGTGAGAGCGGTAGCGGGACAATCATTTCTGGGTTCTCTTATCTCGATGATGATTTAGGCTTCATCTTTGGTAGGAAGGCCCTAAAAAGGGTCATCAAGCTGGTGGTGACCTTGTCGACGGGTTATATTCATAAATAATGTCTCAATTTCTCTGTTAAAGCTTCATCCATTTGTATTATTATTTGCAACTATTATTTTTAAACTTTTCATAATTATTCTTTTTTGCAATTATAAAGAGAAAGTTGACTAGGGTATTCCATAGAACTTTCTATTTTGTTTTAGTCAATGCTTTTCGAGGGAACTGTAATATATTCCTGAGGATTAAAATAATCATTGAAACTTGAATGAGCAGAGCATCATCTCTCTTCCATTAAGTCACCAAAGAACAGTTTGATTTGAAAAATTTTTGAAACCGAATCAAATTTCGAAAACCATATGTGCTGAGATCGTTAAGCGATCACGCATAAATATAAAATGAAAGCGTAACTGGATTCATAGCCGAGAGTCGTACGACTGAATACTGTTTTGTCTTATAGGTTGACACTTGGAAGAATGACAGATCATATGGAAACTGTTTTACTATATCTCAGTCTGAATAACGCGATCTCGAATGAGTCATATATATAGTGTTACCTAGAAACTATAACCCCTCAATTGCATACTAATGCCTGTGATTTAATTAGTTTCCAACTGTACCAATCATAAAATTAGAAATTACATTTTCGTATATGCACATTAATCCTCACAATTTACAAGATGTCATTAAAGTCTATTATTAAACTTAAATATATCACTTAATCAGGTCAACTATAAGGATAACATAAATATTCGATCAATGATATATTGTTGGACCATATTAGTTAAATAAAAAAACCCAATAATTTCCCACTTGGGCCAACAAATGTATTCTAGATTACAAAGTATCTCAGAATTATCTTATGATCTCAAAATTGCTATTCTCAAACAATCTCAACAATTTCATCCTTGATGCATCAATAATAGGACCAAACCGTTCTTTGTCATGTATATCACAACTCGAAGTATCAATGATCACCTAAATTAATGTGTCCAATGACATAGATCAACTGTAGGTCCCTAGCATAAAAACTACATGCTATGTAATCCGAACATGCCTATTGCTATTTGGTCATCATCAAGCCTTACGAATATTAAATTTCAGATCTTATACTAAAATTTCAAGTGCAAGTAAATTGAAAATCTTATTTCTACAGAAAGTATTACTCAAAATATTATTGTAAATAAATGACATTAACGTACAAACTCCCACGAAACAGTAATATCATCATACCCATATGGGCAGTATGCTCATGAAAGATCATGGATGTTAGAATCTTAGTGAGCGAATTTGCAAGCATGGAAGTCATATCGACACGCTTGCAATAACTAAACACTATGAATTATCTTTTTAACAATCAAAAACTAAATTTCAATGTAGTTAGTAGAGTTTCTATTGCCATTGGAATAGTTGACAACTTATTGTCACTAAATAGCTTCATTGGTCTTTCAATCTCATTCATAGTTCGCAACCTAGCGGCCAAATTATGTAATATATTTCATGGCTGGATATCTCATAACAAGGCATGAACTAATATTACAATAGCTATGAGTATTTGATCAGCACTCATTGCAAGGATAACTCCCTCAACCAGCAAATAAATGAAATCTTATGTAAGTATGAAGTGTCTTGGCTTCCAGTAAAATTAAAATGATCTCTAACTGATCTGATTTACTAGATGTGAGCATGAAATATTTTGTTTTCTGTAAAGCCACATAACATAATAGGTTGCCATTTTTGCCCTATCCAAAATTGCTGAAGTGTCTATCCAATATCCAAGTAATGTATACAATATCCGAACGCATAGATATATGAACGTATATCAAACTCTCAACAATAAATGTACAGAGAATTGTCTATATTCTTACACTCAGTATCATTTTTGGATACTGACTGAAACTTAATTTATTTGCTTTAGTAATAGGGTCTCACCTAACATGCCATCCTCGATATTGAATCTCGTCAGCACCATATCGATATAGGAAAACTCTAAGGATACCATGAGAGCATTCTCGGTGAACCTAGATCCGTAATAGAAATGTAACGTTCCCAAGGTCTTTTATCTCAAATTTTTGTGATAGAAATTTCCTTGTTTTGTGCAATAAATATAGACCATTCCATATTAGGAATATGTCATCGACATATAAAATCAGAACAATGTATTTTCTCCTATTGAACTTATGGTATATATAATCATCAAATGGATTCATCTTAAAATCAAATGAGACGATAACTTGTTGAAATTTGTAATATCATTGCTGGGTGGTTTCTTAAGCCCATAGATGGATCGATTCAATTGGCATATCATTATCATTTTCTTCATGACTCCAACCATGAAGTTTTGTGGCTAGACTATTTAAATCACCTAATCAATGTTACGATTGAGAAACATTGTCTTTATAGTCATTTGATGTATCTAGAGATCAAAATGAGCCACAAGTGTCATTATAATACTAAAAGAGTCTTTTGAGAAAATAAGAAAAAAAGTCTTTATAATTGTTGCCTTCCTTTTGTATAAAACCCTTAACAACAAGCTGAGCCTCGTAACTTTCCACAATACTTCTAGAATCCCTCTTAGTCTTTTACAACCAATGGGTTTCGCAACTTCTGCCAATTGGGGGAGGTTCCAGATGTTATTGTCCTTCATGAACTTCATCTCGTTATTCATAGCATCAATCCACTTAAGAATTAGTGATATTTATGACTTGATAGAAGTTGATCAGATCATCTTGTCACTTCATTATCAAACATCATGCTCTTGGAGAAATACTATGTAATCATTCGGAATTGCACTTCCTTACTCTCTAGTTGATCTGCTTTATGGCATATGTTCTTAAGGTTATTTGATTTGTTCTTCTGAGGCATCCTTTTGAGGTCGTATAGGGGGGTTTATGTCGTTGACCTATTGCTCCTTTTCAGAAAAAATAATTGCAGGAAGATAAACAAATTCCCATTCAAAGACAACATCCCTAATCTTCTCTCGCCCTGCAAACTCAACTTCCTCAATGAACCAGGCATTTTTCATCTCAAATATCATTGTAGTAGTGGGATCACAAAATTTATAACCATTGAGTATTTTTGAATAGCCAACAAAATAATAGTTGATAGTCGGGTCCAGTTTCTCTTCATTTGGGCTATAAGGTCTTCTCTTAATTGAACATGTAAATGTTTTATATAAAACTTCCTGCCAATCCATAAATTTATAGGTTAAATATTTTAGAAAATCATGTGAATTTTCAAAATTCCATATATTGTCACTTACTTTCTTAACAACATAAAAAATCTCGACATTTGCTATGCTTTCCTGTTTGATTCCTCGTCAATTTTTTCATGATAATATCATCAAAATTGCTTATATGGTATCCTAAATTGCACTGAAAGACACATGGGAATATAGATAGTTACTGCACGACTGTTTTGCTAACATGACATTCAAAAATTAAAAAAATTACTTAAAATTTTTGGAAAAATCAGACAAAATTTTGCAGGTTAAATTTTTAGAATTTCAATTTTTTAAGACTTTTTATTTTTCTAAATCTTTAAAAATAAATCTTATTTTTCCAAATTTATAACAATTTTTTAAAATTTTGAATACCATGTCAATAAAAACTACCATGTGGCATTTGCCTGTATTAGTCCTATAATGCTATGTATGATGCCACATAAGCAATTTTGATAGTTATAATGAAAAATGACATTCTCTTCATAACGTGCTCAATCAATATATATATGTTATCTTCCTTGATAGTTGTTTCTTGGGTTAATCAATCTTTTTTTTTTTTTGCTTGCAACCACTACGATTTAAATGTTTCAAGGAAGAAAAATAATCCACTCTTAATCTGTTTGTAGCATAGCCATCCCATGTGATTTAGACATCAATATAGTGGAGAACCTGATATTGAAAATAGAATCCTTGATCAAAGAAATGGTATATGTGTGTGCGTTTTTATATATATGTCAGTATTTTTGTAAATAAAACAATAACAAGAACCCTAACTAATAGCAATTATCTTCATTTTTTCATGGAGATCTCTTTTAACTTCTCTTAATTTTAACACTTATGGCATTAATTTGATGTCGTTTTACTAAGATTTTCCATGTGTGGATCATCATCTTCATTAGGTTTGTGAAGTGTTCAGGAGTCAACTAGTTAAAACCACCCCGGTGGCAGGCATGACACGATCTCCTTCGTTCTAAGTTCATGCACCACTGCAATTGGTCAATGTCCCTCTTCCACCTTGCCTTCCCCAAAAAATGGAAAACCACTATCTACACCTTGAATAGAATAGTTTTCACAGACAACTCCCCAGCTAGAATGAAGTTCATCACCGATGACCAGATGGTTGACTCAAGTATTGCAGTTCCATTTCCGCGCAAGATTGAGTTAGTAGTTCTCGATGGAGGTTTTCCTCCTCTCCATCGAGATGGTGGTACAGTGTGGACAGCCGAGGAGTTCAAGTCACGGATAATAAAGGAAAGTCAAGGGAAGTTGCCGCTACTAGTCAGTGACTTGGTGGCTACCCTCTGGCCAGATGGTGGAGGAAGGGAGCTAGTGGTGGCCCCTTTTGGTGAAGTGAAATTCACCGACAACATTACGAGGAAATTAATTTAATAATTTTCTCTTGAATTAACACTAATAGTTATCAGAAAATATAAAGACTACTTTATATAAGAGATTAGAGTAATTGTTTTTTTTTAAATCTAAATATGCTTTTATCCTGCATTGAAAAAAAAAGGTTATATAGGATGAGTCACCTAATTATTGAATATTAAGTTAAATGAATTAGTTTGATTTAATAGGAAAATAAATAATGTGATTTTAATTTCAAAAGGTGGATTGTTTAGCTTAAATTGAGGGAAAAAAAAGGAAATTATGTGATTTTATTTTTAAAATCTGGAAGATTTGGTTTAAGTTGAGAATAAAATGAAATCATGTGATTTTATTTTTCAAATTTGAAATTTTTGGCTTGTTTTAGAAATGAAGAAAATCACATACTTTTTTTTTAATGTAATTTACCTTTTAATGTAATGGACATTAGAGCACGGTTGACTCGGAGAAAGTCTTCTATAATTGGTATAATAGATTATAATACTTATATTATGTGAAAAATCATTATTATTTATAGATTTTTTTCTTTTACAATTTATAAAAAAAATCTTAAAATGACTAATCATATTAGTTTGTGATATTACATAAGTATGAACACGTGATATTCTCTCTCACTTTGATGGAGTAAATATATTGATTCTTTGGGGATGATTGACATATGCTCTTGTGAGGAGCGACGTGTGAAATGATATTAGGGCCTATATATAATTAATTATGATATTAGAGCTCATTACAATTAATTATTTTTCAAACAATTTTGGTTGGGGCCAATTTTGAAAGAGGGAAAAGACACCAAAGCTACCCTGAATGACCATATAGTAATATAAGATATGTACAGAGATAACAGTCAATTATATATAGAAAGTTTAAAGAGATTTGAAAAAACATTCAAGCCCAATTTGTTCATGGTGACTTTATTTAAGATAGCAATAGTAAACGCAGAAACATCTAAAATACATAATCCCAAACTAAAAAATATCTCTCCCCCATCATCAATGTCAAAAGGCACCAATTGATTGGTATCGTAACCTGTTGTACCGACTGTAGTGGTATTGGAGTAATTGGGCTGAAAATTCCCAAGCAAGAATTCACTTTCTTGAAGATTATCTGAATCATGGTTTACCCACGGATGAACACTGGTGGTCCTAAGTAACCCACGGACGTGCACAAGAGAAGGAACAAGAAACCTATGCTTAGACCTGCACACAGACAAGACATTATTATAGCTTATCCATAAGATATTGACTCTTCAACGACGACTTTTTAGATGTAACTATTGGAGAAGTGTGTTCCTCTTCTTCTTGCAATATCAGAACAGGTTCACATTGTTGAATGTTCAAGAATGAACATCAGATAAATGATCATATTCAGGACCAAGCCGAGGAAAAAAAAGGACAAGAAATTCAGTTGGGTAATTATTGCTCACCTAAAGCGATGTCACGTGATGTAGACTTCTTTTCCTGCTGAATCGCGTTGCATCCATCCTTCCATGGGTCTCCGTCGTATCCCATGGGACAAGAACAGTTGTAGGAGCCAGACAAATTTGTACATATTCCATTGCACAAGTTTGAATTTTCACACATTGATATCTGAAAATACACTCAGTGCGTGGAAAGGATAATGTCAATTGACACCTTTAGGCAAAAGTGAAAGTCGAGCATAGAATATGGTTAGCCGAAGAGATTGTAACATTTCGTCTATTACGAGATTGTAACATTTCGTCTATTACGAGATTTGCACATAATTCAGCCTATGGTGTGATGAATGAGCTCTCGACAGGGAGAGGGTATTGTGGGTAGTGGATATACCACGAGATAGTATTGACATTGTATCACAAACTAATAAAATTTAAATTTTTTAAGATTTTTTAATAAAATCCTAAAAATAAAAATAATTGTAAAAATAATTGAATCCTTTTAGTTTGTGATGTTATATCAGTGTTATCACGTGATATACTGGTTAGGCTTTCTCTTTCTTTTTTCAGCATTACCACTTGTTATCCAGAAATTGAATGATTCTAACAAATTAAGTTCTAATTAGACCGATCTGGTAAGTATCAAAAACTCCTTAAACATAATTTTGATGAATTGCTCCTTACATAGCTTTTCTTTTTACATTTATAGTACACGAATATGAAGTCTTACTCAAGAAGAAGAAATATTTAAATACTTCAACCAAAGCACTCATGTCCCTCTCTTCATGCTACTTAGCTATGTGCTTTTAGTTGCCTCCCATTTAAGCTGCCTAGGGGTTTATGGTGAGGAAGTCCCAAGTGTAGTTGATCCTTCAATCATGATTTCTCTAGTGTTTTCTTTTAGCATTCCCCATCGATTCTAGCTAATCGACATGGCCATTCGGTGCAATTATCTGTTGTAATCTTGATCATTTATGTTTTTTCTTTTTGAGCATGAAGTCTTCCTACCTAAGGATGACAAAGTTATCTCAACCCGTCAGATTGACCCGGTCCCCCTTGCGATGGGTGGATGAAAACCTAATCCGTGCGCAAGGCAGGACGGGTTCAGGTAACAATTTTTTAGCAATTGGTACAAGTGCCAACTTGTCAAGAAGAAGACAAGTCAATGAATATTTATTTAAGTCAATGAATAATTAAATAAATTTGTTAATAATATATAAGAGAAGGGGAAGTGTGTTGCCAGATCGAAATGAACATCCTGTAAAGTTACGTTTTGTTTTCGGGACCATGTCGTTTTCAACCCAAATATATAAAATTAAAATATTTTACACAGAAAATTGAAAACTGTTGAAGAAAAATAAAAGCTTTTAGCATGTCCCTATCCATAGTTTTTCAAATCCTTTATCTTTATGTTTACACGATCATGCTGCGACGTGCCGGCTATGACGCTGAATTTAGCAAGTAAAACAAGAAGAATAATACAATAAAATAAAATTAGTGCAGTGATATTATTTTCCATTTAAAATTAAGAATTTTGGATTCAATTAGTACTTGTGGGACACCTTTTACCCCTGATCATTTTTCCCCTATCTTTTCTAAATTTACGAGTCTCATTTGCAATAAAAAAAATTATTTTTAAGAATTATTATAAGGCGAAGCGGAGTATAAAACAAACGGTGTAAATTACCTTTTTACCGCAGGAAAAAAGAGCAAAGAATTAGCAGTACCTTGGCAGCCGTCTGGCCCAGAGAGATAAGGATTCCCACTATAGCCTTTCTTGCAGTGACAACGGTAACCTTCACCAGTATCAACATCCACACAATCAGTGTTCTCTTTGCACGTATACCTCGTCATGTTCTTTCCGGCCACCTCACATGTCCGGTCCCCGATTGCCCAGTCCAGAATCACGGGCATCCTATCCTCGGTTATGTTCTCCAGGGATGCAGTGGAGAAGTTGAAGTAGTCGTTGACGCCGACGAAAGCGAAGCTGCATGGGTTGAAGTCTAGGATGTAAGTGTGGTTGTAGTCACTTCCGCGGGAGATGTTGACGGCTCTCATGTTCCTCGGGAAGCCGGTCTGGCAGCATCCGACACCCAGACACGACCCGTTGGTTACGTCATCAATGCTGTTGCAGCTAGAGATGCATCCGGTTGAGCACCTGTTGTCTCATTTGAATCTAAAAGCATAACCTGTTACGTGGTGGTACTCAACTCTCATATAAATTATATTTCAACCTGTTGACTCCCCAAGTGGGTTTCAAACCCTAACACCTGAACTCACACAACAACATGTTCACGCTTTACATGTGCCCCTTAAACACTTGCTGTCAACAACCGACCTCGACATATGAGTGGAGTTTTTCTTCCCTCCGTATTTGATGAACTAGTCATGAACCAAGCATTTTTCTTTAAATCTCGGGTTGGCGGGTCACGACTTTCACACACGGACTTGCCATGATGTGGTCCACTAATAATCTACTCCAATACCATGTAAAATATCTACCCGGACTTCTCAGAAGTTGGTCTCATTTATACTTAAAAAAATCCAACTTATTTGGTCATGATACCCAATTTTCTTATAAACCAGATTTCAATCTATTATGTTGAGATGAGGAATTCAATCCTCAACAGTATTAGACAAATTCTTCGGAGCTTGACGCGAGCTTTCTAGTCAACTAAGGCATGCTCGTCAGTTTTCTAAACTTAAAATTGCAATTTGGAGCTCTGACCTCGACCATTAACCGGGATCAGTTGGACAATAAATGCCTGAAATACTTTCTTTAAGTAAAATTGTATAAAACCTTCTGCGGTATCGTATAAAAAAATTGAATAAAATTGTGGTACCATGACTGAATCGAGGCTAAGGTACCATAGAGGCTTCCTTTTCCTTCATTCTCGTTTGACCTTAACCGGTGGCTCTCGTCGAGAGAGTCTTTTATGTAACAGATATATTACGAAGCAGTATTTAAATGGTGTTACAGACCAATAAAATTTAGTTATTTTAAGATTTTCTTCTAAACTAAAAATAAAAAATATAAATAACTAATTTGTATTAATTTGTGTTATCACGTAACTCTCGTAAGTTTTGTTACGTACAAGGCTCTCTAGCTGGCCGGATGTTAGATTGTCATATCTTACAGCGATTTGATGTGTAAGAACTAATTAAATTACTCTGATTAATAATAGTTAGTGCAACTACTTGGATAATTAATACTAATTTACCCGTTTATCACAATCTCATCGATATTTCCTCACACTAAGTGGTGAAATATGATCGCTTGATAATTTCTCTATGACAATGCTGGATCATCATGATAACTAGATAGCATACTCGTTACTATGTGCTGATAAATTTTTTTTACTTTTATTTTCCTGAATAGATAAATGATTTTCTACGTAAAGAATAACCAAATTAATTCATCCTTAAGACTATCATTATTGAAATTATTTTTTCCACCAGATCAATATAATATTTGCGATTTCATATTGCATAAAATGATCCTAACATCAACTGTAGGAACATAACAGTGACACTGATCTCAAGTACAAGCTGATTTGGCCTATTTGATTTTTCAAAAGTGAGGCCTGGAATCAGAATTGCTAATTCCGATTTCATTTCTCCATACACTAAAATCCATATTCTCCCCTAAAGCTAGGGAATCAAAGGGTGGAAATATCAAAGAAATGAAAGACAAATTCCTCCAAAAAATCTCAACTAAATTCTGAAACTTGCAACCCATATCTCAAAAAATTTGCAATAAATATTGAATATAAGGGATCTTTGGTCAATTAATCAGTTTCTGTTTAATGATTTTCTAACGTTCATTCAATTTCTTTGGATTATATTTAAAAAAATTTTCTTATTATTTCAATTGTCTAAAATTTTAAACAAACAAATAACAAAGGAAATCATATTCTATTTATAAATTAAACCAAATAAAAACTGAAAATTATTGCTCTGTTTCCGTTTCCGATTCTGCGTTACAAGCCAAACTGCCCCCGACAATCAAAGACTTTTTAAACGAGTCAATAATTGAGTTCTTGACCTATTCTAACCACCAATTAATTCTTGCCATTCTGTGTCGAGCGTAAGCTACACTCCCCCACCCTCAAGATTTCTTCAAATGACATTTAACCCTATTACAGGGAAAATATAAAAGTCACTTTTCCTTCGGACCCGAGAATGACTGATCAAAATTGACTTGCAACTAGACAACAGTTTTGGGCTGATTCTCCCTTGAATGGTGTCGAAACTTCCGGTTCCAACTTAGATATTGATGGTTCAAGATCCAAACCACAAAAAAGTTTGAGAAAATTTGGAAGTTTAGAATAAGAAAGTTAGATTACATCAATATTACTAATAGCAATTATATAACAGCTAGTTTTTTGGGTTGTTTGAAATAAAAAACTTGTGAATAGCCTTAAATTTGTTAATAATTTTTTAGCCTATAAAAAAATTAATATTTTTTTTTCTTGTTTTGTGAATTCCGACTGGAACTATGAAATCATGAAACCAGAAAATGGCATTTCGGCCAGGCCTACCTTAGGTTTCTACAAACAACAACCAAACCATTTGTATGTAAATGCTAGACTCCGACCTGTGATACAAATGAAATTGTTAATCACATAGTTGATCACAAACTCATACTATTTCGATTTTGTAATAACATTTTACATTTCTCTTAATTGAGTATTAATTAAAAAAAGAGAATCAATTAGAAAAAGAATATTAAAGAATAGTTATAATTTGAAATGATAGCACATCATTAACGGTGATTTTTCATACGTCATTCCGGTGATTTTACAACTCTGTCCCATCTATCTTTTTTATTTATTAAAGTGTAAATTACATTATAAAATATATAATTTACTCTCTTTATCAAAAAAGGATAAATGTTTCAAATTTAAAGAATAAAATTATGTAGTTTCATTTTATACCCAAATCAAACTAAAGTTTTAAATTTTGAAAATAAAATCACATGATTTCTTTTCAATATCAATTTAAGCTAGATATTTCATATTTCAAAATTAAAATCACATTATTTTATTTTACTATTGAATTAAACCAACTTTTTTAACTTGAAATTAAATGCTCAAATAACTAATCCTTCATAATATTTTTTTTATCACAGAAAAAGTATATTAGAAATTTTCTTAAAATTTACACCAATTTCTTATATATAAAGTTCTCTTCGTGTTTTCTTGTAACTAATATTATTGTTAATTTGTGAGAAAATTATTAAATTAATTTACGTAAAGACTCCTATAATTTTATCAATATATAGGTGTATGATAAGAAAAGGCTAAGTAGAACGCAAGTATATAATTTTATATTATCATATATTAGTCTAACTTGTAAACAAATAAAATAATATGATTTTATTTTATAAATTTGGAATTTTGGCTTATTTTAAGAATAAAATAAAAATATGTGATTTATTTTTCCAAACTTTAAATTTTTTGTTTAATTTGGGAATAAAAGGGAACTACTTGATTTTGTCTTTCAAATTGGAAACATTTAACTTCTTTTTAGAAAATTAGCAAGTTAAGTACTTTATATTAGTTTACCCTTTATTGAAATTATATTGTAATGATATTTTTAAAATTTTAAAAGTGAAATCAATTACTCCAACTCCTATAATAATATATTACACATCTACCATTTGGCGGCATCTACTAACACCGTCATTTTATGGGTGACTTTTTGATAATTAAAAAAGAAAAGGAAATAAAATAAAAAATGAGAGTACAAATAATAATTAGCATAGGCAGGAGCTATGGATTGGACCTGATCCACGTGCGACAACCCCTCGATAAGACGATACCTTAGTCTCCAAAACCCTATGGAGGGCCGTGAGAGCGCTAGCGGGACAATTATTTCTGGGTTCTCAAATCTCGATGGTGATTTAGGCTTCATCTTTGGTCGAAAGCCCCTTAAAAAGGTCATCAAGTTGGTGGCGACCTTGTCAAGGGGTTATATTCATAAATAATGTGTCAATTTCTCTGTTAAACCTTCATCCATTTATATTATTATTTGCAATGGTTATTTTTAGACTTATTGTAAATTTTTTTGGTAATTATAAAGAGAAAGTTGACTAGAGCATTCCATAGAATTTTCTATTTTGTTTTAGCCAATAGGGAACTGTGATGTATTCGTAGGGATTAAAATAAACATCATTGAAACTTAAATGAGCAGAGCTTCATCTCTTTTCCTTTAAGTCACCAAAGAACAGTTTTGGTTTGAAAAATTTTGGCACTGAATCAAATCCCGAAAACCATGCTGAGATCGTTAAGCGATCATACATAAATATAAATTGGAAGTGTAACTAGATTCATAGCCTGGGGTCGTGTCGTATGATTGAATATTGATTTTGTCTTATAGGTCGACACTTAGAAGAATGACTGATCGCATGGAACCCGCTTTACTATATCTCAGTTTGAGTAACGGGATCTCAAATTAGTCATATATATAATATTACCTAGAGACTATAACCCCTCAATTGCACATTAATGCATGTGATTTATTTAGTTTCTAATTCTACCTATTATAAAATTAGAAATTACATTTTTATATCTGCACATTAGTCCTCACATTTGACAAGATGTCATTAAAGTCCATTTTTAAACTTAATTAGATCAATTAATCGGGTTAACTGTTAGGATAACACAAATACTCGATCAATGATATATTGTTGGATCATATTAGCTCAATAAAAAATCCAATAATCTCCCGTTTGGGCCAACAAATTTATTTGAGATGGCAAGGTATCTCAGAATTATCTTGTGATATCAAAATTGCTATTCTCATCAACAATCTCAACAATTTCGTCTATTGAATGCATCAATAATAGGACCAAACTGTTCTTTATCGTGTGTACCACAACCACAAGTATCAATGAGCACCTAAATTAATGCACCCAACAACATAGGTCAAGTGTAGGTCCATAGCATTAAAAAAATAGCATAAAAACTACATGTTATGTAATCAGAACATGCCTATTGCTAAATAGTCATCCTTAAACCTTACGGATATTTAATCTTAGATTATCTGCAGAAAATATTACTCAAACTATTATTGTAATTTGATGACATCAATGTACAAACACCCATGAAACAGTAGTATCATTTGTGACACATCTCCCATATGAGCAATATGCTCATGAAAGATCTTGGGTAGTAAAATCTTAGTGAAAGAATTGGCAAGCGTGGAACCCATACTGATATGATTACAATAACTAAACACTCCAAATTATCTTTTTAACAATCAAAAACTCAATTTCAATGTAGCTAGCCTCAGTAGAGTTTCTATTGCTATTGGAATGGTTGACAACTTATTGTCACTAAATAACTTTGGTGGTCTTTCAATCTCATTCATAGCTCGCAGCATAGCGACAAAATTATGTAACCATATTCCATGGCTAGATGCCTCATAACAAGGTATGAACTAATATTACAAAATCTATGAGTGTTTGATCAACACCCATTTTGAAGATAACTCCCTCAACCAGCAGGTAAATGAAATCTTATGCAAGTCTGCAGTTGTCTTGGCTTCCAGTAAATATAAAATAATCTCTAACTGATTTGAATTACTGTATGTGAATATGAAATATTTTGTTCTCTGTAATGGGGCATAATATAATGGGTTGCCTTTATTTGTCCAGTCCAAAAATGCTTAAGTGTCTATCCAATATCCAAATAATGTACACAATATTCGAGCGCGTAGATACCTGAACATATATCAAACTCTCAATAATAAATCTATAGAGAATTTTATATATTCTTACACTCAATATTATTTTGGGATATTGACTGAAACTTAATTAATTTGCGTTAGTAACGGGGTCTCACCTGACTTGCAATCTTTAATGTCAAATCTCATCAGCACCTTATTGATATAGCAAAAATCTAAGGATACCCCAAGAGCATTCTCGGTGAATATAGATCCCTAATAAAAAAGAAATGTCCCCCAGATCTTTCATCTCAAACTTTTATGATAGAAATATCTTGGTTTTGTGCAACAAGTTTATATCATTCCATATTAGTAAGATATCATCGACATATAAAATCCAAATGATGTATTTACTAGCTCCTATTGAAGATATGATATATACAATCATCGAACGGATTCATCTTAAAACCAAATGAGACGGTAACTTGATGAAATTTGTAATACTATTTGATGGGATGATTTCTTAAGCCCACAGATGGATCTCTTCAATCGGTGTATCATTATTATTTTCTTGGACATTCCAACCTGAAGCTTTGTGGCTACATTATTTAAATCATCTAATCAATGTTACATCGAGAAACATTGTTTTTATGTTTATTTGATGTATCTCGAGATCAAAATGTGCCACAAGTGTCATTATAATTCTACTAAAAGAGTCTTTCAAGAAAATTGGAGAAAAAGTCTTTATAATCGATGCCTTCCTTTTTTGTGAAACCCTTAATGATAAGCTGAGCCTCATAACTCTCCAAATTACTTCTAGAATCCCTCTTGGTCTTTTGCAACCAATGGGTTTTGCACCTTCTACCAATGGGAGGAGGTTCTAGATGCTATTGTCCTTCATGAACTTCACCTCCTCACACATGGCATTAATCCATTTAAGAATTAGTGATATTCATGACTTGACAGAAGTTTATCATATCATCTTTTGTTACTTCATTATCAAACCTCATACTCTTGGAGAGATACTATGTAATCATTGGGAATTGAACTTACTTACTATCTAGTGGATCTTCTTAACGACATATGTTCTTGAGGTTGTTGGATTTGTTCTTCTGGAGCTCCCCTTGAGCTTGTATAGGCAGATATATGACATCGACTTGTTGCTCCTTGTTAGAAGCAACAATCGTAGGAAGAGAAAGAAATTCCTATTCAAATACAATATACTAATATTTTGCCCCCCCACAAACTCAACTTCCTCGATGAACTGGACATTTTTCATCTCAAGTATCATTGTGGTATTGGGTTCATAAAATTTATGACCCTTGGATATTTTCAAATAGCCAACAAAATTGTAGCTGACTACTTTTGGGTTTAGTTTCTCTTCACTTGGGCTATAAGGTCTTATCTTAATTGAACAACCCAAAACATGTAAATGCTTTCTACAAAACTTCTCACCAATCCATAAATTTATAGGGTAAATAGTCCAAAAATAATGTGATTTTTTAAAATTCCCGATGTTCTCACTTACTTTGTTAATAATATAGAAAATCTCAATATTTGCTCTATTTTTCCCATTTGGTCACTTGTCGATTTTTTCTTTATAACATCATCAAAATTGCTTACATAGCATCATGCGTTGCGTTGTAGGACACATAGTAATATAGATAGCTGCCATATGATCGTTTTGCTAGCATGGCATTCAAAATTTGAAAAAATTAGGAAAAAAATTTAAAAGTTAGAATTTTAGAATTTCAAAAATCTTTAAAATTTTTTTATGATTTTTCTAATTTTTTTAAAAAATTCTTACTTTTCCAAATTTATAACAAATTTTGAAAATTTTGAATATCATGTCAGTAAAAACTACCATGTGGCAATTACTTGTATTTGTCCTATAGTACTATGTAGGATGCCACATAAGCGATTTTGATGGGGTTATAATGAAAAATGACATTCGCTTCGTATGTGCTCAGTCAATATATCTATGCTATCTTTCTTGATAGTTATTTCTTGGGTTAATTGATCATTTTATTGTTTTTTGCTTGCAATCGGTACGGTTTAAACGTTTCGAGGAAGGAAAATAATCCACTCTTGATCTGTTTTGTAGCAGAGCCATCCCATGTGAGTTAGAAAACAATATAGTGAAGAAGCTAATGTTGAAAATAGAATCATTGATCAAAGAAATGATGTATATATGTGTGTTTTTATATATATGTTAGTATTTCTATTACTAAAACAAAACAAGAACCCTAACTAGTTGTAAAGATATCTATTTATCTTCATTTTTTGATGGATATCTCTTTTAATTTCTCTCAATTTTAATACTTATGGTATTAACTTGATGTCGGTTTAATGAGATTTTCCATGTGCAGATTCATCATCATCAGGTTCGTGAAGTGTTCAGGAGTCAGCTAGTTAACACCACCACAGTGGCAGGCCTGACATGATCTCACTCATTCCAAGTTCATCAAGCCCTAGCACCACTACAACTGGTCAATGTCCCTCTCCACCTTACCTTCCCCAAAAAATTGAAAACAACCATCTACACCTTGAATAGATTAGTTTTCGTGAATAACTTCCTTGTTAGAGTAGAGCTCATCACTGACAACTTGATGGTCGCCCCGGGTATTGTAGTCCCGTTTCCGATCAAGATAGAGTTAGTAGTTCTCGATGGACATTTTCCTCCTCTGCATCAAGATGGTGGTACAATGTGGACAACTAAGGAGTTCGAGTCACGGATAATAAAGGAATGTGAAGAGAAGTTGTCGTTGCTGGTCAGTGATTTGGTGGCTACCCTCTAACCGAATGGTGGAGGTGGGGAGCTTGTGGTGGCCTCTTTTGGTGAAGGATAATTGATATCATCATTGCCATGGTGGAGTTTATGGAAGTGGACTATATACGTAAACATGTAAACGATAGAGGAAGAAATAATTTAGAGTCCAACCAAATTGTTAAGGGTTGACTAGGATGGTTTTATGCATTAGACGTTATCCACGAGTTCTTTGAATTTAGTTAGGCAGAGGGACGGAGACGGTGTCCGAGTTCCTCTTGAAGCAAATGAGTTTCTCAGGTTCAGGTGTGCTGTTGAAGGCTGCCTGCAGCACTGGTGGAGATAGCACCTTCCACACCGATGTCTTCCCAGCAATATTTGTGAGTATCAGGCTGCCATGACAAAAGAAAAAAAGATTAATGTTAGAGGTGCCTTTTAACATTATCTAGCTCTTGCATGAAAACTAGTGGAATCCTGATAAAAGTGACACTAAGTTAAAAAGTTTGAGAAATGTTTTTCTACTTGTAATTTCAAGGTAAGATGGGATTACAAAGTTGCAATAGAATCCCTTTTTACCAAATCAATTTAATTTATTGATGAATGACACAGTCAGGCCAAGGGTATTTATGTGAATCAAATTCAGATTTTATGCAAAAACAAAGAATCAGATGTCACAAATATTGTCTTCCTTCTAGAGATTTACTATGTATAAGGAATGCACATTGTATTCATGAGAAAATTTCAAAGCAGCCTCATCATAATAGCTATATTATGACAAATTTAGTTAAAAGATTGTATTACACGTTATGACGAATTAATTGTTTGTCAGTATTAATTGATTTATTGTGACATAATATATTGTCACAATTTTCAAATAGTTTGACACTATCAAAATTGGTCACAAAACAAATCCATTTTTTTGTGACAAACGAGGTATGTCGTGATAAAATATAGTAATTTTGTCACAACAATTCAATAATAAATTTTAATAATTTAAATTTAGTAATGAAAAGATTTAGGAATAAAAAGGTATTTTCCCAAAAAATTTGAAATTATAAAACTTATTGTGACAATTTGTTTTGACCAGTAATTCGTCAAAATTATTTTTATTTAAATACCAATATAGGTTAATATTTCTAGAAAAATTCATATTATCAATAATAACGATGCCAATTCAAGGGACATGTACAAATTTTTTTATCCATATGGTGGGTGCAAATTAATCAAGAAATCAAATAAATTAAATATTTAACAATAAAATAAAATTAATATGCATAGTAATAATATTATAATATTCAATAATGTTGAAAATGCAAGCATAAAAAGTCTATTGCATCTTAAAAAAAGACAATCGAAGAAAACATCCTATAACTTAGCAATAGTATTTGCGAGATATCCACTACATGATAGTCCTCATTCTTTCCTTTCCACCGTGCCAATATCATCTACAAGTTAAAATAAGAAAGTTCGATTAGTATGTAATAATATAAAATCTAAATATAAATGCAAAAACACCACAAAAAAATCGAAAGGTAGATGTCGTTATAAGATAACAAATCCCAAACTTATTTAAACAGCATAACAAAAAAATCAAGTCCAAATTCTATCCTCATATTCAATGGATAATTTAATTAATTGATTAAAAGAAGTATAATAAGCAATAAAAATAAATTGAACATACATAGTAGTAAATTGTAAATTTTATGGTCTAGGTAAGAAAAAGCATAGGATAGTAGGCATTCAATAAAGAGAAATAATATCAATAATTCAAATACATAATAATGTCAGTAACCAAGAATCAAAAGCAGCCAAAAGGTTGTTCATTTATCAAGCATTTAAATAAATCATATTAATATTGCACTTACTATTAGTGATTTGAACGAGAAGTATCTCCTCTGACTTGAGAAAGTAGCTCATGTATGGTAGCTTCCAGCTTTGATTGTGATGATTGCAAACCCTCAATTGTAACTTGCTTATTCTCTATCTTGGCTTGCTAATTTTCTATCTTTTCCTCAAGCAGTTTATGAGATTCTCATTCAAAATCATTGTTCTTCGTCTAGAAATGAGTAGATGATCTTGTTCCAACTTGTGCACCATAGCAAAGCCCATGAGCATTTCTGGATTTTAGTTTCAAAACCTTTTCTACAATGTCACTTCCAATTAATGTAGCACCATCCTCTGTAAGTTGATCATGTAAAATTTCTATTTGCTCATGTTTAACAAAGATGATATATCTTTGAGACTAATAGAGCATTTCAATATTCAAAAGAAATATATGATATAAAGGTAAATGATCAAAATATTTGTCGCCAATGAAAAAAGCTATGATAAATACATTGTCATTTATCTACATCTCTATGTACAAGTTTCAAATATTGGCATACCTACTGTGCAAGTTATTGACACATCTAAAGCAACAAGACAAGGAGCCTTACAAACATTCTTCTAATTAAAATATAAAACAACCAGGAAGCTTATGAATGAAACTAGGAAAAAAGGCAGCCCTAACTCTTAACTATTTGATATCAATACTTTATAAAATAATTCAACATCTAGGAACAACAAAAAAAAGCGAAAGGCTGCATATGCATTACTTAAGGTTTGATAGCATGTCAAAGAGGTCTAGAGTGTAACAAAGAAACTATATCATTCTATTGTCACGTAAGAATTAGAGAATTATATAGTTTTCATGAGCTTGGGGGTGGGTCCATAAGCCATCAGTTCTCTTGTGATGGACATCGTAGTACACTCTTGCTTCTTTAAGCTTTGCAAGAGGATCCTCAGAGTCTTTCTACAAGCGGATACTAACTGAATAAGATATGCAAATAAAGGAATAAACAATTGTTATTTAATGATCATATTAACCTTACCATTTCATACATTCGTTGAGGAAATGATTTGCAACCTGATGTATGGTATTATCTTTGCTAGAATGCTACATTAAAAAAATTATTTTAAAGACATGTTAATGCTAATTAAAGGGGCAAAAACATGTGTACAACTAGTATGAGGAAAAGATAAACCTTAAACTTGGCACTCTCAAAGTGCTCGCATAACGGTATCGAATCTACTTCATTCACACCATTAGGAGGATTCTGATGTGCTTCCTCTGGGTTAGAAGACGTAATATAGTGGTTGTGGCACCGATGGTTGAATTGTCTAAAACAACTAGCCATTGTTGCATCAACTACCTTCTTTGCATATGGATCAAACAAAGAAATTTCGAATTCGCCCTGCAAAGAAATATAATGCAAGGAATAAGTGTGAGAAGATAACTATACATATTTTTTGCCATTTAACTGACAAAATTCATAACTTAGATAAACACCACCTACATAATAGAATCTTCAATTAAGTTAAAAATAATTATATTTTCTTGCTTGGAGACGAGCAAACAATTGTTCTTTCATCTCATTGGTCATTTGCTTCTAGTAGAGTACCTGTAGAGGAGCTAATAATCGGGTGATCATTCCTAACTCCAATTTGAAAATTTTCTCAAACAAGCCTACTACTGAATAGTTTGTTCCAAAAATCACAATCCCGTCAATTTTTGTCCCCTCTTTAAGTCGTTTTATAACTTGAAAGCCCTTTGCTGGACCTCGACTGTGAGGTCTCTTTTTAGTGGAAGCACCTATGAATAATTTAAGAAAGGTGACATATATCAAAATAATTTGCTAATAGGTTTAGAAATAACAGTGAAACTGAGTGAACACAATGAACCTCCAGCTACTGGATCAATTGGTATAGAAGCAGCTGCAGTACTGTTTTGGGAGCTAATATTAGAAGTATGGGCCAAAGTATTTTTCCTTGAAAATTGTGGTTCCATGTCTGTGATCTTGTCCAAGGTACAGTAATAATGAATAAGAATAGCTCAATGAATATCCATATCATAAGGAAATACTACTTTGATTATTTTCTAAATCTAAATGAACTGAGAGTCTTGCCAATGAATTAACAAAAAATAATTGGTGGACAAGAAAGGAGCAAAATCTTGTACAATAGCTAAAGTTAAAATACTGTGAATCAAAATCTAGTACGTATCTCTAAATGGAATTGGACAAGGCTTTGATCCAGAAATAAACAAAAACACAGCGAATTCAATTATGTCCCATTCAATCTAGTTCTCCTTAGCTATTTCTTTCATTAATTTAAACTTTGTTTCACCACTAGGAGTTTTAATCGAAAGTCTCTTCAATCAATTACAAGGCCAAATCTATTATAAAAGTATGTCATTTCAACAAGATATCCATCTATTCCATCAATTCACTATCCTCAAAATTAATTTTTTTCCTCTAAATACACCATCCTGAATCACAGCCCAACCAATTTAGAGATATTAGAATTGACTTATAAACCTGATTCCACTCAAACAACATTCCAACCTAGTGCTCCCCAAGATTTAACACAAAGAAACTTCATAATTTTCATCTAATCATCCAACGCTCACAGGATCGTGGAAACAAAAATGGAACTAGGAGCTGTTGAATGGAAGTCTAATTTTGTCTCCCTGTTGTTTCCAATCATCTGTACTAAGCATCATAAATTTTGAATAGACAAGAACATGAGAATCAGTGTAATGCAACAACACAAGGTTCTTATCCCAGGATGTATCTTCCTTTGAGTGAACTGCATTTCTTTGTCCTAAACATCTCCTGATTAAGCCCATTTTTCACCCTATGTCTAAGGATAGGATGATCTCTATTAGAAGAGGCAAACATCAGTGCACAAAAGCCCAACAGTACATCATCATCAGCAAATTCAACAAAGGCATCCACCACCGTCTCTTCTCAAACCATAAACAACTCAATCAACAAAAACAACAACACCACACTCAACAAGGAAACAACAGGTATTAAGCATAGTTTTAAAAACTAAACTGGACCGACCGGTCCAACCGGTTGAACATGGGACCGGTGACTGGCCCGGTCCGCTTGCATAGTTAACTCAGTTTGCACCTTGACTAGGCAGGAACCGGGGTGAACCATGTTAAACCGGGTTAAAAATCAACTGGTTTTTAATGAAACAGGCTGAGCCCATAAGATATTAAATTGTTAATGATTGTATATTTTAGGTTATTACATGCACTTTATATATTTATTATTTTTAAAATAAATCCGGTTTGACCCATTGAACCTCTGGTTGAACCTAGAACTAGTACCTTGACCGGCTCCCGGTCCGATCCGATTTTTAAAACTATGGTATTAAGGGTGTACTTCAAGAAACAAACAAAGCATTTGAAAGTAATTCCCTCCTCTTATTTCACAATTTCTGAAACAAGAAGAGCATATCCAGAATATAGCAGAGACAGAACCTCCTTTTATCCCAAAGAAGTCCATGTTTTTCATTTCCCGCTCACTGAAATCTTGATAGTGGGTGTCATGAATTCTTGCTTCTTTAACCGATAGAGAACGTTACCTGCAGAAGAAATGAGTGAAGAGAAATTGTGGGAGAGTAATTAGTAGTTGTCTTAGCTTTTGTAAATGGAAGAGAGAATTGTGAAGCTTAGCGGAAAGAAGGATGAGTGGGATGACATGAACGAACTTATGCCCTATTTTTGAAAATTGGAAGACTTTTTCTTTATAGTTGCATCATTTTTAAGTAAGATTTTTTATTCCCTTCATTAACTTCCCCAATTTTATATCTAATCCATTTTTGAAGTTTTATTACCTATTTTCCCTAAAATTTCCACAATGTAATTTACTTACTTTCTAAAAAAGTTCAAACTTTTCAAATTAATAAGAAGGGACAATTGAATAATTAATGATATTTAGTGTGTTGTATGTCATTCATTGCAAGCACGATCCAATATCGATAAGGAATATATTGTATATATAATTTCATTCCATTTTACTAACACAATTTCCTTGTCCCTTAATTATCATGCACTAGCTAGGTCGATCATGTTCTTTGATTTATTTGATATATACAAACCCTAACACAAATAACTTTGTTAATGTACAGCACCCTAAATCAATAAACTTAATTTGTTCAAACTAATTCTGGTCCAAATTTGATCGCCTATTGAGGGATAAACCTCTCTCAATCAAGGATTTCTCCATTCACATTAGTCTAACATGAGACCTTATTTTATAGTAAAATACATTGAATAATTGATTAACGACACTATAAATATAGTAGTGCATTCTAGTATCTCTAGTACAATTATGATTTTTCACATTCCACATCACCAACAAGATGTGGACATGACATAATCGAGATGCAAACTAATTAACATTATTTCAATTTAGCTATATGTATAGCTATTGGTGCTTTTAATTGGTCATAGCAGGGAATAAAGCTTGAGTTTTAGGTCAAGGACAGAGCTAGGATTTACGCTGGGAAGAGCTACTTGAAGCAAGTATAGTACATTGATAAATTCAATTTACAAATTTAGAGAATCAATTGTGTTAGCTCTAGACAAAATGTATACCTTTTCATGAGAAATAGCATTCTAACAAATTGTTCTATATAAATTAGTTCCACTTATCTCTTTGGAATTTCCAATAAAATTGAAACATAAAATCAGTTTCTTGATTATTCTAACTTTTGCATGCTACACTTTCTCTTGAAAGTAGAGATGAAAGCTAGAGAGACTTGCTTCAAATCTTTCTTCAATGCAATCACACTTGTCTTTATTTCTTCCAATCTTCCTATCTTCCCGTTAGCACCAAACACCAAATAACTGTTGCTGTGACTTGTGAGCAAACATAGAAGTCTTTGGTCAATAGTTGGTGAATTAGTTTGTCTATTTCTCTTGCAAGAATGCAATGTTCTATTACCAACTTTGCTCGTGCAAAATCTCTCTGTGAGAAGATTAGGTAAAAGCAGTATCAGTGTTTGTTTATTGGTTTACACTCTCAAATTTCTCAAACAGTACTCAAGCAAAGAGCTAATGATAGCAAAAAAGCAATTAAAATGTTTATGCATAAAGGAATGTTCCAGTAAGAGTAGGAGCAGCAAGGATGTAGCTCTAGTCTTTGAATGAAAGACAATCCATTTATAAGAAAATTGTTAAGGTGTTAGGCGAGATGAAAATTATGAAACTGAAATCACGCAGAAGATCTCCAAATTGATTCGTCTAATGAAACCACCATTATCAAGACATCTGAGTGATATTTGCATCTTTTAACTCAAGGAATATTGAGCGACTCATAAAAGTACATACCTAAAACAACTGAAAAATACATCAGAACTTTAGGTTGGTTGCTTCCAACATGATAGAAATGCATCATGGTATGTATATGAAGGATCAATATAACTCGAGTCTAATGCATGATTTATAAATTGATATTTTTTTCCCACGTTCAAATTAGAGGAAATTATGAACTAAATAATTAAAACACTAGTTCATTGTACAGAAAGGTTAAGGGATTCACTCTAAGGATTCATCTCTAAGGATTCATAAGGTCAGACAGTGAATTATGCAAACCATAATTTTCCTTTGACCACATTGTGCAAAAAGTCTTGGTAGTACTAACCCATCGCCATGTACCCAAAACCATGCAAGGCAGACAAAAGGAAACATTCTTGAGCACAAAGCATGATACAGAATTAACTATTCCAAGAGTTGAAGGAATGTTTTCAATCCTTGACAAAAGACCAATTATCATGATATTCCAATCTTAAGTTTTGTCTAGTTTGACATTTAGACAAACCTGAGTCTACACCAGGTACCTCATACGAAACTTTTCAAGTGAGATGCAAATCTACATCTTGTTATTGACAAACACTTATTATGTTATGTTTTAACATCAAGTGGACTTGGAGAACTCTCAACCAGCCCTAACCCACCAAGCTACTAGTTCCCAAAATTAAACCTGAAAATTAGTTTAAAATTTTTCCCTCTAGAAATCGAATTTGGAATATCAATTGTATAATTT